>OY720176.1:1431730-2050961 GCA_963082885.1 Parascotia fuliginaria | reverse complement strand
ATTGGGTATCCTATTTATGATCTATATAAATAAGTATTAAAATAGTAAATTTTAAGTTAACGTGATAGCAATTAAGCACAAGATATGAAATACCCTCTGTTTTGTACTTATTCCACTCTTTATTTATTTATTTATTTAAGGTCAGCCAACGACTACTTACGCTATTACATTAAAAGACATATGTATCAGCTATTCTATACATAAGCGTAGTAACCACTTAAAGGCTAACACCACATGCACATTATTTGTTAACAATGAATAATTATATAATATTAAATTGATGAATTAATTTAGAATTAAATTAAATTACAATGTTATTAAAAAAATATATATATAAAATTAATTTAATTAGAATATAAAGTGAGCTTAAATTAAAATGTAATAATTAATATAGGTACAATAATCGCACAGTAATTTATTATCATACTTCTTAGAATTAGAATAACAGGTATAATTTGGATGTAATTATTTTATTATTAATATATTTAAGAATTAAATTAAATTTATACGATTAAATTAGGTTAATTTAGGATTAGCAGTTCGTGTAATGTTCAGTATTGTTTTACGATACGTACTTAAACTATCATGATGTATGTCTATTATGTCACTAAAACTGTTTATCAATTTACACATTCTAGGTATAGGGGAATTAGCACCAAGGACAGTCCGTCTTAATGGTGGGCATAGTGGTGTAATCTGATGTCGAGGGTATCTGGAAGGAGCGCGGAATCTTAGGAGACTCAATAGACCAGGACAATCCACATTACCTCTTATGAGTTTGAACATAAATACGGCATCAGTAATCTCCAAACGGGTAGTTCAAGTGAATATGTTTCGTGAAAGTTAAAATTTAATGAAACGAAATACAAGGATGCCGTAAAGTGCATCACTAAAGATAAACTTCCTTCTATAAAATATGTAATTAGATTAACACAAAGTTTTTACACTTTTATCACGGGACATCCAGCAGCTTTGAAAGACTACACTGGACGACAAAATGACGAAAAAGAAAAGGAACGTACACTCGACAGGGACTTGTGTCGCAATTAATAAACGTCTGTCGCGTTCGACTAATTAGTCGCAGTCGCAGAGATAAAATAAATAATTTGCAATCGTGCGACAAGATGATGCGATTGTGCGCGCTGACGCTTTGAACGGGCATTTTAATGAGGTGCGTGTCTTTAGCCCATGTTGATTTAGAATGTAATACATTCATGCATTGCTTGTAATTGGCAATTCAATTTGAAACGGTCATGTAGGATCAACTGTTAAGCTTAAGATTTTACGTAATGATAATTACATAACACATATGGTTAGCTGCAAATGTTGTATTAATATGATGTGAATATATTCAATTTATTATCATTATTATTTCTGATAAATAGCAACACTCTTAATAAATTTACTGATTGGTTTTAGGTATATTATAAGTAAATTACTTTGTAAGAAATGTAAAGCGTTAATAATGCTAAATGCTTCAACGATTTTATTATTTTTTTAATTACATTTTTAACATGTATTATTTATGTTGGTCAAATTTACAATTGCATAATAGATAGTTTTATTACTGTGTAAGTATTTCACCTAATCATTTCTTGTGAGCGCTAGCGTTCGTCATCATTCTACTTTCATCGTTTTACTTATTGTTTAGATTTGTGGTATTTTACACAGCTTTTAGTTATAAGATTAATTTATGGCCCGTAAATGATAAGCATCTAGCAAGTATATGATCAAACCTTTCGGTAGCATAATTTTGTTTCTTTTGACTTTATTGATCGCACTTCTTTTTCTTTTTTACATTTTCGTTTGCTACTTGAAGTAAATTTGCTTTTTTATGTTCATTTAATTAAAGTTTTGGTAATAATCTTTGAGACAACTTACAAACTATGATTTTATGGAAAACCAAAATTGAATTGACATGACTTCTTAAAACGAATGATGAGTCAAAACAACCTGTGGGCGGTTCTCTCAAGCCTTTAACAAATACAAGAGTACAATAAGAAATAAAACAGTTGAATTAAATAGTTTAAATATTGAAAGTCCGATGTTTTTATTTGTTTTCAATCAAACATCTCAAGGCTAATGTCTAAAGCCAAGTTTTAAACCAGTTATGCACATGACATAACTGTTCCTATTTCGTTTAGTTTGGGATGTCTGAAGATAATTCTATTTTCAGTTTTATTGTAGCTATATTAGTTTTATAGCCTTAGTCCGAATTGAAATCAAATCTAATGATGTTTTAACTAAGAAATGCACAATTCTCAGAATTTGATAGTTATAAATTTCGTAACAATATTTACCATAATAAATTAAAAACCTACTAAAATATTAGAACTTGATGCTATTAGTTTTCGAGTTAATCTTTATATATATTAATATTTTCGACATCTAGGTACATTTCTTGACTCAGATCAAAACAATCATAGTCATAATATCCCTGCACGAATTGATGAAACAAAAACAAGTAGTTGTAATGTTATCTTTTTTAAGGCATACATTACCTTAATCTCAATTCTGAGTAAAACTTTTTTTACCGTACCTTAGAATATTAAAACCTAAACTTATTATAGATATTCACTAAACTTACTTGTAGTGTTGCTCTTGAAATAAGGAGATTTCCTTCCGCAGCAATCCGTACATTGTGATCTTGTTGCAATGGCTGACCATGCTTTAGCCAAGATACACGAGGAGCAGGAGCAGCTGCAGGTGGCGAGCATCTTAATGATGCAGAAGAACCAGCTTCCACGGAGATCGCTGATGGCGATATAGCGAAAGGTTTCTTCAAATCTGTGAAGGATAATGATGATAAAAATAAATGTATTAACAAAATGTATTTTAATCAGAGAGATACTGTTGTAAAGTGTAAAATGTAAGCAAAATATTGGATAACATTTTAATGTATTGATACAGTAAAATTCACATAACAAGAGCGCAGGCAGTACAGTTTTGTTTTCTAAAATTTATATTTTCCGTTCGAAATATATATCTATGATAATATTGATAATGATGCTATAATTACATTTTTTAGTTGAATCCCGTCCCTACATAAGGACAAACATTTTATTGTGAAACAGTCTGCTAATTTAAGTATGTATATTAATAAATTACCTACATAGGATATAAACGACGCAATGGTATTCATAAATCGAGTATGTTATCTTTCATTAAAATTTACGAGTGGCTTTTAACGTGGTTAAGTACAAATGTTATGTATGTCCGTACATTTTCATATTACCAGGTTATTTATGGGTCTCCGCACTTGTTAGACTTATGAGTTTAGCGACATTTAATGGACTAGATGTATAAATTTTAATACTGTTAAAATTTACGTGGTCGTAATATTTTATCCGCCAACAATTAAAATTTTAGCAGCAGTGTGTGTGTTGTTAGTGGTAACAAAGCAACAATTGTTTTCTATGAATCTTTTGATTAATGCAGGAGTTTGTTTGGACGCGCTAATCTTTAAAACTACCGGTAGGTTTTGAATAATTATTTTTACGTATGATAGTCCAGTTCTTGAGAAAGATTATAGGCTCTGTAACATCACGCTACTGGCGACGGGAGCAGAGCAGTAACCAAAGACGCAGGTTAACCGCTCTGCGGACGACTAGTTACTAATACTGCAAATGACCATTGTAAAATTTATTTCTACCATCTAGAGAAAACGAATTGACAATTGTGCTCGTGTTGACCTTCTAAGAATTTGTGTGTCTTTTTGTCTGTGTCAAATAAATGTATCTCTTTCAAATACTGTGTACATCATTTTGACGGACTTGCCGTTTTGTTGCTAAGTAACCCATTTAATAGTGAGCTGTAACCACTACTAAAGCACAATGAAAGTCGTAAGCGCGTCTAATCATATTTTTTCGTCTTCTCAAGAAAATTTAACGTTTTTACATACAACGTAGTCACCGGTCGTAACTATAATTCCTTTTACCAATACAGTTTAGGAGCATGAAATTACTATTAACCACAAGAAACATAACAATACTTAAATAAAGCTACCAAGATTCTCTATAATTTTCCAGCGAAATTGCTTTAATATAATTAATATATTCTCTTATCGAAATAGAACTAGCCCTGCATAAAATTTTAAACTAGAAAATTGCTATAGACGTTGTATATATAATAATTAAGCGTAATAACATAACAATTGAATGTCAATAACAATTAAAATACGACGGTTACTGCCAAAAGCTTTTGAACTAATTTAATAATTGTTGTGAACGTTGCGCAATAGTATGATTCAAGTTATAAAAGTAGAGCGTTTGTTAGAATTATGTTAGAAAAGTTTAAAAGATTTAGCATGTTATTGTAAACTTGCTGGGAAACGTGCCTCGTAATTGTATTAAAAATAGCTGGTGTTCCCGTGTACAATTAAGTTATCGAAACAATGGTATTTGATTTTATATCTGTGATTTTTTAAGTTTTATGTTCATTAATTTTTCAAACAACTTTTTAAGATTCTTTCACAGTATTGGTCGAAGTAAATGGTCATGTGTGGTTTTTTATTTTAAATAGTTGGGTCGCTTTAAAAAATCAATGCAAAAGCAATCATCAATTATTATTATGTTCTAGTTTTCATTGCATATCAGTATTTACACTGGGGCATTTTAATCGCCATTAGTGTATATTACCTAATGTTTATGACAAAATTAAATTATTTAAAGAATTTCTAATCTAAAACCATAATGAACACGTGACTAAAATTGATTCCGGCGAAAGAATATGCAAACTATGAAATTTTTGATGAAATCTTACGAATCTATCATTAAAGACAAATTTTAACAAAAAATCAATACTAAGTAAACAAAAAGTGTTAAAAACTAAAATCGCTATATGTTCACAACATACGCTTCACTACTTCTCACGTCCATCTTCATACAAAAATTGAACGAGACAGTCGATTATATAGTTTGTACGACAGCAACCCACGCCGATAATTGTCATTCATTAAACAATTTAACGCTGTTTTGGTACGTTTCCACCGTATAATTGTGCTATCTTAATTGTCTCGGCTCCATTATCAGGTACGTGTATTGCTTTTTTCATCATGGTAAAAGGTTTGAGGTTTGCCATTATTATTTCGTTTAAATCAGCTGCGGCATTTTTACTTAATGAAGTTATTTCATATTGTTTGCAATGTACAATTATATTAATTAATTGTATAGTACTCTCTGCTCGACTTCCTCCCTTTTAATCTACTTTCATTATAGTATTTTAAATGATGATTGATGCAACTATATGTTTGTTTTGTTTGTGTCCACGCAAAATTTGGAATAGTATGAATTAGTCGACGTTAAAGTAAAAAGTATGTTTAAATAGTTTTATAATGTTCAAAAGAATAATAAATAAGTATAGTATAGTATAGTTGACGATTTCAAGTATAAATTTTTAGTGAGTAAAAAGTGAGTAAAATTTTTAGTGTAAATCGTACTCATTAAACACAATACTCGAAATACGTACTATTAAACATAACTGAATTTTTTTTTTTTTTTTTATATTAGCCTACCAAAGTGACTCCACTTTGCCTGATGGTAAGCAGTAAGTGGAATCCAGAAGTGGCGGACACCATTCCAAAAGCCAAACTACTGGTATGGTGGCCTCCACTATGGCGGCTTAGTGAGATGCTTTTTCACGCCCCGCTTAAAAGACCCAGGAATTGAATTGAATTCACGGAACCTAACAAATTGCAGCAATACAAAACTAATACGGAGTACAGTCGGCGCAAAATGTTCCGCCCTCAACTCCAAAGAGGTTTAACGTAGTGCACCCATAAATCTGTTGGGCGAACGCTCCATTACTCGCACTTACAGCTAAGATATTGTAGAGGTGAAAACTAAAGTATTTTCTGCAACTGAAACTTATAAACATGTTGAAGTGATATCATTTGTCACTATTTTTCAAAGATCTCAAGCAACAGCTTTTTATTTAGCAATTTGGACTTTTTCGCACTGAAGACGTCTAGTATGTTTTTAACAGCAGCGGGATTCCTTATAGTCTTTTTTTGTTTGTTGTCAGTTAATGAGTTACAATAGTATTCCAATCAATAATATAAATTTGCAGCTACAATGTTGTATGCAATACGCTATCAATATTGCCTTCCAGCTTTGTCTATGCTGTATTAGAAATTACGAGAATTTATCAAATCGTCCTGATTAAGAAATCAATTTGTTTTGTTACTGTACGTTTAGATACGAAAATATACAAACATAAGTTCACTTAATAATCATCATCTCCGACGAATAGCTTTTGACTATTGGACATAGACCTTCTTAAACACTTTCACTTTGACGGGCCATGAGTTACCTTTATTCATAGGTACTTACAATGGTAAAATGTTTAAACATAGCAATTGTGAATATTTTAACAATAATGATTCAAATGATTACAGTAAAGTAAATTGATAAATAGCAATAATATTTTTTTAAATCCGAAAGATAAGAGAGACTTTCTTGTAACTTTAAAGTGTATGGCTGATGAGCGTAAATGATAAGTGTTAGGTAGATCCGGCGGAGAGTTCGTGTAGTCATAAATTACGGAGCGCGTTTCATTTCCTCTTCGAAATTCGTACCTACGCGCTTACTGATGTAGAGTTACTGGATAGGGTAGAAGACAAACTTTTAGGCTATTTCAGGTAATTGAACAAAACCAAAGGACAATAGTACTAGCTCATTGTTATCTCAGTGTAGGTCAAAAACTTCTTTCCTCGGAAAAGCATGACATGTATTGTTTTCTGAGCGTTATTGTATATTTTCTTCAAACGAGATAAAGAGATACATTTAAACAAACGCTGAATTTATACGGAAGTAGATACACGCTGGTTTCAGCATAAATGGGCTGGATCGAGTGGGGAAGTACTACTGTCATAGAATGTCGACGTAAGAATATTAGTTTTCATGTTAATGTGTTTCGCTTGGTGAGTGAGATCGCTGACATCCCAAGTACCCTCTCCGTCTTATCTGTGGTTAACAACGGCTTGGTTGTGTTTCCTAAGCATTATTACTTCTGAAATGCTTGCAAACTCAGCCATCTTTATAGATTATGGTCACCACCTGCCATCACGTAGGCTGTAGGCATGTTTGCCACCAAATTTGTGTAAAAAATAATTTTACGTGAAGTCAGTTTTTTCATTGCTCTTCGTTGAAGGCATGTCATATTGCTCAACTACAGGACGTAGTTCATTTCAGAGCTTTCATTAAGATACCAAATTTTCATACCAAAATTAAATATTGAAATGACCCACATTCTGTACGTTACGCTGTGTATCACTTTTATATTGTAGGACAAATTAGCCGCTAGATATTCAGTTGCTTTAAACCCGGTACTATTGTTAAACGGGTTACCGTAAAATTATAATATATAGTGAATTGTAAATGTGACTAGTATTCTGTATTATTCGAAAGTCTAATAAAATATTGTTGTGCATAAATATTGATAACTAAGATTAGAGATTTGACGTTGGAACTTTGAAGAGAAAATTATTACTAGAATACATGACTTGGTATAATTGAGCTACTTAGGTATTAGTTCAGTCCCCACGTCATTTGTGAAACCTGTTTATTTATTATTATTATACATGCTAACAGTATAAAATATCGTAAAGAAACTTGGATTAAACGAAGAATAAAAGGTACCAAACAGCAAAGTGAAGGCGTTAAGAACAGACCAAATCATAACATACTGTACAATAGTGTTTACTCAGTACAATATGCAGCTTTCTAAGAAAAGTGTAAATCTATCATTACCGTCTCGTAACAAATCAAATAGTTAGATGCACAGTCAAAACTTCTACTTCTAGATGACGATGATGAATTAATGCTGGCTTTTTAGAAAGCCAGCACAAATTACACAAATTTCAATCCTAGATTTTTTTTAATTTTTTTTATATTAGCCTACCAAAGTGACTCCACTCTGCCTGATGGTAAGCAGTAAGTGGAATCCAGAAGCGGCGGACACCATTCCAAAAGCCAAACTACTGGTATGATTCTTGAAAATTAGATTTTCTTTCGGCGCTGAAACACTGTTTCTAACAGACATATTGACATATTGTAAAAGCGATTCAGCACTGATCAATCCATTACATAAAATCGGATTTTCAAACATGATCGTATATAGAAAGCCATTTTTGGGCGATGATTACTCAAACCCAAACCATTTATTTTATTTTAATTAAAAGTATGATGCTTATGAAAGGTCAAAATTACATGAAGTCAGCCAATTAACCTACAGACAGTTCGCTGACGAGGTAGAGTCGTGAGAAGGACTGGCAAGAAACTCACGCCACTCTTTTCAATCGCCAGATAATTACAGTTTTTTACCAAATCTAAAAGTTAATCTCTAAAAGTGTTAACTGTTTATCTGTTGACTTCAAAATTGTTCAAAATAAAACAAGTTTTAGCTACAATATAAGTAAATTTATAAATCTCTACTGTCTTTTCACTTTCAATATTCAGATTTTATGATTCTGATTGCGAAGCATCTTTAAAGCTTTATATCTGTGTAATCAAAAATTCAGTAAGGGCAGGCAACGGATTTTCCGTCTGTTAACATTGAATTATATTCGCAGCAACACTGCTTTTATTCAACCTCCTACTTTTTGTACTAGACACTTCTATTCTCTGGAAAAGTTATCTGTTTGTTTCAGATGATAAATTACGCCATTTTAATGTAGGGAAGTAAAATTACAATAGCTTTTTTGCTAAAAATAGCTCTGTAGAAGTTTTTTGTATAAAATAAAATTTCTTTCTGCGGTAAAAATTACTTTTAGTCTTAATTTTGCCGCTTTTATAATTTTTATGAGTGTTTAATTTATGCTTTAGAATTTTTTTACTTTAATAATTTATTGAGCTTATGAGCGTGACGTAGGTAACCAGTGACCTCCAAATAATTCATTTTCGCGGCTTGTCTAATATTTAATAAATTGAACTTTTATATTTTATGAAGTTATTATATTTCTCCAACGGCTTTTAGTCCCAAAACTCTATTATTCACAATATTGTATCAGTAAAAAGCTAACATTACCTCAATCAATGAAATGTTAAATATAGACATGACGAGCCATTAGAAGCCCCTACCACGGTTGTAAACATGAAAACATCACATTCCATGTTGTATTTAGTAAATCGTAGTAGAAGACTTAACTGTGACACTTTTACGCGCACTTACCATTCATCCATTATTGTTAATAGCTTCATAGATACTGTTTCGAGTATTTAACTAAGGTGTACTTGAGTGCATATATTTTTGGAATGGATCAACAACATCTCGCCTTTTTACACTGAAGAGTAAGCAGAGGGCGTTGTCATTTACTGTGCACACAGATTTCTTAATAGAAAAATCAATACATATAGCCGACCCGATTAAACACAAAACTTTTGCGCAACAGTACACACTACCACCGGTCAATATGATACCAGATAATTTTCATTAAGATATAAGTGAATTTGTAAGTGTATCAATCAAGAACGATGCATCTGGAGATATAAATCTGTCTGTTATACACAAAGGATTTGCAGAAGTAATCATTTCAGATAATATTTCATTTCAGACTGCAATTATGACGTTGCTGGTTTAGCAAGACAATATGTGAATGATAAATAGCTTTGTTTTGATAATAATAAATTGGTTATGCCAATCGACCTGCCAGATGGTGATTTTATCTTACAACTGCCTTGAGCCTTAAACTAAATGTAACTTAATAGTCATTATGGCATAATAAGTGTATGAGAATGCGGAATGTATTGATACGTGCCATGATAAGAGTAGGTGATGTAATCTGCAAGTGAGCCAAATTTAAATAGGCATAGGCCAAGGATATCGATATCTAGGCACAATCTATGTAGGAAATACAACACAGAAAAGGCAATCCTAAGAAACGCTGGCGTGATCTGGATAAACACGACTAGAATTAATTGAAGCAATAAGGCACTAGACAGAAAAGTATGCAAATGCACGAGAAGACTTTTGCCAAACAATTAAAAAACTATTTCAATAAAGAAATAACGTTAGCGTTAGCAGTAACATTTAATATTAAACTCTTATCTAGCTTTAATACGACTTAAATTAAAGCAACAAGTAGAGAATACGCGTAAAGTAAACTTATCCACAAATATCCAGAGTAAACTCATAAACGTCTAAATATACACAGTACAGAAATCGAGAGAGGAGACATAACTGCTGTTCTTAATTGTGCGAACAGACTACACAGTGAACACGCACTAAATCTAACTCTGACGGATTTAATTGTTCGTGTACAACTTCTGAAATAGGCTGGCTATGTCTGGCAGGTATAATAAAAACGGGATTTGGTGGTAAACTGCTCTTAGCTATTATTATGTTAAAGTGTGACGTAAATAAGGCTCTTAAATCTTATAACTGCCTCCGTGGTGCAGTGGCAGCGCAAGCGACTGCTGTGCACGAAGTTATGGATTCGATCCCCACACGGGACAAAACTTTGTGTGATCCATAAATATTTGTTCCGAGTCTGGGTGTACTTTGTGTGCGTTAATTGTATGTTTGTAAAAGTCCTTCGCGACACAGGGCTGATTCCCTAGTGCGGGAATTATCTTTATCAATAAAATAAAATAAATATAAGATTTTTTTAATTTAAAAACCGACAACAGAATGTTGTAATAGGTAACCAAAGCCAATATCTGGTATTTACTTATGAATATTGGCTTGTACGACATGGCTTAGTGCAGACAGAAATCACGACGAACAGATGACCAATGAAGTCAAAAAATTCTTGAATTGTGATTTCGGAATGCTGATCAGAAAGTAGGATGTCTACCAACAAGATAGATAAATGACTTGATGATGACAGAAAGACTGCTGAAAGTCGTTGTAGGCAGGGTGCTTGAAATCTGCTTCTTCGGAATTAAATGCAAAAGTTCTATGTTTAGCTATGGACATCTGTCTTATGGTGCGGCAGACGATCTGGTTTTATAACTATCTGTAGTCAATATTATTATTAATATCATGTATCATATATAGTAAAGATCTTATATATTTCTCACACATGGGATAAATAGTTCATTTATATTGATGCTTAAATACTTCCCGAAATAACGTAAGTATTATAAAGGCAAGGTAAAGAGAAACAGCATTGATTTACAATTGAAATGCCTTTCAACTCCTAAGTAACACTTACAATTTCTAAAACTATAAATCAAATATTACTTGTAAAGCCTTCACACCGCTGCTACACTCGTTGCACGATCACTAAATTTCGTGAAACTTTATATTTAATAACACTAACGAGGCATGCAATAGCAGAGATCATTGAATGCTGTGAATTACGTTCCGATCTAATCTCAGTTAACGTTGCTAAATACATAATTCCTGCTTGTGGTGTTACTTGCGTAACGCATGGAACTTTGAGCCGGTATAATGTACGGTATTACCGAAGTCTGTCACGATTGATAAGTAGCTTGTTAATAATACAGTCTAAATGATATATATGAGTACGTTCTTGTATATACTAAATTTATTAAGTTGCTCACAGTACGACACTTGCGTAGTTTTCTTAGTGTTGACATTTAAATAAAGTGAGCATACTATTAGTTACGCTAGATAAAATGTAACAGTTAGTCATGTGACATTAGCGTTTCTATTGTTTTAAAATGCTCTAAATTAATGTTATTTTTCTGTGTAAATAAATCAGATTTAACTAACGATTCTTCTGATCCGATTCCGAACTCTATTTATTTGCATTTCTATTGACATCCAAATACGTTTTCGTGATTTATTTATATGTTAAGAAAAAACCTGTCTATATTAATCTACTAAAGTAGTACAATATCTCAAAGTCGAACAATTAAAAAGAGAGTTGTTCATACAAATTATACGTACACGAATCTTCGTTCTTGACCGATACGGTCAAGAGCGAGTATTGCCCAACACCCATAAATCCAGACAGCGGTCATTCCGACGTTTATTTAATATGCATAGAAGATTTACCACAAATGGGTATTGAATTTAATCGAGCAACTGTCCGTAATACAGTTTATGAACGATATTAATGGTACCATACATCACCGGAGTTTGATGGTGGTAGTACTTTGTCTTGTCAAAACATGGTCTTTTTGGTGAGTTTATTTTGGTCACGAGGAAAGTACTACTGAAATTGTTTTCTTAAGTAAGGGCGCTATAAATATCTTTCAAATGTTGGATCTAAGACTTTTACGTGAGTGACTTTCATTATGGACAACCTGGAAGTGTGCAATAAAATGAAAATGTAACTGACTAATAAATAATATCTAAATTGATTTGAGTATCACTATGGTGAAACTGAGATGGTGAATATAAATATTTTTGAATTCATGACATGAATAAAGAATGCTGATCTGAAGCTATTAACGTAATGTCTTCGACCGGAGATGGGCGTGCAACAATCCCAACTAGGTTAGTCTAAAACTGTGCACGGAAACTGGCCACGAATTATGAGTTTTGATGAAATGCACCGCGCCCAGCGTGCCAGTTTGACAGGAAATAATATATTTTTATAACTTTTCTAATACCGTTGATGCTACGAAAATGTATCATATTGATGGAAATGTCGATGGGAGATTAAGACTGCATAAAATTGCGGATGTGAATAGTTAAAATTTAAATGTGATAGATTAAACTAAGAATGATTCAAAATCGTCTTTTAACATATTTGATGACAATGTTTAGTAGTAGTAATAATACTTACATGCCAACTCAATGATAGCCGGCTGACTTTTGATATCGCCTCTACTGCTCCAAGCGTTACAGGTACAAGTAAATCTGTCTTCGCCAAAGTACTCATCCAATTGATCCCTCGTCACGTTACATTCAGCCTCTACAATTCTTACACCACTTTGCGGATCAACGAACTCAAACTGTGTACTCGCAGCTGATCTCAAATCATTACACTGAAAGTAAACTTGTAAAGCGTTTGCTGCTCGGCACCTCAATACAGCAGGCTTATTTCTTACAACAAAAGCATGTTGAGGTTCCAGAAGAAATATTGGCAGATCATCCGTGGAGCTATGTAAAAGATGATCTCCAGATAGAGATGGTAATTCATCTGCGTCTTCTCTATTGTCATGATCATCTTCTTTATTTGATTCGTGATCATAATCTTCTTCTAGATAATCTCTGTGATGTGTTGGTGAATGAACTTTCTCAGAGTTATATGGATCTAGAGCTTCTACGCCAGCAGGATGTGCATATTCAGGTCGTAACGGGATAGGTGGTGTGGGAGCCGCTGTGATGTGTTCCGCCTCTGTTGTGTTCGACACCTCTGTAACAAAAAAAAAATATGTTAGTATGGTATATATTATATAAATTGCATACTAAATGCCATCTTATCAGGTGTATAGTATATTACTAATACATATAAGAGCCTATTAAATACAGCTTCAACCACAAAGTTATTATTATATTGAAATACTAGAAATACAAGTGGTAGCAGTTTGCATCGATGAATAAGAAAATGCTCTAAATCGTGAAAACAAATTAAGTAAACTTCTAACAGCACCACGTTTGCCGCTCAAAAACGTCACAAACAATTTAAAGACTAATTAAAACTTTCCGAAACACGAGCGTTAATAAGACTAATAGCTTTCGCTTACATACAAGCCGATTCTAATGGCAAAGTTAAAATATATATATTCTATGTCGCTCAGAATAAATAGCAACTGTCATATTAACATGTACCCTCCACGTAATGTCATCGATTTCACTCCAAGTCCGCACCTGGTTTGAAGCTTCACTCGCGCCTATTTACACGCAAAACGTAGATATTTAGATACCATACACCCCATTTAGTAAATATAGCACGAGTCAATTCAAAATCGACTTTAAAGCTACAACATACACTTCTGTTTTCCAAAGCATATACGTTGATTCTTCCCTCGTCAGCATTTCGTCTAAAATCGCTATCAGCACATCAGTGTATGTTACTCTTACACTGTTGACAGTATTACTATTATTTGAACTAGGGAATTGTACGAAAATAAACCGCAACTCGAGCGAACCGTGGATAACTTAATTAGTTTCACTTCCGTTCAGCTTATTTCTATTTCCGTTTTCGTAGGGGTCGAACGATATTTCCTTCTGAAATCTATTTTTCCTTAATAGGATTTGTTTTGTTCAACATTTTCTTCGCGTCTCGAGGTTGTGTTAAAATGATGAAATAACTATTTAATTTGTAAGTTCCCAGGTGTTTTTTGAGGTACAAGTAAATGAGTGGTTTCAAATTGAATAATTTTATTCATTAAATAAATGAGTACAAGTGTTTGTAATTTTGCTACGATAGATTTTTAAAAATTATAACCGATTGGTATAAAATTATAAATTTATCAATAAATTAAATGTGATGTATTTATAAAACGAAAACAAATTGAACCAATTCGTATCGCTTACAAGTACAAAAACAAATTAATTTTCGTATTCTTAACAAATTCATTAGTTACGAACAAAATACTTAACAAATTCTGAACAAAACCTTTTCACGCAACACTTAATTACTATCCACCTATAAAAACAATCTTTATGTCACATTGACGACGGTGTACTCAATTATATATTCTATTTGGTTCGCCTGTTCATCCCGATTGTGTAAGTCACCTGTCAATTTTAATTGGTTTTTAGCACTCGGAGTTTGATTAACGCGGTTATTAGTATCAAACGTTTCGTAACCATCTTCAAGATTGTATACTTTATCACAAATTTAATTAATGTTACAGTTGAATGCAGTTACTATCGTATTTCTATTGATATGTGTTGCTGTTGTTAACTGGTTTAAATCAATGCTTTTGTTATGTAGGTCGATAGCAAGGGCTGGCTAGTCATTTAACTGCTATTATATTAAATTATATGGTTGGTATTTTAACCAGCGATTGATTTTAAATTACTAATTTACCAAATATCATAGTCGATTTATTTATTTAGTAATTATATACAAACTGATATTATCATCACCATTGCATGATGAAAGACTTCTATTGCTGTTATAAGTGACCTTAAGTTTAACCACTTCAACGTAATTACTGGTCAATAAATAAATAAAAAAGAAATGTACACACAATACACAATACTACCATAGATCATTACATCAAAGGGAAGATAACAATTTAGTTGACAATATTTATGATACCTTTAAGAAATAACTTTGACACCTTCTGGCAGCCCTAACAATTTTAACCAGAAGAATATTCACGATGTACAAGTGTTATCTGTAGTGATGAAACTCCTTTTAAACGTACTCACAAGAAGCGTAACTAAACCGATAGCCGTCACGACGTTAGTAAATTATAAATAAATGTACTACGTTTGTACGATTGATGCTTTGATCTTGTTGGTTTTGTATTTAAATGAAACTTCGTGTGGCATTCTTGCAAGTCCGAGTTTCATTCGCATAATGATCTCAAAAAAAGTAAATGTCTATGAGTCTGTAAATATATATGGATGAAATTTTTATAAAGTTTATCCAAAAATAGTTCAAATTAAATCTTAAAAATTAGTGTGAAATTTTTACCTCGATAGACAACATACAGTAGGTGGTATTGTATATTGTTATATACCTACCTATAGATACTATTACAGATATTATGTACAAGACTAATTGCGTTGAGCAATTTGCAGTGGTTTCAAGCTTTGACCGCCCGTAGAGTTTGTCATAAATGTTTAACTGACAACTAAGATCGACATAGCAAACTGTCAGATAAATATCTGACATTTTGTTAGATAATAAATTGCTGATTTTAGAGTAGCATAGTAATTTACTCTATCATGTCACGATAAACAAATCACTTATAAAATTCCTTTCAAATAAATGGTATGTTTTCTTTGTTTTAAAATATCTTAAATGTTTAGAATCACAGAATTTTAAATGGGACGAGATGACTCGAGATGTGAGAGCAGTGATGCGGTTGACGAATGTTCGGATTCCTCCCGACGAATGATGGGATCTAAAAACGAAATGTCGTTCAGTTAAATATAAACAATACTGACTCATATTACGCGTGTTGAGGAATTTACGACTGTTAATTATATGAAATGCTAATAAAACATTTTTCAATGTCTATACAGAGGTAATTCAACTAGGTTTAAAAAGTATAGTAATAAAAAATTAAATCTTTAAATAAAATATATTAAAATGACAGCATTTCATTCAAAAGTCATATCAAATCAGACAAAAAACAACAATAACATGACATCACAACAACTACACACAACATCTAGACCCAAAGCAAGCATATATTATTAGCTTGTGTTATGAGTTCTAGAATGCGGCCATACATATACATAAGAACTTTTTTTGTAAAATACATACAAATACCCAGACCAATGCAAATAGTCATGATCATGGCAGTTCATGCACACACATATTTGGAATGAGAATCCAACCCGCCACCTCTACGTGGCAGTCCGTACACACCACCGAACCACAGAGGTCGTCAAAAACATAATAAGAGTAGACTGCTTCAATAACAGCCATAACTAACTAAGCTTGGTATAGCTTACTGGTAACTGGAAGCTATAGCTTATGAGTACATCTAACTTAAGGACTAGTATAGCTAGAATTATTAAACGAAATATAAGCTAAGAGGTAGTTTGAAATAAATATTGTCAGCATTGAATTTATTTCAGATAGCAGTACTATATTAATGATCTGTTCTTAATCAACGTCGACTAAAGAATTCTTGGCTCGTTTCATTTGAACTACAGATGCGCAAACAATTGATTTTATTGATGGCTCCAGACAATTATACAGCACGATACCTTTTGTCAGTATGAACTGGCTATTTCAAACTAGTGACAAAGGCGACAATGGGTAAGGCACTTGTCACGTGCAATTTTAAACGTTTAAGAAAAGTGGAACTGTTTATTATCAAATTAGCAATTTTTGTCTCAATACACTTTAGAGAAACTAATGATATTTAATATAATGTTATTAAAACTTTAAGTTAAGGATTAAAAGTATATTCATTATAATAAAAATCATCACAATGATTGAAAATATAAACCATGCTTTGTTTAATTTCCTATTAATAGATGATTTTAGAGATAAGACTTCCTTTGTAACACTATAATATCTGTTAACAGAGAATAGACCGCATCATCATCATCAATATCAGCCAAAAGATGTCCATTGCTGGACATAGGCCTCTCCCAATTTTCGCCACCTTGGCCAATACCAAGACCGTATACTTATATGTAATTTTCTGCCACAGAATAAAATATAACAAAAGCAAAAACTATAGTGATACAATCACTCAGTACTTTATTTTTAGATTAAGTACACAAATTATAGACTTACATGCTCTTAGTAAGCTAACCTCATAAAAGTCTGTTATCGCTCAACAGCACCAGTCGATACTAAAGCTATTACGGTCAACTTTTATAAGAGTATAGCCACTTACAACATCTGTTAAGTATCAGTGATAGAATCCCATAAATTTAATGGGAGTATTTAGTTTATTTATATATACAGCATAGATTCTGTATTAAGATAATGGAGTTTGAATGGATTTAGTTTTATGACGTCACGAGAATGATAAACTCCAGTAATGTTTGAGATGCTAGATTTGAGAGGCATTGATTCTTGTTTTCTTAACTTGTGTCTTAAATTAGTTTCATTAGTTTATCAGAGATCAGACAAATGTTCTAAGAGCCAAGTTTCATTTATGACTTTGATAGCCTTATTCAAAACATCAGATCTTCCCTCCTCACATTTCCAATCACATCCATATTGAAGACCAAAATGTTTATAGTAATAGATTATCTCTGTATATCAACTTCGAAGCCGGCTACGAACTCAACTACAAATGCCATTACGAATATTATAATGGCAAGCATACCAGGCAGATTAGTGTTCAACATAACCTTATCAGTACAGAAGTGCTGCTGCCCATTTCTCTGTCTTTAGTGTCCTAATACAGATAACGATGTCGAAGTACTCGAAATCACTATCTGCAAGTAATACAGTTGTCCCGCCTAAGCCAATGGCATCGAATAACGTCGTGTTATTATCATATTAGTTTATGTAAATAGTTTGTCTTGCGAATAAATTGAATCGAATATGCCTTAGAACTAGATAATTTGTGGCAGCAAGAATTGGACTAAGCAAATATCGTACCATATTTAACATTTTACTTAAATTAAAGTTTTGGCTTGTGAAATGTTTAAATTTTAATCTGATGGCGACGGTAACACGAGTCATGGTTGCTTTTGTGAATTAAACGAACGAATTACCGTATTTTTGTCTTACCGGTGACAGCATAAAATATTTATGACAAAATTTAGTACTCAAAGTAAATACCAGCGGCACTGTTCATTCCTACCAATCTTATTAATATCATAAATGCGATAGTTGTATGTATGTGTGTGTGTGTTTATTACCACTCAGCGTTTAAACGGCTGAAAAGATTTCGATAAAAATTAGTATTAGGTACATAGATTCGGTGCTGGAGATGGCATGAAAATATACTGTTAATTAAATAATTAAGAGCAAAATTAAATAGCTATATAGTCTACGTCTGCTGAATAATGCTTAATAAATCGTTTTGTGTTTGATAGTCCAGTTCTTGAGAAATATTATAGGCTATGTAACATCAGGCTACTAGTGACGGGAGCAGAGCAGTAGCCAAAGATGAAACTTAGCGTGGATAAAACAACTTTCCGCAAAGCTATTTATTACGTAAGGTTAAAATTCAAACATATATATACCATAATAATGATATAAGTACCAAACATATGACAAATCTTTTGTACATTATTATGAATACACTTACATTGAAACGTCACGTATGCAATCTTCGTAGGAAATAAAGTAGTGGAGCGCTCACTATCTTAGTGTGCATTTACACAGAACGTCTGAATTTACCAGATCAGAGGGCCTAGACAAGTGGCTTAAAGACAATAGAATAGATTAAAAATGTAGGGGATTGACATAAGCTAATGAGAATGTCGGCGTTAGCTTATGTCAATACCATACATTTTTTTAATTTATTCTATTCTGAATGTCAAAATGGTCCAGTGGATAAGGTACCTGCTTCTTAAATACGAGGTAGTAATCCGGGCAAGTACCAATGTGATTTTTTAAATCATATGTACTTTCTAAGTTTATCTTGGACATTTCTGACTGACAGTAAAGGAAAACATCGTGAGGAAACCTGGGCTTAAAAAGTCTGAAATTGCCAATCCGCCTTGAGCAAGCGTGGCGATTAATGCTTATACCTTCTCTGTAGGAGAAGAGGCCTTTGGCCTGCAGTGGGACAGTAAAAACAGGCTAGCATGATTATTATATTATTCTATTCTATTATATTAGCATTTATGCCACTTGTCTATGCCTAGCTACTGAAGATAATGTTCACACAATTGTCAGTATCATTTTTAATGGATATAGCAACGGACCATTGTTACTTTTGTCAAATAAGTTTTTACTAGATCTAGAATACAGTCTTGTGTGTGAGCTTGCTCGTACAATTGCGTATGCCATAGCCGAATAGAAATGTATACGAAAAAAGGAACCTGTAAAACGGGCGTTCTGTGTCAGCACGCATTTAGGACATACGCATTGTGCTATGTCTCGTTACTAATGACACTGTTAAAATTAGTACCGTGATTAGTATTAGTGCCTTTTTGACATCAAACAAGACACAGCTAGCTAGACTTCGCTGTTTGATCGGTAGATGAGTTTGTAGGTATTAGATTACGAAGATCTAAGTGTAGATTTGGTTGATTTTGCTAATTTGCAAGAATAATAAAAATATCTAAGTTTTTGTCACAATGCTGAAGGTTATGGTAAAGATATTTAAATGAAACCTATGTTTAGTATTAGTGAAACTATTTCGACTAATGATATAATGCCGATCAATAGATTAAGTAATAAACTAATAATATATTTTAAAAAGCTTGTTAAGTAATTTACTTACGTCTTGAACAATATTTGAATGATTTAAAATATAGAATATCGGTATCAGTTCAGGTTATGAGGTCGGACGGTCGTTGCCCTGACCAAAGTTTTATATTACATTAAAAGCCCGAGTACAATTATGATGTATATTGATTTATATAAAAAATACATGAACAATGATTACATAGTCCATGAGCTGCTTCCAAACATTAATAATGTACTTTCACGTTTAATAAAAGCCATATTATTGATACATGTAGTTTTAATTTACCTACCTGATTGTAAAAGTCACTCTATATAATTACACTGACTGTGCTACCATAATAGAGAATTATTGAATAAGTTTTATTTAGCTTTTAAATAACTGTTCAATAAGCTTTAGAATATAGATTCTGAAATAAACTTCTAAGATACATAAACCGTTTTTAAATACCTGTGAGAAGATACAGGTACAAATTACATTACCTTTAGCTTTAGTAAACACTTAGTCTCAAATTACTTAAGCTAAACAACGTACATAAACGTTATCTCAACTCCTTACTTGTATTTTACGATGGGAAAACGCTTTCTAATAGCGGAAATAGCAAAGCAATTTCCAGCAATTAATACATTACAATAAGCGGATGCATTACGTGCAGACACGTTATTCGACGATGCTTGGAGTGTACCAGTAAATGCACTTAGCTCTTAGAGTAAAAAGATGCGCCCGATCTATTTAATGGCATTGTGGGTGGATGCGAGCTCGAAATAGACGCGAATGATCTACGTTATGCAGATTCGCGTTACGGGTTGAATATGATAAAAGAGATGGGTGTTATAACAAATTGTTATGTTGCTAACATTATAAATAATTACTTTTAAACGTGTGAGAGTAAAATTAAAGTAATACTTTTCGAAATATTATATGAAAACCAAAAACTGGTATGAGAAACAGACGCTTTGTCTCAGGGTACTTTGTAAACATAGAATCGACGAACACAAAGTACATCTAGACTTGAATGAATTATTTATAGATCACAAAAAGTTTAGCACCGTGTAAGAATTGATCGAATAACCTAGTACACAGCAGTTTCAAAAACTTCCACTCCACAGCCAAAGCAGTGTATAATACTCAATTAATAAAATTGTTTTATTCAAATTTGAAGTAAATCTTAAAACTGATACGACTTCTTTTAACTGTAACATTTTAGAAACTTTAAAAGATCCAAGATATACATACCTGTAACATTACCATCCGATAAAAAAAGCTAGAGCCAAAAATCCCGAAATCTCAAGACGCCAAGAAAGCTAATGCAAAAAAATTACCAATACATCCATTAAACTTGAAATCGGAAACGACCACTCGACTTCGCAGCTGCCCGCGTCAATGAAATACGAAATAATAGCAATAGACTTGGGAGAGCCCGTAGAGCATTATAAGTAACTAACAAAGGGATTATCTTGTTTGGGAACCTCTTGACTGCTATTCTGTATCGTGTTACCGTTTTAGTTTTTGTGGGTGCGGCCAGGGGCGAGAATTCGGCGACTTACAAAGATACATTGAATTCTACCAACAGAATTAACGCTTGAATTGTTTCTCGTATACGAAATGTATTATAATACCGTCTAGTTTTTACTGTCGCTTTGAAATGGAGTGTAGGTATAATGTACTGAATCTATTAATAAGAGACCTAATTTAAAAACCAGTACCAGATTAATATAGGTCTATTCTTATCATACTGTTTTTATAGTTCATTCATCTTATTTATAGACTAGCTTCCAACAGCGCGGTTTCACCCGCGTTCAGTTACATGTTCGGTTACTGCTCTACTCCCGTCACCAGTAGCGTGATAGCCTATAAACCTTCCTCAAGAACTGTGTAATTATTCAAATTCATGTTTCCGAAATTAGCGCGTTCAAACAAACAGACGAACTCTTCTGCTTTATACAATAGTACAGATGTTTTCTCAGTGATCATTAGTGAGTATTATTTGCAAACAATATTAACTAAAATGCTACAAACTAAAGTCACGAAGTTAAGTTTTTTTATTTGACCGGTGAAGCAAACACACGTGGTAAATCAAACAAAAGCTATAATAACATTCGTGACCAATGAATACAATAGTATACTTCGTAAAAGATCTCGCGTGAGTATCGATTTTCTTTTCATTAACAAATCATAGTTTTCACACGAAGGTACATGCTATGACCTGGATTCTTTTGAGTTTGGGCAAGACAACATTATGTAAGTCTTCTATATGAATGGAGTCACGAGTTTTGTATCAAACATTTTTTAAGTGATGGGTCTTGTGTTGCTCAGTATACAATTAAGTATTTAAAGATATGTTTGAGCTGTGTAGTTTAGTAATTATGATAAAAATGTTAGCAATATTGAACTAAATACCTACACGTATATCTATATGAGTATAAATAATGCACATTACGCCGTTATGTCAAAGAGATAGGCATAAGTGTTACACCCACGTTTGCTAGCTATTTTAGGTCTAATTTAATATGAGCAAGCTTATTGCATTATTCCAGGCACAACTGTAGTCTGTTAGGTTTCGTAGTTAAAATTGATGTAAATGCTATGCCTAAAGTTCTAGTTTCCAAAAAACTACATAGAATTTATGTATTTTTCGGTATTATAATTATCTTTATCCGACTCGTAAAACACTAACCGATGTAACCCATGTGAATTGAAACAAAATACACCAATAGATAAGAATGAAAGGTAAGAATATAGAAACGTATGTAACACAAATACAAATACTACGACATCAATATTGACGTAGGTATTCACAGAAAGTTTGTCCAATTGTCACTAACTAGCAAGTGTCAAAACTGTAATCCGAAACCAAATAATACTGTGGGATTAGCATACTCGCGTGTCAATCATTTTGGCCCAAGCTCAGTACTATTTGTAAGGTTTTAAATCGCTTAAAATTGACGCTAACAGTTAGTTCGTGTTTGTAAGCTACATTATCGTCATGACAAGTTTGTTTTTTCCTCTCCTCAAGTATACCATTGTATCATCTTTTTTCGATCAACGATCCATTGCAGACAGTTACATTTTTTTGCCCTCGCTTATCAGATTCCAGATTAGGTGCAAACTTAACTTTTTACACAACTTTTTATAACACCACTCAGGTTTGAGGATCACAGATAAACGAAATACTTCTCTGCGAGAAATTTAGTCAGTTCATAAATTATACGTTGTAATTAACTGTGAAGATATGAAGTTGGAACTTTTTAAATTAAATGTGGGGCTCTGTCCTAATTCTTCAAAAAGGGATTAGAGTTTTATGAATATTGCACTTTGAGTTTTAAAGAAACAATGTTTGACGGAATGTAAATGTTTTGGGTATATTTTGGCAATGACCTAGTTAACTTTAACTACCTATAGTAATAATATTGGTAACTAACTAGTCAAAATTTTTACATAGCAAAAATTAGGCTTTTTCTTTTAACCGATTTCGCAAATATACTTATAGTAGTTGCTGCAACGGGGAATATGCATAGTAAAAGCTTTTAGAAAATACAATTACAAGTACAGCAGCGGAGCAGCAAATATTTATGGATCACACACAGTCATTCCGTATGGGAATCCAATCTTCTTGTTCAAGAGTCGTACACTACCGCATCAAGATAAATTTAAATAGCTTTTAAACAAAACCAAACCTTTTTAAGACCATGACTTGATTTTACCTATACTTCTTAAACAAAACCGTATCAGCCTAAGTAGATGGCTTCACCGTAAAACAATGCTATACTTAAAACTAAGAACAAAAAGACATAAAGGTAGGCACTCACCATGTTTGTCGGCGGCGACGGCCACCCATAGCACGAGGAGCACGACACCCCCCCGCGCCATGCTAGGTGCGTACGCGCATCACCTAAAACAATAAAGAGTTGGTCAATATTGGCTCAAACGTTTGTCTTGGGTGATCGTGATTTAATGTTAACAAATATTAAAAAAAAAAGTATAGTATAGTTATGTTGACTTTTTTAACATTGATTGTGTAAATATTTCAGAACGTTTTTTTGAATATGTGACCAACCAAAATGAGTTCACTCTGCCTGATGGTAAACAGTAAGTGGGATTCAGGACTGCTGGACAATATTCCAAAAACCATCGTGACAAATGTTAGTTGCTATAGTATGTAGTTGCTTTCCACATAATATATATACTAATACATGAAGCGGAAGAGTTTTCTTTGCTTGTTTGAACGCGCTAATCTCTGGAATTACCAGTCGGATTAATTTTTTTTTTGCGTGATAGCCTGATATACATAGCCTATCACCATTCCTCATGAACTGTCATGCATGAGGAATGGTTATGGGCTATGTAATATCATAAAACCACGATGAAAGCGCGCCACGGCAAGCTAGTAGATTAATATAATTATAAATAAGCTCCATCGCATACTAAAAGATAGTACCTACAGAAATTGGTTGAGATCTCTTCGGTTCTGATATTCGTTAGTGTGATGTACGTACATGATCTGAATGAATAATTGAGTTTGACTTAGAGTTAATAAAAATACAGAATTTTGACTGGCCTGTAGGTCTAGTGGTTAGTGACCCTGACTGCTAAGCCGGAGGTCGTGGGTTCGATTCCCACCCAGGAGAAACCTTTGTGTGATGAGCATGATTGTTTGTTCTGTGTCTGGGTGTAATTTATCTATAATATGTATGTATTTACAAAAAAAAAATGTATTATTAGTAGTTTATCAGTTGTTTAGTACCCATAACACAAGCAAATATAATTGCTTAATTTGGGGCTAGATGGCGCTGTGTGAATGTGGTAGAATATTATTATTATTATTATATATTATTATATTATTATTATACAGAAGTAGAATGCATAGCTTATCCGAGATTTAATAGTTAGAATTTGAAAAGTACTTTCACTTTATATTGTCTTTACTGGTTTACACATGCTCTCAATAAAATAATAAATTAAGAAAATACCGAATAATTGTAACATTTTTCATTCAAAATTTTATCAACCTCTCTAAATTTATGACGGCTATAAATCACAAAACTTTCAGCCAAATAAAAAATACTTGTTTCAACCGTCAAAATCTTTAAAGCGCCGATAGCCCATATTTCTGATCATAACCAAAGTACAAGCCCACCGCATCATTAGCCTGAACACTTTTGTATGGCACCGCACCGTGACTAATAGGACCCTTTAGGGCCATTTTTGGGGAAAAAATAAATGGCCCTATTATAGACCGGTAAGTAGAGGCTTGTGGTAAAAAGCCGATTTTGTGTGACGAAACATATTTTATAGAAATTGGACATGTTGTGTGAATAATATCTGGTCGAGTAATACTCACAAAAACATTTGGGTGTGATGAAAGCAACCGCAAAGACAATAGCATTGTAAGTTAAAATTTAGCCGCAAACCAAATAGTACATTCTTGAAAAATGTAATGTAGCCAGCGTTGGACATTCGGTGAATGTATTGTAATATAATATATTAATATACCGTTAGTTTATGGACAGTTGATCCGATCACAAAGTAAAAAAATCAGCTGCCCGTTCTCCCACGCGTTGGATAAGAGAAATTAGTTATTGTGAAGCACTGATTCAAAAACGAGAACCACTTGTCAAAGCTAGTACCGGCTATTTTGGTTTATCGTACTTTCAAAAATGTCAAGTTTATTTTCATTTATATCGAAGTGGCTCAAAATCGGCACAAATTTTAGAACAATAAACAAATGAAGGTTTTAAAATTAGAGTACTGTAAATTTTTGAAGCCTGTTAAAAATGGTTGTTTGCAGCAGTTTTTTCAGCTTGTTAAACTACAAACAGATCCTTATCAGAATGTTATGACACTAAATGAATACTTAAGCGTTATAAACCAAAGTGATTAACTACTTGATAATTATGGAGATAATCAACCGGTAGCTACTGTCGTTAATAAAGTTTGTGATAAAAATAAAGATAAAGCTGAGAACGGATTATTTAGTCAACAGCAACTTGGACTAACTAACTATGTAAATATGAATAGTTTGTGCTAAGTACAATTTTTGTATTGTTGTACTTCCTTTTTATTAATTCTGATAATAATAATAGTGCTTATGGAACAACGTATTTGATTTGATAATCTCGAGATAACACCATCTGCATCATCTGAACCAATCGTCTCATCTATTGAACTCAGAATAAATAAATAAATCTTATTAGGTATTCTAATTATTTTATCTCAATAAATAAATTTGACAAAGATTCAAATTTATTCCATGTTTGAGAATTGATAAGTAGCTAATAAGGATAAACTAATTAATCTACACATAAAAGTGAATAATGCATTTTTACGAGCAAGCAAGAAATCGAATACTTGTGGGCGATTTGATAACGAGTTGACAATTTCCTTTTTCACGCCATAAAGTGGCAATAAACTTCACCCGTTACTAAATAGGAAACCTGTTCTATAAAATGTTAAACAATCCTCCAAACCAAATACAGTCAACACAATATCTTTGCACAAAAATGTTATAGTCGTAAATAATAATAGAGAAATTGTAAGAGCGGTATAGAAACTTGTCGATGTCTGCAAAGTTACACAGCTAAAAGCTAAAACAAACACCACTACTATTCGAACATACAATGTTAAAAACAACATTCCCGCGACATAAAACCTTGTATTGGATTATAAAGACGCGCAATTGCTGCTTCGCTACAATGTACTCCCAAATGGCTGTGACTGCTGAACCAAGTATTTCAAACGAGCTGTCAAATATGTTATTGTATTGTTTGATTTATCGTAATAAGTTTTGAATGAACAAGTTTCATTACAAATGGAATGTTTACAAGGTTTGTAACAATATATTTTATTGTACTATTACATTTTAGTACACAATTAGTTGCGTGTAAGTAAGTAATTAGGTATATCCGATAAAGTTTCAATAAAAGTGTAACCTATATGAAAACATGTATCGTGATAACGATTACTGGGTTATTAAATTCAGCTTTCTGTATAACTTTCAAACTACAATAGCAGTAATTTTAACCAACAAAATTTATCCAACTATGTAGTTAGTGCTGCAGTCAACACAAACGCAAAGCTTTTTGTTTATTTTGTCAGTTTTAATTAAAGTTATAGAAAATTTTAAACTTGGTGCTAAAGCAGAGCTTTGTTTAAATCTGTGTGAAAAACTACTAATAACGTCACAATGAATCGCCTGTTGAAGCTGAAAAACTCATTTATAATAACAATGTAAACAAAACAGCTATTATTACAAGTAACGAAGCTTGTTTTACGCTTTCCACACGACTTAATAATTAAATCACTGAGTTCATGTAGTTCGTTAAAGAAAATTATTCAGCGTAAATATTTATGGCATGCAATCAAAATACTGGTAAACTAAGAAGTTTGTAAAAACATACAAGAATTTTAATAAGGTAATCGATATTAATGTATCAATAAAACCATCTATATCGGTTGAATAAAAATACTAAGCATACGATGAAGATGATCTATAATGTCTACACGGTGTAAAATGTTGTTACAAGATCTTTATAATATTGGATCTGATCAATCAAATTGAATACAATCGAAATGCAGCGTTACTAAAATTCTAAAGACTATTATATGTTTAGGGCTGACTCACAATGATACAGCAAGTATTGATGAACTATCAAATAATGAGTTAAATAGTACGGTTTGTAAAACGAGCGATAACAATTTTAATCTTCAAGATGAGCTTGAAAGGGGGAGACTGAGGTATGCTATTTTCACGATTTTGCTGTACCTATAAGTTCCCGTGTAATAGTGAGTGACTGATTGCCATTTTCCGGCCGCAAATTTAAAAGATTAATATATTTTTAGAGCATAATCGTCTTATACATACTTTAGTATGTATAGTCTATTATGTTGCAACAAACTGTATGTGTGAAGCTAAATTCTTGCTTTCACTCTGCCTTTTTACTTTTTTTATGCGACTAATGTGACAAACAAGCATACGGCCCGCCTTATGATAAGCAGTGACTGTACCCTATGGAAGCTCGCAACACTAGGAGCTCGAAGAACTTCATGATGTAGTCTATAGACACATTAGTGAAATCTTAACATTTTATTTATTCATCCACAATCGTTTTATAAATAACTATTAAATTGCAATAGGTCATATCGAAATAGGTTAAAAGGTTTAATATTAACACCATTGTGATTGCATTTATGATACAGGTTATTATTATCAAACTTCAATTTACACCATTTGTGTATATTTATTATTGTATCAATGCGAATAATAGCAAATACAGATTTATAGTATTTAGATTCTGATTTGATTTGTTCCATGAAATATTATGCCTTATTTATTTGATTGTGATCTACGAACGTTATTCAGTTCAATACACTTAAACGTTTATTAGTGTCAATAGACGTTGAATCAATTAAATTGACAGAACAAATTCTAGCAGAATTGCATTCTGCTTCTGACGCTGTTTTATTAACATACTAAATGTATTATTTATTTCATTGTCTCTAACTTATAAAGATCTCGTTAAATTTAACGATGACTATTAATTTTCTAAAATAGTTTTATGTAATCATAATAAATCTATTGATTGCTAGGTTACTTGGTTATGTTATGTTATTATATAGTCTGCAGTGGCTAGTGGAACTATATTAACGAACTTAAATTTTAACAACACAGAAGGTAGTGTAAAACTATACACTATTTAAATGTCTTGTTTGGATTTTGAGTTAATTATATAGCATTGAGAGACCAGAAAGTATTGTCTGTTAGCTGAACCGCCGATATTGTTTAGGTATAGACGAATACTTCACACACAAATTACGCGCAGAGTCGTGCTGTTTCAGAAAATAGCCCGTTCATACCATACAACAGTTCGACTGTAGATACGGTCTAGAACATGGAACTACTCTATTTTTTTACTCTAGATGTCATAAAAAACGACTTCAGTAAAAGCAGGTAACCCAAAGCATACCTGCATGCTTTTAGTATGCATCTACCGCAGGCAACAGTGTTATTGAATTTCACCTAACTGCGTTAACCAACACTTGTGTATCAGACGTGGTGACTATGATAATCTTTTGAGATGTCCAGCAATAGACGTTTTCACACTGCCTACGAATATATCAGTAACTAGAAGTATTTCTAGATTACCTAATTTACCACGATCTTAAATTTTAGCAAACTCAGACTTTATTATAATTACCATTTTATTTAAGTTTTTACTTGACTATTTGATTAATCATTTATATAATCAACATTTCTTAGCTCCGCTACCGACTATATCAAAGATCAATTCGAAAAAGTCGAATCAAATAAATAGTTCAAACATCCTGCGTCCAAACTTCCGATCATTAGGTGAATAAGATGAGCATACAAATTGTAAGGTTACAAGGTGAACCCGTATTACTTAATGTTCTAACGTTAATAAGATAGACCTCGTACGTGAGGCTGATTTTAACTTATGATTAGTTCGTTCTATTTTCTATTGCGGCTTTTAGGATGACTTTCTGTTGTGTTTGTTCTATAAGTTAGGTAATGACTAATTTAGTTAGGCTTTGTAGTTGACATCATCCTATTTCGCAATGCCTCTTGAGCAAGTAAAAACCTACAAATGTATTGTGAGGTAAGTGGTTTGCATGTTTGTCATCAGAATATTACATTTTTCTATAGGTAGATCCTTCCCGATTAGGGAACGATCGATATCCAGCAAAATACAAAACGCTAACAAATAAGAGTACATTACAGTATCACGTCGTCCAAACCATATCCGGTGATTGCGACTCCTTTAATGTTTATCCTAGGTCGTAGTTGTGGTGGGCTCTGATGTGACTGGCGAAACCGAACTTTGATTTGAAAGTTTGATTACAAAGTAACAAGGTGCAAGTACATTATAGCTCATAAGGCGACGAAGTTCATCAATGGTCTGGCAGATGGAATTGAGCCGAATTTCATCAATGGTACCTATTCCTATAGTAGTAGCAGTTAATACTTAAGTGGGTTATGCCCATGTATCACCTAGTAAATAAAAAACTCTAATAAAAGCTGATAAAAATAGTTAAACGCTTAATTCTGAGCAAAGGCTATTTACTACGGTCTTCACAGATAAAGCCTAGCAATAGTAAAGTTGATAGTTTAATCAACATAAATCAACACCAAACAGATTAAATTAGTCACCCAAACCGCTGAATCTACAACGTTATTTGGTATATTTGCTTACATAATATGTTCGACAGTAAAATCGATTCATTCATATTTTGCATCGAGCACAACTTTAAACGAAAGTTTTCCAACTTTATAGTCGTTTATAACTCGAGAATTCGAGATAAGTACATTCGTAATCTTATCGGTTTTGTAAACAAAGTTACGTTTTGCATGTTTAATGAACACTTGTGTTACTCCTACGAGGTGCTAAGTATTATTATAAGAAAAAGTTGAAGTTGTTTTGCGATTTGAAAGTGCTTATTTATAAGTAGTACCTTTGTACTATTATTGACAAAAGAACTTTTTGCGTATTCTTATGCTAAGTCTATTCGCTCTATTGTCGCATCTGAGATATTACACACTTTTTTATAATATTATGTAGGCACATCTCTTAAGGGGCACAATTCCTGAGATATTCCTGCATATTCCTGCTCTAAGAAAGCAGGAATATGCGAGTCAAGCATGCATTTTTAATTTTTCGAGCGTCAATCTAAACTATATTTTGTTGACTTACACTGATATCAATCAAATATTTTGTCATAAAATTGATCCCAACTACTTATCATTAATACTTATCATTATTATACCAATATCTTATTTTACAATAAATTTATCTTTGATTTTTACACTACATATGTAGGTATTTAATAGGCATAATCCTTTCTTATTTACTTGCCTGATGCTAAGCAATTACGATAACCTATAAATATAAGTATGAAAAGGAGAAAAGTTAGACTCTACAAAGACTGTAATCACTGACTAGTAGAGCCAATGTCGTTAAAGAATCTAGGTGAAGTGTCTGAATCCATAAAAATAAAAGACTTCTAACACGATCTACAAGTTATAATTTAACAATAAAATAACACATAAATCATTGTCTTAACGTATCCATTAAAGTTAATATGAATTTAAATTAATAATCGCCTTGGCCAAGTTTAGAAGGGCTCGTACCTACAATTATCTGTGATAAATTATTGTATCGAAATGATTGTATCGATAAAAAGGTCAACTCAGCCATGGATATAGGTACGTACAATGAATTCTTAGATAAATGTATTTTTTGCTACAATTCCTTTAACCACATCGAGGACACAACGAGATTTCAAGTTAACCAATACTGTGTAACTGAATATTAACCATCTCTCTACAAAAACGAGTGCCTAAATAATACTACTTGGCTAGTGTTGTAGTATTGGAAGTGCTAGCTCACTAGATCGCACTATGGCCAATAGGCGGGACGTAGCTGAACTCAATAATGTAAACCTTATCATCATTCTGTATTATACACCTACCTATGATCTACATAAAAGTGGCTTTAACTATGACTATGAGAGTTTAATAAACCAGATGTATGAGTATGTATTCATGACTTAATTGTTTTAACTTTTTTACTATTTTACAGGTGACTGCTTACAGTCTTTAAATGGGTTTTAACTACACCATTAAAATGTTAAATCTTTAAAATAATGATGCTTAGGAAGACTCGCAAATAACACAGTCATTATTTTCACACACTAACAAGTTCAAGTGAAAACTTTATTTGTTAAAAGTTAAGCAAAACTTGTTTAGTGGACTAATCTTCCAATATTCAATATTTTTTAAACAATTTTCAATACGATCACGTAGGAATACAAATTCAATATAAAGAATTTAATAAAAATTTGAATTTGATTTAAAAATCCTGCCTGACTGACTTCGCTGTATTTAGTACTATCTTCAGCATGAATAATTTTAAACGTTATTAAATTAATTCTAAAATACGATGCACCTACTTAATCACACTTTCATTAACTCGCTTATACTCATGCAAGAACGTTGAATAATTCGCACCCAATAATGATCTAATGATAATAAAAGTTCTAGTAATTGACAATGCTCATTAATATTTAATTGATACCGAGCCTACTTTAGCGATATCATCCAGTATTATAATTTATATACCACCATACTATCCACTAGTAAAAAATTATACACATTTTTGTTAAAGTACAAAACATGACGTGTTAAATATTTATAGGCACTAATAAAAAAATTCTGTCCTTCGAAAGTTTAAAAATAAACTCGCAATTTTATACAGGATTATAAGCAAAAGCCCTCAAAATTCTCTCGATTAAAACCTTACGGTGAAAATGCTACTATAGCAATTACTTTACAATGGCCCACGGCTATAATCAAAGAAATCGTTAGAGCTTTAACTTCCATATCTCCTGGAGCATCTTCAACACGTGACAAAGCAATGTAATGGGAATCGACATTAGCCTGTTTATGCTGTTCAGCTTATCTGATGATGTCTCTCCTACCGTCACAATTGCTGCCGCTTTTACCGTTGCAGTCATAAAAAAGCTACATAATACTTTGGTGCCGTCGTTGAGTAAGATTCTGATAAATCCGTGACCGACTTCCATATCTCCTAAGACGTAGTTCAAGTCATAAATCTTACTTTATCAAAAGTATCTGCCACATAATTGGATGGAAAGTATAAGAATATTAAGACAAGGATAAGAGTTTATTACATTGATACGTACACAAGAAAGTGTAAAATAGTCACTAACTAGAATGTTGCAAGTAAGTGCTCTATTGGTAAATTGTCACATGCTTCTCATAAAATATACTACTTTTCACTAATAATACTAAAATAGTTACCCGAATAAAACAGCCAAAATAGAATGCATCAGCGACGATTAACAAAATAAAAACAAATCCACAAGAGGTTCACTTTTAACATAAAATGTTTCACATCCGACAAAGTCGCAGACCAATAATTAATCTCATCACAGTTGCCAAAACAAAATCAGTTTCACTTCACGTATGCTAATGACACCAAGGAAAACAGTTTTCACAAACGCGTAATCGTACTAAGCGCGTTCGAAACGCTTACGAGCCGGCGTCCGTATCCCACGGCAGCCCGACTTTAACTGTCGCTGCAACAAGGGGCTTGCGGGGGAAAGGGACGCAGAGGTGAAGGGGAACCTCTCCAACCGAAGAGATAACTTTTGATCTTTTTGGTACCATAGATTTTAATGATGCACTCACATCTGGAGATTTGACAGGAAAAAGTGCTCGTCGATGTTAGGCGTTAATGCATGTCAAGGGCTTAGTGGAAACGACGTGTCAGAAAAACGAAACTTGTGGTTGCGGGTGACATTTTTAAAAATAGCAACGATAGACTAACCGCTGGAACCTATTATGAAACTGTAAAACTGTAACGTTCAATTCTCAGATTAAATCTTAGCTGAAAAAAGCGACGACCTCGTTCTTCTGTAAGGGTATGACGGTTTATACTCTAGCGTATTATTTTCACATCACTATGTCTTGGGGCAGACAATATTGCACAAGGTTTTTGTCCCTGCCCCGCACATGTCAGGGTACAAAGGGGCGAGGAACGGAGCAGGTACAAAAGATCCCAACCCCGTTTCAAGTTACAACGGCCATAGATTAATGACGGGAACATTGTGGAGTTAAGAACCCAAAAATTTACAACTGCATTGTATTTGTCGTGTAACAAAAGGGCACAAAAGATAGGATCGGCTTCTGTTATTACCTTATCGTTTATCTGAGTGGTGATTTCTCTCACTCTTCAAGTAATACGAGAAACATTATCGATGCGGATTTCTTTTTTCTCCAGAGCTACAGATGTTTAGAAGGCGTTCCGTTATTGCATACAATAATCTTTTTAAATCTGGAGTATTCTTACAAATTGTAACAGATCAATAGAATTGAATACAATACGAGCTTTAGAAACATTTGTCAGTAAAATATAATCTGTTGGGAGCTAATCATCTACAATTTATTACTTCTAATTAAGTTGTACTTAGGTATAGGTACTTCCTACCTTAACACTGTGTTGAACTGTTAAAAATGTTTATCGGCGTTTAACTATTATGATGTCATTTAATCCCATTTCTGAATATTAATGAAACGATCAGTTTTCAAAGAACCTATCTCTTGTAGTCATTTTGTTTATTAACATTACATCTAGAACGTGCCTTTGCTTAGGTTGTAAAATTTATTGCTTAGTTGTTACTTAATTTGGTTTCTAAGAATTTAGTGCTTCAGAGAATCAATGACTAGTTATTATTGATGATTAATACTTTCCAGGACAGTAAACGGATATAGCCGTGATGACAATAAAACGTCTATTGTGTCTACAGTAAGTAGTGTCCATGCAAGGGTTAATATTATAAGTGCGAAAGTTTGTGTGTATGTTAATGTTTTTTTGTTACCACTCAGTACCTAAACGGCTACCGATTTTGATGAAAATTGGTATGTAGTGGTCGGTGCCAGAGACTAGGCTACTTTTTATCCTGAAAATAGGTCTGATCCCAAAGGAGACAAAACACATTTTAGATACGGGCTAAGTCAGCTAGTCAAATAATAATTTGGTTTCAACGAGTTTATTGTATCCTTAATACATCAATACAAAGCTGGTGTGGTTTCTCTTGTGTTATTATGATACTATTTTGTATAAGAGTATACCTATAAATTTTAATGAGCAATAATTTTGTGGCATAAAGACGCTATGTGCTACGGTGTATTAATTTTTTAAGAGTAAAAGCTGATTGACAACTCAAGTATAATAAAAATATGACGAACACATAAATCATACAAAACAGTAGTACAACGTTGAAATAAAGGCCCCGTCACACGGCAAGTCACGGCCGGTAATGAGTAATGGGCGAGCATTCATTACTCAACGATGCAAACGCGACGCCCCGCAGTTTACGCGTCATCTCTCATCGTGTCTCATGTATAAGGGTAGTAACTTCAGAACTGTGAAGTGTGTGTGAAATAAGAAAAGATGTTTTAGCTGATGATTGATTTTTTGGGTTTTAGATAAAATACTGTAGATAAGTGGAGTTTAAGTTGTGAAGACATCGCTCTTTGTATGCGGTGTATAAGTGTCTTTAAAACACTTTTGTTAGATAGTTTTGTGTATCTTTCAAAGAGATTTTTAAGAGTTAATTGCTCTTTATATATATTAATATACTTATATAACAAAAAGATCAATACCTATTTCAGGATTAGAAGACAGGTAGAGGTATTAGTAGCTCAATAGTACTCCTGGCGCTTTGGCTTCTTCTCTGTCACCATCAACCATAAAAAGTGCCAACAAGTTTAGTCTTACCCCCAGTATATGAAAGGCTCATCAACGAAATCTTAACTAATCATCTGTTCAATCTCATGTGAAGTACATAAAAGCATGCTAAAAACATGCATTTTACAGTTTAGTTTGATCTAATTAACTATTGGTACTTCACATGAGATTTAACAGGTGATTAGTTAATTTTTCGTTGGTCACCCTTTCAGAAACTGGGGCTATACATAAATTATATATTGAACAAGCAACGTTTGCGAAACTTCTAAAGAATTGATTATATTTCTTTTAAAATACGTCCATCAGTTTTTACTGCAATGTCGTAGCTTCTGGGCACCATAATTTTACAACCGCTGTGCCCAACTGTACGCCATATGCGTTGATCGCAATCTTATGGTGTTCTCAAAGTTATTGCCAGTACTGGGCCCTAATTTTCCAATGTTTTATGTATTGGGTAATTCTGTTTTAAATATTTATACCAGAGCCGTGTGGTTAGACCACCGCAAAGCTTCCTGTGGGTGATGTAAGATGCTTAGATATTTACTTCGCGAGTGCGGTATACCAAAATCATATCGCTTTATAGTTTCGCAATGAATCCAATGTAAACAACTTCTTCCTTCTTGCTTGTTTCAGAATATTTGGGGCAGACTGACAGGAGAAGTACTATTCTCAAAGAAGATCGGTAAGTAGATATAGCTCAAATAGGTCCCTTAATATTACTTGTCAGTGGTGCTCACTTTTAATAGGTCATAATTCTATACATATTAAATTTGTCTCCCGCTTTGCAATGGAGGGAAGTGGAATTTTTCATTTCCAGTTTCTGATTAAATTCGTTGAGGGGTCCAAGACATTAGGTTTAGCAGTCCCCGTGACTCCCGAGTGTCAAAGCTCGGTGTTTCGTATTGGTTATCACTGTTAATCCTGGCTTACAGGAGTCACAGTGATGGGCATGTGGGTGGGATTGTCCAAATGTATCATCCAATCTTCTTCCTTTTCCTTTCTTGTTCCCTTTACTGACGTACGAGTATAAGGACCACGGCAACAGATTTATTGGCTACACACTTCACCAATCTGTTGCCGACGGTAACCTTACAGTGTTTCTACATATCTAACGTTTACAATGGTAAGTGTACCATCAAATAGGCTGTATAGTTGTTTGACTGAAGTTGTACAAAAAATGATTATGAACACATTTGTATTCTGTCTTGGTCATTAACTGTCTGATTTAAATTTTATAATTAAAACGTAAACCTCAGTTAATTTCGTTTGCTAATTAATCTTCTCGGATTGCTTCTGGGGAGCAACCGCAATTGTGATTGCGTCAAGTGGGCAAAACTTTTAAAAATAAAACCTTATAAGTCTTAAAATTACATGTTTTTTGTGCTCTAGCGAGCATGTAACTTTTAGGTTTAGTGACCATAACATTATATTATAGATATAATTATATGATAATATTATATTCATCATAATTTTAATCGAAAGACCGCTCTAGACATACCTTTGATGTATGAAAAAATATATTTTATCAATACTTAAAAAATAAATGTACCTGTATTTAATGCTGAAGTTATTTAACAGCGACTAAAGGAAAAGAAAGTTCAAGTCTCTAGGATATTAATTTCAGTGTACCAATTTATTTTGCACTATGCTTTTACATTTATTCTTTACCCAAATTCGTTCTACAATTAAAATGGCTCTCGTTTTCCTAATTAATCTTAACAAATCTGTGTTGAACCGCAGTTCTGATTGCTTCTCTCACCGCAACTTGTACCATCTATTTGTTATTCTAAATGCGTGCGATTCTGTCCCGTCCGTCCGTTGATGCACTTAGATGCGTCCCGCGCTTGCGACTTTAAGTCGCATTATATTGCGATTGTTGAATTATTTATATAATTGCATGAGTATACATTGTTTAAATTTCTATCGCTGTTCTTTTGAGTGTTATCTATATTAATCTTAATCTTACTGCTTTTATTTTTTAATCTGGGATCTAAATTTGATGTTAAATGTTTTTGATTTTTGTTAAATGTGATATCAGACTACAAATACAGGCAATCTTGTTTTGTATAGAATTTATGTGGGAAGCATATATACAGTTACTAAGGGTAAGTGATTGTGTCCTCTAGGTATTGCAAGAAGAATAATACGAGTAGGACACCACTATCCTGATCTTCAGCGATTTTATTCATCGACCGAAACAAATAATATGTAAACTAGTATAGTTAATACTCTACGTCGATAATATTCTAAAAAAGAGTAATACTTTTTTTGTAAATTCGGTTTATTTATATTGAAACTAGCAAATAAAGATTATTTATTTATCAGTACCTCTAAATAAGTCAAATTAGTGTTTCCTACACGATCACAATTTCTAAGTATTATTTTAATTTCATCAAGTTTTATTACAATGCACGCTAGGTCTTATTCATACCTCACTGTACACTCGCGTTCAGAGCTGACGTATAAAAGTTCGTTTACGGCCAATTTACGCGTGTTTTCGATTCCAATAAGAATACTTTTGTGATTCTTTACGACTCGCCATTGTGCTGAGTTAAGGGAATATATAAAGTCAATAAAGGTGAATGAAAGAAAATAGGAGTATCTTTAAGATTCGTGATGCTTGCTGTTATTTTAGTAATTTGATAACAATCGTGATCATCTTGTTTGAATTGACTGGCCTGTTGGTCTAGTGGTTAGTGACCCTGACTGCTAAGCCGGAGGTCGTGGGTTCGATTCCCACCCAGGACAAACCTTTGTGTGATGAGCATGATTGTTTGTTCTGTGTCTGGGTGTAATTTATCTATAATATGTATGTATTTACAAAAAAAAAAAAAATGTATATAAGTAGTATATCAGTTGTTTAGTACCCATAACACAAGCAAATATAATTGCTTAATTTGGGGCTAGATGGCGCTGTGTGAATGTGGTATATTATTATTATTATTATTATAATTAGGCTGCTTTGCCTTCATCAATGCATACGCCTTAAGAGTGCATTGCTCAGTAGACATAGTAAAAGAAATATTTGATTGTAACAATGATAAATTTATCATTGTTTGATTTCAGTTTACGGAACTTTTTCTCATTCAGAATTTATTGCTAATTGAATTGTATCAGTACTCGTATTAATTGACTGAGGATACCATTTATTTATTTATTAAATGTCGTACTTTTGGTCATTCATTACTACCTTTGTACGACACCCCTGGGAACAAATGATAAATGGCTAAAACTTTTATTAATATACCAGAATCCCCGAGAAGCCCCAGAGAGGACATTGAGTTTTAAGAAAAGCTAAACTTCTAAATTAACAAACTTATCTACTTGGTAGGTTCTAGGTTAGTAGCCATTTCTTAGGTCGTGATGAATGGTTCAAAACTGGGTTAAGTCAAATTTAATTAAAGATTTATTTACTTAAACAAAACTGAAATAACAGTGCTAAAACTCATATGCAAACGTAAGTTAATAAATTAATAACATCTAAAAATAAAATTAAGAATCGTGATCGCAAAGACAAAAACGACGAAGAAGCCCATGATTATGGCGATAAGGCAAAGGAAGGAACAATGGTACGCGGTGTGGAAGCATCTAGGCGTGGTCAGGATGCAAATTGCGGACTGGAGCCGCGGGGGATAGACAAATGGCGTCGTGAACCGACCGCACCGGTAGCACACGAGCTCAGCCTAGGGCGCGTGTTTATTTCTACCTTGATGATGGAAGGTAAGGATTTTATTCATAAAGAAAGGCAAGGCATTTCCGTTTGTAAATATGACACAAGTTTGTTTAAACAAATATAAGATAAATTTGTTCAAAAACTAATTGTTCTAATAGATTAGATCAATAGAAAAATTATATCGCTACTACATACGTATATGATGCGTGTAAAAGAATAATAAATCACCAGACAAGTACTTATTTCGTAAATTTAAGTCTACTTTGTGTCCGTTGATTGTATACTTATTTGTAAAGTTTGTTTGCAAGTATTGACTACATAAAAATAAAGAAATGTCATGGATGGCGTGGTGTCTTGAAAGTATGCAATTAAAAAGTGCGACAAAGATTTTTATAAAATAGCCCGTATCCATGATGACATAAGATAAAGTCTGTAATGAAAAAGCAAATACCACAGGACAAATTACTGTCAATGCTAGTTTAATCGCCAGCGTATATAACTCGAACTAAGAAACACCGTGTGTCGAGGTCAGCAGATTTTATTAGACATTTAATATTTTCAATTAAATATTTTTAAATAAAATTGTAAGTTAAATTTTTACCACTATTATGAATATAGTTTAATATAAATAATACATTGATGATTAATATAAATTCCACATTTAAACTGTAAACAATAATCATAACCTTATAGTATAACACAAACAAAATCACGATTTTGTTGCATGTTTAGTTTAAATAATTAATGTTTCTACACCAGCAATGGTAGTGTATGTAAACCAATGTTTTTGTAAGACCATATATGTACTATAAACTGAGAAATGAATGATATTATTATTATCAGTATTGACAGTAAAAGATCTCTTGCCAATTTTTTATATATCCCAGGGTAACTCTTACTTAAAACATTAGGGTTTGGTTGAAAGTTATAAGTATTATTTTAATATTATTAGGTAAGAATCGATTTTAGTTTTCAATTGCAAAATATGTCTTTATTTTCAAAATTTGTTACTTATTGTATCGTGAGGAGAAATAGACTTGTTATTATGATTAATTGGGATGATTTTTATTTAAGTACATAAATATTCTGTATAATCATAATACCTTTTTTTAAGATTTTTTTTTGGTCAAATAACAAAAACGCGTTGTTAGTTTTTATACTTTGCGTTATTTGTTACATAATTTCGATATTACTTAATTTTATGAATTACTTATAGTTGTTACAATGGGTACACAAAACAAAAGGTCAACGTGTAAACACGCTATTATATTTAATATTGAGATATAAATTTGTTGTAAGGTCGTGAACGCCAATAACTTTGTGTTGATAAATGTTGATGTAATATTACCGGAATTATAACCAAGTAATACTGTTTGTAAAAATAATCACGTTATGAAACTGATATTTAGATTTATTTATTTGGTTACAAACAAATGCCAAAAGAAGATGACAGTATATCGTAGAATTTAAAGCTCATTTTTTACAATCGGAAGTAACTTGCTACTTTACTCATATTATATTTCACAACATTATCCGATTTCATCAAAACTTATATAAAGTTACTTAGAAACTAACAAAGTTATTTGTGTCTAGAAATTTAAAGCAATTCTAAAACATAATATATATCATCTTTATTTCACTCCACTTCACAAACATTGTGAATAAAATATCCCTTGAAATAGCATGCAATAGTTCTGTATACGAAGCGATGCAGTAAAGTGGCTACAATTCAAAGCTTTCATATCAAAAGGCCGAAAGTTATGGTATACAAGCGCAAAGTAATATCTTTTCCAACATTATTATTACTGTACGGACAGCAAATTCTAAAATATACTAGTAACATTCAGTGTAATAGCTAGTTGGAAATTATATATCTGGTAACTGGTAACAGGCGAACCCATCACTCATTGCTTTAGTACTCAAACACCAAGGAAATTAATCCCAAGTTTACATCGTTAACTGTCAGCTTTTCAATTCACTTCTTAGCAGATCGTGTTTCGGTATCGAATATCAACGACGTCTAATACTCTACGTGACTTCTTCGAGCGATAATAGATCGACTTGTAAAGATTCCATTAAAGTTCGTCGAGTTCTTATTTTTCTTCATCGAGTGTCGTGTACCTTGCCCTATTGTTAGAGAGAAATCGTTCGTAACGGTTATGTTTTTCCGTATTTTCTGAGTTCTTATTACGTGTTGGATTCGTTTTTGCGAGGTTCTGTTGGAAATTCAAAACATTGTTTTTTGTTTGTGGCAATCTCAAAGCTTATCATGAGTTTTATTGTGCTTGAAAGCGTAGATTGGAATGTTTATAGAATGTAAGGCTTTAATATCGCTTGCGTAAGTTGGATGTTTTTATATGGAGTGAAAGTGAACGTTGTGTAGAAGTACCTTTACAGTGAAATTAATGTAAGTGAAGGTATATGCTCTTGACAGACAAATACACTTAAGTACTTAGATAAAATACAAGTCATTTACTTTTTTACTATAAATGCAAAAGTGCAAGCACTAATCGGTAAAAAATATTTTTACATTTCTCATATTCGGTAAGTAGGTCCTTATTACCCCCAAATGGGTGGGCTTGTAGGTGACCAATTAGCGCTCCAGGGTAGCTAGAAAAGCCCTAGGGCGGTAAGTAATTAAAAAAAAACACTTCACTCTTTCAAAAAGTTCGCGTACATCTAACCATCATATTTCGTTCTTGAAAAAAAAATAAAAAAAAAAGATGAAAAAAGGCGGGAATAGAAAACTTTTTTTCTTCGTCGCGTCAATTACACCCTCGAACTATAAGCGCCCTCGCTGCGCTCGTGCGCCTAAATATCTCGGGCTGCAAATGATGCCTTACAATCCTTGGCTACTAATCTACTATTGTTGTCAAAAATAAATATTCATTATGAAATGAACTTATCGGTGAGCTAGGCAGCACTCAAACAGGTTGTCATATTGATAATGTGTGCGTCAATAATATTAGCTACGCGGACGATATGGTGCTGCTGGGACCATCAGTGGGCGCAATCCGTAAGCTATTGACGATCTGTGAAACATATGCGGTGGAGCATGGGCTGACATATAACACAACGAAGAGCAAAGTCCTCCTTTTCAAAGGAAAACTAAGTGTGCCAGTTTGTGTTCCCCCGACTATGTTAAACGGTGAGGAGCTGCAAAGAGTGACCAGTTTTAGATATTTAGGACATATTGTGACTATCCATCAGATGACGCTGATCTGGAACGGGAGCGCAGGGCATTGGCGGTTCGAGGGAATATGATTGCCCGTAGGTTCGCTCGCTGCTCCATAGAACTGATAATCACGCTATTCAAAGCATACTGCCAATCTTTTTACTCGAGCAGCTTATGGGTAAATCATACACGTCGAGCCGCCAGTATCTTGCGCGTTCAGTACAACAACATCTTTAGGGTCCGTTCACACAGACCGGCTCGGAGAGCATCGGCGCGCATTTTTCTTTTCACACAGACCGGATCGTATACGCTTGGAGTTGGTCTGAGCGGAGCCGCCAACTATTTCACATAGACCGGCTGGAAGCGACCTGAAAGCGGATACGCTCGGAGCCGGTCGGATGCGCTCGCAGCCGTTGGGAATCGCTCACAGCCGGTCGTATACGCTCGCAGCCGGTTTGATGTGCTCGGAGCTGGTCGGATGCACTTGAAGCCGGTCGGATGCGCTCGGAGCCAGTCGGATGCTCTACAAAGGCAGTTACAGTCCTCCACGCAGTCCAAGTTTTGTTTTCGGTGTAAACGTGTGCTTGTCGGTACATGGATTTAGATAGCTCCGATGAACCGATCGGCTGCGCGAGCGAGAAAGAGCACGCAATCGGAGTCGATCGGCTGCGCGAGCGAGAAAGAGCACGCGATTGGAACCGATCGGCTGCACGAGCGTTAAAGAGCATGCAACCGGAGCAAAACCGCTGCACGATCGATAAAAAGTACGCGATCGGAGGCGGTCAGCTCCTCTTATTATTTCACACCAAGCGCCTTCAAGCATTCTTAATGACAAAGGCAGTGCACATGCAAAAATAAACTTTTATACAAATACTAAAAACCTTGTTTTCAACTTGATAAGAATCTGCTCTCCTCTCCGAGCCGGTCTGTGTGAACGGACCCTTAGGATGCTGATGCGACTGCCTCCCTACTGCAGCGCATCACTAATGTTTGCAGAAGCTCACACGGATGGATATCATGCGATAATTCGTAAAAAAGTAGCTTCATTATTAAGAAGACTGAGAGACAGTAGCAACGGCATCCTCAAGACGATTGCCTCCCGTTTAGACTGTCCGATCCAATTCAAGTGGATAAAAATCATCACCGGACAAGACTGACATTTTATTGTATTGTTATTTTATTTAAGCCAAAATTTTATTGTACCATTGAATAATTTAATTAATTAATGCATTGACAAAGTAAATTTTATATTATTATTTATTTTATTATTTCTGTTTCAAATTTATTGTATTCTAATTCTCTCTCATTGTATTATTATTATATTGATTGTTGATTATTGTGATATGCTGACCATTTATTTATTATTTATTACTATTTTATTACTACTATGGAAATTTTATCTGAAAATTATTAAATTTCAGTAGCGACAATTCAACAATTTTAATATTTTAAGTCTAATAAAATTGTTCACTAAAAAAATTAACTAAACAGAATAAGTTTTGCCGTACTTTACTAGACGGTGGCGCCATCTCTCTTCAGCGTCTGCCAACAATTCCTTGCAATATATTATATTCAGTTTATAAATATTATTATTATATCAAGAGTGGAAAATGGAAAATAGGAAATTAAGTTTAATATAGTACTATTTTAATAATTATTGACAATAAAATTACAGTTAATTATTTAATTTAATAGATATGGCGGCGATTTTCCCTCGCATTATTATTTAGATTAATGTTTAAAGTGTATTTCGAAAGCAATTCAACACGTTAAGTGCGAATTGCTTCACAAAAAGATTTAATGATGATGAAGCCTAACCCATCATTGGGGAGGCCTATGTTCAGCAGTGAACGAGACTCTCGCGCGCCGGGCTTATATACCCGCGATGTGAACGAAACCATATCTCGAATTTAAACCGAACGGAGCCATCTGTTGACAGTTTTTAGAACTAAAAATTTTGCAATACAAGTTTTTTTTTTTGGTAAATTTGGTTATTATTTAATATTTAAAATGTGTTTTATATTTTTAAAAATATGAAGCAATTTTTTTTTGCTTTTAGAGTTTACATTTGAATAGATTAGGGATATTAAAATTTGTTTTCGCGAAGATTACAATTAAGTATTCAAAGAATAAATCTAATTCAATAATATAATAGTAGAAGAACAATACTAAGGTAAAATGTAAAGGTATTAAATAAATTACATGTATTTAGTATATTTATTATGGTATTAGTTAAAATTTATTTTCGACACAATCATGCACTTATTAAGTTGCAATTCTGCATGAACCGATAGGTTGACTGTTAGATAATGCTTTTGGCAATAAGTCGGTCTTTACACATGCTGTGTGTAAAAAGCTTTTAAAATAAATATATAAAATAATGATTTTTTCTACAAAATTCTGACTGACCTTCGCACACTTCTAATAATTTAATATAATTCATCCAAGAAAGTCTAAATTCAACACTAAACAGACTTTTTTTATTTATTATTATTTGTTTTGGACACTGGTTCTTTTAGAAAATAATATTTAAAATATGTTTTATTTATATTTATGTGCGTCATGTTTTTGGAAATAAATATAATATTTTCTTACTTTATTTGTGAACAGTAATCTTTGTAGGGTACAAATACCTTTTTTGATCTAATGAACTGCAACTAGCTGCTTTTTAAACGCCTGTAACTACTTGGATGGTATGATAATGAGTGCTAGCACTTACTTTTTCCTTACCGTACTTAATCTACACGGATACATTTAATTGCTTTTATAGGAAACTCTATTACAGCAATGTAGTTTTTTTTTTCTAATTAAGATCATTGCAATTTCCAAGACAGTTAAGTAAATGTTCTTAGACACCTTGGTATTGCAGTATTGTGAGGTATGTGAGTGTATAGTTAAATTCTTAGAAGAAAAACTTAATAGTTAGGTAAACCGTAAGGATTTAAGGTGTTGCAAGCGTTTTAATAAATATTAGTAAAAGTCTTTGATTCATGTTTTTGCCAATTTAATACTACAAATGTACTACTTTTATTTTTGTTGTACATTCGTGTGTTAATAGGTATACGTGCATAGTCGCAAAAAATAACGATTAATTGATGTTTCTGTCGGTAAATCTTTTGACCTCTATCGTATGAACAAGATTTTAGTTGTAAACCAACTTACTCCTATAACCTGTTCTTCAATAGTTTTGATAACGTTACAAAGCAAAATAAAGTTTTATTTCTCGAAGTACTAGTAAAGAAATTTATATTCTGTAAGGCGCTAGTAGAAAATAAATGACAAAGAACGAAATTTTATTGTGTTTTTGAAACTAGCAATACCTGGAGTACTGAATATGTGTATTTTTTTATTTAGAAAACGGTTAGTCATATAATTTGTACTTACCCAATTTTTGAATAGTAAGTATAATATTTTATTAAGTATTTACTTTTGTGTCTTATTGTAATAATGTTATGCGCGACGCGATTGTTTATGAATACCTACCTAATGCGTTCTCGTGTTTCTTATACGTCGTATATCTTAATGTGTAGGTATTCAAACCAATACGACTAATTTTATTAATATAATTTCTATAGAAATTGATATCTATCAATTTAGGTACTCAGCCGAAATTCAAAGATGATGCACAAAAATAAGTATATACAGTGCTGCAAAAAATATGTTTAAATCAAATATATTTTTATGTTTTTAATAGGCATTAGATTGTGTGAGATGATATTGTAAATACTTTTTTAAATAAATCTATACAATGATATAAAGCGAAAGAGTTTGATTGTATGAACGCACTAATCTCTAAACTACCAGTCAGGTTTGAATAATTATTTTTGCGTATGATAGCTCAGTTCGGCTTCGCAGAGCCCCTGGCATTGCATAAGTCTATGAGCGATAGTTACCACTTACCATCAGGTGGGCTGTTGGCTCGTCTGCCACTGTAGGCAATAAAAAAAAAAAAAGTTCCTGAGGAAGGTTATGGGCTATATAATATCACGCTACTAACGACGAGAGCAGAGCAGTAAGAAAAGACGCGGGTGAAACCGCGCCGCAGAGAGCTAATAATAATGTTTCATTCAACACATTATTTTATCAAATGATCAACTGTCCAACATTAAGTAAGACTTTGACTGGCCTGTTGGTCTAGTGGTTAGTGACCCTGACTGCTAAGCCGGAGGTCGTGGGTTCGATTCCCACCCAGGACAAATCTTTGTGTGATGAGCATGATTGTTTGTTCTGTGGGTGTAATTTATCTATAATATGTATGTATTTACAAAAAAAAAAAAAAGTATATATAAATATGTAGTATATCAGTTGTTTAGTACCCATAACATAAGCAAATATAATTGCTTAATTTGGGGCTAGATGGCGCTGTGTGAATGTGGTAGAATATTATTATTATTATTATTAAGTAAGAAGCAGTTACTTAGTTTAGCTTCATCAACCAGTCTATACAATTTGCTTGAACTGAACTAGCAGCAACACAAAACTTTAATGAAATCAGTCTCCTGCGGTGTTACTTAATTAACTTTCATAAACTTATATTATCTGTTATTAAAAATAAGTACATCACAATTATGTTACATCTGTAATTATATTAATGACGATTTGTACGAGTTCGAACCTTAAGTCATAAATATTGAATTAATTTAAGCTATGCATGACCCAATTTTAAACGAGTTAAGACGATGATTCTAATAATTTTTATAATACTTAAGTAACTTTACTTTAATAAAAGTAACTTACTTACATTAAAATTTTATTCTTTTAGAATATTATGCAGATGGTAAATTACATTTTGTCGCATTGTTTTGGTTTTTTTTTTACTCGTATCGGCTATTATTTTTTTGTTTAAAGGCTTGTAAATGCTTTGGTTGTCAAACTAATAAAATGAATGCGATTGGCTCATAGTTTCATGACTATATAAAAATTGCTTTCTAGGTTTTTAGTTTTGTACACGAAAATTTTATAAAAGGAAAAATAAAATATTGTTACAAAATCAAACGTAATTTAAATTTACAAATCAGAATTATTAACTTTGATCGTATTACAATACAGGTAAATGCAATCGCAATAAATAATCCACGAGAAAGACATTCTATTAAAAGCCTTGGAAACGAAATAACATAAATCTATTAGGTAACAATAACGCACGCTTCCCGGAGAAGGTTTTATGCCCGTATAGACTATTAATAGTTTTAATTTATAATTTACACACATATCTACTGTCTCAACACTTTCCGGTGTGATCGATATAAAATAAATGTAGAGAATCAATAAAAATGGATGAACAATATTTATTGACATGTAAGCACTTATATGAACCAAGGACCTAATTAAACAAAAACTCACCTGCTGAAACCTAATTATCGAGTTTTTTAATAGATGTTGAGATAGAACGTTCTAAAATCGACGAGCTTTTAACGGTGGTCTTAATTTTTTGTGACCTATACTTTTAGATAAAATACTGCGACTATAGTAACTTGTACAAAATTGCATGTTTAATATTAATTTCTAAATTTATAACCTGTCAGATTACGCAATAAAAACTACAGTAAATTATAGCGTGCTTCGTCTAAAAAGTAATTTAAAAATGCGAAACTGATATGGTTTATTAATAAAAATGAATAACGATGTTTTTCTAGTTTAAATTTAGTAGGCATAAGCTACTCTTTGCAAAACTGGAATCACAATCATTATACTTTATCTCTTGTGTGCGCATAATATTATGTCATGGGAACAATGAACGGCAGAAATATCTATAAAAATAATCTACGTAAGTACAATCAGTTAACAATGTAATAATAATGAGTAAAATACAAGTAACCTACAAGACCTTTTAGCGTTCAATGAAGTTAAATATATATTTTAACAATAACAACACTGAGTAAGAAAGAACTACAGAAAAGAGAAGAAGGTATAGTTTTAATAATAATAATATGAAAATTAACCTAGCTTAATAATATAGCAATTAACTTTGACATTGGTCCATTAGTTCGAATCAACAACACGAAAGACAAAAGTAAGGAAACAGGTTCACTCAGCAACAAAGATTTCACAATTATTACTAAAACATATCCAACAAAAAACATTGCTAATTTAAGCTCGAGCATTGATCATCTTAAGCTAGCACGAAAACATCAAAACGTAAATCATAATACAGACCGTCCGAGACCGTAATACTTTTATTTGACAGCAAACATTCATTTTTCACACAATGAGCCTCAAAATAAAAATGTTTGAGCATTACATGATGTGAATTTGTGAGTTATGATTTGTTGTTTGCTATTTTTGATAACAATAACGAGTTTCTGGAATTAAGGCTAATCAAAGATGCACTAATTCATTTAGAGCTGATCGAATTATCATAAACCAATGCCATACATGATCAGTAGGACTTTGGTTCGTCCGTTATGAGTCATATTGTTTCATTTAATAGTGATTGATGGTTTGTTAGTTTTATTTGGTAAACACCTGTTTTGTTAGCCAGATGTGACAATAAACTGATGAGAAAGTTCCGTTAGTAAATTGCAATCACTTTTTACAAGTCAACAAACAGGTGTCATTTTTGAATACAATTTCCGTACAATTCAAAATAAGTTCTTGTAGAAAAGGTCTCAATTTTTCGACAACAAGCGAAGCGGATCATGACTGAATGTCCTATTTGGAGGGCCCGAAGTCATGCCCCAAAGGGATCATGTCCGAACTTCGTCACGTAGGGCGTCGTTATGTCCCAATTTTTCGTCCTTGACATTTGGTATATATCTTTCGAACAATTTGAATGTTATTTATCTTGTTCTTGGTTACTGCAGCAAATTTTATCGCAGGAGTGATTCATACCTCTAACATTCTTTACCTATTACATGTAGTTAACTTACATGTTTGCTTTACAAAATCTAGCCGGACAGAATTGTGTTAAACTATTAATTTTAAATAAGAATAAAATGCATGTCCTTATATAAAATTTTGGTAAATGAAGTGAAAAGGATGAATTAATTTAATTTAAACTGTTTTTAATGACTACAAAACACACGCTTGTCCATGAGAATCGCGTCAATTAAATCTCTTTTAAATAAAGCTATTCTGTTTTACGGCACTCGTATGAAGTAAGTTTATTATAAAAAGTAATTAATACAACCTTTATAGATTATGAAGTGATAAACTTAGCGGTGAGAGTAAGATATATTAAAGTAGTAACAAGTTAATTACAGTTATTAAATTGACAAGGTTTGGTTTTTTATTCCAAAGAGTGTCTTAAAGAGATCGTTTTTAAAGATAATAACTACCATTTGTACCGGCTTTTGTTTTTAAAGTTTTTTTTTATCATATTGTGGTAAACTACAATGGGAAAAATTATAATAATTTTATCATTCAAAGTTGTTAGTTGAACCAATGTTTGAACCATAGACCGTTTTTGTAACAAATTACATAGTGCGATTTTCCGATCGTTTGAACAATGTTTGTGTGTATATTGCATGTTAAGTGAAAATTCGTTTACATTAATATTATTAAAAATCGTTTTGACATTGCTTAATATTGTTTTTCTATTTTACACTGCTAATAATTTTATTTAATTTTATTGAAGTTGGTTTAAAAATTTTATACACAAAATCCCGCAAAGTTCATTTTCAAGTGATTATGAATCTAGAACTTCCATGTTATGTCTATCAAAACTACTTTAGAACAAAATTTTTATCGTCTTCAATAACCCTTACACTCACACTACAGTAGCTTAATAATTTCGACAAAACAAAAATATTTATTTTCAAAACAAACGACGGCGAGTTCTAAGATAGTTTTTATTGCATATTTGTATGGGACAAAGGGTCTATTTATTTACTTGTAGCTGGAGGCAAAGGCGGCCACTTTTTGTTATTTCTTCGTGTGATATGTCTTTTTAGAGCTACCTTATGATGCAATTATTTCTATGTTGTTGCCGCGATACATTGTATATTCTCTAAACAAAACGACGTAAAATGTTTGACTATATACCGATGTATTTATAGCCTTAGTTTTATGAATTAAATAATTAAAAATTTGTGATAAAAAAGAACAATTACCTTGTTTGCTCATTGTAAACTGTAATGCATGCCGTGGCAACTTGTAACTGAAACAGCACTATTGCTTCAGCCTCATAACAAAATTTGTAATATTTAATCCTTTCCTAAGTGTATGTTTTGCAAGTTGTCCTATTAATAAATAAATAAATATAATGTGGCTGGATTTTAGCTCCGCCATTGTTATTTTTAATCAATTGAAGTTTCATTCCAATAAAATGACGTCCTTTGTGTTTGAGACTTAGTTACTTTAAGTAATCTTGATTAGGTAATTGAGCTCAGCAGCTCAAAGCACACAAGTGTTATTAGAAGCACTACTCTAGAAAAACGGGCACATTTAAAGTCGGCCACTGTGATTGCTTGCAGATAAACCGATTAAATAATTGTTTTTGACTCGACCCAAAGGTTTGAATTTTTTTATATTCAGTAGATGTTTTATGATTAGTTAACTAACAACAGTAACCTCCAGTTTCTGAAAGGCTGATCAACGAAAAATTAACTAATCATTTGATAAATCTTATGTGAAATACCAATTGGATTGCTAAATGCATGAATATTTCCTATAATTATCCTAACTTTTAGCATGCTTTTAGGTACTTCTTTACTATTTTTAGAAACTGGGGGTAAGTATACAATGTATTATAAATATTCATGAACACAGCTAAAGTGAAATCGGATTAAATCACTGACGACATACAATTTTATTACTCTATTATCTTTATAAACGTTGAACTACCTGAGATAAATACAATAGATAATAATTCATGACCAATTCAATTTACAAACACATTGATACAAAGGAGATTTAAATTTAAACTTTCCGATTTATCTTTTCTCCAAGTGATGCATCTTGGTTATATAAAGATGTCAAGCTCTGACCCTAAGTTCAAGCTAGCTGATTCAAATCTTGATAAGTATAGTTTCAATACAATTTTATTGAAATGATCTATGAGGTGCACCAGCGGCATATTTATTTATGGATTTAAAACCTGGTTTAATCAAAACTAAACGAGGATTCGCCAGCTTTCCATCAATAATCAATTACAAACTGAAATTTAAACATGTTCTTTTCAATTAGTTATTTTTTGAAAGGCGAACATACTGTAATATTAATTGAATCTCCCACATTTTTTTTTTTATATTATAGCCCACCAAAGTGACTCCACCCCGCCTGATGGTAAGCAGTCAGTAGAATCCAGAAGTGGCGGCCACTATACCAAAAGCCATCGTCATAAACTGCTGGTATGGTGGCCTCCACAATGGCGGCTGGGAATGGGGTTAAGGGAAGGGAATGAGGGAGGTGAGGAAAGAGGAAAGGGGGGCAATTGGGCCTCCGGCGCTCTCACTCACCGAACGAAACGCAGTAGTACAGATACTACTACTCTTAAGTCGATCTTCTATGAGAGGGTAGTACTTCCCCGGACGATCGGGCCCATTCATGCTGAAATCAGCGTGGATCTACTGCCGTACAAATTATATAAAGCTAGCTTTCCGCAGCGCGGTTTCCCCCGAATATTTGCTTACTACTCTGCTCCCGTCGTCAGTAATGCTACATAGCCTATAACCTTCCTTGAGAACTGGACTATTATAAGCAAAAAGAATTTTCAAATTCGACTAGTAGTTCCTGGTAAGTATTTCTATAAAGTCAAAGGTTAAACAACCACACTCCTAATATTATATTATACATTATGTATATTTAGACTCTTGGTTGATATTAACAATATTTCGTTTGATTGCTATTTTAATAACGTTGCTATATGAGTAGCAGGACTGCATAAAGCAGCTAACACCGTTGACCAAGTTGCTAATACTACTAAACTCATTAAAGTAAACGTAAAACAAATATCATTAGATCGTTTGATTTTAAATCTAGAATTTGAACAATTTAATATAGTTGATCCTAAACTGGACTTAGGTTGGATTAAAACCTTTGACATCTATACTATTATATAAAGCGGAATAGTTTGTTTGTTTGATTGCTTGCTTGTTTCTTTAAACGTGCTAATCTCTGGAACTACCAGACGTATGTGAATAATTCTTTCTGCGTATGATGATAGCCCAGGTCTTGAGGAAGGTTGAACGCGGGTAAAACCGCGCTAGGATGCTAGTTTCTCATAAAACGCCATGACACGAACAAGTCTAACGGTAAATTATCACTCGAAGTTGGACGTTATATTTTGAAATTTGGTCCTAAGTCAGTAAAGTAATAAAATGATATATTTTGATTGTGTCACTGACAAAACATATCGAGAAATATAATACTAAAACAAATATTAGGATACATCAACTTTAACAGTTTTACATTGTAGTTTGCATAGGCGAAAGAAAACACTACATAGATAGTATCAGTTATATATTTTAATCAAACTCAGATCGTATGAATATAATTTAAAAGGAAACAGCGAAGAATACTATTATTATGTTGTTCTTGTAAGAGAACAGCATAACATTTGCTAAATAAAATAAAATAGTTAGATTGAAAAATAATACAGTAATGCAAGATGCGAAACTAAAATCGCTAACTAAACCGCTGATTAAAATACATAAATATAACGATATGTTATAAATTAAAACGTCCAAACGAACGAGAATAACAAAAATAATTAAAAGAAATAACAAATTATTCAATCTATAAAAACTTTAACCTCGATGAAACCCCACAGATTATCTAAATGAAGATACAATAAACTTTGAAAATATTTTAAAACCGTAAATCCATAAAAAATATTTTTTACTAGAAAAAAACAATACCCCTGCTATGTTTCTCATAGTTGTGCCATAAGGTTCAATCAATCAATGTCCTTAGAAATAAAAAAGTGAACTTGTACGACCCACGTAAAGTTGGGGCTCCAAAAAACTTTTGACTTGTATATTTTTTGTTGTTCAACCACGGGAATTGTTTCTGTCGTCTAATAGGGATATGGCTTTGATTCTATTTTTGTTATTTTGTATTTGGATTGATTTTAGATAAGATTCATATAATTTGACGAATTAGTCGTGGTATCAACAAAGCTTGTACATACTACTATAAATAAACGGTACCCTTCGTGTAAGGATAAAAGATAAATTTTTAGTGCTCAGTACGAAAAAATAGTTTGCATTGTATACGTGACTACTATAATCTGCTTTCTGCTACTTTTAATAATTAAAAAATGACATTGATTTGTTAAGGCTAATAACAAATAAGAAATTAGACAGAGGCATTTCATATTTGATAGGCTAAATTTGTTTACGAGTAGAACATTAATTAATTTTATAGTGTTTAGTTTTAATATTAAATATCGTTGCACATGACCGTCAGCCAAAATACAAAATACATTAATTATAGTGAATGATTAATGTTACCGTTTATCATAAGATCTCACCAAAGCGCCTCCATTAAATATAAAATGTGCCACCGATTTAAACTCGGCAACATAAGCGTATGATAAAAAAATGCCTCACATTACTTATCATACAGTAATCTCGTAAATTCTGAGCACATTCATCAGAAAGCATCTCAGATGTAAATTTGACGCTCTACACATAAGGCCAAGATTCTCCATAAAAATTATGATTGCCTTCCTCTTTGACAAACCCCATATTTTTGACACTTAACATCCCCTCTACTATACCGTGGTCCTCAGAAAGAATGAATATTTATAACCGGCGGGAACATTTTTATCGTTTTCAAACTCAGCATTTTGTACCTGCAAGAATGAAGCGAGATGTCCAAAAAAGCGGTCGGTTTCATTAGAGGTATAAATTAGAATGCGCGTCTGGACTTCATACATCCAAATTTGGAGACCGAGACTCGAACGTATTTCTGTGTATTATACTTTCAAATTGAAAAATTTTCACAAACGACCACTGCCGAATCGGCATCATTATACTGACAGTTTCTTACTTGTATTGTCATTTTGGTAATCTAAAAGTAAAAACTGATTTTTGAGTTTATTTGCCATCATCAAAGCAGTCGAATTTGGAGCTTCATCTAAATTCGGGTGCTTCGATGACGCAGTGGAGTGGAAGCGAGTGCGACTGTATTGCTGTGAGTTTAATTTCTACAACATGTAAATGTAATGACAGTGTAAGATTGTATTTAATAAAAAAGGCATAATTAAATAAAACATTATTTATTCATATTTATTGTACTTTTTTTGTCACTAGCTAAACTGAGCACCAATTTGAGGTAGCACAAGCAAAAAAAAAAGCCGAAAAATCACAGCAATCTAACAAGAAAAAAACTATTCTAATTTTGTTTTTCATGGTTCACCGCGTTGTCGCGTGTGCTAATGTTTTTAAACATGTGTACGCTATTTAAGTCTAAATATATTGCCTTCCAACGGTGAAGGGAAACGTCACTAACAAGTCTGTACATTAATGATAATGCATTCTAGGCGTGAATACCGCAAACAATGATAAGGTACCTCATGTCACGGATCAAATTAACATTTGTGGTCATCATGGTTCATTAAGCGTTCAGTAGAAGTAAGGACATCTTGCAATTTGATAAAAACTTTGCACAATTTTTCATTTTTGAAGTTATACTTCTTTTGGCGCGATTGGGAAAAATGATGAGAGTGAATTTTTACGATGCGCGCGCACACCAACAGAAAAAAGCAACACCCTGAAGTTAGTTGCGAACCTTTTACACCCTGAAGTTAGTTGCGAACCTTTGTGTGTCATATCAGTACAAATAATCAGTGTGAATAAATAAAAAATATATTGGCGTTTATATCAATTCCATTATATTTATGACGGTGATAGATATTTTTTATTGATCATTTATCAGTAAAATATTTATTTTGAATATTAGTGGTAAAAGTGGTTTTAATATACTGTTTTAAGTGCATTTATAAATTTGAGGTTAACTGTTATGTATGTATGCGTTGTGTTATTATTTGGTATTTTTGGAGTGTTACGCTAAAGAAGTATAACTTCTTACGTGCGTACATGAGTACACACACTCTTTTTTTTTTTAATTATATATTGTATATAGGTTCACAATGTAATATAGAGAGAACAGACGAAGACAATTAGGACTAAGCTATTTATTAAACTTAAAAGCAAAAGCAATGGTTACTCGTTAAAGTTACAAGGGACTCAACAAGTTTCTGCATCGACAAGAGCCTTGCTTACGTGTAAATAATGAAAGACATTAAAATAGTGGCTTTGTCATAATCATTAGTAGTCACATTACGTGACTACTAAAACATTATTTACAAAAATAATTTTTATTTTTATTTCTGTTTCATGTACAGATATAACTAAAATTATAAATTTAATGAAGATATAACGGAGAAGAAATTAGTTTTGTTATTCCTTGATAGTAAAGTTGGTAAACTATTACTTTGTAATAGCTTTTACTCATTATTTCGTAATTAACCGCAAATTTTTATTGTTAAAACTGTTAATAAGTATGAAACTAACTAGTTTTTAAATTAATAATCAAAAATTAATCAACAGTTATTTTTAAATTTGTAAACAACTGCAACTGCATATTGTAAGATTCAAGTTTAATGTCTATGCATTTATATTTAGTAGATAATTATTTAAATTATTATGATTATTAAGTTGGTAGTATTGACATAAGAGAGTGTAAAGTAAATAATTTACTATTAATTAACAGTAGTAAATTGCTGGTCATACATCTTCGCCAAATAATAATAATAATAATAATAATAATATAAAGTAATAATACAAAAATAAACCTTTAATAAAAATGATTAATTATTAATAAATAGTCAAACAAAAATTAAATCAGGCTTGGGCATCTTATATCACTCGTAGAACCGATGGGAAACAGATATAAAAGATCTGATCAGAAGATGTGAGAAATAAAATGCAGTGTAGTACACGAGAGAAACCGCCAACAACATAGTGACGTGCGACGACGGTTTAATAAGGTATTGGAAGTGTTGGTTACATACAAGCCGCTCAGATCTTAGTGGAGGTCCCAAGTCACAGCCTGTGTCGACGACTTGACAGTTGATAATGATGATTAAAAATGCACCAGAACCAGTAATGGACATATCTTGTAGAATAAGAGTAGCAATGAGTATTTATATGGTAGCAATATTTGAGGGTTTGACGCATACCGTCCCATTCGCATTTCGTCACGAGTCTAAAATGGTCCCATTCGCATTCGGTCCCATTCGCATTCGGTCCCATTCGCATTTGGTCCCATTCGCATTTGGTCCCATTCGCATTCCGTCCCATTCGCATTCCGTCCCATTCGCGAAATGGTCACACAGATCTTCGCCAAATAATAATAATAATAATAATAATAAATGTGTATTTTTTGTTTTATATAAATATATACCTGTTTAAAAATGTAATTAATAAGAAAAAAAATATAAATAAAGAGAATAATAATAATAATATAAATTAATAATATTAAAAATAAACCTTTAATAAAAATGATTAATTATTAATAAATAGTCAAACAAAAATTAAATCAGGCTTGGGCATCTTATATCACTCGTAGAACCGATGGGAAACAGATATAAAAGATCTGATCAGAAGATGTGAGAAATAAAATGCAGTGTAGTACACGAGAGAAACCGCCAACAACATAGTGACGTGCGACGACGGCTTAATAAGGTATTGGAAGTGTTGGTTACATACAAGACGCTCAGATCTTAGTGGAGGTCCCAAGTCACAGCCTGTGTCGACGACTTGACAGTTGATGATGATGATTAAAAATGCACCAGAACCAGTAATGGACATATCTTGTAGAATAAGAGTAGCAATGAGTATTTATATGGTAGCAATATTTGACCATAAACAAAAGTTTTTAATTCGATATTTGAATTTAATGTGGCGCGAGGCACAAGTTGCTCGTGGTATTGAAAAATCATATTCGCGGCTATTGTTACGAAAAATATTAGTGAGGTAGGTAGAAATAAGCCTTTCAATTTAGTATAGCTTTATTCAAAACAGAATGTTTTTTTGTGCTTGGGTTAACCATAAAATTAACATGGAAACACACTGTTTTAACAATACAGTGTGTTTTCCATCTTATTTGTCTATCACTGGTGCAAAATTGCATTGTGGAATTTAAGTCAACCGCGAACAGAATGATACGTGTACAAGAGTAAGCTCTAAAATAAAAGAAGGAATTCAAAACCATACAAAACAATTGTAAGTTTATAACTGCTGAATTCAAACAAATATCATCCAGTTAAAGTTTCGTAACTTTAACAATAATCTTTTTTTTATAGCCATGTCACTCAAATGCCGACCGATTCAAATCTAACGCATCGCCTTATAATTTTGTTATCATCTCGGACGTTCAGTTTTTATTCTCACTTTTCTATCTTACGTATAGATTGACGATCATTCGACCCAATTATGAAGGTTCGATGCAGTATGCAAAAGATTTTTTCGCTTTGATGCATAAAATGTCATAATTTGAAGTATAAACGTTATAAGTGGAAATATTAACGATTTGTAGAATGTAAAAAAGGCCGCGAGCAGAATGCGTAGCGTAAGTAGATCTTTTAAAAGTTGAATTTACGAACTAGCTGGCAATCGGTGGATGAAGTTGATGCAGGATCCTTAAAATTTAAGAAGAAGAATTTAAGTCGATATAGTGAATATATTTCAGTTAAAATAATGTTTATTGTAGATGCAAGAAAAATTCTAGTCACTTAAGTGACATGAATCTTTAAATCGTCTGAGTTGAAACAGAAGCCTAAAGTTAACCTACTGCATTATTGTTACAAATAAAATACATACGAAAAAGAAATATCTCTATAGACATAATAACAGCCTTTCACCAAATAATGATAGACCAAAAAGTTCTTGAGGGAACATCTTTATCATTTTCGAGACCCTAATCAAACATCGTCTGTGTGTTTTAGACACAGTTACGTTGACACTTTATGGTGTAATTACTTCCGGGCTATATACTGCTATATTAATTGTTGGTGTCGCCTATCTTGATGATCTATTGGTGGTATCAGTCACGTCAAAGGTCAAAGGGTTAGGAGAGCTTGGTGTAATTAAATTTAGAGTTAATTGGAGGCTTCGAGCCGATGAGTAAGAAGATTAATTATAATTATGGGTTGCTTATATTGATGTGTATGAAGCGATTTTAATTATGGAATGTAAATCATAATGACAATTAATTGAAGTTTTAAATTATCCTTGTTAAGTATTGTTCTTTGGTTTATTGCTTATGCATTATTAATAGTTGCTGTAACAAACTCCATTATTTTAAATTAGTCTGCCACAATTTTCAGAGTACACAAATTGCAAGTGCTAAAAACGTTACCCTATAAACAACCCACTATAAACTCCACAAAGGAATTTTATTTTAGAAACAATCATAACTTAATTTTTCACCGCGAACCATCCAGAATGTAATCTGGAGCTAAAAGAGAAACGTTCACGCCGCTCTGGTTGGGTCTTTATGATGCACACGCCTTAATTGGACGCATTTACGCCACTGGCTTTTAGCCGATAGCGTCACTTTCGACATTTCCTTTGATAAGGCACGTTCAGTTAAAAGGGTGCTAAAACAACACACCAGTTTACAGATTTAATTAAACTCGCGGGCAAAAATTCTGGCGAAATTTTATGCAGCCATTGTTGACCAAATAGGATCTTGATGACATTTAAAAACAAATGGGATGTAAACTGTTCTAAATCATTAAAGACTATATTCTGCAGTAGAAGAATAATAGGCTAGTGCTATTGTTTCTTTATTTTTTTTGTCTTGAGACTATTGTAATAGGTCAGAGAAACTTTTTCTTTTTTCGCTGCTGCTGTTTTGATAGCCTAAAGAAATTCGATGTTTGAAAACTTTTGTTTTGTGTCCTATATTTGTGAATTTTTCGTTTTATACCATTACACATGCTAGTAACGTGCACGAGCTTGGACAGTAAATTTGACTCTTGTTACTAAAAAATAAGACGCCGGTATTTTAAAAGTGCTGCAGTCAAAACGATCCAACTTGCCTATAATAATGTGTGCTTTTCAAACCGAGCATTTTTTTTAATATACTAGCCTACCAACGTGACTTCACCCGGCCTGATGGTAAGCAGTCAAGGGAGCATTTATGTAATACACGGTGTTAATTAGCAGGGCATAAAAATTGATTATATATTTCTAACATGCTTTTTGTATCTAAAACCCTAGAGATAACCCCGAGTAGATATTTAAGATACTTGATACTTGAAAGCAATGTTTCATTACATAATCACAAGTTTTTTATATTTTCGGCCTTTAACTACTATGTATACTTACATAAATAAACTTTTGGGAAGAAAGTGAGTGTTCGTGAAAACCTCAGCAAAATCCGTTGTGTAGCTTAAAAAAGGTGAGCAGAATAATACACAGAAGCAAACAGCGACTTGGTTTTATACTATTTAGGGATTTTTGCCCAAGACGTGATTGTTCCAGACACTGTTCAATTAAAAATCTAGAACATCTTTTACTATCGGGACAACGAACTTTGTACAGCCTTATATTACGTTTTTCATTGGTATCTTGCCAAATGTGTTTTTACCCTTTGCCAGAAATTCAATTTCTTAAATTCTCGCTAACTAAACTATAATCTTATTAAGCACTGTCCTACTTTTGATATTGTAAAAATATATTATATTAATCTTGTTTGCGGATGTTTTTGTAACACTTGTACTGTTCTTGCCGTGATATTTATGTGGTAGCCATAATAGTCTCGTGATTATTTTTTATAATTTGAAAACCTTTCTACAACATGCTTTTGAGTTATTTCCTTCTTTTTCTTAAGGTAAATTTTAAAAATATTTTATATTTCAATGAGTCTCTGTCCTAGACTATAAATCTATCTCTTGCTGAGCTGATGTAATAATAGACGACTAAAATAATACCAGAAAACGAGCTGCAACATTACCTGCCTTGTTAGGGAGTTAATGCTGCAGTTGCAATCTGCTACTTAGTCATAGTTTTAGTAACGTACTAAATCTATGACAAACTTCATGTTTTAAGAGAGCTATTAATACATAGCAAAGTCGTCATCGTAGACAAAAAGTTAAGTGTGAACTCACACTCATGTGTTATAAAAAATGAGAAAATTGTTAGTATTTTAATTAGTACCAATTAGTACTATATTGTATATATGATTGTAGTACCCGTTGGGATTTTTTACAGTAAATGTAACATAGTTCATCTCATATCCGCATGTCAAAGTATCAAACATACTAAGGTTACCAACATGAACTGTTGGTGATATTGATTTGATAAAAAATTACCAAATTTTATGATGAAATTAACACTGAGCTATCAAATTCAATTTTATGTTACGCACTCAGTAATAATTCTGTCGTATCCCCTCTGTAACCATACACTCGGGACTCATTTGAACACAATATCAATATTTTCAATGTCAAGTCTGTTATTAAATTCAACGTTTTATTAATGTCATGTAGATATTTTATTAATGTTTATATGTTTTATTTATCATTAACTAGCTTTTGCCCGCAGCTTCGCCCACGTGAATGTCGGTTATATCTCTGTTTACATTAACGACTTTTATACAAATTTTCATCCTCTCTTTCAATCCTTTTAAGCCATTTTTTGAGATAAAAATAGCCTATATGTGTAGCCCGAGGTCTAATCTGTTTTTAAACTAAATTTCATCAAAATCGGTTAAGTATTTTAGACGTGAAATCGTAACAGACAGACAGACGGACATACAGAGTTACTTTCGCATTTATAATATTAGTATGGATGACCTTTTCTATTTCAATGATTTTCATTTATCAGGTATTCTTACAAATTTTTGCGATAGTCAAATGGCTGAGACATCCATTTAAGCATAATATAATATATAAGCCATGATAATTTTCCAGTCTATATTATCCTTTTTGGACAAGCGTAGAGATCAATACCCTAGCTTTTGTCTTTGTTTTGTAGTAGAACAATAGTGAGCTGGTACAATTTAAAAGAATTCAAAAGTTAGTAGACAAACAAAAAGTTATAACTTCAATAGATTTTTTAAACTATGTCAGAAAAATTATCAGATAATCCACGACTGTATTCTTCATTTGTATTTATACAACCAATAGAGTTACGATACAATTCTTTTATCAAAACAAGATTTTCCTTTCTAAACGAAACCTCACAAAATAAAGTAGATATAAAATAATATTCACACTATTTCTAACATCGACCACCCTTCTGAGTCATGACGATACAAAATAAAAGCTTAGACCAGTTTTTGAGTGTCATATACGATTTACATTTATTCATCTTCGTTCGTCCCCTTTTTTGTTACATTGTTGGCTGAAACAATGGCTATGATGTTATCCAGATTATCATTCTAACACCATCGACGGAAACGGCATCCGATATGCGTTTATAATAAGGAATCATGAAGTATCATAGCTATTTTACTCAATAAACGTTTGTGTATAACAATGATGTAAGCGATTGTCGCCTACGTGGAATGCATGATGATTGTGAACATATTTCTTGATAGTGAGATAATTCTATAAAAATATTATACTTAAACAAACCAGTCAGTAATCAGTCTTTAGATATTTAAAAGACATACCTCTTTTAAAAACAGTTTGTTAAACGCCTGGCGGGCAGATAGGTAACTAAGAAAAAGTCAAAGGTAGAACGCTGGTTTTCATTTCATTAGTCACCTTATATGAAACACATGAAAAGAGATGGTATTGTATTTTTATTGAGAACACGTTTTCTATATAAAATACCTGTGAATCTGTAATTCTTAAAACTTACACACTTTTGCAGGTAAAATCCAAAGTGTCTTCGATTTTTCCAATTCACTTTTGGTCACGGGAATATCTGAAACAAAAAAGATAAAAAAATCAGTGCTTATGTTAACAAATGACTAGAAATAGCTAACGTAGGTGGACCTTTGCCTATTCTGACAAAAACCCAAATCGATACTGACAATCAATACCCCAATTGGTTGTTAAAAGGCATGTAATAATGGAATATAAGTTGATGTTCTCTTTAATACTTTTATGTGAATGCTATAAAATATGATTTTGATATTTAACGAGTGTCGAATTATCATATTCTAATACCATTGTAGGAATTTCAATGGTATATATTTATCAATAATAGTCGATATTTAATAATATTATGACGATATAAAATTTATTAAATAGTAGTATGGAAATTATTATGGTCAATTTGAAATAGAAAGGCCACCTACATACACCCACAATATAAAAGTAAATCCTTAATATATTAAGAATTTATTTTGTATAAGATTGTTGGTACTAAGAAATAAGTAATAATGTCGTGCAGCAGCATATCTTAGCCGAGAAAGAGACAAAGACAAATGCAATTTAGAAATCTAAAGCGATCTGGCAATTATCAAAAGAATGATAGACTTATATTTCATGTCAGCTGTTCGTGAGTATTAAAACTATTGAGGGCACTTACTTTAGAGTCAGTTGTAAAAAATAAAACAAGTCAATATTTGGTAACTACAAACGGTAAACTTAACAAAACTGAACGTGTTTATTTAAAAAACAATACAGGGGAGGGTGCTAAAGTTTCTGTTTGTGCGGGACACAAATTTTACGATCAGGGACGTCCGCCCACAGCTCGGAATCCAGGCGCCACTTGCATTAGACAATCCGATATTGGAATCGTATTCAACATTAACTAAACATAAAAATGTTTAGCGTCACATAAATTATTCTCTAAAGGAGCCGATCGTTTTCACAGATCCACGCCACTAATGTTTTATTGCTAATGGATTTCTATAGACTGCATAATTCCAAATAAATTTATTAGATGATGTGTAATTTGATTTTTATTGTGGCTAAGGTAATCGTAAAACTTGTCGTGGTGACGTTATGAATGGTAGATATATTTTAAATTGTTGTAAATGCAACCCTTTTAAGGAAAATATAGACCCACGCGGTGCATTCGATCTCTATAACAATACTTTTACGCGGAGCATGATTTGGAGGACTCTGAATAACATAGGTCTCAAAGGACCAACACAATAGCCGAAATATAATAATAGTTGTAGGTTTGAAAGTAATTTGAATATGAATGGGCACCCTCCCGCGCTGGCTCGTAATAACAAATATGAAGTGTTGCTTTTAAACTTACCCCTCATGATTTTGACTCAGTTATAAAGAATTGATTCAAAATTGTTATAGCCGAAGTAATTATAGATATGGTTGTAATAGTATATGTTATGTTTTGTTTTGATCTGCGAGACCGTTATTTTGGTATCATTGTGATATATTATGACTTTGGTTGAAATAAATATTCATTTTTACACGACCAACTGGCGTGTAACGTTCGAAATAGAAATTTGAATAAAATATGCTCAGCAGTAGAAAAAGTTCGAATGGATTGAATAAACAGGTCATTTGCTTAAACTGGTATCTTACTTTTGCTTAGGATGACGTAGCTGAAAAATATTTGAATCTTCGCACATTCGTAGTCAAAAACGTAGCGTTATTACGTATGATCACGTACAAAGATCTAACTTGCAAATCGTGATTTGGAGGCTGATGTTAATAATGTTTGTGACGGAATTCTTTGCATTTTGGATGGTACAATGGTATTGGTAGGGTTTAAATTTCTATCATGCTAATGTTTGATTGCTTCAATGTGTTGTTTTTGGGTCATCGATAGTACATAGAGATGTCTAAATATCCATGTTTACCAGGTCTTTTAGGCTCCATATAAGTAACAAGCAACATTCACCAAGTATAATTCCAGACTCGGGGGAAACCTAATATTATTAGCCCGACTTCAGTGTGGCAGTCAAAATATACCACCACTGAACAATAGAGGCAGTCAAATAGAATATAAAAAAAAAACTATTTTGCTTTTAAGCTACATGTGCTCTTTTTTTCGGAATTAAATTAAACGTAATAATCATGAATCAGAAACCGATAACAAAGAAAACACATTATCAAAACTACACAAAACGTTATAAAACACTAGAGAATTAATTAATCGTCACTTTTAACAAACGGAATCGAAACACGTTAGAACACACCAGAAATAAGCTGTCATGCGTTACATCAAATTGGGTGTCACGGCGCGAGACACAGTAATTTAGCGTGTTGCCACCAAAACCACTTTTAGCTTTCCAAATTGAAAATCGAGATGTTGTAGCGATTGTTTTTAAAACCATTTTCGAAATGTGTTTGTCGTTCAGAACTATAATCGTATTAGTAGATTCAGAAATAACATTTTAAAGATTTTTTTTATATTAGCCTACCGAATGACTCCACTCTGCCTGATGTGGGGTCTAAAAGTTGTGGCCACCACTCCGAAATTCATTGATTTTAACCGGCATAGTGGCCTACACATTGTGACTTACATATGACTAAATTCTTATTGAATGCCACAGTGGAGCAGTGGTAGTGCGTGTTAAGAGGGTGTGCATTATTATTTAGTTTGTTGATGGACAATCAGGGTAAGAAATCAATGTAACGATTTTAAATTGACTTCTCCTAGTTATTCGGGTAGCTCAGAAATATAATAAATATTACTTACACGCGTTAATATAGTTTCTACTTTTCAATTTATTGGAAGGCAGTTGGAGGTTATATTAGGTTAGTTATAACAGTGTAACATTGTTTTTTACTTTTATAAAATACACCAAACACATGAACGAGTGGTTACCAAATGAACAAAAACTGGTGTGATAGTGCATATGATAGGAGTCAATCGCTGCTCATTTCCACATGAGTGTGTTTAGAACATACACGTTATCCAATTTGCTTTTATAAATTCTACTAGTTTGTTTTCAAATTTAGTATGAAAGTTGTGGTTAATATTTGATGTATTTATTATAAAATATACATAGGATCACGGTAGGGTTGCCATGTCTAAAATTTGGCAACCAGGCAAGATGCGTGAAAATCCCGGATTTTAGAGCCCAGAACCCGGACATGTCAACAGGTTTTTTAAACATAGTCTGTTCGTCGGTTGATCGCGGCGTGCGGGCACAGTAAGAGTACCGCGGGCGGCCCAAGACTTTTTTAAATTTTTAGACCCGGACTACAAATAAAGCCCCACCCGGACGCTCTCCGGACGCCCTCTAAACTAGAAGAAATCCGGGGAAACCCGGACAAATGGCAGCCCTAGATCACGGTATAATAACAGATAGAACGTTTCGCTAGCTGTGTTAGTTTCCATGTAAGAGAGCAGGTCTGTTGTCTTTTATACAATTTGAGAGCCCGGGCTAATACTGAAAATTTTAAAACGAAACTTAATACCACTTTCGAAGAGATAACATGCTCATGTAAAAAGTGTCTTCACATGACCTGAGAAGCAAATCTGATACCTCTACGTGGCAATCCGTACATATTATTACTGGACGACCGAGGCAGTCTATTCTAGTTTATTTTAAGTAGATGCTGCGTATCTTTTGAGTCTCCACGTGCAAAACAGGGTTAACATGAACAATATTACCAAGGTGAACCACCAGCATTAATGATAATAATAATACTGCGGTAAGTAACCCAACCGTTTCAATAACCAACACCGTACGTAAAAATTGTCGCCGTGTTGATGAGCGACGTGACGCGTGACACGCTGTTGATTGCCGACGTGATAACGTGATGACGTGACGACTCAGCTAACTGGGTGCATGCTACGTGTAATTTTTATTTTGATGATAATCTTGTTTTGGCTTCGCAAGAATATGACATGTTTTGTTGAGTGAAATTAGAATATCGTGACATATAAGCGAAAGTTATAACGAGAAATAAGGTTGTAAAAATTTGTTATTTAAACTTTTGCTAGTGCTTACCTATCTTTACTTAATGTAGAAATTAGTGGAGTTTGATATTTTCTAACACAAATTATTTTTTTTAAGTTTCTACAAATTTATTGATATTTAAAAGGTAATTTTATTTAATTTATGTTAGTGTTAAAATTTTCAAAAGAAACTTCGGGGAACTGCATTTTTAAATATAACATATCCATTTATCATTTCAGACTAAGCGAAGGGCAAATCGATCGCAATAGAGTTGGATTCTCTAGACATTTATTTTTCTACTATGGCTATTGGTCTTCAGAAAAATAGACGTCACAGATAATATAAGAATCACATGATTAAAGCTACTGACTTCTTTTATACCAGACATGTTGATCTCAAGCGGACTCAGTTGCAAGTTCTTAAAGTGTGAGCCGAATTGTTTGGAAGCGCTGTTGACGCAAGTATCGTCTGAGTACCCCGTATGAGATCGGTCCGAAAGCAGCACTCTTCTGGCTAGGAAGTGATAAAGACTGTTGAAAGTTTAATATGATTTTAACTTTTTTGTTAAGTAAATTTGCTTGTATTCTATCAATGTCAAAAACTTGTGGTTTATGGTACCCATTTAGTATATTTCGGTTTTTGTGTTCGGAACCAAATAGACAAATACCAGTATAACTTTTTCAGATTCATACTTACATATTTTTGAGTTAACTTTGCATACTACAAAATTACTGTGAAAGGAAACATAGTAATCAAACTAAAAAAAAATACTTTTTAATTTATTAAAATTACAAAGTCGCCAAATATCGCTTTGCATATGCATATAAATTAGCGTGGCAAAGTGAAAGCACTATTAATAATAACAAAATAATCAATGGACGTCAAGGCGATTAATAATATTAGTAGCAAATTACATCCATCCCTTGAAATTATATCCAAAACATCTATAACTTTAGACCTTATATAGTTGACCGAACGTGGGCACAACACCTCTGCCTATCCTTTTTAGGATAACACCAAGACTTGTACTTCGATTACACCTATATGCCAAAATAACAAGGAACCATATCATTATTTAAACTATGATATAAAGCGGAAGAGTTTGAACATGCTAATCTTTAAATAAGTTTTTGAGGCGGGTTATATACGTAACATCACGCTACTGGCGACGGGGGCAGAGCAGTAAGCAAAGACGTAGGTGAAACCTCGTCGGAGAAAGCTAATTCTACAATATGAGTAAAGTAGCTATTTAATTTGAATCCTCATATCATTATGATTGACAAGTTCCGATACTAAATAATAGTAACATTACAATCTTGACATTTCATCTTTCTAGTTAAGAACTATATGAATCATATTTTAAATAATTAGAACTAGCCACATGCAACCATTTCGCAGAGGGAAACAAAGTACTATTTTTGCAACATATTACAAAACTACGAAATTCTCTGTGTTTGTTTTTTTCTAAAATTTGCACACGTCGTCAAATGTTAAAGACTTATCTAACTTTCTTCAAAATTTCACTAAGTAATAATTATTTGCCCATATTTTAATAGAAGTCTCTTAATCACCACTTGCAAAACCTACAGGAAGTAATGAATAACAGTGCCTTGGCGATTCTATTATAATCACAGACGACCCAAAGTGTGCGGGGGCGGTGCGTGTCACCTTTTGCACTAAGGATCGTGAATTTGATTCCCACGCTAAACAATGAAATATTATAAGACTTGAACCTAGAATGTCCTTTTGAATAATATTATTAATTACAATTGTATTATTAATTACAGCACGCGTGATAAAACAGTAAAGTAGTTGCCTCGTCAAATAAACACACTGCCGACAACAGCAAGATTGCCTGGAAGCCACAATGAAAATACATGCAATTACTGTGCAAAAAGTTGACAATACTTTGTTTGATGCTTAAATATCGTTGTGCCTCGAGCCCGCATCAACCTGGTGCAGCGCGCGCCGTTCGTGCGGGCGCTACATGCTCAACACATTGTGTGACCGTATAGATCTGTTCTCATGTTCATTTACTAAGACTGCTTATTACTTTTGCAGTAACTAGGTTAGTTTAAATTATATATTATGGTTTTTAATAAAACCTATTAATATTATAAATGCGAAAGTTTATGTGTGTGTGTGTGTGTGTGTGTGGGTGTGTGTGTGAAACGGTAGATCCAATTTCGATGAAAATTGGTATGTAGATAGATTCGGTGCTACGGACTTACGGTGAGACGGACTTAGGCTACTTTTATCACGAAAATCGGTTAGGTTCCCGAGAGATACAACAAAATATACTTTACGCGAGGGCGAAGCCGTGGAAGGCAGCTAGTATAGTTATAATATAGATAATAAACTCAACTTCTCTGTCGCATTAGGTTTGCCTGTAAAGATAGATGTAGGGTTATAATAATTTAGAATTTTAGGGTATAACTCACTGGAAGTCAGGCGGAATATGTGCCAAATTGTAGTCATGTGCAAAATCTTTAGGGGGAAAATTGATGCACTAGATCTACATGACGAGTTGTGTCGTTTTTATACCCCTGACAACTATCGTCGTAACCGGAGACATGTGCTGTTCGCTGTTCCATCATGTCGCACCGTAGCGCGTCCGTAGCGCGTTCCATGTCGCCTGTACCGCGCACACTATCAGCACTCAATGCTCTCCTGTGTGCCAATCCTAACTGTGATCTGTTTGCGGATGGATGGCAGAAAATATTGTCAGAGTGCTTGCGGTTCTGCGAGCGTGATGCATGAATGTGTTTTATCATATAATTTTTTTTTGTTTTCATTTTATTCCTCTTTATCTGTGTTTATTGTTTTGAATCGTATATGGTGTAATAATTATTGTAATTGGTAGTAATTAACCGTTTTAATTATTATTATTAAATAAATAAATAAATAAATAAATAATTAAAATGAATCTATTTATTCTGTTTCTAGGTGCACTCTGTGTCCGTTTATTATATTTTTGTATTCTTGTGATACAAAACTTCATCTTTGGACTGAGAATCTTAAAACAAAAACTTATCACGTAGGTTTTATTTATGAGACATATATTAGTAAGGCACTCCTAATACTCCAGCCCAGTAATAAGCTCAGTATGTAGCCGCAATTAGACAATGAGAATGAAAGAAATAATGATCAATTTTAATATCGCCGCTAACCAGGGGAAAATTCAGATCATTCAGTCTCAGTTACACCGAACATCTAGGTTAATTACGAGATAAAACCGTGTGTGAAATAACCGTAATCAATTTCACTGGTAAAACTAGACAAACACTAGATAGGACCGATAATAGTAGGTGCAAACATGTTAATATTGGCACCCCATCCTGGGAAATTATTGAATTTTGGGCGTTCGATAACTTATCAGGAGTGTGACCGAGGGTATGATATTGCTAATATTGTTATGCTACTGTTTGCTAATAGTAATATACCTTGTAAATTGCCAAAATTATCTAGATTTATATTAAATTTGCATCGGTTAGAGGGGATTTTTTATTAAAGGGGTCCAGGTGACGTGTAATTCAAAAATATTTGCTTAGTGCCAAAATCGAGGGCGTTGTAAGTGTAATTCACTTAGTTATTAGGCAATCTGTACAACAAATGTTTTATTGTATTTTTATATTAATACAAGAAAAACAATTTACTTGTTTTTACTTACAAGTCGTAATATTATCTGTATACTTAAAGATATCATTTGCTAATATTAAAAGTTTATTATTAGTGATATCCAAATTAGTATTATCTTGACATAATTTAGAGAAAAAGGCTACTAATAATGAGATTAATGTTGGACTTGCCAACTTGTTTTCACAACAAGATACTGCACTACATGTAATGTTTGACTTAACAACAGAAATATAAACAATATTAAATGCTACCATTTAAGATAGATACAAGGTAATTACTTTCTCTTCATCAGAATTTATAATTGTCTATCTTAAAGCAGTTGAAAGCGGCTCCAAGTTTTTTCTGCAAACTGAGATATTAAACAACTTCGATGTAGACACTAACAGCATTAATTAAAGTTGGCAGATTGCAAAAGATATTGAAGCTACAGTTTTTGCAAAAAATCCAATGGTTATCGAAGGAATCTCTAGACTTAACGAACTCATTATAAAGTTAACATAAGAGCCAATTTTCGTAGAGCAATTGAAAGGAGTTGGTCAATTGCTTGCTGGTTAATTTATTGAGCAGGATTTCTGACTAGAATTTATGAATTAAATTAATAACAAATATTAGATACCATGAAATATTTATGTAATAATATAATTTATTTTGTAAGACAATTGGATATACTAGTAAAACTGTATTAATGATAAAGAAGGTAGCAACTGGTGAATGAAATTAGCTCAGAAACGTTTAAAGTTGAGATGCTATCATGATGTAATCTTTTCAACCGAAAGAGTTACGTCACTGAACATATGTTTTTCCAAAACAACTGTGAAATTTTGTACCTTTTAGGGGACTGATAGCATAGTCAGCGACCACATCAGACAAAGGCGGTTAAACTAAAAATAAATTATTTCAAAACCATTAGCATATTATATTTAAATAAATTACTTACTCACGACACCCCAAGGTTTGCACTTAAACCTAAAAGAAGTTCTCACACTTAACCACGAGGGCCTCCCCGCTAATTAATTGAAGTAGACTTTTCATTTGTCAATTGAACTCCCTGTTAGCCAAGTCACCTAGGGGTGTAAAAATTGTACACGTGACGGCCACGGGTGTTATTACACCCCGCAGGGGATATTTGGAAAGTTTATAGAGTCGTATAAAAATTTAGAGGTGATAAAAATATAAGAATTGAGGGTTGTTTTTTTCCTTTTTGATAACAATTTCCCAACTAGGTAACTAGCATTGTGTTGCCGGATACTCTACAAACATACAAATAACGGGCACGAATTACACCTGGAGACAGAACAAAACACACAAAGCTTTGTCCCGTACGAGACATACAACCACGTAGAACGTACGCGCTATCACTAAGAAACATTGCCCAAAAGAATTTTAGAACCTTAACAATTTAAAGTCCAAACAAATATCGTATAATACACACCTACTTTAAATACAACTTGTTAATAATGAAAATTTCATACGGTAATACATAATAATTATACAGATGATGTGCATAACAAATATTCACAAACTACCTACTCATATAAAAGTCCAACCTGTAGCAGCCAGTTCCTGAACTCCATAGTCGAGTTTAGATTTTAAAGCGCTAAATGAATTAAGCCGCAAATTCCGCAGCAGAGGATATTCTGCAACCTCTCTGCATAAAGTAAGCATAAATATCACGGGTTCTATCGATATGGCTGTGAACTTTGTGAGAGAGGAAAGCGGTCTTGATCACGATGTACTTGTAAATTACAATACGGATAAAGGAATGTTTATAGACATTTAGGGTTAATGTGTTGAAGATGTTACGGATGGTTATTTAATTTTTGTAAAATAAGTTTTATTATTATGTTTGAGGTGGAAGCATTTGTTCAGCTTTATGATAATGATCAGGAGATATTTATCATATTTCACGAAAATCAACTACAGCTATCTATAACTGCGATATCTTAATCGATCTGATGCACGCTTTCTTTACTAGGTTCTTTACAAAACCACAATAATATATACTAGAAACTAAGAAAAATAAATAATTCAATGAAAATGAAAATTAAAGAATCATTCAAGAACGCAATTTACGTAATGCGTCATTTAGCGTCAGTATAGCAATTCTAGCATAGTATTTAATGGAACTCCACATTCAAAAATTCCATGTATGGTAAATGTTAGTCGATTACGTTATGATTCACACTGGTTCAGAACAATTATAAATTTCATACGTGATATAATATCTAGAATTGTAAGATTTTTGTTTATAAATACGCTAATCGTATGAAAGTAATTGGTATTTTAAAGACCCACGATAACTAAATTAGCAAAATAATAGTGGTCAATCGTAAGCTAACCAGCATTGGACGATTTACGACTGAAATAATTATTTATTTAAACTTAATGCACACAGGTACATAAGCGGACTTAATGCTATAAGCGTTCTCTACCAGTCAACCTTAGGTGGTGCAGAGATAAACGAAGTAAGTGCAGTAAATAAATCATGATAAAAACATTAATAATCGGAACATTTAATATTTGCATTTAATAGTATATGGAAAATAATCATATGATAATGCTTTCTCTGCCATAGCAGCTGTTTTAGTATTTTTCATATAATTATCAATATTAATATCTATATTAATCTCCTACCATAGTATTGCTAAGTTCAAAAACAATACAAGTATTTAGTACATTAGGTTCTTCACAAGTGAATGATAAGTTGAGAGCAACCTCCTTCTCACGTCATTTGAGGTATAATCTCACCCATTGTGCTCTGAATCCAACAATACCATTGCTTACTCATCAATCAATTATTTATCACCGATTAACTGTTGTTATTATCGTTATATTTTTTGCTTCATTGTTTCATTTTAGGATTCATCCATTCCTTCACCTGTGTACCAGTGTACGAATGCTCTTTTACCGAACATTGCTACGAACTGTTCAGATACCCTCTTGAATATGCTCTGAATAGCTGTCGTATTGCCAATAAAAGTGGAAGCCATCTTCAATCCTCTTGGTGGAATATCACAAACTGCAATCTTGCAATTGTTGGGGATCCATTCTACAAAATATTAATATATTAATATTATAGGATTGATTAATTGTATAGTCATTTGTTTTCCGTCTTTAGTGAAATCATTGATATGGTCCGACCCAGCACTTAAGACATATAGGGTACGCTTAATCGAGACTTATAAGTCCTTTTGTGCAGTCGAGGACAAAGTAAATTAAGCAATACCTATTTTTATAATAATAATCTTAAAATATTACTAAAGTACGAACCTATATTTTATGAATCTTTTTACGTCTTGCTCAGTAATATCATTTTTCTTTACGCTCCGCCCATGCCCTATGTCATCAGTTCTCACTAACGCTTTGGCCCAGTATATATCACGAGCGGTCTGCGTTTAATAGCCCGCTGGTTCCCCGATAATTTTATTATTGGTGGATTTTTTCTCTCTGGCAATGACGTGCCGGCGATTCTCATTGAAATAAAAATAATAGCTCTAGTAGAGTAAAATATCTTAGTGGGGGTTCTTTTAATGGGCGATCTGGGTTTTTTGTGATATGTTTTGGCTAGCTGTGGAGTATTAATTTTGTAAGCAATTAAGCTGTTGGTGATAGGAATTTGGTTATGAAGGGCATTTGGGCTGTGAGTTATTAGGCCCCCTGTGAATTATTGTTGTGTTGATGTTAGTTCTACGGGCGATTTGAAGACGATTTGTTTTCAATATTTTAGGTTCAATAATAACAAAACAGCTACTGCTTTTTAACTTTACAAGAAAAACTTAACAAAATTTTAAGTATAATAATTGTGAATCGATTTATTTTAGACTGCCACATAGTCAATATGTTTTTTTTTTTATATTTTATATTGTTCAGCTCCATGAGCTCCAAATGAATTGAATTTTGAATATTAGGTGTTTCCTGCAGCTCCACCCGCGTGAATGTCGGTTATATCGCATTTTCCGGTAACAACTTTCATCCTCTATTTCAATCCCTTCAAGTAATTTTTTAGGATAAAAAATAGTTATGTTGATCCGTATGGTTTTTTCTATTTCTGTAACAAATTTAGTAAAAATCGGTTCAGTGGTTTAGGTGTCAAAGCCTAACAGACTGACAAACAGATTTACTTTCGCATTTATAATATTAGTATGTTTATTATATTTAACCCTATCTACAAATTAATTGAAATATTGAATACATATTCTACTAATATTACATAGAAATTATCTATTACCGTTTCCGCTAGCAAAATTTTTTGTATAATATTTAAAACCCTTCCATAAAACACGGTAAATTTAATTTTCACACTATTTCATGGGAACAAAACAACCTTCTTTCATGCGTATTTAGAAATGATGATCCATTTTCAAAATTAACAAACATGACATAATCAGACCCCTTTATCTATATTACAACTGTTATAATAGTCTTTATTGCATTGTAATAAGAGCTATTTAAGGATAACACTATGTTCTTATTGTGCAGTTAAGTATTACAAGGGGTCGATATGACGAGTGTGGGTTTGAACAATAAAATAAAACGGTTGAATAGCGCGATACGGTGATACAGGGTTCAAATCGATTAGTACCGTGATAATAGTCTTATAGAGGGTTACCATCGTTTTGAATATTAAAGGACGGTCCTAGTTTTATTTATATTATAAGTTATTTATTTTGATTTGGTGTCTTGAGCGTAGGTATTTAAATGGGTGTTGTTGCCGCTTATAGATCAGACATTAAAATTTAGCCAAGTCACTGCCTACCATAGACTTAGTATCTTCATTTTGATAATTACCTATATTTTAAGTATAATTAAATATGAAGAATTATTCGTTGCATACATAGTGTAATAAAATTAAGTCTTAGGTAGATATTTTTTGATAATTGGACGTCTCGATGTGTTTTAAAAATTAAATTTTACCTCATACATTTACGGTGGATCTATCCAAATAGCAACACAATATAAATAAGTAAAATTAATTCATGATGATAAAAGTGTTCTAATGTAAACAAAATACGTTATACAACTTATGTCAACAACCCGTATCGAGAACATCGTCACATAAAACTAGCAAATAAAATAAGATTAGATTCATCTAAATAATATTAGCTCTGTTTGATAACTAAATAGCATTTAAATAAGGTGAATAAAATCAACCTATAAAATTAAATTTAAATTCTTTTGTATCCACGTATTCCGTAAAATGATGGTTATTACTAATCCTCGCTTGATCACTTGATCAATTTGCACTAAACCCCGTCTATCTTACAAACGCTGTCCTAATCGGATTACAATTTTTTTAACGACTATATCTACCATGTTACAGATATAAGTATTACTTGTTGTATATGGCAAATTAAAAACATCTAAATCGAGTGATCTGTGATGAATAAAATTTTACAAAATATATGAATTGATGACTGATTATGACGATGAAAGCACGAACCCGACGTTGACTAGAATCAATCAATCAATCAATTTATTTCATAAATATAAATTACATTTTATTACAAATAAGTAGTTTCTTTTTGGTCCCAAACTAAGCTAGTGCTTGCTTCTAACTAGAAGAAAAGACAAGACACAAGAAAGACAATCTAAGGCCAAAAAAAGCAAAATGAAGCCTATTTCAAATCAATATTTGATACATGAGGGTTAATAAAAAACGAAAGAAGAAATATTGTGAAACTAGAAATAATCGTCTGTGGATAACTATGTGGCGATAGTTAGCAAATAGACAACCAATCTTGCTACTGAACCATATTTGTAATCCTTGATTAAAGATGTAAAATATTGATTACACACGGGTCCTATAATTATACACAATGTATTGATAATTTAGCACCTCAAATATGTATTCCTCGTAACCCAATTATTTAGCGATATAAATACATTTAAAAATACATTAGTCATTCGTACAACATTTTGGCACGGACATTTAACAAAAGAATCTAAACAAGCTAGTGCTGTGCAAAAAATAAATCATTCATACTCAACACTTTGAATCGATTTAAAAAACTACGTTCATTGAATCGATAACAATGAAAATCGCTATAACAAAAGCATCCGCTCTGTTTGTTACGAGACATGGGAGGGATGCGAATGATATTATAGGTTTATTTTGTTAATGGATGTTTTTGAAAGCTAGTTACTAGGACAAATTGTGTAGTAACTTATTTATTGCAGCTTAGGCTAGAAGCACAATAAAATTAATTATTGTCTTGGCGCCTGACTTGTAACTATGTAAAATTACTATACCTGAAGTCTGAGGGTAAATTTCTTTTGTTGTCAACGCAACACTTACGAAAATAGTGTTGCTATAAATATGAAAATAGTGTATATATTTTATAATCATCGAAGCTACGATGTTTTAGAAACTTAAACTCATTTCTTTGAGTATGACTTGTCAGTGGTATCAAGACTAAGAGTGTTTTTAAAGTCAACTCTTGCAATAAAGAAAAGTGTAGGATGCCGTTCGCCTTCAACACGATACAATTAAAAGACACACAGAATCTTAAAAAAAATATGTGCGTGCGTATAATCGAGTCCACTGTGTGAAACAGAAGTATAACGAAGACAAAGCGATAACTATAAGCGCTAGACCTCACTAGAAGTATCCGAAATAATACCATTTTATAATAATACGTTAAACGCAGTAATTTATCGCTAAAAACCCGACACTCAAACCATACGTTTAAAAATCGTCATAACAAAGCTGGCGCTTTGTGAAATAAAACTATAAAGTGCTGAACAATAACTTTTAAACGCATTGTTTGATAATCAAGTTGATAGAAGGTTTATAGTGCGTTTAATGATGCTGATATTATTTGATCAATAATAAGCTGTTTAAACGAAGGGTAAATGTCTTATAGACAAACAACATATGCAGTATATTTTAATATGCATTTTTGATAAATAAGCCTACTAAAGTGACTTCACTCTGCCTGATGGTAAGCAGTCAGTGGAATCCAGAAGTGGCGGATACCATTCCATAGGCCAAACTACTAGTATGCTGCCCTCTACTATGGCGGCTTAGTGAGATGCTTTTTCACACCCCGCTTATAAGAACCACGAATGATAAAATATATAATTATGTGTAGGATAATAGTTAAACAACTAAAATAGAATGACAGCAGTGATGCGGTAGTATATTTTTGCTGGTTTTCATATAAATTTGTTGAACTAACCTGTAAAATATTAACTCTCTTATAAAATGAAGTCTATAAATATAAGTTTAGATAAATCCATTTTATTATCCTTCTTGTCTTTCATTCTTTCTCCTACACGATAGATTATGACTTAATTGTAAATTATTAGCATTATTTCAATAATACCTAGTTAAAAGTAAAGTCAGTACAGTGACTTAACATTGGATATAGCGATTGCTTGCCACCTTAATTGTAGCTAATTATAGTAATACATCTATATTATTAAATACAGCGGAAGAGTTTGTTTGTTTGTTTGAACGCCCTATTCTCAGGAACTATTAATCAGATTAAAAAAAATCTTTTTGCGTATAATAGTCCAGTTCTTGAGGAAGGTTATAACATCACGCAACTGGCGACGAGAGCAGAGCAGTAAGCAAAGAAGCGGGTGAAACCGCGCTGCGGAAAGCTAGTACACTATAATTTTAAAACATCTAAGTATTTTAAAAATAGAAAATATCACTTCAATAAAACTCTTTAAAGACTGGCGCAATGTTTGAAAAATTAACAAAATTTCACAAACGACAAACAAAATATCACTTCAATAAAACTCTGTAAAAACTGACACAATGTTTAAAAAATTAACAAAATTTCACAAACGACAAACAATTTTATAGCATTTAAAATTTATTTAAAAGTTTCGCGAACAAATAACAGAAATTAGCGACATTTTATTACAACCAAACATGGTATTAACGTGTAAAACTATCGGCAGGGAATGTTCGAGTAAAGTATTTACAGTGGAAACATCACGAGCTCAATGAATAAACATTCAACCTGGATGAAAGTTGCCGTTATGCAAGTGTCGATAGTCAGGTGCTAGAATCGGATGCCAAAAACTTGGTTGGAATGCTAAAAGTGAAAATTGTTAACAATGCAGCTTATAGGTTTAGGTATAAGGTCGATTACTAGTAATACAAAATTTATGAGTAGACTTTTTCATAGAATGGTATTCAAGGCTTTGTGTAACAGTTCCAAACTATTTATCTACCTATAATTCAACAAGTACAACAAAAGTCTACTAGCTTATTCAGGCTACTAACATTTGCATACGTTGGCAATGTACACGCGATGCAGCCGTTGCTAACTACAATCTTACTTAAACGGAAATCCATTAATGTTTCTCATTTCTCACATGTTTTTTTTATCAGGGTAAAGACAGCAATGTATGTTGTATAAGTAGATTCGATTGTGAATGATATTTTGTTGTCCGTGTGTTAGCAGCATTGGAAGCATCTGCATTAATTTGAAAACATACTAAAATTAAGTTGGTTTGTGGCAGTATTGTTGGTAATCAATTACGTTCTAAGATACACATAGATTTTTGTAAATATTCAAGAGCTTTCGAGAAAATTCGAGTAGAAATTTGGAGTGAAAAAGTTGATCTATTCGGTAATCTTTATTTCGATTCCGAGAGAAATAAAAAATCCAGAGAGCGTACTTGATTCGATAATTGAATGATGTATTGAGTTTGAAAGATATTCTGTTAACTTCCAAAAGTGGTAAATAGAAGAACACCTTGCTAGTAGAATTTTACTGATAGCCGTTAAGAAGAAAAGTTTTATGGTTGTGTTAAAAGTATACGTGTTATTATTTTAAACTTTTTATTATATTTTTTGACTACCTCTGTGGCGCAGTGGAAGTGTAAGCGACAATTGTGCTATATAGGGTTTGGGTTCAATCCACACACGGGACAAAATTTTGTGTGATTCATGAATATTTGTTTCGAGTCTGTTCATTGTACCCGTAATTATATGTTTGTAAAGTCCCTCGCGAAACAGGGCTTGTTTCCAAGTGTGAGAGATGTCTTTAAAAAAAGAAAGGTTTGAAATTATTCTACGACTGCAGGTAGATACATGTGTTTCTGTGTCAAAACCCACCGTCATCATTTTCACAGCAAACATTATCGAGCCCTTATTTAGCTTATGTACGCGCCATAGAATTTTGCTAATCGCCTCATCGCTTTACTCCCCATAGATGCTACCATTGATAATAACTTAAGGGTTTTATATCCGGCTCTAATACTAACAGATTAGAAGCAATTTGCCATGCCCTAATACAAGATAGCGCGAATTGAGGGCTTAGCGATGAATGAAATTGGTTTAGATTCTGACGAGATATTTGATATGGGATGCAAAATGGTATTTTGGATATTAGGATAGTTAAAGTAAATGATAACGATACAGTAGTATTACTAAGACAGATAATATACAATAATGGTGGTGTGACCTTTGATAATGATCAAATAGTTATAATAATATTTAACTAGCGGCACTGCTAACTCGAACATATTTTCCTTTCTAAATTTACTTTGGACATTACTGATACAGTAAAGGAAAACATCATGTTGAATTTGAGATATAAAAATATAAGCCTCAAATTATTTTACTTGAAATGAGTGTGGTGGATTGATGATGGAGGATTTAGTCTATACGAACCGGAAGATTTTTGAGTTGAAAATCATTTTACTTTATAGTCAAGAGATGAAGATAAACAACAAAATGAGAAACCAAAATAAAATCTACATTCCCTACGTGTCAACATACAAAGTCTTGTATTATATTAAACTAAGCCCAAAACTATTTCCGATCATACCGGGACCAAATGCCTGGCATAACCGAAAATCTACCCTCATTACACAAACGTATTTCGTTCCCGGGCATTACGCCAAACATTCCTGGATTGATTCAGATACAGGGCAGGTCGAGTCGAATGCATAATACATGTGACCTTACGATCATGGTACCTGAATATGTGAACGTGGCGTGGCCTGAAGGGTTTTGACAGACTCTCCGTATTATCCTTGCTACAATTCACATGGAAATTCTGCCAGTATTTCTGTGCTCGGGTTGGAATAAAATATTCGTGTCGGAGTAGTGTAATGCATTACCATATTCTTAGTATTTGATGAGACATGGTAATGCAACCGGTTCTAGTGTATCAAATATGCAAGCAGGAAATTAAAGGTCCTAATATAATCTGTATGAAGCTTTAAGAGCATTCTTGATAGAAGCGAATCTATATTTATGCGAGTATTTAAGAAAGAGAAGAAAAAGAAACATGAAAGTTTATCGATATCGGCAGCCATCAAGTGAAAACTATCAATAGGATTGACAAGATTAATCAATATGTGTCGTCATCTATCTAGCCAACAGAGTGACCAACACAAAAAAGCACAAGCAAAGACGACGACTACGAGTTACAACATAGAAAAACAAAAATGACGCTGAACAACACATTCAATCAACTTCTATACAAAGACACCACAAATTTATGGAAGCCTGACCGCGTAATCAACATTCTTACACCAACTAACTATTATACAAGTCTCGACTAAAAACTGTTGAGCCTATCAGGTTGATCACCTAGCCTGGTCGGAGGATCCTCCTTTTGGTTGGAGGTATATGGTGTGATTCCTTCACAAATATAATAATATTATAAAATAATTGATCTCCAAATTAGCTATACTGCTCTGACGAATTCTCAATTTATCGACTGAGTTCATCTATAACAAACATTGATACATCACTCACTCATACACTGTCAGTGTCACCTTCATGTGCATATTAGCCACAGTAATATTTAGGTCTAACTTAAAATTAACTGATGTTTTAGTATCTGGACATGGCATTTAAATCATTAAAACTATTTGTAAATTCAAAAATCTAGCAACATTTTCACATACGTCAAAACTATTTAATCATATTCCCGCTTTGATATTTTGCAGTATAAAATCCCAACATGTGGAAAGCTTAGCGCTTGTTTCAAAATAGTTTCTGAACAAAAATTGCATAACAAGTTTCTGTAGCGTGAATAGTTGCATATGATAATGCATTTCTTTGCAGCGCCTCCGGATTGTTTTAGTTCAGGCATAGCTTGCTTTTAGATTCCAAGCAAAGTATACTGGTAAGAAATTTTGATGCCACAATTTTAAATATTTCATTTTTGTAATTTTTTTTAGTGCATACTGTGGCAGACGAGCCATCAGCCCACCTGATAGTGAGTTATGGTAACTGTCGCTCATATACTTCTGCAATGCCAGGGGCTCCGCGAAGCCGCTGCTTACCGTGATATTAATGCTCTCTTTAAACCTTGTTTGAAGAAGGACATGATTGTGTTATATAACTTAGTTGACAAACAAATTCACTGCTTACCTGATTGTAAGATGTTACTGTATCTTACGAACATGGCTATGATAGCTAAGCTATGATAACTAACCTACTGCCGAACCGAAAGTGCTACGATAATTAAACAGCATAAACAAAAATATGGAGACGAGGAGTGATTAGACCTCCAGGATTCATACTCACCACGCGAAATGCTAGTACTATATACTAATTATTACTTTAATGTTGTATGAGAGAAAATATACTCTTCTAGCCTAATTTAGAAAAATCTATTTACCTTTTGTAAAGCTTATAACATGGATTTTTTTACGTTATCTTCTGTTGTCGTAACTTTAATGAATACCTTATTAATACTGAACAAATAAAATTTATTTAAAATCGCATTGTATCAACGTCTACAGATTAATCTAATGAGCATTCCAACTCAGCATAATGATTGCCCTAAAATATAGTAAAATGCGCAATAAACGGGGCGTGCAAAGGAATTTCTGAACCGTACGCAACCGGTTTCCAAACTGTTAATTTCTAATGCGGATAATGAGTCGGTTAAAGGTTAGATAGTGAATATTTGTTGCAGCTTGCTCCAATGTTAGTATCACTATGACGTAACTGTTATGACGTACGTGTTAGGTTGGCATTGAAGTTGGGATGACTATAGTGTTATAAATAAATGGTTCGTGAAATTCGAACATCACATTTCAAAATTGTAATCAAATGTTCTACTTACGTTATTTCTTCAAAATAATACAAGTAATTTAGAGAAACATCACATTAAAAAGACCCTTGAGAAAAAATATTAATAAACATTAAACGGTACTGCCAGTGGGGTTTGACAAAATTCAACTGTTTTGAAAAGTTAAATGCTCAACTTTCAAAGAGCGTATTAACAGTTTAATGTATTCATAATTAAGAATCATTGTTTGAAAATAAATTAAAGTACAAAACTATGTAACAAGACCTGTGTAATAGATGGCTTTATAAATATACAGTTAATGGACACAACGGCAACGTATACTCGAACTCATTACTATAAACAGAAAACTCCACATGCATATGAGGAGCAAGATAAGACAATGCCATCTACTAAGCAAAGGCGAAGCGTTTGGTAAAAGAAGAATACGTTTCTTGAGACTCTATATTTGGTAACTGAGGAGTTCAAGCACATTCCCAAAGCCTAGCGGATGAAAGATATGAAAATAAACTATTTCTTTATATTATTTTTATGAGGAACATTTTTTCTAGGTATTACTGATATCAAAACAAAATCTAAACTCCTCAGAATTATTCAACTACAATTCAAACAAGATAAAGCAGAACGTGACTGGGAAATATTCCCATTAAAGATCCGAGATCGAATGATAACCATGTTTAGAAACAAAAAATCCATGTCGAATGAACAACGGCTTTCACCGCAGCATCCAATCAACCAATTATAAAACTCACAAAGAGGATTTAGTCCATTAGCTCATTGAAGGAAATTAACAATTGTGTCCAAATAAAGTTGTTGAGTAATTCCGTCATGTCAGTTATCGTTTGTCTTGCGTTGTTAAGAGGATGGGTTGATTGACTTATTTATTGGATGTCCAGATAAATGATCGAAAATTAGCTTATGTATTGATAGAACTGATGTTAAATTATGATGACATGTATTGTCGCTTATTGGTTTAATAGATTCAACACTTTGTAATGAACTATGTTTTCGACCTAACATACATATACCTATTATTATTCTATTAAAAAACAGACAATGGCTGCACTAGGGAACAAAACTGTTTGAGAATTCATTTCATTACGTTTTGCACAGCAGTCAGCGCACTCAAACTGTGCTACCGAGGATTCATTTCTTTAACTATATTAAGTTAAATATATAAGGCTTTATATTTCAAAAAATATATAAAATAAGAACAAATAAAACAATTCTAAGCATAAAAATAAGTCATGCTTAAACATTTGCAAAACCAAATCACGCACAAACCGAACAAAATTAAATTTTGCTCCAATACTGCGGAAAAAAGAAAAATATTTCGCTATCAATGATATAAAAATAATTTATCCCTTTGCAAGAAACGTAGGAGCAATGAAAGTTGATACATACAAGGTAGCTGTTTGGGCCACCTGCTCTTTGATCGTGATCCGAAACCAAACAGTTACGGATTTTGTTTACAATAAAAAGTTATATCAAATAAACGGCTTATATTAATCGATGGTTCGGATACAAAGGTTTGTTATTTCTTTCGTAGATGAGAAATATAAAATAGTAAAAGTAAATAATTTCATTCGTTTGCCGAACGGTAGAAATATGAATGTAGTTTTATGAGAGGATATAGCTGAAATTTCAAACAGACTCACGTTCATGGTTTATGTTAAATGGAAAATAAAATACATTGATAACTTGAAAAATCATTAAATCAATATTCTATTTATTGCTTCCAGAATTATATACCGAACTTTTATATAGTTCTTAAATCGCAAACTAACTACTACATTAGCAAATTTTTCGCAGTTCATGCTAAGAAATCGTTCAAAATAAAGCGAATTCTAAGTTTTGTCGCTACTTGTTCATGTCATTAATTTGTTAAATTGTCGACTTGCCCTCATTGTGAAAACTTTGGAGACTAACTACACCAGAACACTGTCAGCTGTAACTTAACGAACGAAAGTTTGCCAAGATAAGTGGGTCGTTACTTGTTATGAAATGTCCTGACATATCGATCGGTGAACTTATTTGCTGCAATAAATTTGGAAAGAGATTTCGGGTTTTGGGTCTAAAGTTATGTTTTATTTTCCAGCTAAGCTAGCTTCTATTTGTAACTTATTGTTCTTAATATATTTGATATTAGTTTTTCGATCAAGCAGGACGCGTTCACTGCTGACCATAAGCTTTTGCTAACGTCACGTAGTAGACGTCCTTGCGTTGAAAGAAAACTAAGCAAGAAGTTTGCTACAGTGACAATGCTTGACATGCGAATACGCAATATATTTAATACGTTACCGGGTGTCTTTTTATACGTTTCTTAATTTATGATATTCCTCCATATACTTCCATATTTTAAATTTTTAATCCAACAGCTAATTTAGTTCATTGCATTACATAAGCATTATAAGTTTCAAATCTTTTGCACGTTAACTACCTTTTACCGATACATAGTAAACTGATTACATAACCACGTAACCAGCTCCTACTTAGATTGAAAGATCACGATTCTGAAACATGTATACCGATTTTATTGAACAACAGCTATAGCTGTATTTCTAACTAGCTATTGCCCACAGCTCTGCCCGCGTGAATGTAGGTTATATCACATTTTCCATGCAAACTTTCATCTCCTATTTCAACCCCTTCAAGCCATTTTTCACGATATAAGATAGTCTATGTTATTCCCCAAGGTCTATTCTATCTCTATACAAAATTTCATCAAAATTGGTTTAGTGGTTTAGGCGTGAAAGCGTAACAGACAGACAGACAGGCAGAGTTACTTTCGCATTTATAATATTAGTATGGATGTCTCATACGTATTGAGCTACATGATTTGTAATTGTAATATCTTCGAAATACAATGTCATCTATAAAATTAAATTTGCTTTGCATTACCCGCCCACGATATTGTTATTGTAGCCATTGCTACAAAAGGAAGAAATATAAATAAACGTAAACAAAACAAAATATCGATATCCAGACTTGTTAGTGGAGAAATCCTACACTTTAGACAATGCTAGTTTGTTCCACAGTTAAACGCAAAGGCGCCAAGGGAGGCACGTTAATCTGACAAGTAACAACACAACGCTGCGGCCACTAGCTGACTTAACGGCCGCTGTCACTCTACCAAGTAACTTTCAATTAGGCCCTCTCCCTGTATCGAAACCGCAACGATTTCATCACTGCCGTGAATCTGGTATTTCAACCTTTACATCGCCTGTTTCAGCATCAGGTTCACACAGGACTTGTTAATGAACTCACCAATGGACTTGATACAACTGTAGTTCGAAAATTATTAGTCGTATTCCAGTGTAATCGTAGCTATTCTTAGCAATTAGACAAAGGAGAAATTAGCAAATGACTGTAGTACTGAGTGGGTGTTCTGCGGAATCTCGTTAAGGTCGAATGACTCAGTTGGTCGAGATTACAGAGCTCTAGCGCCTTCTTTCTTATTTTGTTTGCAAAAAGTGTTATTAGATTATAAAATGCTGACTCTATTATTTTCACAGTGTAGACAGGATTTTATTATAAAAACGCTAATTTGAGGATACTCCGGCGACAAAAGTATGAATTTTGGGGAAAAGTTTAATTATATTCTTGAAATGTACCTAACATCATAACAATTAATATAAAATTTGATTTGATATCATCTCTAATTTTATATTTTTATAAAGCAAACTGTGGCAAATTGGCTGCATCTCCAGAAGTTTGCACTAGTGTGGGTTCGATTTCCACACGGGACAAAACTTTGTGTAATCCATAAATATAATAATTATGTTTTAAGTCTTGGTGTACTAAAACAATTAAATTAGTTTAAATTTTAGTATAATTGCTTAATAAATGGTTAACCAAAGATTAACTTGACATATAAACCTCTATCGAATTTCACCTCAAATGTTTGTGGAACATCAAACACCATTCTAAGAAAGTAATCACTTCCGACCGAATCGAGTGGAGATCAAATAATCGCCTTTGACCAGAACTAATATTTGATTTAGAAATGGTACATTTGTAAAGGACGATGTGATTTGAATAAACATAAGTACTGTTACTCAGAATGTTTGATTATCATCGATAAAATTTGAATCTACATTGATTCGGGTATTAGTATTGACTTTTGTCTATTTTTTCTAAAACTACATTGGTTTACATAACGGTAATTTGGCTTCATTGTCAAGTCTGTTATGACATTATTTTAATGAGGGTTTAAGAAAATTTTCACATTGGGCCATTCAGGGGTTAACTTTCAAAAAGTGCTTGATAGCTAGACCTGATGCATCGGTGCTGCCACTTCGTGGGCGCCATTTTAGACAACCCTCTCAGCAATTTTGTTTTTATTCATATGCACGTGAATTATCCATTTTGTAAATTAAACATTAAAATTGCCGTAATGAACACTGAAAATATTTGTTTTGATTGTATTGTCAAAATCGAAGACCTTTGACTAAAGTGGCGCCAACTGGTGGCGAAAATTTTCCTAAACACCCTCATTGAAAAGTTTAATTTTATTTTAATCTTACATTTGGCCTGATGATATTGACTTTGATGACTATTAATAAGGTTAAAATCTCACTAGTATTGCTAAAATACGAGCAGACGAGTTGATGACTATTAGTAAGGTAATACTTTATAGAACATGCATTGATGCCGTCGATTATCTGGTATTCCTTTCGTTGACCTTTATGGGCAAAGATAAAGTACTGATCCGTACTTTTCAAACTTCGACTCAGTTATTAATTTTGACTCTTTTTTTTTCTTTTAAAAAGACTACACTCGCACTAGGAAACAAGCCCTGTGCGCAGGACTTTACAAATATACAAATAACGGACAAAAAGTACACTCAGACTTGGAAAAGCAGCAGTTCGTGCGAAGCAGTCGCTTGTGCTTCCACTGCACCACAGAGGCAGTCTTATAGATTAGAAAGATAAGAGGCTTACGTAATCTTAAATTTATTCTATGACAATTAATGAAACTCAAATTATACACCTAGTTTTATGCAGCAGTTACCAATAACTACGAACTATTTTATTAGCTATAAGTGCCTGTTTACCACTAAATATATGAACAACTATATAACTGCAAATGTGTTTATTTCCTACTTCTGCCAATGTTCATATAAATCAAAAAGCAATAATCGTTACAATGCTAATTTATCTACAGTCCGATCACTTAATTAGAGAAGACAGTGCAACAAGAATTAATTGTAAATTATGAACTAGGCTATTAACACCTCCGATTAGGTCCAATACAAACTAAGAATAAGTTATTGCTAAATTGTTATAACTCCTTAACTTATTTATTATTAATTTGAAATACTGATCGGACCTTATTTTTATGATGTTTTAATCGAACAATTTGTATTTTATTTTATGTAATACTAACTGTTGTAAACGCCGTATCAACTAATTGATTTGATAAATACAAAATTTAATCAATACTTTTATAAAATATTTTGCAAACAACGAAGTGAAGCAGTTAGATACAGGCAAAAAAACTAGGCCTGGGTTATGATTATAATTTCAAAGCTTTGATAAAGTTTTAATTACCTATCTATTATTGTACAGCTTTATTTTTTAACTCATACAGGTACAGTAATTTGTATCTTACACGCACGTACGTAGACACGCATTTTAAGTGGCTTTTTTATAACAGTGGCAGCCGAGCAAACAGCCCACGTGATGGTAAGTGGTGACTGTCGCTCATGGACGACTCAGAGTCCCTAGCATTGCAGCAGCAGTGCCAAGGACTTTGCGAAGCCGCTGCCTACCGTGAAAGGAGTGGGGTAAGCGAAAGGATTGATGGAGACCAGGAAAAAAAGAAAGGGCGGAATTGGCTGTACGTTATTTATACCATAAATATGTTATATGTACTCGTAAGTATTTGAAATGAGTAAATAAGGTCGATTCGAATGTTAACTACTTTCAAAAGAACAATATAAGTAATTTCATAATAACATTATAACAAAATAAATACTTTTAAAATGCTATTTAAATGACTGCAGTTCTATACGTTTTATTGCTGAAGATAATAATGATATATAATATATTTTGATATTAGTATTAGATAACATTTATCAAATAGAAGTGTTAAAAGCAATAATTAAAAAGAATGGCCAACAATATAAAGTTGTAAGAGCACTATTCTCTTTGAATGACCAAGCATTAATTGCAAATTCTAAAGATAAGAATGAACAACTGCTTGTATGACACTTTCTCGTAGATAGCGATGTCAAATGTCAAATGTTGTAGATAAAGGTGCAATATGTTTGTCCGGTACGCTATCAACAACAAAGCCTTAACATTAACCAATGAAAGATAAACGAGTGAAAATTGATAGTCATTTCTTGTTTGATACTTATTTTTGAATTATAGTGTTATTTGAAATATAATTATTTATTTCTGCTAATTATTTATTGCTTCTTTCTGCTTCGCACGGGTGGATACGCATTTTGTGATAAATAAAGATATTTTTGTATGGGAATATAGAAAAGAGTTTTTTTTTGTCTTTTTTTTTTTTTTTTATATTAAGTATAGCCTACCAAAGTGACTCCACCCCGCCTGATGTTAAGCAGTCAGTGGAATCCAGAAGTGGCGGCCACTGTACCAAAAGCCATCGTCTTAAACTGCTGGTATGGTGGCCTCCACCATGGCGGCTGGGAATGGGGTTAGGGGAAGGGAATGAGGGAGGTGAGGAATGAGGAAAGGGGGGAAATTAGGCCTCCGGCGCTCTCACTCACCGAACGAAACGCAGTAGTACGGATACTACTACTCTTAAGTCGATCTTCTATGAGAGGGAAGTACTTCCCCGGACGATCCGAATGTCTTCATAAGAACCACCCTCGTACTTCAAGGAATATTATAAAAAAAGAATTAGCGAAATCGGTTCAGCTGCTCTCGAGATTTGCGCTTAGCAACACATTCAGCGATTCATTTTATATTATAGATATAATTATTTTAATTTTATTGAACTTGGTCAACATAGTGTATATTTTAAATATTGCTTTTCATTATTGTTAGTTTTAGTTACTAAGTATTCTGTTATAGAATAACATTGTGATGAGATTAATAAATATATTTGATTTCATTTAATTTTGTAATGCTGATCAATGAAATCAGACAATAACTGGTACTTAAATGCAGCTGCTTCAAACCCTTCATAGCGACAATGTCTTAAACGTTGCAAAGCTTTGGCACTACTCACTATGTACTTACTTTAGTCACAGTCTAATTGGGGAAAGACCTTTCTAAAACCCTGAAGAATCCGACAAAAGATCATTTAAAGAAACTTTGCTTCAGCGGTGCTAATTCTGTTGATAACGTTCACTGCATAAAAAAAACATTTAAATAAAATACTACCTAAAGAAATTGGTATCAAATATATTATTTATACCCCTCATATACAATCCAATAATAAAAATATCAATGATAACTCAGTATTTATGGAGGGCTTTTACTCGCCCTCTGTCCCATAGGGATCTAATATCGTCATTAGCGAACTGTGATAGTACGCTAGGTCCATAGGGACCTTGTTGGATGGAATATGGGTAACAGCTACTATAACGATATTACCTACATAAATAATAACCAGTATATCTGTATGTAAGTATTTTATTAGTAAACTAGCCGTCCGCTCTTGCTTCGCTTAGGTATCAGAAGTTTCATTCGATCTCACAACAAACGTCTACGGAAAATATCATAGCAATAGTGACGTATTGCATCATTCAGATTTACAAAGGCGCCAATTTTCAAAATGATAATAGCCTATGTCACTCTCCTATTTGTAGCTTTTTAAAGGTAAAGAGTTTTTTAAATCGGCTACGTATATCTTGAGTTAAATCGGACCATGCAAACAAACAAGCAAACATACAAAAAATAAAATCTTTTCTCAGGTTCAGATTGCTATTTGGGTGGATCTGTAAATATATGAGGTAAAGTTTCATTTTTGAAACACATCAAGACGTCTCTGTGCCATAAGTTAAATCGGCACAAACAAACAAACAAACGAACATCCAAAAAAGCTAATGTTTTTCCTTTATAATATTAGTTTAGTTAACGCTTTATTTAGTTAAGTCTGCTTGTGACCACGGCCGGTGTAACCTGATCGAAACGTCAAGCAAAATAAGGTATGTAAAATACCTAATGCATGATCGCGTGAATTCCCGTATATTTAGTTTTACTGTATCATGCAACGCGAAAGTTTGAAAGTAAATATTGAAATATTTGCATTAATATTTACGTATGTATACTGATATGCGATAAAGTTCTTATAAAGATGGTTTCGCGCCCGTGGGCTATATCATGCATGTGAATAGTGTCGCTAATGTTGCGAGCAGGTGCCGGGTGTATATGTATGCTGATGACATGTGCCTACTGTATGCATCTAAAGATCTGCCTGAGGCTCAAGAGAATATACAAAGTGACTTTGAAGATATAACACGATGGGCACATGACAATAGTATTATTTTAAACTTAAGTAAAACTAAATACATGCATATACACTCACCCTACAATCAGCGTGCCAAGTCCCATAAAGATGAGTTAGCAATAATAGGCCATACATATGAAAGTTTACATAACAATAAAATAAACTGCAAATGTACTTATATACAATCAGTTACCACATACACATATTTAGGATTGTCTGTAGATACACACTTTAACTGGAAGCCACATGTAAATGATGTTTGCAACAGGCTTAGATCAGTCCTGGCTAAATTGTACCAACTTCAACCAGTAATAAACAAGAGTACAATGTCGATGGTTTATTATGCACTTGCAGACTCAGTACTCAGCTATGGCCTTAGTGTATATGGTCGAACATTTATATCATACATAAGAGAAATAAAATGTATACAGACTAGACTTATTAAATATTTAGTTAGTAAAAAAGTAAAAACAATGTGCAATAAAGATTATGAAAAACTGTACCCTATATGTAAGATTTTGCCAATAGACTTAAAAGTAAATTTCCTCATAGCTATGGAACATTATAATACAGATGATTACAAGTTAAGGATTGATAATGTATACAATACAAGAAATGTAACAGAGAGAAAATTATTTATACCAAAAATTAATAATTATTATGGAGAGAGAATGACTGAATATCTAGTCCTTAAAATATACAATAGAATAGAACAATTAAGAATAGAACCTAAAATAAGTAAAAACATGTTAAAACCCAAACTAAAGAGTCTCCTGCTCGGCGAATGTGACGTCACTATCCGTGACATCCAATCCCGCGATGTAGCCCATCCATATATTTAATATTTATTTTTTTATTATTATAACTAGTCTTTGTATAATCGCATCTTTGTACAATCACTAGTCTTTGTATAATCGATGGTTGCGGAATGTCTCATGTTTAGCAGTAACTACATGTCTTCCCCCTGAGGTGATGATGACAAGACGATTTGTGGCTTCACGTTGCTGTTAGTTGTACTGGTATAACATGGTTGCAAAATATAAAAAATATTGCACCGAATAGAATGTTAAATTGCATTTTATTTAAACTAAAGATCTGGTTGAAGAAAGATTTACTCCTACAGTCCTTTTATCATGAAGCCTCCAAAAATTAAGGGACATAAAATCAATAACAAAACATTCGACACATATTTGTGCAAAACATGAGATTTTTACAAAACTTTAATTCGTTATCAAATTATATACAAGAAATATTACACGAGATTTTCTTTACCATAAAGAAACTATGACTACATAGCATGCAGTTTATTACAAAGTAAACTTAAAACATAAAACTCAACAAAATTCAAAGTAAAATTATTTCATGAAATTACGCAGAATAATCTATGATATGGATACTATTATAAATCACATCTTTGAATACATATTCAACGCTTTGAACCAAAATACATTATATTCTAGTAAAATAAAGGGTCTAACGTTTATATTTCTCATATTACTCTATTTAATTATACGGTTCAAACGGTCAACCAAACGAGAATCCATTATGTCATGCTTCGACACATATTAAAGTTATTTTGTTTCTAAGAACGGTCTCTTGCGCGCAATCGTCATAAATCCACGTTCGACTATGTGCATTTCTAGTACCACTTTAAGCTGAGCTTCCTCTTTCTTCGTTATTTAAGCTGTTGGAGGTTTTATTGATCGGTTGTAAGCTCCTACTCCATTAGCCATGGTGACCGCTTCAATAGTTTTCTATATTGTTAGCTTGTTATGCATAGTTATTTCTCTCACGTAGGTACATCGGAAAGGGCGTCGAACTTATATTGTTATTAGTACTGATATGGCAGTCTTTATATTATTAAAGCTATTTACATGATCTCATTTGCAAGTAGGTATAATTCTTGAGTCATGAATGAATCATGTTCTTAACAAAGTTTACGTATATGTTTAATTTATTTTCGATAGTGCCCAAAATTGTCTAGGTAATGAAATTTGGAAATGTAAATTCTAGAACTGGTTTAGGAATTTTTGCAAAAGTATCCAACTACTTTCATACCTATTTTAATGAATGTCGATGAAATTTACTACAGATATTATAATAGTGCTATGCGTTAGTAGCTATGCGATTGCAAACAGGCGTCATAAAATATTCAAACAACTAGGCACTTTAGGTAGCTACATCAATAAACCATTGGAGATACGTCTAAATCTCCTCAGTGTGAAACTTGTCAGGTCGTGCTAAATTGAGTAAATGGATAGAGAATAGTCAGATGGCGTGAATTAGATCTGATTATCTTGTCTGGAAGAAAACTTGTACTTATTGATTTCTAGTTGAAAGTATTCAATCTGAGTAACTTATATTGTATATGTCTGGATTAGTTAACTTGTGTTCAGATAACTCGGTGTATATAGACATCTTTTTTTTTATACAACTTTGGTGAAAAACTAGCATACGGCCCACCTGATGGTAAGTGGTAACCGTAACCTATAGAGGTGGCTGTGTTTTCCAAGCACCGTAGAAGTAATAATGCTTACAAAACACAACCAAGCCGTTTCCGACCACGGAGTAGAGGATGAGAAAGGAAAAGGGAAACGGAAGAGGCCAGAGTAGGTATTTGGGCTGCCGGCGCTTTCACTTACCGAGCGAAACAAATTAGCATGAAAACTAATATTATTATCCAGACCATTCATGCTGAAATCAGCGTGGATCTACTACTGTGCTTTTGGTTGAAATATGATGATGGGAAATGACACCTAATAATTCGATTCTGCCAGATGGTAAGCAGTCAGTGAAAACCAGAAGTGGTCGACGTGGCTCTATAAAATGCTGGATTTATTAAATGTTTCTCTACAATTACTTACTATAAAGTAATATGATGATAGACCAGTTTTGGTCTTCGAACACATTTTGATTAACTTTTTCTTTAACTAGTTTTACCCAAATCATGATTTATTTTTATTTCTACTAATGAATTTAATTTAAATAATATAGGAAATGTAAAAGGCAACCATAAAATTAATTAAACATGTCGTCTATTAGCCATAAATTGTAAGTTACTTATGAATACGAACGTCCAGACAAGCAGACACATGTTGCCAATACAAGTTACAAGCTCAATTATAAATTAGTTTCAGTAGAATACAATTTACTAATAAACATTATAGAAAGCGGCCTCCTTGAATAGTCTATTGAATGAATGCAATCATTAATAATCTTTTCTGTTTCAATGACTTCTGTATTCTTATGTCCATTTGTTAATTTGCGGTATCTGAATTATAAAATATGGTTGCTTTCATTTCTCTTATGTATTTTAATAAAATTATTGGATTAAACTATTTGTATTCTCTTTTGAGAATATTTTTAATATATTATTTTTGTGTAAAGAAAAATTATCTTTGTTGAACAGTAGCAAAATTTAATTTGAGACCTGAATATAGTTATGATATCTTGTGTATGTCACATTTATAAATGTCTGAAGGTCGGAAACGCGTGATTGATAGCCCTGGTAGTCTAGTATTACTAAGCTGTATAATCAGTGGCGAAGCGTCCATATAACACGATTCCCTCCGGCTTCCCTTTTAAAATATGTCCTGACCTCCTTACCTATACCTATCACTGCTTGCGTCTCTACTCAAAGACTAACTAGCGTTCCGAAACTCAAAATATTTTAGTCCCGCCGACTTCCCTCCTCGGAAAAGTGACTCTTCGCTACTACTGTATATAGCTTTTGTTTCTATTTCGTTGTCATGATATTTTGTTATATTCGTTTGTTGGTAATAATACTAAAAAAATTTAACTATACGGGTAAATGAAAGTTAAATTAAAACAACGATGCTGCATAATTTCGCAACGCATTAAATCATGTCTTGATTACATACCTACATGCAAATTATAAACATTACAAAGTAAACGTATTGCGTAATTTGTAATCATCCCTTGCAAAATGTTATATCAAAAACCCACAATTCAAAATCTGTACTAAAATCTATTTCCCACGGCAAAACCGTAAACTTTCTCGTTCTATAATTAGTCACATACCGTTAATGTTAATTATCGCCTTGGGAAGGCAGTAAAGTACGTACTCGTATTACTATATCGATCGGAGTTCGATGCCTACCAAGTATGCGACTTGCATGCTAAGTCCGTTTTTCTAACCCTTGTATCCATTCCTTCATTCTTTGTAATCGATGATAGATGTTGTATTGTAATGTATTTTTTCTTTAACGTTGTGTTAACGTGATTTGCATTGTAAAAGCTACTACTCCACCCGCGTGAATGTCGGTTATATTTCTGTTTACATTGACGATTTTTCATACAAACTTTCAACCCCTATTTCAACCATTTTATGCCATTTTGCAGCAATAAAAGATAGCCTATGTTGTTCCTCGAGGTCTAATCTATCTGTATACCAAATTTGATAAAAATCGGTTCAGTGGTTTAGGCGTAAAAGCGTAGCAGACAGACAGACAGAGTTACTTTCGCATTCATAATATTAGTATGGATTTTTATTCAAGTATTTATTTGAACTATATTTTGCACCCTTAGAGGACAAGAGGTGCAAGTTGAAATACATACATTATAGTGTTCAAGTAAAGCGATATTCCATTTTTCTGTTTAGAAATTCTATGCCGAGCTTATTCTAGATACTCAAGTTATTTTTGCTGGTATTATGTTAGGTATAATAAAATACATAGTCAAATTACCATACTAGATAAAACTAAATAGTTGAAATCCTCTCTTTTCTTTCTTAAATCTTAGTGATTATATTAATTGGTTGATTATAGTCCTATATCTAGACCTTGGATATCTATGTCTAGTCCTGTAGGTTAATTAGCTGACTTCATGTAATGTGAACTTTTCATAAGCATCATGCTTTATGATCAAAATGAAATAAAAGTTTGAGTAAGTATGTTAAAATGATTCAAATAAAAATCTCATTAATCTGTTCCTTTTGCACTTTATCATTCTCAGATTATTTAATAACATAGCAATAACCATCTGGTAATAAATAAACCATATTTTTAATACATTCCTAGCAAAAAATAATACAAATACCAGTTACAATATGGGCGATATCTATCGTATCTTTCCGCGGTGCGCATATAGGTCGGTGTAGTAACAAATTAACACATAGACCATCGCCCTTCGCTCACAATGCTTCATTGTTCTAACTACGGTAATTTGTTTATTCACAGCTCCAACTTTCGGGGTCGTAAAATGGAGATCACGAATTAGAGCAACGGGTTTCAAGGTGTTGTTTTTTGTCTATTTTTTGTTGATTATATGGTATTTAAGAACTAGTTTATTTTAAATTTATCCGCCTCAAAAATTATTTAGGCTTGTAACTCAGAAATCTTGGGATTGATCTTCAGGTCAGTTAAATTAATATTTGAGTTTTTGTCAAAATATTTTTAGTATTAGTTCGAAGTGTAGTATTCTACCTGATAAATGGCAATAGACATATAGGAGACAACCCTATTGTCATTCAAACGGGACGTAACGTGGGTACACGTCTCTATCTAACCCTTCCAAGAAAAATATTCTTGTCATTCTTGTCTGTCTTTAAAAAGTCCTTAGTTTTCCGTGTCATGATTAGTGCTACTGGCGTTAGTAGGTGCAATTTCGTAAATTAAATTTGCCTAATAATAAAGACAATTGCTGTAATAGGTATTTCCTTCCTTGTTTTCGCAGACTTCTTTGTTTAAAATCCTAAAGAGACCAGCCTTGAGTAAAATTAGGACGCATTAACGCAATGAAATATGTCAGGAGACTCAATGGATTTTGTAGCGTTGTCTATTTACTTGCTAAGACACCTACAGCATGAAAATTGAACTACTTAATTTAAATGTGAACCAAGTTTTTTTGGCAACAATTATTACTTAAGAACAAGGTTCGTTTAATAGTACTTTGCACTCATATTAACGGACATTAATTAAATCTAGATACGAAACAGATATTTATGGATTACACAAAGGTTTATCCTATGGGAAAATTACTTAATCTCTTTCACATTCACGTTGCACCACCTTGCCAGAATACCTGTAATAAATTTTGTCATAGGTACCTATCCGTCCGTCTTTACACTAAACTTCGAACAAGCCACTACAGTGACAGTTTTGGATCGATAGCTCGTTAGCGACGTTTAACAACTAATTCTTCTAAACTTTTCGGTCGAAGTATTGAGCCATTTGCTAAAAGTTTCCTGCATCGCAACGGTTAATTGTCAGAGTTCTAAACTCGCCACTAATGAATGGTGAAAATTAATTTTAACTCGTTCTGGGTTGTCGAAGTGGTTGCTTCGTAACAGATTTGAGAATAAATGAATGGTAGAAATATAGCTTAGTTACTTTATTGGCAAATACACTACAGTTAATGTATTTATTTTGTTCACCATTACTAACACACACTGAAAAAAAAGAAGAATTTTAAACTATAAATAAAAAAAATAAAAAAAAATAAAAATCTTTTTATTGCCTAAATTACAGTAAATATGACTTAAATAAAAAACTTAAAATTAGGTTAACAGTAAGTATGACAAAAGGTGATAACTCAGCCGATGCTGCCAGACATACAATAAAATATATATATCGGGCAGCGCTGATTTTCAGTTACCCCTGGCTCCCTGATATATTGAGCGGGCACAAAGAAGGATTAAATGTTCCTCTAGGTCAGCCATTATATTTTTTTTTATTGTTTGAGAACAACAAACATATTAATACAAGAAATAAAGATTAATGATAACATGCGTGCAAGTGTATATGTGTGTGTGCATGTGTGTGTGTGCGTGCGTGTGTGTGTGTGCGTGTGTGTGTGTGTGTGTGTGTGTGTGTGTGTGCGTGTGTATGTGTGTGTCTATAAAAAAATAAATAGTTCATAAGTGCCCTAGTCTTTTACAAACAGAACATTTTTCCTTCTGCTTCTACTACATAGTTAATGGTAACATTTTATATTATGAGTAACATTTTATACTCTATTCAAAATTATAATTTCGGATGACGCAGCGTAGGCAGACCCGTCACAAGGTGGACTGACGACCTTATAAGGGTGGCGGGCAACTAATGGATGACTGCGACTCTCGAGGTGACGAAAATTGGGAGATGCCAATGTCCAGCAGTAGACGTCTTTCTGCTGATATGATGGTTCAAATTATTGCTAAAATACAGCAAGATAAAAACTATTTGGAATCAATCACATCTCTCCCACTGCATTGATTGTGTACGTCAGTGACCTTAACTTCTTAGCAATATTGTATGCAAGAATACAAGCTATTTGTCTACAAATTGACAACAACCCACTCAACCATCGTTTACGGCATGACAAATATTGGTGATACCATATTTATAATCTTGTTGCTTATTATATGTAATGCCACCTACAGAAGAATATCCTAATGAAGGAGTTAAGCTCTAAATATATGACAGTATTTGAATATTAATGTATGAATTTGTAAAGATCGCTTCATATTTGACGTCTTCTCTACGGTAGTAGATCCACGCTGATTTCAGCATGAATGGGCCGGATCGTCCGGGGAAGTACTACCCTCTCATAGAAGATCGACTTAAGAGTAGTAGTATCCGTACTATTGCGTTTCGTTCTGCGAGTGAGAGCGCCGGAGGCCCAATTTCCCCCCTATCCTCTTTCCTCACCTCCGTCATTCCCTTCCCCTAACCCTATTCCCAGCCGCCATAGTGGAGGCCGTTTGACAATAACGTAATTTTACATTTCAGATAGGTAATGAGCTGTTTTGAGTGACACAAATTATCTTCAGATATATGTTATAGAACATCAGAATACGATTTGATCGTTTTTGACTTTACGTCGTCAAATATTATAGACTATTTTTATGCGCCTATTCCACGAAGATGTGGCAGGTACGATTATGTAGGTCGTTAATAATAATAATACCAACCTTTTTACTGTCCCACTGCAGGGCATAGGCCTCTTCTCATAAAGAGAAGCCATGAGCATTAAACGTGGTGTTTATGATGTGATTGATGAAAAGTTTTATGACAAGAATCGGCTTATTTCCGAACTATTAAATATAGCCTACTCTAAATACAAAGATAAATATTATAATAATAATTATTTTAGTAGTAGGTAGTTAATAATACTTTTTAAACATAACTATGTAACATAATATTTACAACATAAAAATAAATTACATTAATTTAGAATGTAATTTTTCAAATCAAATCACTTTAATCTTGGTCATTTCTGACTGACGGTGAAGGAAAACATCGTGAGGAAACCTAGACGTATAAAGTCTGAAATTGCCAATCCGCCTTGAACAAGCGTGGTTACCAATGTTCATGCCTTCTCTCTAAGAAAAGAGGCTTTTTCTTACAGTGATTTATTACCAGGTTGGTATATGATGATGTTAATGAGATATTTGCAATGCAATGTAGATGCACAGATCGTTAGCAAGTGTGAATAACCATGTACAAGTTTATCAGTTCAGTTAAGAATTTATGAACGTAATAAATTTTATTACAACGATACAACAGTTACCTATATACCATTATGACCCAATACTGTCGCTACTGTACATACAGCAATAAATTTATGTTCTATAAATCATAAATGACAACATGACAACTCTTGAAATGCTCTGGAGACACCAACTTCAAGTTTCCTCGCAGAAGTTTCCTTTGCTTATAAGCAGAAGTTAAATTTGTTTGTGAAATATTGTCGGTTACTTTATTATAATGCACAGGAGTAATGCTCACAACTTGAAGCTTTACCCCCAGTTGCCAGTTTCTCAAAGGCTGGTCAACGAAAAATGAACTAATCACCTGTAAAATCTCACGTGAAGTACCTAAAAGCATGCTAAAAGCATGGATTTAATTTGATCTAGTTAGTTGCTAATTAGATTAAATTAAACTGAATATTCATGCTTTTAGCAATCCAATTGGTACTTCACATGAGATTTAAAAGGTAATTAGTTAGTTTTTCGTTGATCAGCCTTCTAGAAACTGGGGGTATGTCACCAAACTTAGGTTATACTTTCATATAATAATAATAATAATAACACCAGCCTGTTTACTACCCACTGCAAGGCAAAGGCCTCTTTTCATTATAGCGAAAACATGAGCATTAATCTGCACGCTTGCTAGGCGGATTGACAATTTCAGACTTTTAAGTTCAGGTTTTACAAGATGTTTTCCTTTACTATCAGTCAGATATGTCCAAGATAAACTTAGAAAGTACAATATGATTTGAAAAATCACATTGGTACTTGCCAGGATTTGAACCCACTACTTAGTGTTTATGAAGCAGGTGCCTTACTCACTGGACCATTTCGACTCTCGTACTATAATTATATAGGTTTTATTTATTTTCTATCTTCATGGATAATACATAACACTGTATGGCTATGGCTAACTATTGTGGCTAACTATATGACTAACTTACATATTATTTAAATTAACACGATCAAAACCAAATAAAAAGTTGTATAAAAAAAAACTTACATCTCGTAGGTACTAGAAGTTTGTTACCTCTATCATTTCAAATGAGTACTAAAATACACAAACTAACGATAAGTTTGACCTTTCAAAAGTAAACAAATGGTTAGTACAGAAAGTTCAAACAAAACTGGTTTTAATTTAGAGTATTAAATATAATTTACATACTCATAACTATAAATCTATGCAAAATTATTTTGAAAGGCATTCAACAACCCATACTTTTATACTAATATTATAAATTAGGAAGTAATTCTGTCTGTCTGTCTGTTACGCTTTCACGTCTAAACCACTAAACCGATTTTAATGAAATTGGTGAGATAGAATAGACCTTGGTGAACAAAAACTTCTTCTTTCTCAAAGTCTTTTGTTGCAAAAATATCTTGAAGAGGTTGAAATAGGGAATGAAAGTTTGTATGAAAAATGCAATAACCAACTTTGACGCGGGCGTACCTGCGAGCAACAACCAGTTTCATGTATAAATACTTAAATCATAAACGCGTACACGGTTTACAAAATGGGTAATTAATCTTTAACATACATCAGAGAACACAATAGAGTCTGACTTGCATTATTCATGACAGTAACTGTACTATAGATAGCAATTAGCGATATGTGTATGTAAAAAAACGTTAAGGATATTATGTACTATATGTACGGTTAACGTACAGACAGTAATTTTGCCTACGCTGCAATTGCTCGATCTACTTTATATACTTTTTGACTGCCTCTGTGGTTCGGTGGTACTGTGTATGGACTGAGGTCTATACTAGAGGTCGCGGGTTCGATTCCCGCTCAGTGCAAATATTTGTGTGCATAAACATGTCTATTTGCATTGGTCTGGGTATTTCTATGTATAATATGTATGTATTTACAAAAAAAAGTATATAAGTATGGTATATCCGTATTCTAGAACCCATAACACAAGCATATAATATGCTTACTTTGGGTCTAGATGGCGTTGTGTGTAGTTGTTGAAATATTATATTGTTGAAATATTACTTTAATAACAATAATGTTAAAGTATTCAGTTGACTAATTGATCTCTACGGATTAGCATCCAAAACGTAAATGTATTTTTACTTACTAACTTATGAATAAAAGTGAACTTTGTTAAATCTGTGGTTTGTGTCAACTCATCCCAGCACATAACTAACTTTAAATAAACACTCTCCACTTCTAAGCCATATATTTATATTTATATGCAAATAATTAATTCGAAACTTATGTTGCGTTATTTTCATAGTAAAATAACTGTAAGCATTATGGTTACTTACTTTTTATACAGTTGTCACCTAATTTTACTTTAATTTAATCCAAAATATACATAGTTAACTAAGATTAAATGATAAAAATTGAAAATCATGAATTATATGACACTAAATTGCGACGTTGTCATTCATGATGCGTAAACCCTCTGCGAATTATCAGGCAAAATGGGTCATGATTCAGTTGGTTCGCTATTACACTAAATTTATATTTGCTTGAATCGAGTTATAGAATACATGCTTCTAAAGCGCTTGGCATTAGATATGTTTTCACATAACTTGTGTCATGCAGTTACGCCGTTTGTAATTAGAATAAAGTGGTAGTAGCATTATTGCTAGCTATAATTATATTGAAGTAAATGTTAAACAATATACTGCATATAGACTTTTAAGTGCTACCGTCATAACTGTCACTATAAACTAAAAGAGGAACACATATTGCAGCCAAAGCATAAATATCTATGACTTCTATTATAATGTTTTAGAAAGACAATATTCACTTAAGTAGCGTTCGTATGTTATATAGACTAAAGTATAAAACGGCAGAATTTGTTTGTTTGTTTGTTTGAACGCTCTCATCTCTGAAACTACCAGTCGGATTTGTATAATTCTTTTTGTGGTTGAATTTTTAGTTACTGCTTTGCTCTCGTCACCAAAAGCGTGATGTTACGCGAATAAAGAAGATATAATGCGGAAGAGTTTGTTTATTTGAACGCGCTTATCTCTAAAACAATCAGTTGGATTAAAAAAAATATGCTTTGGATAGTTCAGTTCTTGAGGAAGGTATGGCTATGTAGCATCACGCTATTGGCGACGGGAGCAGATCAGTAACCAAATATTAACTCAACGCTAGCGAAACCTCGCCGCGGAAGCTAAGATCTAAATAGAATAAATCAGTCCTTGTTTTCATGTCTGTTTAATAAGTTCTTTTAAATAACTCAACAGATTTTCACTACCGTTCAAACAATTTCGCCCGATTAACATTACCTACATACATTGTTTACTCGTGCTAAGTCGTGACAGATCACTAATTTATCAATAACTTACTTTAAAACAAAAATTAAGCTATTTTTTTCATCTGAGATAGGTACTAGATAGCAAATCGAAAATGATTAACGATTACAAGCTGCGTTGGGCAAACCCAAATTCATACATTTAATTGCTAAATGCGTTAAGTATAAAAAGTGTTGATTATAATCTGTATGGTTTGATATGTTCCGACAACTCGAGGGTTTTATACAGCTGGATAAAAATAAAAGTTTGCCCATTTTGTTGTTAGTGCAATTTGATTATTATCGATATTATTATTAATGATCCACATTGTATCAACAATCGTTTCGGTTTAATGGTTTTTCTAATTAGGGTGTATCTTAGTTATTGGGTAATAATATTGGTTTGTCATTATCTACATTGTAGATAAATTTTCAGAAATCCTAGAGGGAGAAAGTTATTTGAAAAGTGTCTTTGAATCGGTGGTAATATAGATTAATAAATAATAATTAAACATGAGATATTTGTTGCGTTTGTCGCAGCGGTGACAATATGAAATAAGTACTTACTCGTTCAAATTTATTATTGTACGAACATGAACAACGCTTTTTTTTTTAATTTACAGTGAGAAATAGGCAGCGCCCTTGGTGTTCAATCAGGGAACTAATTTATTTCACAATAATAATAATAATATAATGTATGTACATTTTATCATTATCGATAGGTAGTCAAAGCTTGACCAAAATGTGAAAAAGAGTGCCTCTCTCTAGAAAAGTTTAATTTCTGGTATGCAGAACAATAAACTGTTTATTAAACAGGAGTACAGGACTAATGCGCAATATACTAAAAGCGCCAGGAGAATTAATAGGAACTATTTTAAAGTTATAAACATTGTATACTTGTAATGCAGCTTAGACCACAAACACTTAGATACGTAAATCGTTACTATTAGCATCTTGCATTTATTTTCTTGCATTTAATATATATATATATATATATATACTAGCTGTTGCTCACAGCTCCGCCCGCATATACAAAAATATAAAGATGAAAAGTAAAGGAAAAGTAAAAATATCTACAAGATTATGCACGCACAACTAATATGTATTCTGTTACATATAAATGGATACTTATCATTACATATTTGACCACCCGCCTTGCTTAGAGCATGTGGATTAGGGCTTAAGTCTTAAGCCATGTACTTAAGCGACTTACTTTTAACAAATGAGCGGACGAGTACCCAACGATCCACTTTACAGAAAATGGAACGTAATTATTTAGAATTAGGTATAAAATAGATTAATAATTTGTTGGTAATACAATTCAAAGGGTTGTGGACAACTCAAGGAGTCCATTTTAATATTAGAAGAGGTCACAGAAGACCCAGAAAGAGATGGTGGGATAAGTATTTATAAGACATATACTGAAAGAACATCAGAAAGCTTTAAATACATAGAAGTGGAAGAAGGGTAAGAAGATTGCAAGGGGATGATAATGATGACTACAATAATAATAATAAAATCAGCTCTTTTCAAAGAACTTAATACTTACCTATTATTACTATACTATCGTTATCAAGCCCCATACTATAATGGGTATTGATTATCCTGAATAAAACATTGTAAAACTAAAGCAATTAATTGGATTCCAACGGACGGATTCTACTTTAATGATGTAACCTTCTGTTCTTTGTTTCACGTGGTGCGTCATTGAATAATGAATACGAGTTGTAAAGAGAAGTCGATAGAAATTATTTTTATAACAAGTATTTTTTGTATGAAGTTCAAAAGAAAATTGAATAGACAAGTTTTAAACTTAGTTATAATTACCAAGAAAAGGAAAAGCTTTTGAGAAAAATAATGAACGAAAGCAAAATAATATAATGAAGTAAAAATGAGGTTTAGTGAAATAACATATTCTTCTTCTTAATGTGCTTCTTTGCGAGACAGAACAGTCTTTCGACAGTGGTAATTCCAGTCAACTCCTGGATGTAATAAACATTATACATACATATTATACTAGAAAAATTCAGATATTTTTAAAAGTGAAATATTTTAATGCATTCTAAAGTAATAAATAACATAAATAAGTTACTGAAGTTTAATAGAAGAAATAATAAGCAATTTGATATACGAGTACTTATACAGGAAAATTCTTACAATACAAATAACTATTTGTATTGTAAGAATACAAATTCGAATAAAATAACAAAAACAAATATAAAAACAAAAAAGAACTCACCACCATTCACTAATCCTCAAGCAACAATATCGACAAAAAACACAACACTACACAGTATAATAAACTTTTTCTGACACTGACACTACAAAAAATGTTTATCGTGCGCGACAAGTCTGGATAAAAAGTCGGTCGTGCGAGTTTGGCCGACAGAAGCTTGAATACGACTGGCGGGTTTGACTAGTTTGAGCTCGACTCAAATGGGAACACAGGGAACCCTGTGTTCGACACAAATGTATGAGGTCGGGAACTTCTTTTCTTGATTCTGTACGCTCATGTCAGTATTCTGAAAGATGAACCACTAGTTCAAAATGTATCTAAGAATTAGATTTGAAATTTCTAACAAAATATGAACAAAACTTTGAACATGTAGTTCAAGATAATATTACTAAATAACGCTACTTATTTGCTAAAGTTACGAAAACTAATAAATTTTCATTAAAGGTAAGTAGTAGGTATTGCAATATTGTTGTCACTGAAGGGTAGCGTGTCTGTCTTTCAAGATGAATGATAACATTGATAATATTTTATTACATTGTGAATTCTTGTTTCAACAATATTAACGTGAAATTTAATTGACAAATAAATAATTTAGTAATCTGTCATCGAAGAATAAACAACTGGTACGTAATTTGCTTCTTTTGTTTTGACTGACTTCTGTACTAGATGCCAAGTTCTTGGTAACGCAAACTGCATGTATTGCAAACTTACAAATTCTACGTGTTTAACACACTCGTATAATTCTCGACATACAACAAAAAATTAAGATATAATAACTTATCGTATCGCAATTAGAAATAAGAATCACAATCTCTTGCACAGCAGTCACACGCATACCTACTCCATCAGAGATGGAATATAATATTACATTAAATACAATAAATTAACCACGTTACAAAATTAAGCTACTTACAAGAACAATAACCACTCTTAAAAGTAAAGCAGATTCGGCAATTTAAAATTCTGAACAAGAGGCCACTGATTCCTACATTATAGAAAATGTTAAAGATAAGTTAAACGCTTTTAAATATATTGTTCAACTTAAAATTAACACATAACAATGTAGTCAACATGACGAAATACTAAGAAAACAAACTTAAATATCGGACACAGTGTCGATAGCTGGAACACGATCTGTTCAATGTTTTTGTACCGGTGTCTGGCGCGTGCGCGGTGTGAGCTTTGAAGACGAAACTTGGGTACAGTTACTTCAAAGAAGGTTGTGCCTAATATTTATGTTTTAAGGTTCGACTATGAATTTAGCTAATTTGGGCTCTTGAGTTAGGTAATGTGAGTGCTATTGGTAATAAGGTTTTATGTGGGTTCTCAAGTAAATGGAAGCTATGTGGAGAGTGGACTTTTTGCGTTTGAATGCTTGCGAACTTGAGACACGAGATGTATAACTATACATCTCGTGTCTGTACTATTGACGGAAGCAGAGTATTAAGCAAAGAAGGCGATGTAAATACAATAAATCATTTTCCTATCGCTTAAGAGATAGGGATAAGGAAGAAAATTTAGGGGACTGAGGGATAATGAGACCTCTGACAATCTAGCGTCATGATGTTATCCCGAAATCAAGTCAGCTATGTTAGGTCTTAAGTAATGTGGGGCGACACAGTTGCCTTCTTATTATTCTAGGCATAATTCCATAGGATTCATATAAGAATTTTAACCAATAAGTAAAAAATCTTAGTTTCCTTATAACACATCCCTAGGTTAAAAGGTTCGAGGCAATTTTTATCAGATTTTTATTTTTGTACTTTGGATATATGGAAGAAATTAATATTCTATAAAAGAAAAAAAATGCTATAGAAAATTATGAAGATTTTAACTTACTCGCATATAGATTCGGAAAATTTTTATTTACCCAACTCAAACGACATACAGTTACACCATAATGTAAATCACTTCATTCTGCAAACGTTAATCATACATATAAACAACGTCAACAAAATAACAAAATAAATTTATCTGACTTATAAATTTATCTCAAGTGACGTGTTCCTGGTTTTCTATATAGTCTTGTACACATTTTAGCTAACAACTAAATCTAGACAGTATTTCATGGCGGTTTCTAGCGGTACTATAAATACGAACACGAGAAATGTGAGAACTGCAGAACTGAATAAAACTTAATAGTTGATGTTCGAAAATCGTCCGGCTTCCCATTCACATCGCGGGAAATTGCGAAGAATAAACGGGAAATAAAAAACTCTTTTTGCGCTTTTTCGTGGAATACGTGGCTTTGTTACCTTTTATTTTGTATTGATCACGTTTCTATTGTGTGCGCTAAACAATTTATGGTTTTAAATTTTTGTTTAGCATTTTTGTATTCACTTTCATTTTAGACGCGCAGTCAACAATCACCTTGAAATGGTTTTCATCTGACGACATGTGTTTTAAAATATTATTATATTATTACTATCTAATCATTAAAACACATATTTTAAAATAAAAATACCTATTGCTTGGCTCAGTAGTACTCGGGTCAGGTAGAGCGATGTTAATTTTTTTCTTAGTTAGCTTATATCTACATTTTTTTGAGTACATATAAAACCTAGAAAGTATGATAGAACCGAATTTGATGTTCATTCAGTTTCATAAATAATTGCAGTCAACACATACAGGATAGATACCAAACTTTAAAAACTGCTCAAAAGACCGCATAGCGATTACTTATCATATGTAAAAGGTCTAATCCCCTTCAGTACTTCAGAATATTTCGAAAGCAACATCAACTCCCATTGCGACTATGCTTCAAAAGTCGCGCCGTGAATGTGCAGCATTATACTAGTTATTTAATGCTCCGTCGCTCTCCAAAGAGCCGGGAACTCTTGAGCCATTTATGTTGAAAAAGGGTCGCAGTTGATGAGCTCGTTCTATCACAAGTCTGAAAAAAGGGAACGAGTGCAGGTGTTTTGAAAACGACCGATGAATAAAAAGTGTTAAAAGAAATTCGTGAGTTATTGAGTGAAAATATTATATTTGTAACAGTAGATACGATTTGGAAACGGCAATAGACCTTTGCTTGTTTTAACAATAACAGCCGGAATCGAAGCGTGACGGTAGAAAGCTATCTACCTTCTGGTAGAATATTACATATCAATTTTTTAACTATAATTATATCATTACTGTCTCATGCTGAAGTTCATATATCCTTACATCTTCACCAAACATGACTTAACAAAGTATTTTGACGTATTGCTTAAAAAAATAACTGTTAATAAAACTATAATGTTAGGTCCATAGATCTAAATAAAGATTTATGAAGGAATATTAAAACATATAAAAAAAAGAAAGTAGTAAAATTTGCAAAGGTTCCAACAATTACATTTGGTGGAGTATTATTTTTATCATAAACACTGACGGGCAGGTATTTAAGTAAATATACTTTAAGCTAAACGGACCCAAAGGTCGGAAAGGTAAAATGAAAATAATAAAGTTAAATTTTCTCCGTAAAGTTAAAATGTTTCGCTTTGAAATCTGACATAATGTTGTATAATGACTTAAATATGCTAATGTAATAATAGAAAAGTTAACTTTGTGTTTTGTTTGTTCTTGAAAGGGATGAAAAGGTTTATTAATAGAATTTACAATAAACGTAACTTATTGCTAAGCACACAGCAAAACTATTTCGGATTTGTATGTTTTTATTTAATGTAACTCGAGAACCAGAGTTTTCGGGATAAAAGTAGGCATGGCCGTCTTCGGCATCGAATTTATCTACATACCAATCGAAATCGGTTCAGCCGTTTATTCTCAGAGTGCTCGCACGTACGCTCGCACGCACGCACGCACGCACGCACGCACGCACGCACGCACGCACGCACGCACGCACGCACGCACGCACGCACGCACGCACGCACGCACGCACGCACGCACGCACGCACGCACGCACGCACGCACGCACGCACGCACGCACACACACACACACACACACACACACATACACACACACACATACACACACACACACACACACACACACACACACACACACACACACACGGAATATACCGTAAATTTAGAAGTACCTACTAATAAAAACATTTCATTAATATCAATAATATGGTTCCCAGAAATTAAAAATTAATATTTACTGACTTACTGATTTACTGACTTTTGACCCTTTTTAAACTTATGTTTAACTTTTACATCACTCTGTTAAATATTAAACTCCTTATTACTATCATTTGGGGCTAGATGGCGCTGTGTGAATGTGGTAGAATATTATTATTATTTGTTTTAGTAACGTGGAGATAACATCTAAAGTTAGGTACAAATATCTAACACAATCTGAAAACACGAACGCTGCATAATGGGCTCGTAGCCAGTAAAAGTTCGATCGAATAATTGTGCAAACTTACAGTTTGTCATTTAAAGTAGATTTTTGGATGAGTCTAGGCAATTTTATATAAACTGATCGATAGAATATTCTTTATTGCACAGCACGAGTATAACATAATGTAACAGAAAAACATTTTGTAGTGACAATGTGCAAATCGCTATAAGCAATATCTTCCAGATAACCTTTGGATGGACGTTTATAAAGGTTAAAGAATATTTAGTATTCAATGGTGTTGACATGTGTATAAAATTATTTAAATACGTAGTAATTTATTAAAATATATCTGATTTCTTTAATATTTTTTACATTTGACGTTATCTATTATACCTATTAAATTTATGAGTTATTCAGGTCTGATCCTCTGAATTTGATACCTAGGGGATCAGTTTATTTTCTAATAATAATAATAATAAATAATTTATTTCAGGCATCTAAGGGTCCATAACATGCCAATAGGTACATACAAAAGAAAAATTATAAACATATAAATATTTTATTATATTATTCTCATATTCGGTAAGTAGGTCCTTATTACCCCCCAAATGAGACTTGTAGGTGACCAATTAGCGCTCTAGGGTAATAATGTAGCTAAAAAAGCCCTAGGGCAGTAAGTAATTAAAAAAAAACACTAGCAATAGACATCATACATTCAGCCCAATGACAAAAGAGGTCGCTTCGCTATTCAGCCTTGTCTTCGTATGAGTATAATAGTCATCAATTTTAAATATCGAACGGCGAAGCTTAAAGACGTTCTTAAAAAAAAAAAAATTAAAAAAAGATGAAAAAAGGCGCGAATAGAAAGCTTTTACTTTAAATATTGTTTGTTTTTGAGATTTTTTTATAATTACGTGCTTATTAGGAAAAAAAACATGAGTTCTGCAAGTGATGAAGATATAAGCTGCACTCCCGATTCAATGAAAATGGAAGCTGAAGCAGCAATTTACAATATTTTGCCTGAAAGTTCTAAAGAGAGATATTTGAAAACTTACAACGAGTTCATGAAGTGGCGAAAAGAAAAACGAGTGAAGTCTTTATCTGAGACTGTATTCTTAACATACTTTAGTGAGCTATCAAAAAAGCTGCAGCCATCAAGTTTGTGGTGCATTTATTCAATGTTAAAAGCAACTATGAGTACTAAACACGACATCAATATCAAGAACTTTTCAAAATTATCATCTTTTCTAAAAAGACAATCAGCTGGGCACAAAAGCAAAAAGTCAAAGGTTTTTACAGCGCAAGACGTGAAAACATTCATAAATGAAGCCCCTGATGACATATATTTAGCTGTTAAGGTAGGTACGTAAAATAAAAAATCACATAATGGTAATACTAAACTTCATCATTTATCTTTTAAATTCTTACAATCCTATAAACTTATTTTTATATTTCGCTTGTTTTAGGTGGTTCTTATCTTCGGTATAACTGGCGCATGCCGAGGTATTAAATTGACAAATATAACAATAGAGAACATAGAACAACAGGGTCAGTTGTTAGTAATTAAACCACCGAACACAAAAACTAAAATTGACCGAACATTTGTAGTTAAAAATACAGAAATCTTCGTCCTGAAAATGTAAACACCAATTGATTTTTTTTGAAGTACCACCAAGGCAAGTGCTACAAACAAGTTATTGGAAAAAATACCATCAGAAGTATGCCGAAGCAAATCGCAAGTTATTTAAAGTTAGCAAACCCGGCATTGTACACAGGTCATTGCTTCCGTAGAAAATCGGCTACACTTTTAGCCGATGCTGGGGCTAACTTAACTACTATAAAAAGGCACAGTGGGTTGAAGATTCCATACAAAATAAAAGTAAAATTATCAACCAAATAACGAAAACTATTCAGCTTTCAAAAAATTAAACATCTTTCTCAAGAGATGATCGGCAACCATCAACTTCTGCTGAAGAAAGCTTCATCTCGTCAGATTTTGTCCATGACCAACAAATATCACAATCTCAAACTATTAAGATATCCAAAAACACCTGTCCCTAAAATTTGAAAATTGTTCTCATTTCACTATAAATTTTAACTAATAAAATGTTTTATTCTTGTAATGCCGGTTTTTTCCTACTTACCTCACAATCGAGATGTAAAGCAGAGTAGTTAGCTCGGGTGTAAGCATCAATTGCACCCTCGAACTATACTCGGGCTGCAATTGATGCCTTACAGCCCTTGGCTACTAATCTACTATTATATAAACTAAAACTAATTAACATGAATTATTTCGCCGTCATGTTTCGCTGCGCGGTGTTGTGTAGCCTTCCACGAAAACGTCGATATACAACACCTTTCAGCCAAAACTCTTGTTGAAGACAAGTTTTTAAATATTGCGTCAGCACTCGAACCACGACGAACGAATTAAAATTCGTGTTGTAATGCGACTCCAACCTCTCGACTCTTAGAGTGCAATAGGTCTTGGTTCGCACGTATTGTACGATCTCCTCTTCCTTGGTTCTGATCCTTCGTGTAGGTACTTAATTGGTTAATATGCATCTATTATATTTTATGTCATTTATCTCTTCAATATCATTCAGTTCATCGTCATCTAGCCTTTTATTAAGTCCATCCACATTATCGATTACACAATCAATTTTATAAATCGATTTATTATAGTCATATTGTCACAGCTCGTTTGACATCGATCAATCATATCATTCAGTAAACATGAGTCGGTTGATAAAATTGTAAAAAGCTCTGATACTATGACAGTAATTGAACGGTTTTGTGGTCATCGATAGCTCTTTAGACTTCTACAATAGTATGTTTAGTCGATATGATAGTTACCAACAGCAAAATATATGAAGTAGGCTTCACTTAAAATTATTTGGGTGAGCAATGTAGTGAGTACGTAGTTAAGTACAAGCTAGTTGTATTACCTTGTTTAGAATAACGCTTTACGTCTCAAAAATTATTCTAAGCTCCGATTACTGTTTTTTTATCAAGTATATCTTTGACAAATACCTACCTTCTAAAATATTTTCTTGTCTAGTTATCAGCCAGTTCACAGATCTTAGAACAATGTAGTACAGCCTAGAAGCACTGATAATTACAGATTGAATCACAGCCCAAAATCGACTTTCAAGTATCTGAATCAACAAAGCAAGAGCGTAGGTTTTCGTAGTTACTCTGTTTAATTATTTTAATTTCTGAATCTTTCAAAATACTTTCTCATAAATTAGACTACAAAAAGGCCAAAGACCGACAAAGTCCCTGTCAGTTTACCTCTAACCAGTTCCAACAAAAGTATCAGCTCAATCATAATTACTGAGTATTGTTACAAGCTAGTATCGGACCGGTATCATATATTATGAGCTCAACGAGAACAAATCATTGTGCGACAGATACAAGATAACTGATTTTGTACGCGTCGTAAATCTGAACTTGTTACAATTAAATGAGTGTTTTGTTAAGGATTGTTTGTATTTTAACGTTTCAGTTCTAAAATATACAAAGATGAAGAGATGGATAGAACTTTAAACAGTTTTTTGATAAAATATGTAATTGTAAAATGCCTGTACATTTCAAGTAAGCATGGAAACAATAGATTAGTATTAAAAGGCGGTTAATTATTTATTAATATAAATTTTATCTATCTTTGATACCGTATCATCATCAGAATATCAGCCGAAAGACATACCCCAATTTTCGTTATCTTGGCTGGTCGTAAGCATCATCCATCAGTTGCCAGCCACCCTTGTAAGATCGTCGGTCCACCTTGTAAGAGATATTTCAGTGATCCCGTATATCAGTAATATTTTAAGGCGATCAAAGATAGCTCTATGACAAAATTACATGGGTAAATTAAGTAATTACATTACCTACATAATGACAAGACTGCTTTGATGTCTAAATTTTTAAGATAATTAAACGCTCATAAACATAAATTAGATATCTAAACTAACAATAATGAACATCAAGTTTAATTGACAGCAGAAGGACTCGTCACTAGGCAAATTTAAACTGTTTCCGAACTGATATTTAGAATGGATAACAACTTTAATCTCTTTTTATTACAAACAGTAAAATATTTATAACAAACAAACTACTGCGACGTTTTCTATTTAATCTTTAACAGTAGAGAGACTACAACTGGAACCAGTACATTGTAATTGGAACGTCAGTGGATATCGATCGAGATTTATCTCGATTGAATCGAGTGTTTCTATCGAATGTGAAACGCCAATTTATTACTTATTGCAAATCCTTCAAATGTGTCAGCTTTCAATTAACTATCTGACAAATATACTTTTGAACCAAGTTGTTTCGTGAATCACGATCAGTATTGAATGCAGTTACCAATTGAAATACTGTTTGCAATCAACGAATCAAGACAAAACATTTACCATACGAAAGATCACAAACTATTCATTTCACTAATAAACCTAAATTTATAGGTCAGCTTGTAAAACAATCAATAGTGATCTGAAATCCAATAAACTAAACATCCACTTCAAGTTACGAAAAAGGCGATATTAGTGACATTTTTTGGGCTTAAATTTAGGTTTAAAACGGAGTTCATCTGGTAAGAAGGATGATGTGGTTATTCTAGTTAATCCACGCTTGTTTAAAAGGTTTTTAGCTGCCACTCATCAACATATTATATATATCACTCCTAATAAAATAATACCTAATTTGTTTTGAGTTTAACTATTTAAAATATGTTTAATTTAAAATCATGTATATTCGGCATACATCGATCCAAAACTGATGTTCTAAATAATTTCAAAGAATGCCTTTGATGTACATTTTGTTCGTTTATTTATCATTTTATATTATTTTTGTCTTAAAAAATAAAGTACTATTTTATTTTGTTTGCTATATTTAACTTATCTGTTCGAATATCAAATTAACATAATGTCACACCATTCAAAATACATCTAATTCGCCCTTTTATGTAAACAGATTAAAGCAATTGTAAAACAGAAAATAAATCTTCTCATCCCATCTAATTTCTCATAAATACAAAAGACTAGTGCAATCATTGGGAATCGCCCGCATGGGGGCGTGCAGCCTATTACAATTGTCATCGACTATTAACAGTGGGCAACAATTAAATGGATTAAGTTGCCCAATTTATCATTTAGGGCGTACTGTTTGTATATGGATGGGAATAATTATTACGTAATTACATGAAAGTAAGAAAAGATGAATATGTAAAACGTAGATGTAACTTCTTACAAAACAGTGATTACCTTGTGTAACAAAACTGATTCTTATGTAGGAATTAGATGCAGTTTTGAACTTTTACGTAGGTACCAAAGTTCTACAACTAGAATTTGGCTATCAAAACTAACATTCAGTTTCAACTGTGCCCGATTTGTTTATTAAAAAACACAAGATTATTTTGAACTTCATAAATGGAACAAGGAATATCAACATAAAATTAAATACTTCAAAACAATCAAACATAATGAATTAACGAGCTCATTGTATTAAAATTTTCTCAAAACAAACATTTGAATTTGAAATAATCGTAAACATTTCTATGTTTCCGTGCGCACGCGTCGCCACATCAAAAGAAGCGGCGTTCTGCATGATGGTGATATGGCGACAAATACTGAGAACAGATTGAAACCATAGTGTAGACGCGTCATGTCTTTGTTTTAAGTGCACTTATTAGGGTCTCGTTGAATTTTTATTTGCGAACATAAATAGGTTCTTGTTTTCTCTTCGAATATATTTTAAGCTTAGTGATAGCAAGAAATGCGTAGTTTGTTGTCTAAAATGTGTTGTAGTAGATAATTGACTGCAGCGGTACTTGCGTGCAAATTATTATCACTATACAAATTTTTTTAATGCAAATGACAGGTGTAGTGATTATGGAAATACCTACTCTTTGTTCTAAAGGGATCGTTTACGAGACGATGTAGATGATAGCAAAAAAATAACACTTAATGATAAATGTGTGTTATGAGTGCTATTTCACTGACAAAACACCAAACCAGCAAAACATAGAATGAAAATTGTAAAATTTTTATCGCACGAATGAATTTAAAAGTTAGGCAGAAAACTATTGACTACTGTGTAGTGTCTGCAACAAGTTTATTCTATCTCTGACCACCGCAGAGTCATGATAAACGTGACGGAAGTGCGCCTGTCATTTTATTGAAATGTCGACGCTTTGTGGAAACTGTTAATAAAGTAGATATTCTGTATATCATTAAAGCATCTTTGGTTTTTGTCAACTACACGCGGAACCACACGCGGTTTACAACTCCACGGTAAATGTATTAATGTTAACTTCATTCAGACACTTTCTTTGTACTATTCAATGTTTTATTGACGGTATTATAAAGGTTTTCTTTGAATTTTTATGTGAAAGTCTGTCAAATGTTTTTATACACTGAATAACGTTGAGTATAATAAATCAAAAAACATTTCTCCATTTGTGTGAAGTAAAAACACGATTTTATTTTCTAATAACTGAGTTCCGTTACGAATGTCTGCTAATCTACCTTGCTATTGTAAGTATTTATAGCAGTAAAAACCTTATAATCACTTTGAATAATGATTCCATCTATGTTTAGGATACAAAAAAACATCCTAGTAGAAAAATATAACATTATATTTAACGTTTTCTTCTACCTTACAGGAAAAACGCTATTTAACACAAACATAGAAAAGCCAAGAATGAAGTTATATCTGTTATGAAATTACGCCTCCAACCCGGCAAACCAAAATCGTATAATACGACCCAAATCGTGCAAATCTTAAAGGATACCATGGGCGAGGGATAGAACCTTAGAGAAGTAAATTTAAATTTATTCCAAGTTTACACAGGACGGTTCGCAAATAGGACATTGTCCCAAACATTCACAATCGCGTCTAATGTGTGTTTAATATATTAATGAGTTGAGAACTACGGCTATATTGCCGTCTTAAACTTAGATTGGTTTATTTGTATAATGTTATGATTTTGAAGTTTTTACTTATTATTGCTACGGTTTTGGTAGCTTTATACAAAGTTTTAGACTAATTCGGACTCTAAGAAAAATTATGTATTCGGTTATATGTATTTTCTGGCCTATATGGAATGATCCCATCTATATCTGTGGGTATTGTAACTAAGGGAGGCTTGGGTATCGGGTGGTAGCATTTACTTGCGTATTAATATCCTTTCCTTTTTCCTTACCTCCTTCAATCTCTTCACCTACTCCACTCCCTTCATGGTAGGCAGTGGCTTCGCAGAGTCCCTGGCATTTTAGAGTAATGCCAGAGACTCTGAGTCGTCCATGAGCGTCAGTTACCATTTACCATCAGGTGGACCGTTTGCTCGTCTCCCACTGTAGTCAATAAAAAAAAAATCTTTCTACGATCCCAAGTCGCCTACTAAATAGCTTTCCTCGTGCTAAGTATCTTTAGATATACTTAAAGTTTATAATACAAACATAATGTTAATACACATTATTTATACCATAGCAACACCAAATAAGCCTATGCCAACTGGACCCAAATTTACCTACGTGTAGTTAACTGTTTGTCTTCTGTTTAATCGCTCCAATTCAATATTGACGCGGATCCCTAACTTGCCCGTTAGTGTAAAATGGACCAAGATTAAAGCGCTCTCAGTTATAAAAGGGCTTAAGACGAAAAATACTTTTATGCAGTAGTTAACATTATGATGATCGTATCTAGATGTAAATTACCTAATAAATGTTTCGGCTTACGTCTTTTTTTCATCGAAGGTGCATTGTGTCCTTTTGTTTAGTGTTGTTTGGTTAAAGCTGTTGTTCGAATTCGTGGTAGAGGAAGCACGTATAGCGTTTGTCTGTGCTGTTTGTTTCGTTGATCTAGCTAAGTGTTTGGGTGCTAAATTCGTATAATTTAATCATGTTGTTTATCTGCTGATTGTAATAGTAGTTCGATGTCTTAAATGTTATGTCCAAAACAAATTTAATTAATCCTTCGGTTACTGTCAGTCTGGGTGTACCCAGACTCAAGTTATTTTTTTTTGTATCACCCAAAATTTTGTCTCTTATAGGTAATAAGAATTCAACCCTACGCAATAGTTTCTAAGTAGTCTCTTACATAGCAGTAACCGAAAGATTAATTAAATTCGGTACAAAAAAAAATAACTTGAGTCTGGGTACACACAGACTCAAGTTATTTTTTTTATTATTATCTTTGTAAAGTGATTTCGTACGCAGGGCTTTTTTTTTTTTTACACGACTAAGGTGACAATCAAGCATACGGCCCGCCTGATGGTAAGCAGTTACCGTAGCTTGCAACACCAGAAGCATCACTAGCGCGTTGCCGACCCTGTTAAAAACCTTTTAACTCCTTTCTTGAAGAACTCCATGCTCATTCCACAATCTTATCGTACGAGGGAGAAAGTTTCTCTGAAACCTCACTGTACGGGACCTAAGAGGTTCTAAGGTGTGAGGATGAACTCCCAGCCGATGGCGGGAGGTGCGATGATAAAAAGTGGCCGTTGGCACCATCCTAAACGATTCCTCAGAACACAGCCCATTATACAGGCGATAGAATACACATAAGGAGGCAACGTCTCTCCTTAAGCCTAGTGATTCAATACCGCCTGTTAGCCTGGGATTGTCGACAACTCTTACAGCACGCCTTTGGACCGCGTCAAGCGGCCCAAGCTGGTATCCGGGTAACAATAAATAATTTTTACCGAGATGTTAGTTATATTAAGGAAATAATGTTCTTCTTAGTTTTAAAATTTAAATTTAAATATATTAATATAATTAATGAGCTATTATTTATCCAAATAATCATATAATGAACACACTATAACCTAAATAAAAAGATTTAATACGAGAGACTAGGTATTATACTTCGTTGAAATAAGAACTTCTTTAAGCTCAAACTCAAACTCAAAGCGTTTATTTCATTTTGATCATAAAGTATGGTGCTCGTGTGATGCTTATAAACGAAATTACATAATTACATAAAGTCAACCAATTAACCTACAGACAGTTCGCTGACGAGGTAGGCTGTACCTGACCTCTTCTTTCGCCAGATAATTACAGTTATTGTATGAGTTACAATAACACTCAACGCAACCAAAGAACCATACAAAATAATTATTACAAACCAACCAACTAATATAATTTAGTACATGTGAAAAATAAATATAATCGAAAAAGCATCATAGTTTTACCTAAAAACATCAGAACCTAAGACTTTCATATCAATGAGTCAGCATCTATTACACATAGATGTTCTTTTAGGTACTTATTCATAGGGACCACACCGCTTAATTACCGTCTGGTGGCCCAAATTCTCTCTCAAGTCTTATCACTGAAGAAATATTTGTTATCATGCGGAACTTTTAAGCTTTTCAGATAAACTTTGTGTGGTCCTTCCGGTGGTCGCTATTACGATATGTGTGGCGTGATAATGGAGGCCAGATAGAGACCACGATGTGGGCGAAGAATGTGGGAAATAATATTTCCTAGATAGAAAAATTTAATGATTAATTAGAGAGAAATTGATATTGAAAATTAAATCATTCAGATTAATGGTAAATAATCAATATTCATGACAACTTTAATTTAAATTTAAATGTGATCACAATAAATATTTATGAAGATAAATGTAAAGTCAACCAGTGTGTGGTCTTTCTGATTTCAACCTATAACTAAGTTACACTTGTTTGAACATTTTTGGAATATCTTTTCAATAGTCTTATATTTCTAAGAACTCGATTTCATTTCGTTTTGTATTTATCCGACTCATAAAATCTATGAAAGTTTAAAGTCAATAATTCTTGATTTTAGTGTAATTTGGTATCAGTCACAATCTTACTTTTTTAAACAATATTCCTATTTTACCTAAAGCGCAAAGTTCAATAAATTAATTATTTTTAAAAGGTTATCTGTCAAATTAATCACAAAACTATATTGTCGAAAATATATTTTTATAATTTATTTAAATCTATTAAAAACTCTGATTGTAATGACAGATTGAAATTTTGAGAACATAAAAATAGAATATTAATGTTCGGCTTCTTATTACAAATTTCCTTTTTTGCACACTGCGTGTTAGAAACTATTAAACTTTGTCAATTCGCCACGCGCAATAATTTTTGTCTATCGCTTTGCAGAGCGTAACAAAGCGTTTCTTTCTTTGAAATCATCAAACCGAACGACGTGTGTTAAAAAAAGTTGTAAATGCGATTTAAATTTAGGTTATTTTTGAAACGCCTTCGCAATAAAAAAAACAGTGGTCAGCGTGGGCAGGCATTTGTTATAATTGAAATTTAATTGTTAGGATATAATACCTATTTGAAGATAGAGATATTTTTTTTATTTTATATTAATTTGTCTTAGCTGTGGGTACCATTCTTTTAGACAGGAGTTTTTTATTCAGTGTTTTTAACAGTACGTGAGTATAGTACTGGTGCAGCATAATGTCCATAGGCTACGTACGATAACTATTCACCACTAGAGGGCCTAGACAAGTGGCATAAATGACAATAGACAGAATAGATCATAACTGTATGGGATTGACATAAGCTAACGCCAATATTGTCGTTAGCTTATGTCAATCTTATACATTTTTTGCGAGGCATCTTAGTTATATAAAAGCTGATATGATTTGTAGACTAAAAATAAATATCGTAACAATTCATCTACTTAGTATCTACTGTGGCTGACCTGTTGGCCTAGTGGTGGTGTCTCTGACTGCTAAGCCGGAGGTCGTGGGTTTGATTCCCACCCAGGACAAACCTTTGTGTGATGAGCATGAATTTTTGTTGTGTGTCTGGGTGTAATTTATCTATAATATGTATTTATTTACAAAAAAATGTATGTAAGTAGTATATCAGTTGTTTAGTACGCATAGCACAAGCAAATATAATTGTTTAATTTGGGACTAGATGGCGATGTGTAAATGTGGTAGAATATTATTTATTAATATTATTATTAACTAATTAATTTTCGATATATCTTACACGATAAAACTACAAATAATAAATAACTGCTTTACTTTTGATAGTCGAAAATTACTATTGTTTAACCATTTGACACAAATTACATTCATCGATTCATCTAAATTTATCTTTTTCCTTTAAATAACTTACATTAATATGAATATACATAACATATAATAATTATGAAACCTACAAATACTCCAAAGCTTTAACTTAAATATGTAACTTGTCTAAATTACGATAAATGATCTCCCATTACACAGTAGGATTACTTACTTAACTTCAACTTAGCCCTGAGTAAAGTTATATTAACTTAAACCGTAGTTAGAAAAGTAAATTATACGATACATTTTTTAAACGAGGAACATAGAGAAATCTTGTTTTCAAATCCCGAGACGATACTTAAAACGATTTATACGAAACGATTTAAAAATAGGTTAAAAGAACCAACAATTATATTTTAACAAAATGTTTATATGATATTTTAAGATTATACAAAATAAATATGAAAGAAAATAACTGAATAATAGAATTTAGGGTTCTTTAAATTTTGATTTAGATTATGAGGTCTTACGAAAATGAGAAACATTATTGTTAATAGCTACTATGAAATATGCATAGCGCTCAGAGAAACTAATCAAGGCCGGGCACATTGAAACATTACATTTAATCGAAAAATAAAGTAAATATACTGTTATTTTATTGATTTGCTGAAATCTAAGTATATTATTACATACCATAAGTAGATTTGAATCAAGCATTATATAATAATATACAAATATACTAATTGTCACAAAACTATACAAACGAAATGACAGATAGAAAAATATTTAAATAATATCATAATCATTATGTAAACCGTGTCATAACTAAATCAAGTCAATCTATTAATACAAATACAGTGCAATATACGATGCATTAAACCCATCAGAATTAGAATTACTTAAATAAAAATAATTGTACATAATTTAAAACGTCAAGCGAATCGTGACCAACGCGTTACAGAGTACTAAATATGTATGAGAAAATTAAAATACATCAACCAAAAGGAAATGTGGGATACGGACTTGCACTCTATCTTCTACAATGATTTTTGTAAATTCCTCGTTATGCACTGCGCACTTATATCCTTAAAGACAGAAATGAGACTAATCAAAATCTGCAACGGACTGCAAACTGGATTCTGGATTATAATAACAAAGATTATCTTGGTGATGTGGAATGGGATGGTCAGCCTATTTAAATAAAACAAGCTAGGCACCTTCCGGACATGGTTGCATTACCATAGAACATGGGAACTGTTCATTTGTGAGCCATTTTTTTCTTGTTAAGGATTGTCTTATGGCATATCATGGCGTGATGTTGAAATGTATGGGGGATAAAATAATGTTTCTAGTGATGCTGTTACAGTGATCGTTTAACCTAAATGTTTACTTGAAAATAATGTTATGGATATCTTCAAATGACGTTGTTTTAACGATACATCGTAAAGAACATGTGACTAGGATGCGTTAAAGTCAATGAATTTTAGCTCTTTAACGCTTATGTCTATTTTGTTGCCTGGTAGATTCTGCACCTTAAGTTTGCACTTATTCTAGAGTCTTACTATATTATTGTTAGCATTTTTCGGTCAAGCAAATTCTTAGTAGCAGGTAAATAGTCTGGATGTTGATAGCCCTATGCATTAAATAGCTGTTTTCCTGTATTCTGTTTACTCCTCATTGAAATAGTAAATAATATATGTGATTGTCATTTGCTGCCGGTTGATGCCCCAAACTTACTACATCTAGTGTTAAAAGTGTGTTGAGTTGACTTGCTATTTTAGCAATACTTCAGGCAGCTATACAACTTAAACTTAACGCATTTAAAGCAGAAAAACAATTCCGTAGTTTACCTCATGTCCCAAAACAATCGTTTTATCTAAATTTAGGTTGACACAATCGATCATTCGGCGGGCCATTAAAAGAATAATGTACGCGCTTCGTACGGCCCCTACAGATTTTGTTAATTAAAACTGTCAATCAAGTACGCAAGACACGAACGATTTAGTGTCTTGGATCAAAGATTAAATCTACGAAGAATTGAAAATAATGATTCTACCTAATGTACTGACGACTAGAGACTAGACTTCAAACGTGGATAATGTTATGCTTTTGACGTCATGTTTACAAATCTTTGAAATTTTAGTCTTTTATCTAATTTGCTGTCATTTTGTAAACTTTGATGTTCATAAGTGTTAATTTAATTAACCTATATGAATAAACATATTTCATTTCATTTCATTTCATTTCATTTCATTTCATTTCATTTCATTTCATTACTTTTATATGCATATATATGTTTTTTTTTAAATTAATCTCTAAACGATAATAAAAACCATTTTAAAATCCGGTGCCTGATTTTGAATAAGATAACACAGAAACAGAGAAAAAAAGATAGCGTTTTACAATTCAGAGATATTTTTATAAAGACCTCAATGTGAACTAACTCATTTGAAATCACTAAAGAAGTTTACTAAGCTTGTTTGACGCAAATTCATAGTGAAACAAACTTTACAGTCTCTAATCGAAGTCATTCTTTAGTGTCATATAATTTATATCCGGACCAAGTTGGCAATGCTGGAGATCGCATTAATAGATTGATATACTTCAACATCATTTAGTAATGAAGCACTATCAGCGTGTTAATGTACTAGTTATTCGTTTTAAGTCTTTGTGTCGGTTAGTCATTAAGGTTAATAATCCTTTCATAGGAATATACATACATTACGTTTAAACAATAATTTCAAGTTTGCAATCTACAGTCTCATAACAGTTTAAGGCAATGGCTCTATTTACTATTGTCTGTGACTTCGCTTCTTCTTAATAACTAATTTCTATATCTTCTCTAACTATTAATTAACTTCATTTTTCTACGAAACAGATTTTAATACGATTATCACTATAATTTTTTGTCTATCCTACCCTATCTAAAGATATATAAAGTTTAATATGCTGGCACATTTTACTAGTGAAAAACTAAATATTTGCTAAAATTTGTAATTATCATAAACAGTGTACTAATACCCTCATGCGAACTCTAAACGAGACGCTTGTTATAAAAATGGTAATTTGGAAACTAAATAAATCGATAATGCAAAAATATAAACTGTTCGAGAAAGACTTTTTGTTCATCATGATCATACCAGCCCGTTGTCATGCCACTGTAGGGAAAGACTATTAAAAACTTCCAACTACCTATATGATGTGACTTACTCTTTGACCATCTAAATTTGAAACAGTAAAACAGATAAATCGTCAAATTAACGTACTTAAATCCAAAAGTTATCGCTTCAACGGAACTGAACTCGTTAATGAGCCAACACTTCGGGACTTATTGTTATTTGAACACCTTAAACGAATATAAGATTTTATTGCATACAAAGATACAGCGTTAATTAATAGCCTGTAGACAGAAAATGAACGCTCACCACGATTTGTGACACCCTTAAAGTTGGTAACCTGAGATCCAATGATGCGATAGACGAGCAGGTTTAGCTGCTGTAACTGCAACCATGTGGTCAGACATTTTATGTTTTAAAATTTTACTGAATGTAAATATTTTATGGTGCGTATCCAGGGACATTGTAATCGCATATCGCTTAATAACCCTTGTGATTTAATAGGCTAAACTAGCAGTATTAGAGATAATTGTGCATAATGAAACAACATTGTTTTACAAAATAGATTTAATAGAACAAAGGGCGTAGTGAATATAATGGTATATCAGTATATTGCCAATAGTCAATATTATTAAAAATCTGAATTTTTGGTTAAAATTTGAATGAAACGTTACATCTCAAAAGACATCCGCTGCTGAACATAAGCTTCCAATATTGAGATTTGCCGTTTTGCTTGGAAGGCGAAACAATGATTGCAATGCCAGCAGTCTTTTTATAAGACTTAACTATATGCAGGTATAAACGTCACATTTTTGTAATAGTCACACAAAAACAGTTCGTCTGTATTATCTAAGATTAGAATTTCAGCAAAACGACGATAGTACAGTCTAGAAAATATGCTTAGCTTGTGTTGTAAAGATTTAACGATAGCTACTGCTCCAGAATTATCCTAAACAACTTGGATATAAATCTAACACTATTACTTTTAACATCACAATTATTTTTATATGATTTAAATCTGGCGAGCTATCATCTATCATGAAAGAATTTGATTGTAGAACTGTTGATGCGAGAAGAAGAACATAAGTTAATCAAAAATATTGTAGTTCATAAGGTGAACGGAGTCTGGTAAAGGTGGTGGAGTAGCGATGTATGAGGATAGTTCACGACCATAGTGATTATGCTTAGAAAAGGCGTGTATCTATCAATGGACATAATTTTAATAACTAACTTATAATATCTATCTATGTTATCTTCCAGCTTAAGTCTTTCTCTGTTATTTTATTCTTAATTGTACACTTCATTATACTCTAACTAATATTACTTCTACCACTTTAAGGGTTGTTGTTACTAAGCTCCGAGTTAAGCTTGCCTTTGTACTTATACTCTATCTGTATCTTTTTTCCTATGTATCTTTCTGATGATGATCTTGATGATATGTATATAATATAGATATATAATATCACAACAACTACACACAACGCCATCTAAACCCAAAGTAAGCATATTTATATACCTTGTGTTATGGGTTCTAGAATGCGGATATACATACTTAAATACTTTTTTTGTGTATTGTGTAGTCGAAACTGAGATTCGAATAATAGTGGAAAATCTATCCCTAGAGATAACAATTTAGTTATATTTGTTTATATTGATGAACTCTTCTTGATTGCGTAACCCTTTACATACTTTATTTTGTAATGTTTCACAAAGTGCCCCTTTGTTATAATATAAATTTATGAAGTTATAAACTCGTGATAATCTATGGTGGGCTGCCGCGTAAATTGATACGAGCATGTTTAACTTTTTAATTTATAGGACGTTGTAAACTTTTCGGGAGATTTTATTTACCTGTCTTTATTGGTATTAGTTTCATAACATAAAAGAAATGTTATAGACTCATGACAATTTTATGTATAAAGTAGGTATAAATTGACAGTATAGGTAGCCCCCACACATTTTGTGTGATTCATAAAAAATGCCCAAGCAAGGCTGTAGGTACTAAGTAACTCAGAAAATCTGCTGCTATTTACAATATTCTGTTTAAATAGTTCTAGTGTCAAATATCTTAAGATACAATTTCGCTCGTCAATTTTAGTTCCTTTATTTCATGTCTATACATCTCAAATCAGCAAAAAAATAAAACGTCGTATCTACCTATATTTCAGAAATACTTTAATTCGCTACCTTTCAACAGAAGTAATCTCCGAAAGATAAAACGCGCCCAAAAAACTTTAATAGCGATATAACCTAAAAAACAACACGATAAGTAAAAAACCTTTGGCACCGCGAATAAAGATTGATGAAGAATCAATCGGGCCATGTCCCACAGATAAAGGCAAAGTCCGTGCCATCAATTTTAATCTGGCAACTTTTGTCCTTCTCACACCTCAATTCCCTCTCATAAGAAAGAGAAAGAAATACAAAGCTCTGTCAGTGTTGTTGCACTTTTTGCTATTACGACGATGACGCCAGCCTACTTACAGAATTAAAGTCTGCTAAGGAAGATTGAGGAGGGAATCTTATCGGCCAAGACAATGATGTAACGAAAACACTGATGGATATTGCTAGTAATGGAACCGGTGCAGGACATACACATGAAATATGTGCCGCTTAGCTTTATTGCTTTTATGAAGAGGGGTTCTGGTTCTAATCAGCAAAAGATAACATCACACCTGTATAAGACGGTGCGGTTGTAAGGTACTTTGACAATTTGCTATTGCTTCTTTAGATTAAAATTATGTAACGGTATGTTAAGCCTTGGAATGCAGTCGAGATCAATTATTTTATTCTGGATGATTTTTTTTCTTTAATTGATAAAGGAGGAACTCTCAAACGATATGTTAATATTGACATCTGCGATATTGACAATATGTAATATTTATTATGGTACTAAATATTTATATTATTATTTATTTATCAAAAACTTACTACTATCCTTACAGGCTTACCTAATGCGATAGCGCAGTAACATAATTATATTTATATCTATTAACATTCAATTTAATACTAGGTTCCTATTTCTACATTAAACAATAGTCCTAATCTACCTTATACCTATAAACTTACAATAATTAACAAAGAATTAAATTTACAATACAATAAATACAACAATAAACATATATTACTATACTCATGTATATACTGGTTTTAAAATAATTGTCCGATTATGTTCTTTTTATTAAAATGTTCCAGACGAAGTAAAACCACATTTTTTTGATTCGTACATATTTGTGATGTCACTTACATTATATCGATCCAAGTCATCTCTAATAATTAAATTATCAGATTAACGTGGTGGGCTGGCTGGGTGGCTAGATGGCTTCTTGTTATGGGACGAGATGTCAACGTACTCAAAAAAACATGTAAGTAAACCGATATCAAATATATATAGCTCTGGAACGAACTACCAGCTGCGGTGTTTCCCGAGCGCTATGACATGTCCTTCTTCAAACGAGGTTTAAAGAGAGCATTAATATCACGGTAGGCAGCGGCTTCGCAGAGCCCCTGGCATTGCAGAAGTCTATGAGCGACAGTTACCACTTACCATCAGGTGGGCTGTTGGCTCGTCTGCCACTATAGGCAATAAAAAAAAAAAAATATCAAAACTATGTTATTTAAAAAAATCGTACATAATTTACTTCGTCGCTTTATTTTTGTTCTAAGAATTATAACGTTGTTTTTAATCTGTAAGTTGAAGACCACACATGTGCTTATCTATTTACATAAGCTGTGTTCACTTTACAATGCGAGGTAATATGGTGCCGATAAGGTTAACGCTTCTGGTGTTAAAAAACAAATAATCACGCCTATGATGTAGATAAGATATTTTATAATGAGATTGTTATTTCCAAGAAACAGGCTTCATTTTTATGAGAAAAGACAAATTGAAGCTAAGCTTTTTCTTTAGATGAATTGTTAAAGAAAATAACGAAATACGATTTTAGACTGGGTCATAAACTCGGCTTTCTAGAGTACTAGCTCAGCGTACTATCCAAAATTCTGCTTCGTGGTACGAACTTTTATTACATCTAGCAATTTACAAGACCAAGCTTGGGATCGAATTTTGTTTTATCTTCTCTTTCCGACTTATTTTAATATCATTGACAAAATGTATTTAGTAGAATTCGGAATAATAAAATCTAGTTTAGCGTTTGAAGTAAAATTGCACAGTTTAGCATTTTGAGACTTTATTTCAGTTTGATTTTCAATAATATTTATTCTTAAATATATCTAGGCCACTGCTCTTAGCCTTATTTGATTATTTGCGGGTATAATCCAAAGCACGAGGTGTTGCTTTTTGTGACCGATAACACACACTGTTAAAACATTTTATCAGTTCAAATATTCCGACAGACGTCTTACCGTCTGCATATATTTTATTTTTAACTCAATATAAAATACCTCGGTATTACAAAAAGTTGATAATAATATTTTAATACTTACATTTATCAGCAGGTATAAGTAAAACCTTCTGAATATCATTAAAATTATAGACATAGTTTGTACCTAAAGTAAAATCATAAGTCGAAACGACAGATAAATTATATTCAAAAATACATTAATATTGAGTCAAAGATCTGTTTTGCGAAACTCGTGAATCAAACACAACTATAAATAACATGCTTACATACCTGAGGATTAAATATACTCCTTACTGGCACGCAGTTACACCGGGTATTTGCTCAGTGTATTGATGTGTCAAATTAGATGATTGATGATATTTTACCTTAAGATACAGTAGATGCAACCAATAATAAAACTGGACATCTAAAAGAGACCTTAATCAGTTGAGATAAGGCACATATTACAACCATCGAAGTTCAAAGTCAGCAAATCGTATTTTTTGCGTCATCTTTGCAATATGGTGTGATCTAAAGGTATTGCTTGGGTTAATTTGAAGTATCGATGATCTTAAGAGAATAGATCTGCAAATTGACAAAAAATATAAGGTTAATTAAGAAGAACCTTAAAAGAAGTTACATCGTGATCATTGTAAATATGGTGATGTCTAGCTGAGTCATTCAATTTGGTTAGAGAGAAAACTTTTTTTTACTATAATGCGGTTGTTTTGATTTATAACATTCGTTCATCAGTCAGATGATGTCTCAGATTTGCAATATTTGTACTTACACTATTCTGTTTAAATCTAAATAACGGATGTAAATAGGATTCAAAAAGTACCGTAGGAGAGCAGGGGTATAATAAATCGATGAGTATAGATTTATTGTGATTTACAAAATTGTCACTCACAGAGGGGACAAATTCACTATTAAACTCACTTACGAGACAAATTCACTATTAACTGTATATTCCCTCTGTGGTTCGGTGGTACTGAGTACGGATTATCACGCAGAGGTCTCGGGTTCGATCCCTGGGTTAGGTAAAGTGATATTGGGTTTTTCTGTAGAGAAATTCTCAGTATTAGCCCGGAGTCTGGAATTGTGCCCGATAAATAGCACAGGCTCGCCCATTGTTACATGGATCCTAAAATAATAAAAACCTGTGAAAGTAGGCTCTTCTTCGGGGATAAAACGACGAGAAGCAATGTATGTATGTAAGCTATGTGATTCTAACTTTCAACATTATAAATTGGATAAAACAAACACAATTTTTTTTAATACAACAAACATTATTTTATTATTAATTTAAAAAACATAATTTACGTTAGAAGAGTAATTAGACCATTTTATTTAAAAGTTGTATGTCTTTCTTATTGTTACCAATACAAACAAGCAGAAAAATAATTGTTCTGTATATGGATATCCATCAACTGTTTAAGTTTAAATTGTTTGAAACATTTACACGAACATTTTTATTACCTCAAATATCATCAACAACAAACAAGTTCTTCAGTACTTTGGAAAATCCACGCAACGCTTCCAAACAAAGACGTCAATATGCACATAAATAATATATGATGTTCCGTACAAATTAAAGGCCTGAGGCTATTTCTGGCTTACTGCTGCTGTTCCTGGTTTTAACATTTGGTTTGTAGACCCTTGTGAACGAACAGATGGTTCTTGTGCTGCATCTATGAGATGTGAAGGAAAGGATATGGTATGGCATTGTTTAACGAAAGGAAGATACAACTTGTTTAATAGATTTTTTTTATTTTAGTTTACCAAAGTGACTCCACTCTGCCTGATGGTAAGCAGTCAGTGAAATCCAGAAGTGGTGGACACCATTCCAAAAGCCAGACTACAGGTATGGTGGCTTCCACTATGGTGGCTTAGTAAGATGCTTTTTCACGCCCGCTTAAAAGACCCAGGATCATAATTAGATGGGAACACATGCGCTGATAAAGAGTTCCTAGCCTTAATTAATTGACAAAAGTATGAAGTGCTGAACCGTTTGGTTTGAGACCCTTTAGATTCCACTGTGAAAAGGTGATTGTGTATCATTATCAGCATTATTACATATTAAAAACATCCACTACTGGACGGTTTAGGTTTCTCCCAAGTGGAGACACTTTGACGGGTCATGAGCCGCTCTTATTCATAAATCATCATCATATCACCCAAACGACGTGCACTGCTGGACATAGGCCTCACCCAATTCTCGAACTGACGTGGCTTTCAGAGTTGCTTCTCTGAAGTGGAAATGAGCAGGACACATAACTCGCAGAACTCACGGTTCAGAGTGACGACCACGAACCGTGAGACTCGGTGTGGACAGACCCCGCATAAGGTGGACCGACGACCTTATAAGGGTGGCGGGCAACCGATGAATGAGGGTGGCCAACATAAATATATAATAATAATACCAGCCTGTTTACTGTCCCACTGCAGGGCAAAGGCTTCTTCTCTAGAGAAGGTATGAACATTAATCACCACGCTTGCTCAAGGCGGATTGGCAATTTCAGACTTTTTACGTCCAGGTTTCCTCACGATGTTTTCCTTCACCGTCAGTCAGAAAAGTCCAAGATAAACTTAGAAAGTACATATGATTTGAAAAATCACATTGGTACTTGCCCGGATTTGAACCCACTACCTCGTGTTTACGAAGCGGTTGCCTTATCCACTGGACCATGTCAACTAATTCAGACTTCATTCAGATTCAAAGCAATAATGAATCAATTCTTTATAATTATAATATTGATACTGCATTTTGTCACTATTATAGATCAAACTCTTGTATTTAAAAGTACTTAGTAATTTTTGTAATATTATTAATTTTCAATAGTTACAAAAGTTCATTTACCACATCCAGTTTTATAAAATTCATGGCTCATGATAGCAACGGACGTTTATTAGTCTTTTCCATAGTGCGGCGGTGTTTTTCCAAAGGGGCCTGGCACCCCAGACCATAAAAAATTCACGCCTCCACAAGTAGCCTCTAGTTACCTGTGGTTTTTCTTTACGGAAGCCATTGTTCGGTTCCCTGTTGGGAATTTTAAAGTACGTATCGTTTTCCAACTTTTATATTTAATTTATATTGAAATAGAATATAATAAAAATAATTAACTTTATGACTTTTAATTAGAAGGCTGTCGTGGCACAGATTTTCAGAAATTATTTTTATTCTTAACTATTTGAAGGTGTTTTAATTTATTATTAGATAATAAATTATTTATAATGTTTGTACTTTGACTTTGTTTATTTCTTCTTTTAATTTTACTATTCACAAGTATTATTTTTACAGTTTTTAAGATATATATTTTTTTGTAAGACTAGCTGACCCGGCGAACTTCGTTTCGCTTTACCGTCGATCAACATTACTTTATTTTTCTAAAATAAAAGAATTTGTCTAAAATAAACGTAGTCTAAGTTACTCCTTATTACATCAGCTACCTGCCAATAAGAGTCCCGTCAAAATCGATTAAGCCATTTTAGAGATTAGCCGGAACAAACAGACAGACAGACATACAGACAGACAAAAATTGTAAAAAATGTTATTTTGGTGTATGTACCGTATATATATTCATATATTTACGATGTTAGTATGATGTTTTGGGTCAAGCTTCCTTCACAGAGCTCTACATTTTAAAGTATTCTGCCTTACGTGTCCTAATTTACGTGCTACATAGATCATTTCATTTCTTCTTGCGAAACTTTGTCCTCATTTCACCCAATTGCTTTGTCACTCACACACTAGTGTTATACTGCATACTGAATGGAGTTGAGAAAACATAGCATTGTTTGTTCGTAGTTATAGCATCAATATTACTGTTTGGCATGTCCACGTCTGTCGATAGGCGTGCGTTGTTAATATGTTGAGTGTGTTCTGTTATGAGCCGGCATTTCGTACCTCTTCAAGTCCTATTTTCGAAGAAATAACGTTCAGTATTTTAGAGAAATTTTATTAATTATTCTTATATGTATTACCTACTGCATAATTAGCGAAGGTAATTTAATTAAACTTTATGAAACAACTTTGTGTGCAACAAACAAACTATGCTATTCAATCAAAAAACCATTATCTCATGACTATTATTTTTAATGCCAGATCACTTAGGCTCGTATTTATAAACGCATCTCAGGTTTTGAGTTGAGTACGCGCACTTGAATCACACCCCTGTCTCTATCTAACTAGGGGCCCGAGACCGTAGTTAGAAAGAGGCGGTATTAAGTATGCGTACTCAATACCTGAGCTTCGTTTATAAATATGACCCCTAGACACTTAGGATCTTGTTTGTCATTTTATTGCTATACAGAGTGTATACGAAGATTGATATTAAATGAAAAGGCAGCTGTTACTAGTCCGTATAATGATTTGCAAATTAATCACAAAAATGATTAGATGAAAAACAAAAATTTAAAATTTTCTACCAAAATAAATAATATTTTAGTAGTTACAAAGTAATAAACCATTTATTATGACAAGTTCACTGACCAGAGGCCCTAGACAAGTGTCAAAGATTTCTATTCTATTCATAGAATAGATTAAAAATATATGAAATTGACATATGCGTTGGCGTTAGCTTACGTCAATCCTATAATTTCTTTTACTTGTCTAGGAAAAAAATCTTTGCCACTTGTCTAGGGCCTCTGTAATGAGCGGCAACGTTTATCCTTCAACGTGGATTATGACTTAAGTCAGTGACCGTTTGACGTACTTAAAGAGTGTTTAGCATTAAAGAAATTAAAAAAGTAGTCCTGTGTCTAAACTATTGAAGATATTTAGTTGTTTTTTTTTGTCTCGCTTTATAATGTCACATACTATACGTAATTGCATTTAATATCATACCGTCGTATACACTCTGTATACTAATACTATTTCTTCACAGTATGCCACTAACTCTAATAACAATATAAAAGCAGTTCTCACAATATTTTACAAAATGCCTATACATATAAAAAGAATTCATGTCTTAAAGTTCTAAACGCAACACACCAAACTGCCGCGACTAAATTGAATACGCCGATCCCGCCCCTTAGCTGTACCTCATTAAACGAACGAATATTGAATAGCACATAGAAAATAATCTCAACACTGAAGATTGGACAATTTATAGTCTACAGTGTGAGTAAAATGGCACATTCAACATAATTTTATAGCATTCCTAGTGTTTAGAAAGTTGTTACATTGTTTGACGTGTAGTTTATTAAGCTGTTGCATAGCTTTTATCGCGGGCTTTGAGCGCGGCGACCGAATCAAGAAATTCCGTAACGAAAATAAAACCTAACACCCCCCACTCCGCCTACCATGTAGGTCAGCCGAGGGTTCGCTTAACGTGTATGAAAAGCTTATTTTCCAGGATAAACACTAGTGGCACTAATTTTTACCAAATATTTTGTCACATTTAGGATAAATTTTATATGGTAGAACTATAGAAATGAAAGTAAGATTTTAATAACGTGTAATAAATAATGCATCAATGTAATGTAATGTCCCAGTTTTTTTTTTCGGAGTAAAAAGCCGCAATCCGGCAGAAGGTCCTACCGACATTCCTCTCCCTCCGCGGCCCCGCCACTCCTCAGCCGCAGTGTCGTGGAAGCAACATCGCAACCCGATCCAATTGCGATGCCACCCATACAGCACCGCAACCCACCTGAGCCGCTCCATCGTGGGTCTACCACCAAAGCCCAGAGAAGCGGCGCCTCCTTGGGGTCCCTCTTGGTTCACCGTGGTTTTGGGTAACCACGGTTACTAAGGCCCCCCGCCGTGACAAGGCGAGAATCCCAGTTGGGTGGGATGCTCTTTCAATTATCTACATTTACATCTAACTTCAAATATTCATACTGCTAAACTTATCACAATATAATGAATAAAAGAAAAAAAACCTTAATAGGTTTTTTTTCTTTTACTTTTATTTAACATTTCAGATAGTCAATGATGTAATCGTTATTCAAAATGTGAAAACATGATCTTCAATTATGGTATTCATATAACTTAAAAAACTGCCGCTCCGCTCCTTATATAACAGAAGCTTTTGCGACCAATTTTTGTATTCACTGATTGCATGGTCATTCACATCAATTAAGACTTGGTTTGATTTATTCGAAACATGATGAAAGACAACTGTTGCTCTCGATTCGGATCAGTTTCTCCATATAAGTAAAGTAAATCACCATAAAATATCGGTTCATTCAACTCGCTAGTAACAATTTGCAAGCTCGCATCAACGTTACAAATCTTTATGTCGTTTAATGGCATAGTTATAATCAATCTAAATGCCCGAGGCTATGTATAGGATATCAACACGTCTAAGGCTTTCTTCAGACTAGTGGCAAGTCTAAGATTCTGTATGTGTTGGTAATTCATTCGGTCATTTGGTTTAACACTTGTCTTTCTACTAAAAAGGCGTGAAGTTTTGTTAAGTTCTGTCATTATGATCGTCTACTACTTAGGATATTTGATGGAACTAACAGATCATTGACTTTAATACAAACTCGTAATACGGAAAAAAAAAGGAATTAATTCAAAAATAGAAGATACATGCCCTAATCTTACCTATCTTGCATTTCAGATATTCTAATGCTTTCAGTTTATTAAAATTCCAGTCTCTTACCACCTATACGATACGATTCTATTATTAATTAGGTTCGCTATAAACATGAAATATCAATTTCGATTCATTTCTAATAAATAATTGTCGGCACAATTATTATGACGGCGCCAGAACGAATTACGAGTAACTGCAACTGGACAGTGAGCGTGATTTAAATGCTTTAATTACATCCATTAAGATATTATTACCGTTGACGCCTGTAATATGCAAGCGTGAACAATGTATTAAGTTATTCTATTAATCAAGAATGCAGTAACTGTACACTACAAGTTTTGCGAAAAAGAACCTAATGATAAAATATTAAGGTCATTTTCCTGTAGTCCATTAGTGTCCTACTTAGTTTGCAGTATTATATAATAGATTATAATACCTAATTGTTATAAATTGATTAATAAAACTTAAATATGCTGATATTAAAATAGGTTCGTAAATGAAAATAGGTTCGTAAATAAAAATAGGTTCGTAAATGAAAATAGGTTCGTTCGAAAATCTATGTAACTTATGTGAATGAGGTTTTAGAAAATTCAAAAAACATTGAAAGTTCTCGAAAACATTATCTACAAGCAGTCATTGAGAAACTTCAGGCAAGAGGTTCTCCAAAAATGACGTTAAAAGGTCAAACAAAGTCATATTGCCCTTAATATTTCTTGTAATGTGTCACACATTTTATTACATTTTATAAAATGTATATTGCTGTTGCGAATACCTGATGCATTCTTAATTAATATAACCACATATTTTGCGGACAATGGTTTGTTATGAAAAGATTAATAGAATTTTAATACAACATTTACCTATTAAAGTTGTTGAGTTATGATAAGATTCATTTTTATCAGACATATTTGCATAAAATCTAATAATAGTACGAAGGTTAGTGAAAAGTTAAAATTAAATGCATCCTAACTATATTAATTCATAAAATCTAAGATTTTAGGTTTTGATAAATATTATAATCTTACCTATATTATAAACGCGAAAGTTTGTATGTGTGTATTTATGTGTGTGTGTGTGTGTGTGTGTGTGTGTTTGTTACCACTCAGCGTCTATGTAGAAGCGTCGGTATGTAGATAGATTCGGTGCTGGAGACGGACATAGGCTACTTTTATCCCGGAAATCGGCCTGGCTCCTGAGGGATACAACAAACCATATAATGCGCGGGTGAAACCACGCATATGCGCCGCGGTAAGCTAGTAGGTATAGTTATAAGCATTTAGGTACATACGCTAAAAGCTCGATACTCAATATTTAAATACTCTTTATGGTAAAAGATCAAAATATGCTGCGTAAACTTTTACTAGCATTTGTTTGGTAAATATTATATTTTATCTCAGAGACTTTTTGGGATTAGTAATATTGGATAAGCAAATTTAACACCGATTCAACCGCATCATCAACTTTAAGAACTAATTTTATCCTTTCATTTTTTTTATTGTCGTATTTAACTTTCATACATAAACCATTATTATTAAAACGAGAACTTTCAAATTCACCTGCGTTTTATCTTTACACATAGCACCTGTCGCCTTACATCAACGTTATGACGTCATCCTGTTTTGTCGTCAAGATTAATCGCTTCACCAGTAATCTAAGCTAAGTGGCTTATACGATATCTGATTCTATGTAGGTGGCTTTATACTACGTTGCTGGGAAAGGTGTGTGACAACTCTATTTACGTTGCTCATTAAAAACGACGTAACTGTATCAACCATTTCTAGGAAAATGAACCGTATGTTATAATACTTAAAAGTGTTTTTACTATAACTTATTGCAAGCACGTACGGTGTTTTTGCTTAGTAAGTAGATGGGTAGGTTGATGTTGTGGGTGCCTTCATGAATGAAAGTAGCAATTACTTTAAGATGTATCTACATAGAAGTTTTATATTAGTGCAATTTATTACCAGGATGTTGGTTGTAAGAGAATAAATGAGTGTAAGGACATAAAATTGTCAATTAGATATTATATTATGTCTAGAATTGGTAGTATTTAGGTTCAAATGATAGTGATGATTTGGTAATAAGAAGTAGATAAAGTTTTTTCAACCAATAACTAGCTGGACATTGACAATCGTGACGGGCGGTTTGAATACCTCAGTAAAATTATATTTTTATATATTGTAGCATCGCAATTTTTACTTACAGTGCTAATAAAGTTTCCTTCAAATATGAATATATTACGCAGTACAATTTTACCCGCGTTAAGTTAAATCTTTGGCTACTGCTCTGCTCTCGTGGCTCGTAGCGTAATATTATATATTTATTGCCTATGCTAACCTTTCTCTTAAAGAACTGGGTTATCAAACGCAAAAAGAATTATTCAAAATCAACTGGTACCCTTTATATTATTAGTTCAGAACGTTTAGAAAATGGATTTATTTATCCTTGTTCTATATTCTCAGACTGTGCATCTAGATTAATAATTTTGTTATGAGTACTTTGCTGGCTAGTAATTCACACGGCCTTACGACAGCGCTGGCAGTGTCCGAGAATTTAATTGATAGATACAATAATGATCGAATAGAATCAAAGCTAGTACATTTATATTTATTATTTTATCTGTGATGCAATAAAAAATACAACTCAATTACTGCAGTGCTTTATGTTTGCTTGAAACATTCGTCGTAGTAGCGGCAATTTATGGAAGAGTAAGTAGAGATACTTTGGTACGGTAGTAGATCCACGCTGGTTTCAGAATGAATGGGCCGAATCGTCCGGGAATTTCTACCCTCTCATAGAAGATCGACGTAAGAGTAGTAGTATCCGTACTACTGCGTTTCGTTCGGTGAGTGAGAGCGCCGGAGGCCCAATTTCCCCCTTTACTCTTTCCTCACCTCCTTCATTCCTTTCCCCTAACCCCATTCCCAGCCGCCATAGTGGAAGCCACCATACCAGCAATTTAAGACAATGGCTTTTGGTATAGTGGCCACGACTTCTGGATTCCACTGACTGCTTAACATCAGGCGGGGTGGAGTCACTTTGGTAGACTAAATTATAAGAAAAAACGATTTCGGCTATAACGACGATGGTGAATCATTTTGTTGAGCAATTATACTCTAACATGATAATAAAAATAATAATATGTGGACACTATCACACACTGTCGTCTAGTCCCAAGCTAAGCCGAGCTTGTGTTATGAGTACTAGATAACAGAAATATAATACATATACATACTTTTTTTTTGTAAATACATACTTATAATACATAGGAAGCACCCAGACTAAAGACAAATACAAATGTTCATCACACAAATATTTTGCCTTCCGCGTGAATCGAACCCACGACACCCGGCGTCGCAGTCAGTTACACTAACCACTAGACCAACGGTGCAGTCATGACAACACATGAATTACTTCATTACCATCATATCGGCAGTTCAATATCCCACTGCAGGGAAAGGCCTCTTCTCATACAAAGAAGGCATGAGCATTGATCGCCACGCTTGCTCAAGGCGGATTAGCGATCTCAGACCTCCTCAGAAGTCCAGGTTTTCTTACGATGTTTTCCTTCACCGTCAGTCATAAATGTCCAGATAATCTTAGAAAGTACATATGATTTGAAAACCTCGATCTCGTGTTTACGTATTATTAATAGCTTGTGTTATGGGTTCTAGAATGTGGATACACATACTTGAATGCTTTTTTTTGTGAATACATACATATTATGCATAGAAACACCCAGACCAATGCAAATAGACGTGTTCATGCACACAAATATTTGCACTGAGCGGAAATCGAACCCGCGACCTCTGCAAGGCAGTTCATACACAATACTACCGAACCACAGAGGCAGTCAGAATATCTTTGCGTTCAAACAAATTTTACGTTTGTTTAATTAAAGTTGAATTTCAACTAACAGTACTAGTAAAACGAATACTTAATATCCATCGCATAAAAATATACGATCTTAATAATAACTGTGTTCAATCTAAGTCCATAAACATTATCACAAATACTTTAGTAATGTCATTCTCAAATTGATTACCAATTTATATTTTATCGCAACTAGTAGCAAGAATTCAGCCTTAATACTCACTGCCTTACATTCTATTAGATAATGGTATGGCAACATAATCCTTAACTAAAGCGAAGTACTAACTTGAAAATAACATTATCTAATATTATAAAATCACTATTATTTTTATCTGTTTGTTGTTTAACTTCTTCAAAATCATGTAAAGGTAATTCAAAATTAGAGCACTAAAATGATAATTACCATTTTTTTTTTTTTTGACTGGCCTGTTGGTCTAGTGGTTAGTGACCCTGACTGCTAAGCCGGAGGTCGTGGGTTCGATTCCCACCCAGGACAAACCTTTGTGTGATGAGCATGATTGTTTGTTCTGTGTCTGGGTGTAATTTATCTATAATATGTATGTATTTACAAAAAAAAAAATGTATATAAGTAGTATATCAGTTGTTTAGTACCCATAACACAAGCAAATATAATTGCTTAATTTGGGACTAGATGGCGCTGTGTGAATGTGGTAGAATATTATTATTATATTATTATTATTTTTAACCCCCGACGCAAAAACGACGTGTGTTATAAGTTTGACGTGTCTGTGTGTGTGTCTGCCTGTGGCATCGTAGCTTTCGAACGGATAAACCTGTTTTTGTTTGTTTGAAAGGTTAATTAGTCGGGAGTTTTCTTACCTATGTTTGATGAAAATCGGTCTATGATGGCCAGCGCCACAAAATGGCGGATTTCATATACACAACTCCATTAATATGGGTTCAAATGAAAGAGCTTGACTAGTAGAATAATGTAAGTACACTGTGTCGAGTGTTTATACATTTTAAATTTATATGTTATTTCAATTCTTATTCCTCTGTGTGCTCTGGTCCCATATTACTTGGTGTAAAACCAAACGTTTACTTTGCATCTAATATATAAAATTCTCGTGTCACGGTGTACGTTATTGAACTCCTCCGAAACGGCTCGACCGATTTCCGTGAAATTTTGTATGCATATCGGCTAGGGTTGAGAATCGGACAACATCTTTTTTTCATCCCCCTAAATGTTAAGGGTGGTCTGAAAAGGGATGAAAACGATTGTATGAAACTTCTTCATTGTTTTGAAATTTTGTTTTGGAATACTTCTATTAAAATAAAAAACCTCATAATTTTTTTTTAATTGGATTGGATTTAGAGGATGAAATATTATATGGAAAGATCTTTGCTTTTGAAGTTAGCGACTTGAAAATTGGAAGGGAGGGGGAAGGGAGGGGGAAGGGAGGGGGAAGGGAGGGGGAAGGGAGGGGGAAGGGAGGGGAAGGGGGAGGGAGGGGGAAGGGAGGGGATGGGAAGGGGAAAGGCGGAGAAGAAAGGGGAAGAGAGGGGGAGGAAGAGGGCAGCGAGAGGGAAATGAGGGGGAAGTGAAGGGGAAGTGAGGGGGAAGCGGAATGGGAGGAGTGGGGAGGGAGGGGGAGAGGGAGGGAGGGGAGAAGCGGAATGGGAGGAGTAAAGAAGAAGGGGGATGGGAGGAGTGGGGAAGAAGGGAGAGGGGAATAGGGGAAAGTAGTGAAAAGTTTACGGGGGATATCTGTAGGTAGGTGAAAGAGGGTTTGTAGAATGGGAGATTAGAAATATCTATTTATATAAAAATAAATCCCTATTTCCCTTGGTCACGGCATCACGCGTGAACGACTGGAGCGATTTCGTTAATTTCTTATTGTCAGGAGAAGGTTCTGCAAAAAATTAGATAATAATTAAGACAGGACAACGTCTGTCGGGTCCACTAGTTTTACTATAGGTCTTGGCGAATAAACCTTTACGTTGTGCGTTGCGATGCGGCCCAGCGCGACCCGTCTGTAGTGTGCCATAGTTCATATATAATGACTACCTCTGTGGTTCGGTGCTACTGTGTACTGACTGCCGCAGGAGGTCTTTGGTTCGATTTCCGCTCTGTGCAAATATTTGTGTGCATGAACATGACTATTTGCATTGGCCTGGGTGTTTCTATGTCTAATATGTATGTATTTACAAAACAAAAAATGCATATAAATATGTATATCCGCATTTCTAGAACCCATAACACAAGCTATAATATATGCTTACTTTGGGTCTAGATTATATATGTTTTTCGTAATAACTTACAATTTTTTTAAGTGACTACTAAGCTTTAAAACAATTTGCAATATAATCAACAAGTTAGGAATTCAACCTTGTAGTTCTACTGCCGGTAAACAAAGCAACTTTGACTGATACCACTAATGGCTTGTGATTGATTGTACGTCGGATAAGTTATACCGTCAAATAGCTACTGTTGATTTGTAATTCTTGTTGTGTAAAATGGGTTACAGATAATGTAATTTTATAGATATGATAAAATTTATTTTGCGGTATTCAAATTATACAGCTGTATATAAAGTTTAATACAGAGAGAAATCTCTATCAGCTTACAGTAATACATAATACATTGAAAGAAAATCTTTGGACTTATTGGCACTTTCTCTTAAGGATTTATTGACCATTTTATTAACAGACTAGCATTTCACGGCGCGTTTTCACCCGCGTCTTTGCTTACTGCTCTGTCCCAGCGCAAATAGCGTTATGTTTTATAGCCTATAACCTTTGTCAAGAACTGGGCTATCAAACGAGAGAATTATTCAAATCTGACTGGTAGTTCCTGAGATTAGCGCGTTTAAACCAACAAACTAACAAACTCTTCTGCTTATATTTATTAACAGATAGGTCACGGGCTAGACAACAAGCGAGGTAAAATTCTTACTAACAAGCGGAAAAAATAACTCAACAAAATCGCTTAGATTCTACCTTCTATCGGTGCCTTTGAAAATCTATCAGCATTTTTAAAATCAATATAATTAATTATATTTAAAAATGCCGATTATAATAAAAGTAAAACAAATAACAATCAAAGTTATTCTTACAATAATAAGCATAAATAATTGATCATTTCAAAAGTAAAAATAGATATACTTTAAAATATTTAAGCGATTACGTAAATAGCAGCCTTTACTGTATCGTGATCTAGTTATAGTCTTATCGAATTAAGTCAATTGTTAAGTTACGACGCTGTTACACAAGTCCGTACTGTTTAGACAATAGTCGTAAATAGTGACATTTATTTTGATTGGATCACAAAAGTAGTGTTGGACAAAGAACTAAGTGTTATTATTCACATTTTATTGCACAAGTATTGAACAATGCTGTATTTTACTTTATAATCAAGTTTAATTTGAATTTATAGTTCAAACAATGTTGTGATAGATCTGATTTTTAAATATCTTTGGATTGAACTGCTTGTGAAATACTTGGAGCTTACAAAACTCCAATAAAACTTAAATAATTTTAACAAAAATATGAAGATAATACTTGATACGTTGAGACCCATGCTTATATTGTAGAGGTTTAAATATTGAGTTTTAAAAAATTGGGATATTCTATGTCAGAATGGAACGACTGGTAAGCATGGGATTTTCTCTTTTGTTAATGAGTTTTCGAAGATGTTGATAATTAATTTTCTTATGATTTTCTGTGTCATTGTGACGTTTTGTATTTTGGTTAAAATAAATTGGACAATTTTTGGTAAATCATGAACAAATTATTTGATTGAGATAGAAAAAAATATTACGTGAAAATAAAATTAAACACAAATTGTAGGGCGAAAATCTAAATATAAATAATTTCATAAAATCGTTACGATTAGTAATATTATTATTTTTTATCTTTATAATAAAAATATCATAAATTTTATCGATACAGTAACAAAACTACAAAGTATATTATTTGTTTGAGATTCTGTTGGGTAACAATAATCTAAGAACTTAGATAGTAACTCCAATTTACTGTGTGCTGGTATATTATGAGGTCAACTCCGTTTGACTTTTAATACAAACGATTTACTTTGTAAACATGTTTATTCACTCTAGTACTTTTCGTTTTGATTCTTAATTTAGATATTAAACTTGGAAGCAAACTCGATATCGAATCGAATTAGTATGGAAAGTTTGTATGTACAATCGAACCAACTGAATCATGACTCATTTTGCTGACAGTTCCTTTAAAACTGTCAAACTTGTAAGACCTATGGTGTATAATGCACTTAGGACGTTTTATAAACTAATATTACAATAGTGTACTCAGTAAAATGTCAGTGTCTAATAAAATGAAAAAACAACGAGCTGCTAGGTAATCTGTCTTCAGGTGAATTTCGACCTACTTGCTTTTAGATCAATTGGCAAATCGACCATATGGTGGGTTGAAAACAAAATTTACTGAAACTTTCCAAGATTTTACCAGTTTTACCTAAATGTATTAAGTCTAGTGCAAATATGCTAATTGCCGTATTACCTGGAACGTCTACAGTTGATCTAAGATTATTATTTACTAGCTTTCACCGTCGCGGTTTCACCAGCGTCTTTGCTTACTGCTCTTCTCTCGTCGCCAATAGCGTGATGTTACCTATAATCTTTCTGCCTATAACCTTCCTTGGGAACCGGGCTATCACATGCAAAAATAATTTTTCAGTAAAGTTGTTTATAGCACAAAGTCTATAACAGACAAACTTGCACTCTAAATGATCTAGTGCTAAAACTACAACAAACAGCTTACGACATGTAAATATTAAAGATACAGCAGATAAATTAACTCTTGACAAATCCATTACTAGCGAAAGATAGGATCTCAATAAGCGCAGGGAAAAGACTCAGGATGCCGGTTAGTGGACCCATTTCGATTAGCGGTCGTATATATTGAGCCGCGTTTAGATTGACACATCACTTAGAAATTCTATTTTATTTGGCGCCTAAAAATATATGTAGGTACGTTGTTGTTATTGTAAATACCTATATAGATGTAGCTTTGAGTTACGTTAGTGATTTGGATTCATATTTAAGAGCTTTCACACATACCAGTGGCAACGTCACAAGGTAGTGTCATATTTTCGTGGTTTTCAATATTATCATTTAGTATAATATTATATATATTATTAAATTATATATAATATTAAATATTGCTTAAGTTCTATTTATATGCAAACAATACATTGGAAAATAGCAAGGCGTTATTTTCATAGTATAATTACTGTAAGCATTTACTTACTTTTTATACAGCTTTCACGTAATTCTAAAAAGTGCAATTTTTTGTATATGATAGTCCAGTTCTCGAGGAAGGTTATGGGCTATATAAAATCACGCTACTGGTGACGGGAGCAGAGCAGTAAGCAAAGGCGTGGGTGAAACCGCTAGCTTATAAAGAAACTTAATATTTTACTACAGTGCCTACTGTCTATAAATTAGTGTTTAAATTGTCTAGTCTATTAGAGAATCTGAACGAGGCATCGCGATATGTACTTTTGTAGCAGGTTTTAAAGTCAAAGCAATAAACGTCACTGTTGCATTGCGATTGTAAAGTGGCGCTTTTAAAACTGAACAAATCGCATTAAGGCGGTACAAGATAAAAGATATGCGATAGTTTATGACTTAATCATTTTAGTATTTGTAGTACGAAGCAATTGACAAGACTTCTGTAGATAAATATGATTCTAATACAGGTCAAACGTTTCTAAAGAATTTATATTAGACTTGAAGCTATTGTAACTTAAAGTTAAAAAAGTCTGCAATTAAAAAGATTTTAATGTGTAAACATTTTATAGTACACTGCCTTAACGACACCAATCTTCCTTGGAATTGATTACTTCGGTGGTGGTAAAACTATCACTGTATTCTATTTTGACTATTCAAACCAGGTTTTACTAGTTTAGGCTGTGGTCATGGGTGCCGCCAAGATTACTTTCAGGGTGCACCTGCATTTCATTAAACAATCTCACTGTGCATGAAATAATAGAATAATATAAGAGAATAGTAAATTTGTTAACAGATATAAACAACGAGTTGAGCAGCCCACCTCTGGACGTTCAAATTCAAAGAAGTTTAGGCAAATTAAAATATGAAGAATGGTTACAATGAGAATAACTAGAAACAAAGATCGTGAAATCGCCTTGCTTTTATATCTTGTAGTTTCATGTTTTCCTTTTATCTGTCGACTTAATAAGGCAAGTATTTGCATTCCAATTGTTTTTAATTGGCCGGTGCAAATTGATTAAATAAAACTATAATTTACATACTGAGTTTTTGTGTTTGTGTCTGTTTTAAAGCTATATAATATGTAAGCCAAATCACAGATTTTGTTTAATTTCTTCAAAGTCCTGATTTAATTTAAACTATTAAAAAAGTAAACACCTTGTTTATGTGATGAGAGATGCAAACACTATTTACATCAAATATACAACAATAGAATTACTGTTATTTGTTTGTATCGTCGTATATTCACAAAACGCAGAAGATGTGTGAGTTCGTGTAGGAGATGTAATTTAATTTAAAAGGCAGCGTAAAGTTTGTAATAGCTTTGTTTAATAATGACATATTCAAAGAGATACGACTATTCAATAATCTTTGATCATTACGCAAACCAATTCTTAAAAATCCAAACAAAATAATTTGCAACAGTCCATAAATAACACTTGTAAGAAGATCGATGTTTAAATATATTGACTGAGCTAACTGGTATAAACAAAACTAATGTATTCGATAAAGAGCGAAGGTGTCTGTATCGTTAAGTGAGACATTTTGCTGGACGCACGATGCGTAGGCGTATGGAGTTAATAATGGAGTTCGCATTGTGGCTTAAGTATAAACCGAAGCTTTGGATGACTTTATAGATAATGTCAAACGATTTAAAGAAAGTAATGTGAATCTTGGGGTAAATTTTATAAATTATAGATTGAAAATTGGCAATCATAGTATACCTATAAATTTATTTAAATGACTAGGCGATATTAACGCTTAGGAAAATGGACGAAAGAAGAACTCGAGAAGCTGAGAGGCTGTGCTTTGCTGTAGACCTTAACAAGCTAAGCCATAACATCAAAAACAGGAAAGTCTAAGGATGTGTGATAATAGAGTTCTACTATTTATTGTTGTGTGGTTATTGAAGTGTTATTGTGTGTTATTATTATTTATTTATTTCTCCAAGTACTCCTATATTTGCTCGTCAACATTTAAGAGTGAAATTTAATTTACAAAATCGTTTAAAAAATTACTCCTAAAATATATATACAGAGTGTATATGACGTTATGATATTAAATGCAATTACGTATAGTATGTGACATTATAAAGCGAGACAAAAAAAAAACTAAATATCTTCAATACTTTAGACACAGGACTACTTTTTTAATTTCTTTAATTCTAAACACTCTGTAAGTACGTCAAACGGTCACTGACTTAAGTCATACTCATAATCCACGTCGAGGGATACACGTTGCCGCTCATTACAGGTTAATCAACTTGTCATAATAAATGGCGTATTACTTTGTTACTACTAAAATATTATTTATTTTGTTAGAAAACTTTAAATTTTTGTATTCGTCAAATCATTTTTGTGATTAATTTGAAATCATTATACAGACTAATAACAGTTGCCTTTACATTAATATCAATCCGTCGTATACACTCTGTATAACTAAAAATATTTATCAAGTTGAAATCTAAATTTAAGTAAACACTTAATAATACTTACTCTACTGAAGCTAAAAAACACTTATTGATCGTACACTAGTCCGGAACAAGAATAAGTCGATCGATATAGCTAAGGTGTCCTGTTACGTTAAGTAAGATATCGCTGTGGGACGTATCGCAGTGTAATGAGCCTTGCCACAAGATAATGAAGGAATGTTTAATAACGAACTGAAATAGTATGAACTATTTTGAAGCATTGAAAGCGACTTGATACTATTCCTACGTATATTTTAATAAATTTTGTACATAACGATATACAAAGCGAGGTTTTATACTAAATTATTTTAAAATATTAGAAAAAAGAAGAGTGTAATGATAATTATTTGGCATTTACTTGTTAAAAGGATTGAGTTAAATAAATTTCGTCTAAATCGTTGTTCAAAAATAATGTTACAGATTACATGATACAAAATAGACTGTTGTTGTTTCTAACTCTCAAAACCTAATTCTGAAAAATCGCTGTAGTCTTACACCTTGTACTTAGTTGTCATCCAAAGATTGAACTGTAAGATTGCTCCGAGTCCAATCGTAACACTAAGATAGCATTTTTATGTCCTTGTTGACCGAAAGCAAATAATCCGATTGTTCATAATACTAATAAACAGTAAAACTAGTGCCTTACTCGTAATTTATAAGAAGAAAACATGCGTGTAAGTCAATGCCTAGCTTGTAATCACATCAAAAAGGAAATATACTATTCATAAAATTATATTTCGCTATTTAGTGTGTAAAAATGAAAGATATAGGTTTAAACTAAATCTAGCTTATGATTTTGCAATCGAAACGTATTTTGATTTTATTGATAATGTTATTAAAATTGTTCCACTTACAAATGCAATGAATCACTGTGTGAAATTATACATTTTATATAGGTACGTAAAGCAGTAATTTAATGTATAGGTGGTGGTGGTGTGTGTACTAGTTTCATGTGAGTATGACAACTGATGCAACTAATGAGTTAGTTGCATCAGTTGTCAGATAGAGTAAGAAATAGCCAGATAATACAAGAATGTGGATTGAATGATGATATAGTGACAAAAATTAAAAGCAGTATGTTAAGGTCGTTAAAACATGAGGAAAGGATGGATGGAAGTAAGATAACGAAAGAGATTTATGAAGCGGAAATGCCTGAGAAAGTTGGTAGGGATCGCCCAAGCAGACAGACATATGCGGACCAAATAGGTGATGTGTTGTCAAAGGGTAAAATTACAAGCGTCCGAAACCGACGTGAGTGTATAAAAAGATTAATGAATGTTGAAGAGCCAAAGGATGATTGAATCGCAGCAAATGGCATTCTAGAGTCTCTGCTTACCATTAATGGGAGACAGACGTGAACTTATGTATGTATGTGTGTAGTTTCATCCTTTAGTAGAACTAAGCGAAGAGATCTCTTCGCATATTATCTTGATATTCAATATGTATAGTACGAATATATTACGATCCTAATTGGTACTATAAAGATGTCCAATTCTGATTTTACTGCATGAAGCTTAACCGTTTTGTATACAAACTACTTGTCTCAAATTCAATTTATTCTCTATCTAATTGGACATATCTTGGGATTTGTGTTCAATATATGGAGATTAGGTCCAGAACTATAATATCTAAGAAGATAATAATTTTGAAGTAGTTCAGTTAGATTTAAGGACATATTGTAGCTATTACATTTTGGTTTTGCAAGATTATTGTTGTTACCATTATTTGTGTATTATATCGGCGAACTTTGTACCTATGTCATGTTGTCGTTTTTAGTATTTACCACACAATTTTAAAATTTTTTTCACTGTCTAAACTTTCCCTGAACTTTCACAAATATTTCAAGAACCAAATTAGCCAATTCAGTCCAGCCATTGTCAAGTTTTAGCGAAACAAATGAATAGCAATTCATTTTTAGGGTTCCGTAGTCAACAAGGAAGCCTTCTAGTTTCGTCATTAATTACCGTCTGTCTGTCTCTGTCCGCGGCTGGGCTCAGAGATTCTTGGTACTAGTAAGCTGAAAATTGGCATGGATATACATATTAATCACGCTGATAAAGTAGTACAATAAAAACAAATATTTTTTTTAGTATACTCCGCCCCCATAGACTTATAATGGGATGTTTTTTTATATATAAGAAAAAGAAGCTAATATCGACTCAAGCAAGCTCAAAATCTGTCTGCTATGACTATGACTCTTTACCTTTAGAAGATAATAGTTTTTCGGTAGACAATCAGATAATAATTTATATTATTAAAACCATAAAATAAAAAAGTATAGTTACTACAGTAGGAAGCACCATGCCAACAAATTACAACGAAGTCTATTGAGATGATATCTTGATACCTCCTGCCTCATCACACTTTTTATTATCAGGTCAAGCTTGGAATTCTTTACCAGCACATGTGTTTTCACCTATTTTTGATCCTCGGTCTTATAAACGGGGCGTGAAAAAGCAATTTACAAAGTCGCCATAGTGGAGGCTACCATGCCAGTAGTTTAAGACGATGGCTTTACCACTTCTGGATTTCTCTGATTGCTTACCATCAGGCGGGGTGCAGTCACTTTGTTAGCTAATAAAGAAACAAATGTTAAAAATGGCTCAACTGTAATAAAATCAAGATTTCTGACAAGATTTCTCAATTTCTCAAAGTCATTTTGGTTAGACTTTTCTATATAAAAGATTGTCCAACTTTCCCATAGTTAAGAATACAAAGTAAGGAAAGCTTTATTTCTAAACGTGTTAAAACTCAAAACAATGGTTGTTCTAGTGTCGCGTTGACAGCTACGTAGGGTTGACGATCTCAAAAAAAACCAAGTTCAGTAATTTAATCTATTTTGTAAGAAACTTTGGTAGGTATGTCGACTTTTAACCTCTCAGGCTGTTTAATATAACTATATTATTAAAAATAATAATAATCAGAAGGTGCAAATAAACAATGTTTTTGTTCTGCTTTATCGTCAACATATTATATCTCAAGAACTACACACAACGCCATCTAGACCCAAGGCAATCACATATTATAGCGTGTGTTATGAGTTCTAGAATGCGGCATACTTAATTATTTTTTGTAAATACTTAGATAATTATAAACAGAAATATCCAGACCAATGCAAATAGACATGTTCATACACATAAATATTTGTAACCGTGACCTCTGCGTAGCAGTCCGTACACAGTGCCATCGAATCACTGAGGCAGTACATTTTACACTAAATAGCTATATATTCTGCAACAACAATAAGAGGTATTTACTCAAAAACTAAACTCATTACCTATTCATTTTAACGATAATCAAAATAAAAAAAAAATTCAAATTTATTAGACAGTATTTCTTCAATGCTATCAACAACAGCTTCATAAAGGCATAGAAATAGTGTCAGCCCTAGTATGAGAACACCACCACAAATTAGTGTACCGAACCTGTTGTACCCAGTAATGAGACAAGCTGCGACACGTTCACAGCTACCGGTCACACTCGACAATAGCTAACAGTGTTCTAAAACTGTTCAATATTATTGTACATCTTCGTATTAATTAGGTTTATTGTTGTTGGTTTTGTTTTAAACCATGTCAATTTAGGTTTGTACTGAATGATGGCGAATTTTTTAATACAATTACTTTTTCTCTGTTAATTTTACTGTTTAGTTAATTTAATAAATAACAAATTTTCGATCTCTGCGTGCTAGGCTGCACAGTATGACTGAACCACCGAGGTAGTCAATCAATAGTTTGCATTCGATATTAATTGTACGGACTACATTCTTAGAAACTTTAAAAGACAAAGATCACATTTTCCATATTAGGGATGATAGGTCACATACCTATAATAAGACGGTGTGGTGGCGTGTAGATTAAAAATCAAAGTTAAACTAAAAAAACTACGCACAACGCCGTCTAGACCCAAAGTAAGCATATGTTATATAGCTTGTGTTATGTATGGATTCTAGATACGAATATACATACTTAGATACTTTCTTTTGTAAATAAATACATATTATACATAGAAACACCCAGACCAATGCAAATACACATGTTCACGCACAGAAATATTTGTACTAAGCGGGAATCGAACCCGCGACCTCTGCGTGGTAGTCCATACACAGTACCACTGAAACACAGAGGTCGTCATCTTTAAAAGAAGTTTAATGTACGTTAAAGCCTTAGACTATGACGATGACATAATGATTGCAACACAGTGTTACAATGTTGTGATTTAATAAATCGGTAGTACCAAAGGTCGCGGTAATATTTATGGGAGGAGGTCGGGATCGAGATTGGATGTAGTGATAGCCAAACGTGGGTTTTAGATCCAAAGGCAACAATGCTTAGTGATTTTGATCCTAAGACACATCAGAGATTGAATAGACACTTTCAGACTTAAAGTAATAGTCCATGTTAAATATTATAAAATTTGATTGTGCCAAATAAAAACAAAGTAAGTACTTTTGAAAGTGCTTTATACCATTAGTAAACCGATAAATTAGTAGATACTGAATTTTATTATGACGCAGCGCCCCTAGTATTTACTGTAGAAACTTTGACCGCTTGTAACTTTTGAGTGCCTACTTTTACAAATGAAAGACTGAATTTATTTATTTATTTAAACTTCATATACAAAACATGTATAAAGGCGGACTTAATGCCTGGGGCATTCTCTACCAGTCAACCTATTGGGTGATGCAGAGATGAAGCGAGGTAGATTTATAAGTTAAGACTAGAAAATGATAAAATGTGTAATAATATAAATACTTATACAAATATGCAGTACGTATATAAATTCACAATATAAATATAAATTACTTACATAAATAGTACATATTATTAAAATTATATATAAAGATATATAAATATATACATATATAATTATCTTACTATTCTGATGATTCTGCTAATTTGCTTAGAAGTAGTGACTTAACTTTTGCCTTAAACACGATTCGACTGGTGCACATCCTGACTTCTGGAGGCAGAGCATTCCAAAGAAGGATGGACTGTATTGGAAAAGAAGAATTAATGAAATCGGTGGTGTGAAAAGGACAAAGAAGAAGGAGATTATTTGTAGAGCGGAGATTACGGTCATGAGTAGAACATAGAGACTACGACGCTGACGAATTGGAAGCCATTTCAGTTGTAAACGATAGGTAGACACATGGTCATACTTGCGAAGATTAAATATGAATCGAATGCAGTTATTAAGAAGACGATCGAGTTTGTTGAGTAGATCTGCATTCAGGTCATAATAACACACATCACCATAATCGATTATCAGGAAAATTAAAGTCTGCACAAGCATTGTTTTAGTTTTAATCGGAAGAAAGTGTTTTAGTCGATACAGAGCTCGCAGGGTACCGGTGACCTTCTGACTTACCTGTGTGACTTGAGCTGCCCAATTTAACGTGGTATCAATGTACAGTCCCAGATCCCTTACTGCTGTACTCAATCAATCAATCAATCAATCGTTTGAGAACTTTTACTAAAGGCTGACGCATTTAAAAGCTTAAAATTCAGATATGGTCCCTCAATGGGAACGCACACTAGGTCTCGTCATTCGTCTAAATATGGTTTTCAAAGCAATATAACAAAAATAAATCGTCGATACTTATTTTTAAACGATACAATAAAAGCGGAACAGTCTAGAATCAAGTCTTCAAATAGCAAGACAATATCGATTCTATTCAGTCTCTTGAATATTGTATAAATGTACGCTGTCATTTCACAGACATACTGTACTTGAATGCGATTTTGTGTTTCCATTTTATAAAGTTCGTAGGCGCCATTTCTATTGTGGTGTTGCAGTTACTAATGGCGACGGGTAAAGGAATATTACTATCAATGAATAAAACGTAAGTATCTAATAATGTTATCTTGTTCTTTTTAGCTTCTTTTTCTCTGCCATCCTAATGATTCATCGATGAATCATTAGTATTATATACATACATTACTTCACGCCTGTCTCCGATTAATGGGGTAAGCAGAGAATATAGAATGCCATTTGCTGCGATCCAAACATACCTCCTTTGCCTTCAACATTAATTAATCTTTTCATACACACACGTCGGTTTTGGGTGCTTGTAATTGTGGCCTTTGTCAACACATTATCTATTGGTCCGCGTATGTTCGTCTAGGGTGACCCCTACCAACTTTCCCGTCATTTTCGCTCTATAAATCTTTTTAGTTATTCTAGTTCCATCCATATTTCCATTCCACATGTCCAGACCACCTTAACATAACATTAAAACTTCTCTTTTCCACACTGTAGTATAGTTAATACTTACCACAAACACAAGTTGCAGCTCTTCTAACTGTTTTTTTTTTTAATATAAATAACACAAATACACCAAACACTATGAAAAACACGGGTACTTGAACAAAAGTGTTCCAAACTTCACTAAAGTAATATTTTTTTTTAAAATAAAACATGATAATTATATATTACATGACCTAATTATCGTTTTTAACTAAAAACAATACTGGCAAATGATAAAATAAACGGCAATGATATATAACAATATAAAAACCAACCAAGAAGGTCGATCGTCGGCGTGAAAATAATGTACACTAGCTTTCGGTGGCGCGGTTTCACCCGCGTCTTTAGTTACTGCTTTGCTTTCGTCGCCAGTAGCATGATGGTGTATAGCCTATAACCTTCCTCGAGAACTGGGTTATCATACGCAAAAAGAATTTTTCAAACCCGACTGGTAATTCCAGAGATTAGTGCGTTCAAAAAAACAAACAAACAAATTCTTCCGCATTATATACTAGTATATATAAGTTTAGTGCCAGATTAATGCTTAAGTAATTTTCTACCAGCCAACAAAAAATAAAGTAGTTTTATTTGCAGATAAGATTTCTTGTTCTATGGTAAAAAGATATAATACGAGTGCACTCATAATTTTTAATACATAATCACACACACTTACTATTCTGATAAGATCTCGAAAACTATTTGACCTGTGTAGTGAAGCTACATTTTACTTTCATCTCGTTGCCCGCATGTATGTGCCACAAAAGAAAAATGTGTACGAAAAGATAGCATAGGTCAAAAACATTTTATTTTACCTGTTATTCTGTTATCATAATAGTACAGAATGCTCATAGCTGTTTTAAATTTAATACTACTTATTTACTCATAATTATATCTCATAAAACAGTAGATCGATGATACGAAAATTTCTGTTTTTTTTTTACATTATGTTACCAAAATGACTTCTATGTCTGAAAGTAAGCAGTTCGTGCAATTAAGGAGTGGTGAACATTGTAAAAAACCAACCGGCTTCTATCAACAAAACACAAACAAAACAAATTACAAAAATAATATCCCTTAACATTTCGCTACATTTATCATTTAATACATCGAATAAGGTAAATTGCACACATTGTGGTAAACCATGTGTCATTTCACACGATTTGTTATGCACAATCATAGTGTATGGCTTCGTCCACCCTGACTTTTAGTTTTGTATATAGGGTTTTCTGAAACAAATGTCTCACTGTGTTATTATTCTCTTTACTTTGTGTAGCTAAATGTATAGTGAGAATGGGAACGATAATACAACTATCGATTTAATGACTTATACTGTGGGATTTACCGATTGTTTCTTTGTAAAGAAAGGGTGTATTGTAGACATGGAAATTATAAGAAAAGGAAATGCTTTATATTATAAAAGTAACACTTGTTCGAGGGAATATTTTTTATAGGAGTAGTGTTTACGAAAAATACTAAAAATAAACAATCTGTCTGTACAACGAAACAAAGTTTTGATTTTCGAGATGAATTTGATACGACCACCCAGACATCATCTGCATCATCTGTTGGGAAAATATTTGATATAGACTACCATAAAACTATGTGATTAAAATAATAAGAAGCAACTAAATTACTCATTGATATTAAATAAAACCAACAGCCACACAAACCCGTTACAAAACAAACTCTTGTAATAAACAGGAGGTCCATAACGGTTGAAAACAATTCGCAAATATATTATGTATGCACTCATGTATGTTTGAACTTGAATATTATTATTGTACTTTAGTACCGTTTGGTACCATCATAACTGAATGTTAATAAGCTGTCAGTCAGCCTTAACACTTTGTTACGTAAACACTTTCTTGGTTTGAAGACAAAACTTCTTCAAGGACGATTCAATAGTTGTCATAAAATGGCAATTAGTTACTGAATTAGAAACATTTATGTAGTATCAGTAGCCATGTTAAATTTTGTTTATGAAGATAAAACCCTTTGCAAAAGTTATTTTTCTTTGATTAAAAAAACAAACATATTTATTTAGTTTAGTATTAAAATTATTAAAAGAAATTATTAATTTTTTTTTTATTTTTTTTCATGTGTTGCATATTGTGACACTGAAATATTCCTCTTATTCCTATTTGTTCTATTTTTTATTTTTGTATACGTCACTTTGTATGTGGAAGAGCGGCACGTCCATACAGGCATTACGACAACAATACTTTGTATTTACAATTATGTTAATGCAAATAAACTATTTTTAAATTCAGAATTTTCAAAATTTTAAGAAATAAAATTGAGTTGTGTCACGAATTTTGTACTGTCGTATCATGTATCCACGCTTATCGTTATATTTATTTCAACTGCTGGACATATCAGATCTTTCGTCTACCTAGTGACAATATCTGCCTACGCTGCATCTTCCGGTCTTGGTCGCCACTCTCTTGTGGGTGTAACATAGACAGTTGCTATGTTTTTGGTCTTGTCCATGTTCATTCGTAGATTTCTAGTCTTATATCAAGTTTAAATGTGCAACCCAGAGGACCCATTTGTCTAAGCCATCTGCATTGACCTGTAAAATAGAAAAAATACATAATTATATAATTATGACTAATAGGTATTTAGCTACATCTGAAATGTAGTTGTAGTAGAAAATATTATAATTACACGCTAATACATAAAACAACATCATAAGAAAGAAAATATTTAAAAAAAAAATGCATAAGTAGCATTTAGAAGTTGTAATTACGACTAATTTACATTTTAGGAAAATTATTATGCATACACGTATTTTTTACAGGATAACGTGACCAAAAACATTTACTTTGCACCAACATGTCAAACGGAAGGGTTATGCTCTTCCGTTTCCGGACAATAAATACAAAATTACCATAAGATTTTCGTAAGCTTGAAAACTTACGACATTAGTATGAGCCACATAGTGCTTACATTAATTAGAATTAGTTTTTAATTAATTACCAGCTTGTAATCTAATGACTGCCTCTGTGGTTCGATAGTACTGTGTAGAAACTGCCACACAGAGGTCGGGTTCCATTCTCTCACAGTGCAAACATTTGTGTGTATGAACATTTCTATTTGCATCTGGTCTGGGAGTTTTTTATGTATAATATGAACGTATTTAAAAAAAAGAATTTAACGATGTATATTCGCATTCTGCATTCATTCATTCAAGCTATATATTATATGCTTACTTTGGGTCTAGATGGGGTTGTGTGTAGAAAAAAAAACTCTTTATTTAAATAGTATGAAGTGAAGTCGTTGTTTTTTCCTCAGTCACGTCAGTTTCTCCACTAAAGTTTTCTAAACCAAGAAACTGATTCTGATTTTCAATGTCACTGTCATTTAAAGCATTTTCTTAAATAGTTTTATAAGTATATAACATGCATATTATAATAATGTAGACAAAAGTCGCGAATTTGAACCATTTCTAATTAAGTCATAAAAAGCAAGAAGGTAACTACGCGAGATGAAAGGCGGGACACCAGTGAATTAAATCTTTAGTATCACAACCACTAGCTTATTACGACATAAACAGCCATTATTGAAAATCTTATCTTAGAAGTAAAGTTTCAAAAGTTTGATTTATGTATTATCATTAACACCCAACTTGAAAAGAAATGTAAATTCAAAGTTTCAACTTTATCGAACAACGATTACAGATGACGTCATGTTAAGGTGCTCCCTGACCGCGAGCATTCATCTGTAATGTACCGTCTCAGACCCGAGCATCACATAAGTGAGAGAGGTGAACCGAGCATTACAGTGCGCAACTTGTAATAATACAATTCGAGCATTACATTAGTAAGGAAGACGAAATTGGAATGTTACATTACAAGCGAATGCTCGCGCAGACAGGAAGGCAGTTTTTTATAGGATAACGTGACCTCAAAAAGGTTGAAAGCATTCACTTTGCACCAACATGTATAACATAACCCTTTCGTTTTCGGACAATAAATGAAATATTACCATGAGATTTTCGTAACCTCAGAAACAATAGTATGAGCCACATAGTACTTGCTCAGTTTAGAATTATTAGTTTTTAATTAATTATTAGCTTCTAATTTAATGACTGCCTCTGTGGTTCGACGGTGCTGTGTACAGTACTGTTCGAAATTGAATCTGTAAACTTTACATTACAGGCGCAGTTCGCGGTGAGGGAGCACCTTTACGCTATCCAGTATTCGAGCAAATATTGAACACAGTCTCGAGTACTACGCAAACTTGCGCTAGACGGAACACTATTATCTGATTTGTATACACCAATATTGGAATTTCATTCAATGATAAATGGCAACATATTGTATAATGTAATGTGGTGATTCCAATCTGAGTTTCAATGTTTTTTTTTTTTTTTTTTTTTTTTTTTTTTATAGTATAGCCTACCAAAGTGACTCCACCCCGCCTGATGGTAAGCAGTCAGTGGAATCCAGAAGTGGCGGCCACCATACCAAAAGCTATCGTTTTAAACTGCTGGTATGGTGGCCTCCACTATGGCGGCTGGGAATGGGGTTAGGGGAAGGAAATGAGGGACGTGAGGAAAGAGGAAAGGGGGGAAATTTGGCCTCCGGCGCTCTCACTCACCGAACGAAACGCAGTAGTACGGATACTACTACTCTTAAGTCGATCTTCTATGAGAGGGTAGTACTTCCCCGGACGATCCGGCCCATTCATGCTGAAATCAGCGTGGATCTACTACCGTACAAGTAGTAGTTGCAGAAGTAAATATGCTTTTGGAATTTAGTTTTAGAGACTTACTAGTCAAATTTGCTTAAGTTATAGACATTTTTCACTCAATTCAAGAATTGTACTCGTATCTGTTTTACAAAACTATGACTACATGCCATTATCTTTATTGCTTATATACTGAACGGCTCTTGTTACATCAAATCCAAAATCTACCTTATGTCTTTTAGTAATCATGTCTATTAAAAAGTTGTCACCTATATCAGTTCATTTACAATAAAAGGAAAATTTAATATATTGCCATATACTGGAGACAGTATTAGCAATAAGCTCAGGATTGCCACTATTAATATGCTGCCAGATTAATCAGTGTGGGTATCTGCATCAGCCAAGATAGTAATTAACAAATTCCTGGAGTAAGCTCGCATCCGAACATAACTTCAACTAACAATTAATTAACTCTAATAATATTTAGAAACAAGGCAAATATTTAACATAGACTGAGAATTCAAATGATTCAAGAAATTGTATTCCAAACAGTATCAAATAATAAAACAAATATATTTAAATTAATTTCCAGCTTGATAAATATTTGCATCATTTTTGATCCTCTGTCTACATTTCAATGTACAACAATTTAAAATAGAATCAACATTTTAAAAGTTTGTAAACTGAAATGAAAGTAATTTCTCGAATCGTTGATCCCAAAACATTGCTGAGAGCCAAACTCGAAAACAATAAACAGATTCCCGAACCTTTCTAACAAAAATTCCAAGATAATTTTCCTGACGGTAAGGCATTAAGTCGAGCCTCGAGTTTTCATAAGGGCTTCGATCATTAATGCGTATCAAAAAGTTGTTATTTGATTGCGAGCAAAATATAAGAAAATATTTTAACTGACAGCAATTAAATTAAATTAAATAACTTCAATAGTAGAAATACTACAAATTGAAATGTACCCTTTGCAATTTTATAGTTATGTTAGTAAGGTTACGACATGCCACCCAATATACGGCTTGTTAATTATTCAAAGGCCCGCTTGGTACATTTAAATTATTTAGATGAAGATGTATCACATGTGAAGACAAGCGTTGTATTTAACAGCAATTTTAATTAAGTCTAATTGTAGACTTCTAATTAATCAGATCCTAAAACAAATTCTTAAATATCTGAAGGCAAACATTAATAATAAATTATGACATTCAAAACTTAAATATTTTTTGAATTATCAAAAACATTAGTTTTATTCGTTACAGTCCAGTCGGTAAGCACCTCAAATTTTTCTTATAAATATTCCCGCTGTGTTCCTATACAGATTTAATCTTCAAAAGGATTGTTTACAATAAACATTTTAATTCCAAGCTAACTGGGAGGATTGGTGGGACCAACGGTCGGATCATTTACAATTATAATGAATCCTTAGGCTTCAAGATGAACGTCTTAACGTTTTGTTATAACTAAATTGGATGGACAGAATTGTCCGAGCTTTGCATTTTGATGTACTTGAACGAATTTCAGCTGTGGAATACTAATTTTGATTTATGGTCATCTGAGATGAGATTTTGTTATAATAAATTACGATTTGAATTTTAATAAATTGTTGAATAATTAGATTAATTACATAAATAAAAATATTTTTTTATATCGTTGGTATCATTTATCTCTTGAACTAAAGTTTGGACAACTAGATTTATTCTGATACATGTATCTTACCACCGTACTTTAATGGCATCAAATTCAGACTTAGATATACGCATCAAGGCTATTAACATATGAGGAAAAAGTTTCATAGTTTTTTAGAAAATGGTCATCCAAGTATAGATAGAACCTCATCTCGATATTGCTTGAATAGCCTTTCATTCAATAAATTTAAAAAACTTTGTGACTCAAGTTTTGAGTTTCATTTAAAACGTTTACATTATGATGAAGCACTCATCTCGATATTTCATGAATAGCCTTTCAGTCAACAAATCAAAAAAGACTTTGTGACTGAAGGTTTGCGTTTCATGTAAAACGAATACATTATTATGAATCTTAAACTGTTTGGTAAGGTGTTCACTATCCTAAAATAGAGACATGATTAGTATTGACCTTTAATTTAAGGGGTTATACCTTACCTCTCATCCTATTTAGCTAAGTAGTACAGCGAAAAGGGATCAGAGTCAACAATTTTCTCTAAAATGTATGATTAATATATTTTTATATAGATATTTTATGTATGTATATAGTACAGTATTAGATCACCGATATCATTTATAGACACTCAAGCTCATAAGATTTACAAATTGAAGCCTATCAAGGCGTTTGTGATAATACAAATCAGAACAAACAAACGATGGCGGAAAATAAAACCATAATCAAGTTTATAGTGCTTTATCGATTTAAACAATTGAAAATCCTTTGAAATCCTTGCTAATAGAATCACAGTTCAGGCAGGATGTAGCACGCGTCGCTAATTGGCATCCATTGTTCGGAGGTTGCATGCAAAGTGTCCGTGACCGACATACCACCACAAAACTGTGCTATAGTAACACGGATTAGGCACGTGATTAGGAGATTCACGATTAAATATAGGTGTTTTTGGAAGTTTGTCTAATATGATGTCTGCTTAATAATAGTGCTGCACTTTATGTTCTCTATCAATGTTGACTTACATTTTACTATACCCCTATATAGGTTCCTACTTCAGTAGGTTCCAATTTTCTTCACGTCAATATTCTATAAAATCTAGTGTTAATGTTAATGCAAGACTGTACTCAAACTTTATTTCTTTAACTGTGAGCCCTGGCAGCTTAATTATCCCCTCAGTTCTCTTCTTTTCCTCTTCTCCTTCCTCATCACCTTCTCCCTCTCTCTCATGCTTAGAAAATATAGCCATATCCATAGGTTATGATTACCACTTACCATAAGGATTGTATGCTTGTTATCCACCAAAGTTGTATAAAAACAAATTCATATCAAGTTATTTAAAATAAAGAATACCATTATTTGCTACTTCACTCAGTTCACTTAGATCAGTTCGTTCAAAAGGTTCACTCAAATCATACACGTGTTCATTGACTTATATTCCAATAATTTGCCCATACGCTACCTCACGTACCATCGACACGGCCAATATTAATCTGGCGAAGTATTCAGGCCTGGATTCCAATTACCTAAAAACGCAAGGCCATTCAATTTTGGCCCCTAGGCGTACATTTGTAGGCATAAACTCGCTATGAAGTATGTATGGAAGGTAACTTTGGGACGATAGACACGTATTCTGTGTACGGCTGTTACATTAGACGCTGATCTAGTTTTGAAACGACAACTGATTTATGTGAAAGATACAATTGTAACACAACATTTTTTTCTTTTTCTCTCAACTAATGTAAATAAAATTGATTAATTCAAAATTAGTGAAGCCATTGATTAATTTTATGATTATTTTTTTTGCTTATTAACAAAGTATTAAAACAAATGCAAAAAAAAAACATTTTTATATAATATTCTATATTACAATCAATAATAAACATATGACTGTGATGACAAAAATCAAATTACAGCTTACTTCATTAGCAAGAATATTCTGTGGCATTCACTTGTTATTTTTAGGAATTTTATTATCAGACAATAACAATCTGTAGATGGTTAAACGACTATCTATATGAGTAGAGCTCCAAACGTAATACAAAGAACATCGCACACTGCAGTTATCATGCATACAATATGTAAACTGTAGTTGCAAATGCAAATACTATTGTTTTAAGAAGAAGTGAAGGGATTGTATGCTGATGGTGGCAGTTAGGTGCCCGTTGTTGGAACGGACAGGGCCCGTTGGCACAATGCGGTAACCATTTATGAATTCAATTAATATTCAAACGATTCTAGATTGCAAATATCAGAAAGAACAAACTGGTCAAGGCTTAATGCTAGTCTTTAAATATATTCCGATAGATTTTCGCTATTGAAATTTAAGTTTATTTATAATAACTGTAGTTGTCTCTATCGGTGTAAGTTACTTTAGAACGTTTATGGTATACCCTATTGTTACTCACAGAGCCTAGGAAATGGGTACAACCAGCATGATTGTAAGTGCCTGAAGGATTCTGGTTTTGGATATGGGTATCCCAAAAAACTTTTTTGTTCATTTAACGCTTTGCATTAAAATAGTAGATGGATTCTTCCTTTTTTTCTTCCACAGTTGACAATGGACTGGTTGAGTTATCTAAGCATAGTTTTTGCAATGCTTAGCCATGTACAGTTTACGTTAGGTAGCCACCTTTTATTAAAGATCATCCTATGCTTAAACTGATGCTGCAAAAAAAGAAAAAAGAAAAAGAAACAGTGGTTTAAGAAAAATAACAGATCTGTGCAATATTTTTAATATCTAATGGGGTTGAAAATGTTTGCAGTAACGGGAGTGATAGCTGCATTCTGTGCTTCCACGTTTCATATTGAAAAGTGACGTATCAAGGTCCGAGCTTTATTGAATTTGTTTTTTCATAGAGCTACATGATAAGCAGGCACAGTTGCATCATAGTTAGCCTTTAAGATATACTGAAAGTTGGCATTGACTATCGACCAACAACAACCCAACTAAGTCTCTACTAACAGAAAAAAAATTGTGTTGACTGTAACGAATTACTACGACTTGCTACATTTATAATAATAATAATAATATGTGGACACTATCACACACCGTCATTTAGTCCCAAGCTAAGCAGAGCTTGTGTTATGGGTACTAGATAACTGAAATGTAATACATATACACACTTTTTTTTTAGTAAATACATACTTAGAATACATAGGAAACACCCAGACTACAAATACAACTGTTCATCACACAAATATTTGCCTTCCGCGGGAATCAAACCCACGACACCCGGCGTCGCAGTCAGTTACACTAACCATTAGACTAACGGTGTAATTTTACAAAGCTGTAATGATTTGTAATAAAAAAAAATGTGACAAAATTTAAATCTCTTGTGCACATTCAATCTATTCTTAATAAACAAAAATATTTACAAAATATATAAAATATTACGACGAAGTTCAAGCTTTGACAAAATTCAGCTAGAAATTTTAACAATATCTTTCTTGTCATTAATATATAAAAGGAAACCCATTGGAAAATTACCTAATTTCATTAAATATTACAAGTAAAATTCGATGTATAAAAAATCGAACGTAACCATTATCTCGATTCAGGAAACTCTTTTGTAAATTTCAAAGATTGCGTTAATTTCAATAAATTTTAATAACGCGGAACCCTTACGAATGAAAAAAGGTAATATCGCTGATAGCTTTGAAGGGAGTCAAAGGGACGCAGCTGCCGAGTTCCGTACGTTGCAATTACCTTGCTTTGAATAAAAGTGTTTTTCTTGAAAGCTTTGTGGATCCCCGATAAGTGTTGTTGACGCAAAATGGGTTTGAACGTCGAAATACACATAATACGTGAAATTCGGTTCCATTTTGTATTTAAAATGAAAGTACCATTTTCTTTTACAAATTATTTCAATAATTATACTTAATTTAATTTAATAATAATTTTTAACACTTAAAAATATGGAATAAATACAATTAAAACAAAAAGTATAATAATTATTGTTTCTAGATCAATTACCGCATTACGTTCATTAAGAACGTCTACGGTCGATCTTCTTCACCAAGGTGAAAACATTTAAAATAGGCACTGTATTTCCATATTTTTTTTTTCATTACGTGATCGTAACGTTTTCTTCTATGTATTTCATATATTATATAATACATACTTATTTATACTTCTATACTATTATATAAATCGGAAGAGTTTACTGTTTGTTTAAACGCGCTAATCTCTGGAACTACCAGTTGGATTTGAAAAACTCTTTTTGCGTATGATAGCCCAGTTCTCGAGGAAGGTTATAGGCAACATCACTTCTGGCGACGGGACCAGTAAGCAAAGACGCAGGTGAAACCACATGCCGCGGAAACCTAGTGTTTTTCATATTCAATTCAAAGTGAGTATTTACTATGAGATGGGTCGTATCTTGCTTGTCACTGAAAACCAAACAAACAATGCAAACACAATAACATAATAACACCAGTAGTTTCTTTTAAAACCACGACAATTACAATAATCTCCCTCTCCTCACAAAAGTAACGTTATAGAAAGAAAACGCATGATAATATTTAAAAAACAATATATATTTTAACAGAGTTTTTCTCACATATAATTTCATTAGATAGATAGAATATTCTTTATTGCACACCACATAATACAAAAGTAATGATAGAACAACAAAATAATTTGTAGTGACAATGGGCGGTCTTATCACTAAAAGCGATCTCTTCTAGACAACATTTGGATGAACTTGAGACAAAAATTAATCAGCAATTATGACGTACAGGCACATATATAATAGTTTTTACACCTTTTTCAAAAATCTTTATTTTTGAATCATATTTTTATTTTTGTCTTTTTCATTAATTTTGCCACCAGGCCAATACCGTTATTTTAACGCTAACTAGTGTCAAATTGGCTATTTTTATTAGATTATAATAAAACTATCTGGTACCGATATTTTATTTATGATATCGAACGATCAGAAATCATCAGCACAGTAGTGAAGTAATTTTTAAATTAGTTTTTATTACTGATAAATCATTATCAATATCATCATTAAGTATTTATTACCGAAAATGGATAATCACTTGACTTTCACTGTATATAGTATAACGAACACAATTTATAACGTCTAATTCCACTCATAGTTAATTTTTTAAAGAGACATTACTAAGATTTATTAGAAGCATCGTTTAGCAAGCAATTAAGAGTTTTACCGTTACTTTTAGAATGATGGATGGTGATACTTCAAGCTTTAGTTACATAGTTTAGGAAAGGACAGCTAGAAGCGGTTGCTGAGTTACACAGCGGCTGAGTACAGTTGCGAAATTTAACGAGACAGACACGAACTCCTAAGGTTTCAGGTACACGACGCCGTAAACGCACCGGTGCCGGTTTGCGATACTGTGTATTCACATCAAAATCGCATCGCCATCGTCCTGCAGCCGCGTCATAACGGCACTGTCGCCGCTTAAGAATCGCATATGACCAGCGTTCAGTAGTAAAACAACGATACAGTTCAGTATAGCATACACACACACATGTGTGAACATTTGCGTGGGAAACTTGTCACTGATGTCTACAACATGACGGTGCGGCGCCTACGCGGCCGCAATCGGGCGCAGTGCCATTTCATTCGTATACACAGACCTGTGGTCCAACACCGATGCGGCTATGGCGTCATGTATAGGAAGCCTAATAATTTAGGCAACGAGAAACTATTTCCCTTGCGAGGAGATTAATAAAATGATTGTATACTTTAATGGAGAAGAAGACAAGGAATTGCGTAGCTTACCATGTTGAGTTGCACCACGTTGAGTGCTATAAAATTGATCTTTCTGCGACTCCTATATCCACAACTAGAAAACTTCAGGCAGATCCCATTGAACTCATACACTAGTATTCACAAATGTGACAAAAAAACAGTCTAGAGAATTTAAAATACTCTTCGTCATTTGTTGAGACCGCACTAGCTATTATTTTTTCACGCTGTTGTAAATTATTGCCTGTAGGAATACTTTACAATATCCTGAACTATAATAGATTATGATTAAATGATTTACAATACTAGTATGAAAATTTAGGGACGCATTTTGAATTCAAGACATTTTTTAACATTGTTAAAATAGCAAGTTTTATTTTAAACCTTGACTTAATAGTTCAAAGAGGCGTGGTAAGGCATGACATATGTGAGAGGGTAAATAATTTGTAGCTAATGAATGGTTAAATTTAGTTATGTTGATACTTGATGGGTTTTACCTATAGGCAGTATGTGAGGTGTTGGAAATAACTCCATCTCCTTCTACGGTACCGGTACCTACCTTCTTTTAAAGAAACTTCTCGTTGAATTAACGGATACTTGTCTCACTCCGGTGACAACGCAAAATGTTTGATATTATTTAGTTCTCACAATAGATACCAGAGGCGCTAATTATTTATCGTCATGCGAATACACGTTACTCGATAATGGTATTTTTCTTGAAATAATTATGTTTTATTTTAATTTTTACGGCTTGTAAATTACGTGTAATTAAAAAGAACTTAAAATTGTTATAAAAAATTAAAGCAACTAAGAATATTTTTGTAGTGATCACAAATATACAATTTCTATACGGAACCATTCTGCACACTCGTTAAAAGTACCAAAAACACTTTAACTTTAGCGAGACCAAATATAAAATCCAATTAAACGGGCACAATATTTACTTTAGCTGACACACAATGTATATAGGTAACTATAAACGTGTAAGGGTGCGCGTTCACTTCTTGTTTGACAACGTTCGGCTGTTAAATTTTGCTACACGGAAATGCTAGAGACAGAGCGGGCTTTGCTCTTGATAATTTAAAACCTCCCTGCTGTAAGTTGTTATTACAGCAGGGAGGTTTTTTAATGTAAACTTAGAAAGTTCATAACTTTGAAAAAAGTCATTATGTCTTAAAGGTAGCTACTGCATATTAATATATAACATCTTTTAAATCATCTGGGATTATTTTTCCTCCTATTTATGTACTCAGTGTTAAATAAGACTCAAAATTGCAACGCAACCTTATAATAACATATTAATATCCACATAAACAAAGCCGCAATATTTATGCAAAATAATCTAAATTGATTTACAACGAACATCGCTCGCTCACGTCAATACACACCCTAACGTTTTCATACCGTAGTCATTAGGCATTCAATTAAGTAAAACGCATCGGTGTTTACAGTACACTCCCGCGTCGATATTTGCGCACATTTGAATGTTGATGACGAACCGCTTAGATTAGAACACTGTTGTACGAGCAACGGTGAAGTTGTTTGCTAACATATTGTCTTAAGAATTTTATTACGAGTAGATATGAGTTCTGATGTTTAGTAGCCACATGTAATGTTGTTCTTTTCCATCCACTTTTACCTAGAGTGACATCAGATCTTTTTAGTAATCATGTTGTATTTTTTTTCTTATAATTGCTGCATGTTCTTTTCTTTTTTATAATTTATATTCATCATGGTGTAATGTATCAAACACAATGTAATTTGTTATTGATAGATGAATAAATATATTGAATTAGCCGTATTTTCGTATTTCATAGTAGATTCCATGCTATTGCGTTTTGTTAGAGAGTAAAACCGATGGAAGCACTCACACTTTTTGCCTTCTTCATTTTTCTTGTTATCTTTCATTCCTTTCTCCCTACAATGTCAGTTATAGCTTAGTTACGATTTCGTACACCTGAGATTTTTAACCGTTTGTCAATAGTATTAAATTTAGCAAGTACGATCTAGGTACTAGGTCTAAAATGTGAATTACTTAACACTTATTCTCTGCAACTTTCATACTTGTACAAACTAATTTCAATTTAAATTACGATTGTTTAAGAGAATCCTCTTAAATATTATCGCAATATATTGGCATTTCAGGTTCCCGAGTCACGCATTAGCCATAGTCTGCAATAAAGCCCAATAGCTGCATAATATTATTGAACGGTTACTGTTGTTGCATTTCCTACATTGAATTGCATACGTGTGTTAGGTCTGTACTGTGTTGTTGAAATGTTTGATATTCAAATAGCGTATAGTTTTGCTTTAGATATTTGAAATAATTATGATAATGGTGTCAATGTTAGAGTGCATGTGACTGCTGTTTATAAGGTAATTAGTTTGATTCCCTACTTTCAATTAAATATTTGTCTTAATTCTGTTATAAAGCATAAAGTTACTCGAGATGGAGAAAATAAAATTTGCCCTAAAGTTGGTTACGAGTACTATCACTAACTTTGGTGACTACATATTGAGTAATATCTGCAATATTACCCGTTATTCATTTTTTTAAATACGCTACACCAATTGTATACATTTTCCTAAGACTAAGACAAGGTTCCGGCTGAATATGTGTGCCAATTACAGGTATAAACATCATTCGCAAAATACTGTATGTATTATAACATTCATGGCATATTAATCAAACACTTTTTTATGAAACTTTTTTTTTTATCATCTACACAACGCCATCTAGACCCAAAGTAAGCATATATTATAGCTTGTGTTCTGGGTTCTGCGGATATACATACTTAAATACTTTTTTTTGTAAATACGTAAATACATATATTATACATAGAAGCACCCAGACTAATGCAAACAGTCATTTTCCTGCACACAAATATTTACACTGAGCGGGGTTCTAACCAGTGACCTTGTGCATAGCAGTCGCTTGCGCTCCCACTGCACCATCGAGGCAGTTATAAACTGTAAACCGTATTAAAACACCTGTATATGTAAATTAATTTGAAACTACAGTCATTTTATGTTAAGCGCTTCATTCACTTTTGAGTATCAGTGTACAATCAATTTAACTAAACTAACATTATTCTGAATTGCTTCACACGGCGAAACGCATACACCCAACATATATTTGAATCAGCCTGTACAAAACGGGATGCATTTTTATTTACAATTTTCGACACATTAATGGCACTGTGTACGGAAAAAGATGTAGGTATAAGCGTATTATTTTTTAATTGCCTACAGTGGTAGATGAACCAACAGCTCATCTAATGATTAGTGGTAACTCTCGCTCATGGACTTGCAAAGCCAAGGACTGCGGAAAAACTGCCCACCGTAATATTAATGCTCTCTTTAAACCTCGTTTGAGGAAGGACATGTCAAAGCGCCCGAAAAAAGCGTTCGTTTCAAAGCCAGCACGCACGTAATGATTAAAAAATTGTAATAAAAATATAGCAAAAAACATTTTGAGGATCAAGGTGCACAGACAATTTAAGAATAGCCTTCCAAACAAAAGTCGCATTGCAAAACTTGCAAAAAAAAAACGATGATATTCAATTTAATACTTGTATGGTAAAAATAAACGTTTATGAAAAAAGAACCTATTTCAACTCTGGGATAAGTTCAATAACAATTTAACCAGTCTACAGAAAACCAATATCAGTTTATGCAACACCAGAAGTTAATTACAAAAATGTCTGTAATGAAAATACCATGTTTGTCAAATAATTGACAATCCTCAAACCCTCGTTAATACGACATGACTTACTGTAGATCATATCTATATCGCGGCAGATTGGTTTAAGATATCCTAAATTAATTTGTGGTACACATGTGGCACTTGAATTATTTTTAAACCAGACAGTTGACACTTCTGGATATCAGTAATGAGTACAATTAATATAATTGCATTAAAATGTGGGTGGTGTTCTCAAAGTCGACTTTGATTTACATTTTGCAGGTCTGTATTTTTTGTTTGGTTCGTATGAAAACTCTGTAGAGTTGATACATTTATTTGATTTGAACGATGTTCTGAATTGTACTTCACAATTTTTTTTTTGCTGTAGTAGTTATGTAGAACAGAGCAGTTAGAATAAGGAACGCTTACTTACTAACTAACAGGTAGGTAGTATTTTTGTTTACCATCGAAGTTGTACTCGTATAAAACGAAAAGAAATTACGATCTTACATTAACGTGCAGCCACAATTTTGAATCCTAAAATGTTACACTTGTGTTTCTTAAGCAATGAAGCCCACTAAATAACTAACATCCTCATAAACGGAAAAATATTCATGGAGACGAAGCAACGGATATAAGCTTTTTATCACATAATAAAAGCTAATTAATGTCTTTCAGGTGACAACCCTTTTAAGTAACACGTATATTAACTTCTTCACAAACAATATAAACATTACAACACCTTCACCACAGACGTCAAATTAAAATCCTTATAAAGCCGGCTTAAATTTTGCCGAGTAACATAACTCTCAGTGCTCGAGTGCCCCTAAAAATATAACGGGGACAAACGAGGACAATTGTCGCGAATTTTTGGACGTGTTCCAAGTTGACACTGGAGCGGACATGGCAGCTGTCAGTGCGCAGGATTTCCTCTCTTTTGGACATCTTTTTGTCAACAAGTTGCTGATGAAATTTTTGAAGCGTTAAAACGGTATGAAGTTCAATGTTTTATGTTTAGTTTTAGAAATTTAATCGTATCCATATGTTTTATAAAATACATCTGTTAATATTTACCAACTTAGCTATCAAAATGTTTCTATCTACGCACATTATAAGAGCTAGAATAAACAAAATGCATTTTATATTTTAATCATTTTATTCCAATGTATTCTAAAATGCGTCTTTAACGTATTTCCAATCTAAGCACTCAACACACTTACAACATTTCAGCGACATCTTTAAGCTGACGTATTTATTATTTGAAACAGCTTTCTCCGAAGCGTCACCTAACCGAGATGTGAGAGATAGTGGTTTAATTAACTATGCACAGATAAGCGATGTTATTGATAAGTACCAATTTGCGGCTGTCGTAAGCTTAATTACAAATCGTACAGTTGTGACTTTAATATGTTACCTGGTTTAGGCTTTAAATTTAATTTGTTGTGAGGACAACTCTTAACCTCGTTTTATAAGTTGTATTACTTGATCTGACAGTTAATTTAACAATATGTAATTATTGATTAATGAACCCTTATTGTCATCGTCATCATCGTCACCATCAATATTTAGCTACATACGAGAAAAGAGAAAATTGAACAAATTTGTATTATATTGCACAATGTTTCGATTGGCTACTAATAGTAATTGATAATTGATTTTGAGTCTAACAACCAATATGGGACATGAATAAAGGCTAAAGCTATCACGCAATACTAACATTCATCAAGTACGTAAAGGGGTACAAATTAAATCTACGTGTGTTTTATGTACTCACTATCTCAACGCTTTGACAAATTTAGAGGCATCTAGTAAATTTCTCAGCGTATAGACAATGGCACTATTGTCGACAATTTAGGTTAGGCAAGTTCACTCAACTCACGCCCGTGCTCCCGCAGGATATACAATCCCTTCCCTATCTACCAAATGATATATTAGTTGTCTAGCTTTATTCATTACATCGCTTAGTTTCTTATCCATTGCGCTTTCTTTTAGAACTAGTACTACTTTTAATGTTATATGACCAGCATTGAATGTGGTATTGTTTTAAATTAACCATGTTTATGTTAGCTTTCTGGTGCATCAGTAACGCTATACCACGGAACCTCATGTGGTTTACACAGTAAACACAATATGAAGTGACTATTGACTATTCCTGTTCTCAAGCGTCGTTCGTCTTTTTAATTTTGCATTTTCTATATACAGGATAGGTTTCGGATTTCAAAAGCTTCTTTGAACTGTCTGGTTTCAACCTTTTATTAAGAAATAATGAGAGCCCACGGGATCGTATTACCGCTCTTTATAATTTTGATTGACATCTTATCGATATTCGGTTGCTTTTAGATTTCCTTGTTACTGTAAATTTTACGAGCACTTTTAAATTTTTTGTCGAAATTTTTACGCTTTGTTCTTTTGGCTAGTGTTGGAAAGTCAAATAAAATAAAAGACATCGTGTCAGAAAGATAAAATTTGAATGCTTCGTAATTCACAAACGGAACACAACATTTCACACTTTCAAAACATTAACATCCCATTACATCAAGATTATCAATGTTTACTATAAAATTGAAATCAGACGTTTATCTATGTTTATCTATAAGATAAGCAAATAGCTGAGGTGTCGATGCCGGCTATGGTTACAGATAAGATATCTGATGAGGAAGTAGCGATCTGATAGCCATCGTAAGGAAAATTATTGACGGTCCATTACTATGTGTTTTGATTCGAGTTTCTATGTCTTCGATGCTCGTTCGTTTTTTATGGGTGAATGTTTATAACACTTTCGTTATTAATGTGAATTAAAGTAAAAATAATTTAGATAAAATCGATTGAATAACATGATTTTTAATGTAATAAATAATTATGTCGATTTTATTGAATGGAAAGTTTAATACATTTGGTGGTCGCAAGTAGTATACATAATTATGAAACTTTTTAGCTATTATTACACTATAAAAACTCATAAAGCATCACACGTATTTTTAGTCGTATGTATGTATGTATGTATGTATGTATATGAGTATGTATGTCTATGTCTTTATCGCGCAATACTAAATGGCTTGATGAATTTTTAAATATAAGTTGTCATTAGATTCGTATTGATTGTGGTAGTGACATAGGGTATATAAAATTTTAATGTAGCGTCAGCACAAAAAAATGGGCTTTTTGTTTTTTAATAATATATTTAGTTAAATGTAACTATAATCTAACAAAACAAAATGGCAAATAATTTACTTTAATGTATAATTTTATAAATTATACTATATTACAAAATACTGTTAAAGTTTGAAATGCAGCAGCTTCGCAGTCGTGCCCATGACGATTATGGCAAAATCCATGGAATACAATACTTGGACATACCTGTATTAAGTAGACAACATTTGGGATAATTAAATAGCGATAGTTTTTTGTATCACAAACAAAGATCGATCCAGAAAAATACAAAAGATTAAAAAAATTAATCCTGACGGTAGTGATTTCAAAACAAAGATAGCTATGAATATTATTGTTATTATAGTATAGCCTAATTAAAATCCTCTTCCTATTGCATGGCCTTGTTATTCCAGACCCTTCAAACGGTCGTCGCATTTTCCTCTCATTTACATTATTATTATTTTATTAACAACCTCTCAACAGTGTAGGCCAAATTGCGCGAATGGGCGCGTCTTGAATTTAATGTTGATAGGTAGATTTATCACTTCTTAGAAACTAACGTGTACTATCTCGCATCTTTTAACAAAAATATATAGATGTTCCATAATTAACCGGTTGTAAATTAACCTAGCTTTTATTTACGCTTATTTTTTTTACTTTAGACTATCAAAATGACGTCTCTGTACCTGATGGTATGCAGACAATAGGATCTACATACAGTCCAAATTGTTGGTAAGGTGGCTCCCAAACATCATTGTCATCATTATTTTATTTTTAAATAAAACTATCAGTATGACCATAATTTAGGTTTGTTTCTCACCGGTGATAGCGTAATATTTTGCACCTATGCAAAACAAGCCACGCCCCTGGTATTTAATTTGACAACAATTTTTACTTTTTCATAGACTTGACCGTGAGACAAAACACGCCATAATTAATGAGTTTTATAGTCTATTATGAATTCATGATAGACTGACAGGAAAAACACGTTTTATTGTATACCAATTTATTATTTTACTGCGTAACACTGTTCGTCAATTTGAATGTAAATTAGAGCAGTTTAATTAAAATATCTAAGTTTGTTAAATTTCCACAATTTCGGATATATTCTCGAAATTAATTCAATTAATACGGTATTTCTGAAATATATATGGGTGATTCTATTCACAAAGATAACGACGGTACCTAACCCTTCTACCAGAACAGAAATTGGACATTTCCAAAAATCAACCCTTACGGCGTATTCGGGTCGGTTGCGTGTAGATTTTATTTATTCATGTGCACGGGTATGTTAGACCGGATTGTGCATGTATTTTAAATGGATTAATTTGTGTCGCGCCCGTGACCCGCATCACAGAGGGGTTATAGCAAAATTAGAGGCCAAATTGTTGACGTGGGTCATTTTGGCCCCATTATATATTTTTTTTTTGGTTGGCTCTTCACACTGCTGCAAAAAGTATAACTTAGGGTGTGATGATGGGGTATTTTTGGTTGATGTAAATTGATGTTAGCCAAAATGTCATTCTAGCGTGAAATATTTTAGGCCACATTTTTTTGAAACGTGAACCTTTCTGGAGGTTATTTATGACTTATTTAATTTTTAAAATACATTAAAAGGTCATTTTTGTCACTCTAGGTGGAAAAACAGCTCATAAAAATAAGGTGATGCAGAAGATCGGTAATATTTTGTTAAGTGTCTGCTGCTGTTGGAGAGGTAATTAATTCTGTTTTCTTTTCTTTCACCATTCTCTTCTTTTTATGTTCAGCAATGGATTGGTTGTTTTATAATTGCTTGTACAAGATAAAGACATCTCCATATTGCTGGTTTGACTATTTATAAAAAAAAAACTACTCATTACTCTTAATATTAATTTAATTCATACAAAAGTGTAACAAATATACAAAAAACTACACCATTCTAAAGATGTAACCGTAAATCATAATTAAACCATAGTTTTACACGTGCGTTCTATATATTAATTAAGTTTCTCCCCGGGGCATATTTTTACTGTAATTAAGGGCTCGGATGTAGACCGTTGCATGTGTCTCCAATTACTCGTCAGATTTAAGTCGTGAGAATTCGACACGTATATTTCATACAATAAGGTAACGATTATGGGAAAAAATAGGGTTGATTTTTTGAGCTTAAATATGTTCGATAATTGTATATGATTTATTTAAGGAGTAGATTTAATTATAATATGATATATATATTATGTATTATATGAACTAATATTGCTGTGATTTATAAATCAGATGTTAAATATATTTCTTTACTTAATGAAAGAGAGTTTAGGTACCTACCTACTATAAATACGAATAAGCTGCGATCCCCATAAAGTACAAGGTAATGGAGTAAAGAAAATGTTAGCAAAATTATCTATATTATAATATTTATTACTGATTCATTTAAATCACCTTCGAGCACTCTATGATTGTTTTGTAAAAGTTTAAGTATTAGTCAATAAAATAGTATTCTATATTTGAATAACTACCTACATAATACCATTAAATCTGTATAATATTTTATGGGTAAAAAGTACGCTCTGAACACGTATAAGTGTCTGTTTCAAAACTATGTACAAAAACTAGAGAGTTATAAAACTTACATTTAAACCTTGCAAGTATTACTAGCTGTTGCCCGCAGGTCCACCCGCGTGAATGTCGGTTACTTATTATATCTCTGTTCAAATTGACGATTTTTCATATAAACTTTCATCCCATATTTAAATCCTTTTTAGCCATTTTTTCGCGATAAAATAGAGCCTATGTTATTCCCCGAGATCTAATCTATTTCTATACGAAAATTCAACAAAATCGGTTCAGTGGTTTGGGAGTGAAAGCGTAACAGACAGACAGAGTTACTGCCGCATTTTTACTATTATTATGGATGTCAATGCATTTGTTTACAGCAAAAACCTATTCGCTTATAACAACAATGAAATTTTGTTATACAAATCAAATACAAACTTACTTTCACTTATACAAATCCAAAATATCAAGCTAAATTAATGCTTATCACGTTTTTACACGGAATCATATCGACCAAAAGAAAACAGGAAAAGGTGTCGGAAATAAAAAGCTATCAAATAATTCTAAAATTGGCTTAACCGATTTTCGGATGAAAAGAGGAAAACTCTGCCAAAATAAACAGATTTACGTGAGCAAAAGTGTTCTTATATACTTTATGTTGTTATGTTCATTATATAGTAAAGGGTTGGGGTGAGAATTGGATTTTTGTAATAATAGGAAATTGTCCAATATATTCTGAAAGTAACAATATTTTCTTAGTAATTTTACACAATTGAACGGGTCTCAAAACAAGACCTCAAATTAGTTCGTTAATCAGTTGATAGCACTTACCAATGAAAAAGAACTAAATAAATCGGTTGTTCTCAGTAATTTAAATATAATAATAATAATAATAGACAGCAACTACACACAACGCTATCTAGACCCAAAGTAAGCATATATTAATAGCCTGTGTCGAGTTCTAGAATGCCACCGTATACATTAAATACTTTTTTTTGTAAATACATACATAGAAACACCTATAAAAATGCAAATAGTCATGTTCATATACACAAATATTTGCACTGAGCGGGAATCAATACCGCGACCGTTGCGTGGCAGATAAAAAAAAATATCATTTTTAAATTTGTTTTAAGCAATATATTTTTTTTTTTTTTTTTACTTTCTGGACATAGACCAATAATAAGGGCTTAGGATCGGATAAGGTGAAAATTTCATTTGTTTTAATATAACGTGAGGTGTAGGTATTACGAAAATATAGAAATACATATTGTATGTATGTGTGTAACGATTTCCAGTGCCTACAAGAACAAGGTTTCGCCTACAAGCAAAGATTACGTAGCGGCAACTATAGGTGTGCCTACTGACGCATAGCAAATTGTATTTTAGGCGCTTCTGAAATGCTGCTTCTTTTCGGGGCTAACATAGTATCAGAGAAAGCGCTCTAGTTTGTCGATCTTCATAGACAATAAAAATGGGTTGGTAGTAGCATTTAATGATATAAAAATTCATTCTGCAACTTATTAATTTCATGTTTTGTGGTGACCATAAAACAATTAATACGGATATTACAAAACAACCTGAAACTGTATGTCATTAAGACGTAGATTCGCGAAAAGTATATATACGAGTACGTCAATTGTACGAGTATATACTTTTAAATTGTGAGTATTATACCTAGTTTATTAATGAATAGTAAAACAAATAGAAAGATAGTAAATAAAGATATCAATTATCTGATGCTATCGTGTATGCAATTTCTCTTTTCATTCGTTTTAAGTAATAACATTCACAAAATGTATCGTTCCATTTCGGTTATTTCGTAAGCATCACACGGGGCGATATGAAACGCTATCTGAAATGCAGATATTCAACGCAGATACGTTTGTTTTTCATTTACAGTTACAAATTCAATTGACTTTCTCTGTTGCTTTCATATTATTATTCTGATTGATTTTGCCAAATTAAATGACTCAGTATTGACTAGCTAATGAAGTGTCATACTTTTATACTGTTTAATTTTCATTAAAGTTGCATGTTCTTTATATTTTGATTTAATTAAAACTTTTATTTTGAGTCATTGAACTAATTTGTTAAAAAACCTATTGTGTTTATTTTCGTTACATTCTCTTGGTCTAAATTGAGTATTACGCCAGCTAGTGTAATCCAGCAGAAAAATGCATAAAAGGAATTAAGTAACACGTGACAAAATTACAGGAAATTATTTATGCACTAAATGTAAAATAATATTAAATCTGTTAAACTAAATTTTTACTTGGTTTAAGATTTGAAGATCTTGAAATCAAAACAACATCCTGTATTTTACTAGCTTTCCGCGGCGCAATTTCACCCACGTCTTTACTTACTACTCTTCTCCCATCGCCAGTAGCGTGATATTACATAGCGTATAACCTACCTCGAGAACTGGACTATCATACGCAAAAATAATTTTTCAAATCCGTTCGGCAGTTCTAGAGATTAGCTCGTTCAAACAAACAAACTCTTTCGCTTCAATAGTATACATAACGTGTATACTACAGTATTAATACTGTATCATTCTGACCTGTTTTGCGGCTTCAACATTAACTTTATTTAAAAAAAAAACTTCAGTAATCGACACTGTCGACAGTAAATCTTCGGACCAATAAATGGTCGGGACCGGCGGCGAATCGAAAGGTGCTGCAATTAAATCCCACGAGATTAAATGGACTTCATCCATTTGTGGTCTTGGTATTATTGAGGAGTAAGTAATGAGCGAATGCTAATGATAATATAAGTTTTTATTGTTTGAAATAATAACTATTGCACACAAAATATTATTTTAAATTAAATAAAACACGAACTTTATTACCTCAACGACTATCTTCAGTTTGAGCTTGAGTATCCTGAGGCCCTAGACAAGTGGCCAAGATTTCTATTCTATTCATGGAATAGATTAAAAAATGTATTGGATTGACATAAGCTAACGCCAACGCTTATGTCAATCTCATACATTTTGTAATCTATTCTATGAATAGTATAGAAATCTTTGACACTTGTCTAGGGCCTCTGGATGGCTCTTAACTAGTCTAAGGCGTCTTTTGTTTCAAATTGTGACAATAATGAAATCACGTTTTTCATAAAAAGAATACGCAATAGTTTCCTATGTACTTACTCCTTCATTCCTAAAATTATAAATTTATTTGAAATGGAATTTAGAATAAACAACATTATTATATAGTCATAGTCATTATTATACCCCGCATTCGTTTACAACTTAAGGTACCCACCTCACCAATGTCCAGGCTAAGTAATTAATGCTTTCATGCTACTTTCTTATGTGTTACGCTACCGGAGGACACAGGACGATTGCTCCCAGATAAAGAATGCTTTCAGTGTTTTGACTCTTACCTTTTCAATTAAATTAAGGAACAAAAATAAGAAGTTCAGATTGCATCTCGTGTTTTCAATTCGGTTAATGGCGATTAAGATGTGGAAGTTAATTGTTTAGTTTGCATGCAGTGTGTTAAGTCACTGGTTTAATTAAAATAATGCGATAAAAAGCGTTTCTAAATATTAAATGGCCTTAAAGCCTTATGTGATCGCACTCGAATTTTAGCAGCATAAAATGTTTCCAAATTTAATTTAAGGTTCACTGGCGTCTGTCTGTTTTAAAACTTAAATTTAATTTTGGTATTTATGAATTATTTTAATGCTCTGTATCTAATAAAAAGGTGCAAATAATGATAATTATGTCAATGCCAATCTATTAATTTCTATACATTCACGATAGTTCACAAACAATTAACTTTAATTCATTTGCTAGTACTATACGACCGTTTGATTTCCATCTACATACTATTACGTCGCCATTCAACAAACTAGCAATTACAAGACAAACAAAAACATTGATAATGAAAAAACCTTTACATAGTTAACATTAAACGGTCAACCCGTATTTATATTACAGTTATACAAAGTTATATATCAACATCAACGTAAGCCCTATATTCTACAACATAAATATCAATTTCATCTGCTTGAAGTCAGTTATAAATTGGGCTTAAACAGAAATTATTCGATTAGTGCTTTCACCATCAACGGTAACGCGATGAGAATACAGTTCATTTTCGGTGGACGCTTTACAATATTAATTGTGTTCAGCTTTAGCATAAATTAGCATGTGGCGAGTAGGGAGGCAAGCGGTATCAATCACGATAAATACTATTTTGTAGTGACACTGGCCTCGGGCCTGCGTGCTCGGTACTTCTTTAACGATCGCCTTGTGTTTTTTAATGACATCGTTTGTGTGAAAGTGAGCGACAAATATGAATCTGCAAATATAGGCAACACAAAAATTAAAGATATGATGATTATACCTAGAGGCATACACTGTTTGTAACATTCTGGTTGAAAACAAGAATCACATTCTTAATAAATTGTATGGTTTTCATGATAACGATATTGTTACAAATTATGTCTACAATAACAAGCAATATATATTATTAAAAAACAAAAACCAGCCTGCCTAAAATAAAGTAAAAAGGAAGAAACCCATTTTTTTTCTAGTGCTGGCACTACATTGAAGTAACCTATGTCACTCCCACCCATCTAATGACACCTTATATATTAAAATCCTTGTAGAGAATGCCAAAGAAATAGACATACATACTCACATACATACATACATACATACATACATACATACACACATACATACATACATACATACCATATATCATTACCCTCGTTGATTGTGGCAGTCGGACAAAAATAAGACAGCATTCCTATACATAGATAGGTATTCTGTCTAATTTTTATCGTATACATATAACTCTGGCAAATCCCACACCTTTTACATATAAAGTTTTACATTACTATTTACAGTACGTGCGATTGAGACCTACCGTATAGCCTACTAAATGTAAAGAAAGAAAGAAAGAAAAAGCATTTATTTACTGCCCAGAGGCGACATACAAAAGATGCAAACAACATGCTATAAATTTTGCACAAAAACCTTAACTTAAACCTAACCTTAATCTCTTTGCACTAGTAAGTATAATTAGTAGGTAATAGTAAACTTGTTTGGTTTCGAACTGACAGAATAATGCTTATAAAAATAAAAATAAAAGGCAAGTTTGCACGTCACATCTGTGCAGGAAATTTGGATCCCACTCAGCATGGTGCTGTGGTGCCAGCAGCTGCGGCTGCTGGTCACCTAACAGCGCTGATTTTCAGTGGGACCCACGGATAGGAAAAAAAATAAATAATAATAATGACATGTTTATGAATAAATATAAAAATGATGAAATGTATGGCCCCTTCTGCTCAAAGTAACTTTGAATATTCAAAAAAATCTTATAGTTGACGAGGTTGCATATTTATAGGTCATCAATGACAAGAGACACTGGTACCTCCAAGATCTAGGTATTGAGATACTATTATAATTTCCAAACGTTTAATTTTTAGTAAAGATGGTAGAAATCTGAAGGATGAAAATAATGCAGCATGATCAGCTAGAATATTTGAAACATTAATAGGTGAATTAAGATAGCAAAGCATATGCATCGACGTCCATTTTGCACGAGCACCGAAACTGAAATGATGTTTGTTAGGTAATCCGCGAGGCGCGGAGTGGGTTGCTGCGGGTAGGAGAGAGGCACATTGGTGCTGTTTCGTCAGAAACATCATTCATACCATATCAGATTCGAGCATTTAGACGGCTCTTCGTAGTGACAAAACGACCCTCTTAAAGCCCGGATCCGTTCTTTTTCTCGGATCCGCCTAAATGTAATCAGTATTATATAAATTGTACTGCCATTGGCATATTCGTCTCTTTAGACAGACCGATAAAACTGGCGGTCCGTCCGGGCCCTAAAAATTCATGATAAAGTAATACGAGTACATTTAATGAAAAATATTTTCTTTTCTTACCCACATAACTTAGTGCTCTAAACTCTTGTGAAAGCTTAATCTAATACAAATAACCTAATTATGCTGTTATCTCGCTAGAATGTGCATTGTTATCAATTTTATTATCTCGAAAGCGTGGGACATTCTTTGTGAGTGCTTTAATCTTATTTATGGTGTGTTTATCAAAGCTACAGATGTTTATCATTGAACTTTCTTGGACTAGTTGCGTCATAGCAATATTATGATGGGCTTGGACAGACCCTAATAGATGAAAGTTGAACGTTTTTGAAGTGGTTAGTACAAGAATGGAATGAAGAAGAAAGAATGAAATGAAAAAATTATTACACGATTTTATCAGTTTTGAATTTGCTTTTGATGGCATGTATAAGTTTATTATAATACTTGAGCCTAAGTATGGCAATTTTGTAGCCATCAAATATAAAACAAACATTTTAGATAATCAAGGTAGTATTCTCATTTTTCTAAATTTACTCGTATTATAATAAATATCGCTAAAAATGTAGTAATTCCTGCATTTTAAAAGTCCACTAATTTCTTAAGATTATATTTTCGATAGTCATTACTAATTACTAATATTATAAATGCGAAAGTTTGTGTGTGTGTGTGTGTGTTTGTTTGCTACCACTCAGCGCCTAAACGGCTGAAATGATTTCGATGAAAATTATTATGTTACCTAGATTCGGTAGCGGAGACGAACACAGGATACGTTTTATTTCGAAAATCGGTCTGGTCCCGGAGTTACATTCATGAAACACATAGGATTTTCCGCGTAAGTGAAACCATAGAACGCAGCTAGCGTGGCATATTTTTAGATTAGGTATGTATATTATTGATGAGATTTAGGTATATTTAGAAATATGTGTTGTATCGTGGTAAGTTCTCACACGAAAAACAATGTCGAGTATTAAGAAAAATGAACTACTTACTGTAACTTTTTCTAACAGACCTAAATACTATGCTTTATACCTTTACCCTTTCAAAGAAATGCATCAATATTTTAACCTAAGATCTAAAAACATTTAAGTCTTCAGTTGTACTACTGCGTCAAATAAGTGGTTGGATTCGGTTCCAACGCTCTACGAATGTAGGAATACTCGAGCGTTAAATCGCTGCTGGTTGAGAAGCAGGAGATTTGTTCCGACATCGATGTCCAACACTTTAGGAACTATTAGAGATGGGAATCGTTATTTTTTATCGATACAATATTTTAAATTCAATTAAGAATTGCTTGGTTATTTTTGGTTTAGGGTCAGCTCGCCCCTTAAATCTTGCCCCTGATTGCCTAAATGTATCATAGACAAATATTTGCGTTCATTCAGAAACAATAAAGTTGATGTTAGTTATATATATATATATATATACTAGCGGACCCGATAGACGTTGTCCAGTCTTAATTATTATCTAATTTTTCGCAGAACCTTCTCCTGACAATAACAAACACAACAAAAAAAGAATTAATGGAATCGGTCCAGTCGTCCACGCGTGATGCCGTGACCAAAGGAAATAGGGATTTATTTTTATATAAATAGATATTTCTAATCTTCCATTCTACAAACCTTCTTTCACCTACCTACAGATATCCCCCGTAAACTTTTCACTACGTTCCCCTATTCCCCTCTCCCTTCTTCCCCACTCCTCCCATCCCTCTTCTTCCCCACTCCTCCCATTCCGCTTCTCCCCTCCCTCCCTCTCCCCCTCCCTTCCCACTCCTCCCATTCCGCTTCTCCTTTCCCTCCCTCCCTCCCTCCCTCCCCTCTCCTTTTCCCGTCATTTCACTGTCTCTTTTTCTTGCTTCTCCCTCATTTCCACCTCGCTTCCCCCTCACTTCCCCATCACTTCCCCTTCACTTCTCCCTCACTTCCCTCTCAGTTCCCTCTCGATGTCGCTTCCTCCCCCCTTCCTTCCCCGCCCTTCCCCTTCGCTTCCCCCTCCCTCCCCTCTCACTTCCCCTTCCTTCCCACTCACTTCTCTCTCGCCCCTCTCCCTTCCCCCTATCTTCAATTTTCAAGTCGCTAACTTCAAAAGCAAAGATCTTTCCATACAATATTTTATCCCTAATTTCATCCCTATAAATCAAACCCAATTAAAAAAATTATGAGGTTTTTTTATTTTAATAGAAGTATTACAAAACAAAATTTCAAAACTATGAAGTAGTTTCATACAATTGTTTATATCCCTTTTCAGACCACCCTTAACATTTAGGGGGATGAAAAATAGATGTTGTCCGATTCTCAACCCTAGCCGATATGCATACAAAATTTCACGAAAATCGGTTGAGCCGTTTCGGAGGAGTTCAATAACGTACACCGTGACACGAGAATTTTATATATTAGATATTTTATACAATTTTGGTAGTAAACAAGCATACGCATCACCTGATGGTAAGTGAAGAGCTTAACCTATAGAGATGGCTGTGTTTTTCAAGCATCGTAGAATTAATAATGCTTAGAAAACACAACCAAGCCGTTGCCGACCATGGAGAAGGGGATGCGGAAGGAAAAGGAAAACGGGAGAGGACCGAACGGGTTTTTGAGCTGCCGGCGCTCTCATTCACCGAGCGAAACACACTAGCATGAAAACTAATATACTTACGTTGATCTTCTATGAAAGGGTAGTACTTCCTCGCTCGATCCGTCCTATTTATGCTGAAACCAGCGTGGACCTACTACCGTTAAATTCATGTTTATATTATTTATATTATCGACATTCTTGATTAAATGAATGTGTTACGTAACTAGAGTTCGAGAGTTAGATGTGTGACACGGTACTCTTGAGGTAATTGCTGCATTTCACACTACACCCGTTCCAAGCTTATTTCGTACTGAAGAAGCAATTTCAACACGAGTTTAGTGAATGAACTAAATTTCAATACAATTTATGGAAAATTGAATTTCAGATTTCTGATTAATTTTAGAGGTACTAACAGCGTCAGACGAGTTTGCAATCCACCTGACATTATGTGGTAACTGCTGTTCATGATAAATCGCTGAAATTGTATCGATATAACAGGCGTGTTTAGATGGAATAAAAGAAAATATTTTATAAGACACAACCTACATGAAGATACAACCTTTTTGCAGCAGTCGACGTCTTTCAACTCAAATAATGATAATAATAACAATTTACTATTCTTCTTCATCTATTAGAGTGGTTAGTGATCAACCTAGTGTCAGGATTTGTTCATGATGCCCATCATTTATTGTACAGGCATCCGACTTGACCTAACGACTGTTATCAACATGGTAACAACCGGGACCGACTTTTAACGTACCCTCCGAAGCACGGAGACATTCAGATCAAATTCCATGCGGTCACCCATCCATGGGCCAGCCGCACTCTTAGTTGCTTAACCCGCTGATCGTTTGAGTGCAACAAGCTATGAGCGTCTCAATAACCTACTATTGTGGTAATATTAAGGGGTATTCCTTAGGACATTCACCTACACCAGAGGCCCTAGACAAGTGTCAAAGATTTCTATTCTGTTCATAGACAAGATAAAAAATGTATGAGATTGACATAAGCGTTGGCGTTAGCTTATGTCAATCCAATACATTTTATTATCTATTTTTATGTATAGAATAGAAATCTTTGCCACTTGTCTAGGGCCTCTGGTAATACTGCTATGACTACGTTCTTCTCTTAGCCTGATGAAATTAAGCCAACTGGTTTAAATAATTGCGGAAGCTTGTCATTAGCAACTTAAGTTATTTTACTTTAACCAAAAAAAATAAAATTTTGCTTACTTAAGAAAAAGAACTGGTCAAGTTCAAGTCGGACTCGCGTACCGTGTGTTCCGTACAAGATTATATGAAAATAACATAAACGGCTATAATATTTCTTTTGATTGCGTTGACATATAACTTTCACATCTTCTAAATGGTAACCTTTAGAAGCTGTCTGCTGGTACTCTTGTCTGTAAAGACATATACAGGCAGAGTATTCGGTATAAATTTCAGCTTGATATCTCCACGCGTTACTTAGAAAAAGGTCTTGAAAGCCAGACAGACAGACAGACAACAAAGTGATCTTATAAAGGTTTCGTTTTGCCTAACTCAAAATCTAAGTAACCGATTAAAAAAATCTTTCTGAGTAGGAAGCTACAAATAGCAAATTACAAATAGGTAACAATAGCTATATTTTATCATGTTTTACATATTGTTTCAGTCATTTTCAGAATTTCAATATTTTAAGCGCCTTGAACGATGAATGATGTCCTGAATGATGCAATACGACACTATTTCAATGACATTTTCCTGCGTTTCTTATGAGACTGAATTAAACTTTTGATACCGACACGAAGCTAGGACGTCTAGTATAATATCATAACGCGGCAACATAGAAATTGTTTTACTAAAGCCAAGCAATATTCACTAACATCTGACCAGAATAAGTCCTTTCTGAGTGTGTGTTTCTCGCGTGGTCGAACGTAATGAATTAGGAGTTGTGGGTAACGGCTCGTGACACTGTGGTTGCAATTACACGTGTTAATTAGACGTGTTTGCGAGTTGATTTCCTAGGTTTGACAGACATTATAATGGTTATAATAAAATGTTCTTATTAATATTAAGCAGATGTGCTTAGTTACTTACTTTTCATTCAATTCATACAATATGGACGAAAATCTTTTAAATGATAATCTATAAATATTTTAAAATGGTTTCTTGCCTGAGGTCCTAGACAAGTGGCATAGATTTCTATTCTATTCATAGAATAGATTAAAAAATGTATGATTGACATATTGACATAAGCTAGCGACAATGTTGGCGTTAGCTTATGTCAATTTTATACATTCTTGCTTAGTTATTTTATTATTTTTATAAATTTATTATTATGTTGACATTCGTAATTTGCACACCAACCACGGTGGAACATGCTTTACCTAAACACACAGTGTAACAACTTGTAACTATGTTTCTCGCAAATAAATATTCTAAACATATTTTATTTCGTTTATTCAAACGTAACACATCTATCGCTGAATATAAGCCTCTTGTACCGATTTCCAAAGAGGCTAATGAAACGTTGTTAAATTTTAATATTTAATTAAGTAGGTACCATCTTCTACTAGCTGCTCACTACGGCTTCGCCCGCGCGGCTAATGGCATGTATTTAATTAATGGAACTTGGGCTTCTCGGTCTTCGAGTTTATCGGTTTTCGAAATAAAAAGTAAGTATATGTCTTCGGCACCGAACCAATGTACACACCAATTTTTATCGAAACCGGTTGAGCCGTTTAGGCGCTGAGTGGTAACAAACACACACAGCCACAAACTTTCGCATTTATAATATTAGTACTATTAGGTACTCCATGCTGTTATCTACAAATTATACCTGAAATTACGTAAGTCTGTAAACTGAATAATATATATTTGAATTTAATTACGTGTTAAATCACAATTACAAAAATAATAATTTAAATTAAAACAAACAATCCTTTTACGTAACATTTTACAAGGTAATCGAGTGTAAATCATTTTTTATCTTAATCCAATATTTCTTATTGGCTTACAAAAACGCGCTGGTTTTCCTTAAAACCGAGAGAAAAACACATCTCGGGGACTTTGTATCGAATTTCTTAAGAGATTACAAATATAATAGCTTTTGTGAGCAAGCAAAATCTACCTTTATCACAATACGCAAACAGTTCAATTAAACTGAAATTATAAAAAAGTTTTTACGGTGCCAGAAATATGGCGTTCGATGAATAGGAAATTAGATCGAGCAATGGGAATGAGATATTATAATAGATGGGATTTTTCTAAAGCAAAGAAAGATATTTTTTCCTGTTTTTATCAATTCCGTTTTGTTTTTACGAACGAAAGAAGATTGGTATTTACGTATTACAGGTGAGGTAAATTCAATAGGAATAGATTTAACATTCATCCCATATTAAGTTGAACATTTTTCTTTTATATTATTTTGTTTTGAATAGTTTTTTTGATAAACGTTAACAACAGTTTTGGCGTCATAAATTTAAGAGCATTAACAAATATAATAATAATATAATATTTAATAATATTTCAACAACTACACACAACGCTATCTAGACCCAAAGTAAGCATATTTTATGCTTGTGTTATAGGTTCTAGAACGCGAATATACATACTTAAATACTTTTTTTTTTGTAAATACATACATATTATACATAGAAACACCCAGACCAATGCAAATAGATATGTTCATGCACACAAATATTTGCACTGAGCGGGAATCGAACCCGCGACCTCTCTCTGAACAAAGTATATAATATATAACTTAGTACCTTATCATATAATACATAGATATCTAGATAATATGTAATTACGACGAAGTTATCCATCAGTCAAACGAATTAAAGCAATTAAATCACAATAATCATACCAGTAGTTTGGCTTTTGGAATGGTGTCCGCCACTTCTGGATTCCACTTACTGCTAACCATCAGGCAGAGTGGAGTCACTTTGATAGGATAATAAATAAAAAAATTAATAAATAAGAAAACGGCAGGAAGATTATTCAACGCAGTATGAGTTGCAGTCGCAAGCAGCAATTATAAAGATACGCATAGCAAAAAATAGCAAATATAGCTTGTGTTATGGGTATATATATAGTATATTTAAATACTTTTTTTTTGTAAATACATACATATTATACATACCAATGCAAAAAATCATGTTTATGCACACAAATTTGTATTGAATCAAAACCGTGACCTCTGCGTGGCAGTCACACAGTACCACCGAACCACAGAGGTCGTCATATTGGCCAGCTGTAACATGAAAACTTTTGAAGTATATGTCTGTGACTACCATTATGTAGACTACTGTCTCTTTTGCCATAGCTTAGAAAACATAGCCTTGTAGTAGTCAATATAAATAACGGCCGATATATCTCTTGATTACGCTGACATTCTGACTTAAAACTCTGATTTTTACTTATTGCAAACCACAGCCAAGTATCCTTTGTTGGTACAGGTGGTGGTGTTTATAGATGCGAATGTTTGTGTGTGTGTGTGTGTGTGTGTGTGTGTGTGTGTGTGTGTGTGTGTGTGTTAGCGTGCGTGCGTGCGTTCGTGCGTGCGTGCGTGCGTGCGTGCGTGCGTGCGTGCGTGCGTGCGTGCGTGCGTGCGTGCATGCTTGCGTGCGTGCGTGCGTGCGTGCGCACTACAGCGCTTAAATGGCTGAAACGATTTCAATTAAATTTGGTACGTAGATAAATTTGGTACCGGAGACGGGTACCAAATTTATCATACATACTATTACATACATACTATACATACTATTTGGTACCGGTGATAGGTAACTTTTTATCTCGAAAAACGGCGCACATTTTAGGCACGAGCGCAACCGTGGGGCACAGCTAGTTTGATATAAATTTCAGCTTAATACGTTACACGTTACAGGGAAAAAAAGTATTGACACACAGATAGACAGATAGACGTGATTATAGAAAGCTTCCGTTTTACCTCTTGAGGTACCTAACCCTGAATGGGTTATCGAAATGTTTATTTTGAACAAGGTGGATTCACTATACTTTTGTATAAAAAGTCTTTACGTACTGTTGAATTTCTAGTATGTAAGTACTCTCTTATAGACGTAATCCATCCAGAGCACCCGTCCGAAGAGCAGCTGTGCGTTGAGTCCACGTTGAGCACCTATCAATATGTTTACCAGAGAGCACCTGCCAAACGATGCTCTGAGTGGACTACGTCCTCATACAACATACAAATGTTACAAATGTATTCCATTTTTTTCAAATAAAAAAGTAAAATACAATATCTAAGCGTTGTTTTTCAATTCGTCCCAGCTTTTCAATGCGAGGTATTCTAATATTCTTTCTGGCCCAGTGAACCGCGCCTCCCCTAGCGAATGGCTACGGAATATATTTTTATGTATACTCAGGTCTAAGCAATAAAGGAAGATTAATATTTCGTATTAAGATTAGGGTTTCTTATTTTTATGTTTTATATTTTGTCTGTTTGCTGTGTTTAGGTGGAAAGATCTTTTTTATGTTAGGCTGGTTAGTGGTTTTAGAGTGACGCTTACTGTCCGCGCGGGTGGTAAGCGCGGCCTGTACGTCAAGCAACCATTAAAATATTTTTGAGTTTTACTATGTCCTATGGCCGCGACGTGGACCATCTGCGCTGGCTAAAGCGTCACTGTAAAACTTACACTTACTCTATGAAAGTGGCTTCATTCTGCTTGATAGTAAGCAGTCAGTGGCCTCCAGGAGTTGTGGACACGATTTCAAGAGCCAGTCTCAAACTCAAGGCATGGTGGCCTCTAATTTATGAGATGCTCTTTCACGCCTCGTTCAAAAAGACCTGAGGTCAAAATTAGAAAGAAACATACACTGGTAAAGAGTTCCAGGTTTTAATTAAGCTAAAGATATTCCAACGATCTTTTTTTATTTAATAAGTTATTTAAAATATTCTTACTTTATACAAAGGAAAATAAACAAAATCACTTTTAATTAAACAGTCAAGTTCATGGAGAGTTCAGAAAAAGGTACAGTTAGGGGACCAAAGCGACACAGTAACTCCAAAGCCGGGCAGCCGGATAATCATTTAATTAGGTGGCACCCGGAGTTAAGGAGTTTCTGAGGATCAGACAAGCTTACAGTTTGTCGCGGCATCAGAAACTTTATTTATTAGGCTACAATTACCTCTGATATTTTGTTCTAGGAACTCATATAAGCACATATTACTGTAAATCTAAATATACGGAAATTCACGCGATCATGCATTAGGTATTTACATATCTTATATATTATTTACTTACTTTTGAATTCCCGTATATTTAGATTTACTATATTATGTAACGCGAAAGTTTAAAAGTACATAATACTGTGTTACCTACATGAGCTAAATTAAACAACATTAACGCCCTGTTTAACTACTTGTTAATAAAATGCGTGATAACCTATTCGTAACTTAACTGACAGATAGTACTCAAAAATCAGTTCCACCAGTGCCTGATAATTTTAACTGACAAATAAACTCTTTAAAAATGTAGAAGATTTATCTGTTAGATACATATCAGACACTTTAGCAGCTAGTGGTGGACTGCGCCACAAATGTCGCGGGTTTGAATCCCACTCAGTACAAATATTTGTTTCATGAACATAATATCTATTTGCATTGGTCTGAGTATTTCTATGTATAATAACATGTAGGTAGGTATTTACAAAAAAAAGTATTTAAGTATGTATATTCACATTCTAGAACTCATAACACAAGCTATAATATATGCTTACTTTGGGTCTAGATGGCGTTGTGTGTAGTTGTTGTGATATTATTGGTATCTAAAGAGTTATATAACTTGGTAGTGATAGTGATTGGTTACTTCTGTGAAATAGATAAGATTAGATTCCCCACATGGAATATGATTTTTCGATTGATATAAATAATTGTTTCTAGGGTGGATGCTCTTTGTAACAAATAAGTATACGACTCACTTAGTTCTATGAAATATTTACTTAAATAATGTATTGGTGCAGTTGGTGGTGTTTACTTATGTCTCAGCAAATTTTTCACACAAAATTAGTTTTAATATGCGATTACAATTGAATCTTTAAATTAATAAAATGTACATTATTATTTAATATTATATAATAATAATTATAATATTCTACCACATTCACACAGCGCCATCTAGCCCCAAATTAAGCAATTATATTTGCTTGTGTTATGGGTACTAAACACCTGATATACTACTTATATACACTTTTTATGTAAATATATACTTAATATAGATAAATTACACCCAGACATAGAACAAACAATCATGCTCATCACACAAAGCTTTGTCCAAGGTGGGAATCTGACCCACGACCTCCGGCTTAGCAGTCAGAGTCACTAACCACTAGACCAACAGGCCAGTCAAATATATATATAATATATTACACAGTTTGTACATATAGGAATCAAAAAATGTCAAAAGTGTTAGGTTGTAGCTGGTTACGAAGCCCCAGTTTTGTGCGCTGTTGAATGTTGATCATAACTAGTTACGTATAGGGACAAAAAAGTGTTAGATCGCAACTGGCTACGAAGTCCCAGTTTCGTACGCGGCCGAAATGCAGAAACTTGAGAGTAAACAGACTGATTTATTTTAGACTTTAATCTGATTAATGGTTCAACTATAACATTGAAATGACGTACATTTCTCACACATTGCGTAGGTTGTATTGTTTTAAGATTTTACTTGATCTCTGATAATGCTTTGAATAATAGAATATGACGCTGTAATAGTAATTTTCCTCAAGACGTCACGTTGACCGCACTGAGAAAGAAAGGCGTAACTGACAGACACGAGACACTGAAAAAACGTCTCTTTGGTTACATGGTTAAGGCTCTTTTTTTGTAACTTCTTTAATTTTTTTAAGTTGTTGTTGTGCAGGTGTTTGACCCCAAACTATGTTTAGGTATTGTTTTTCAACTGTTCTATTTATTAAAGCAAGATGCGAAATTTAAAGTTATTGTTAATGTTTTATTAAAGTCGTTACGATAATTATAAGTTTTTCTTTATTCAAAATTAGCTTAGCGTATTGCGTAGTACGTGTCACCAACACTTTGGTAGCATATTTGCCGGTAAACCAATAAATATGATTTAGGTAGTATAGAGGCGTAGCATGGGCAGATCTCTCCCATGATGGACCAACGACCTAATAAGGGTGGCGGGAAACCGTTGGATGAGGGCGACAAGCGGTCGGCTAAGGTGGCACAAGGGGATCCGACCGGAACAAAATATTTAAATATATTTAACTTTTATTTCTGATCACCTATACTGAGGGCAATACCAAAATAGAAAATAAAATAAAGGTAAACCGATCCTCAGGGTATCAGATACAGGGTATCGGACCGGAATAACTCGCGAAAATTAGTGACGTCCTATTTCAGCGGTGGACAGTTGGACACCTTTTGACTAATCTTAATTATAATGATGGTGTAGGTTTTTTGAAAACAACTGCTTTAAAGGATCAAATTCCATTCCATATCCTTTTCAAGCATATAAACTGACACAAATTAAATCCGGGTTCTGGAAAAAAGTAAAATAGGATCCACGGTAGTCTAAGTGTATATAGGATACATCGTGACGACTAAACCACACATACAGTTAAAAAAAAGTTTTAATGAGTGTCAAACGGTAGTAGATCCACGCTGATTTCAGCATGAATGGGCCGGACCGTCCGGGGAAGTACTACCCTCTCATAGAAGATCGACTTAAGAGTAGTAGTATCCGTACTACTGCGTTTCGTTCGGTGAGTGAGAGCGCCGGAGGCCCAATTTCCCCCCTTTCCTCTTTCCTCACGTCCCTCATTTCCTTCCCCTAACCCCATTCCCAGCCGCCATAGTGGAGGCCACCATACCAGCAGTTTAAAACGATAGCTTTTGGTATAGTGGCCGCCACTTCTGGATTCCACTGACTGCTTACCATCAGGCGGGGTGGAGTCACTTTGGTAGGCTATACAATAGAAAAAAAAAAAAAAAAAAAAGAACGTTATAGTCCTGCCAATTTCTTATTCTCTTAGATTTTTTTAATCAATTCCGTTGACAAACCAGCTTAAATTACCTGATGCTAAAATATGGCATGGTATGGTACTAATAGTAGATACCTAATTTATAATGGTTATAATATGGTACCTACCCTGTGTGTATGATACACACAGGGTAGGTACCATATTCTAGATTATCATATATATAAGAGGCAGTGGCGTGCACAGAGATTTTGGACAGAGTAGGCATTATAGTTTTTAACAGGGTAGGCATTATTTAATTATGTTTATAAAATTGTAATTTAAGGCAAATATTAGGGTAGGCAGTGCCTTTCTGCCTATATGGAGTGCACGCCACTGATAAGAGGCGACTACACGACTGTACAAATACCAGACTTTCATGGAAAGGAAGACCAAAGACTAGTGTACCGTTAATAAACAAATAAATAATTAATGATAAATTAATGTCTTGCAATGACTTACCCGTGTAATGCATGACTTGCTTTAAGTATGTAGTTTTAAAAAGATAAGTCTAGTTGTGTTTTTAATTAGCACGACAAATTAAATAATTCGTTTAACAAAAATAATGTTTAAAACAATTTAACATATTGCCTTTATCAGTTTTGTAGTAATGTACAAGAATTAGATATTGTCTATAAATATCGTAATGGCCCAGTGGTGAAGGCACCCGTTTATTAAACACGAGGTCGGCAGTTATCTGGTTATTTCTGACTGACGGTGAAAGAAAATATCGTGAGGAAACCTGGACTTTCTCATAAGTCTGACATCGCCAATCTGTCTTGAGCGCACATGGTGATCAATGCTCATACCTTCTCTGTATGAGAAGAGGCCTTTTACTTCAGAGGGATACCCAATAATGGGCCGATAATGATGATTAGGTATTGCGACAGTCTGTTTACATAAATTCAATCATTCGTTGCCGCAGTCTAGTATGCCCTTACTACAAAGTTAAAGTCCTCTTTTCAAACAGAGAAGACATGATTACTAGACTTGGAGGTTTCTAATTTATACTTTTCTTATATTTACTACATGCTGGCCTTTATCCAATAGTAAAGGACTTTTAACTGATATTATGACTCCTACCGATTCCCTCTTGTATTTCCCCTCATATATGTACAAATCTATACTGTTACTAGCTCATAGCAGCGCGGTTTCACCCGCGTCTTTGATTACCGCTCTGCTCCCGTCGCCAGTAGCGTAATGTTACATAGTCTATAACTTTCCTTGTGAACTGAGCTATCATATGCAAAAATAATTATTCAATTCCGACTGGTAGTTCTAAAGATTAGCGCGTTCAAACGAGAGCAGTTACCAAACATGTAAACCAAATACTAAACGCGAATGAAATCGCGCTGTAGCTAGTATAAATGTATAAGACATGATTAATAATAGTTAAATTTTAGTTTTTCTCACATAAAATATGCATGTAGGTAATTAAGTAACTTAAAGGAGCTGTCTCAATTATTTTATGTTAACAATGTTTAAGCTGAAATAAAGGTACTTATAAATCTTTAGAACAAAATACTCTAAACAATAATAATAATAATTTTGTTGCATGTATTTACAAAAAATATTTTTGTGAAATGATTTAAATAAAGGAGAATAATAATGAAAATCTTTATTGGAAATAAAAGTCATTTAAACAATATAGGTCTTAAATAATATCTTTTAAATAGGTATACAGTGTTAGAATGCCTATAGTAGTAGTGAAAACCGTATTAAAATCTGTCGCGTGGTTTGAAACAAATTAGCGAAGAAACAAGCAGAAAGTATAGTTATATTATTTAGAGATTATTTTCTTTACTCAGTAATGTTTAAGATAAACTTGATGCTGAGGATGATAAAATTTACATTACTGAAATCTCAATAACTCGCCTACACAACTTTGTCTCGCGTAAAGTTCTTTAGAGACGCGCAGACACGATGGGAAACACGTGGTTTCGGAGTCGCGCAGAAACCACTCGGATCTTATTTGTATGAGTATATCGCAAGCATTCAGACATAACCTTAAGCTCAATTAAAGCCTGGAACTCTTTGCCAGCGCATGTGTTCCCATTTAATTTTGATCCTGGGTCTTTTAAGCGGGGCGTGAAAAGCATCTCACTAAGCCGCCATAGTGGAGGCCACCATACCAGTAGTTTGGCGTTTGGAATGGTGTCCGCCACTTCTGTATTCCACTTACTGCTTACCATCAGACAGAGTGGAGTCACTTTGGTAGGCTAAAATAAAAAAAAAACCGCACGATTATTCAAGCCGCGCACTTCAACCGTACGATTGTAAACGCGCGGTTCCCTCGTGTCTACTAGCGTTTAAGCATGAACCGAAATTGTTATTGTTACAATGATTACGATACAACAAATGAACCCTACTAGATGTCGATCAAACATCAAGTTGTAATTGAATACAGCCTACCTTGGGGAAATAGTTCCATGCTCCCCTTGTCAAGGAGTGACGTCGGCGTAACAAACTAGTGGCAAATAGTTTCTGGTGAGAATCTTTTATTGAGTAAATTTTTTCTAGAGATTTTAGTGATACTATCTATTATATAAAGCAGAAGAGTTTGTTAGTTTGTTTTAACGCTCTAATCTCTAGAACTACCAGTCAGATTTGAATAATTCTTTTTGCGTATAATAGCCCAGTTCTTGAAGAAGGTTATAGGCTATGTAACATCACGCTACTGGTGATGGGTGCAGAACAGTAAGCAAATACGTGTGTCAATCATTATTATTATTAATTAACCCTTTCATGAACACAACTGTATACACAATAGATGTTTTATTGTCATCACGGCCATAGTTGTATGTAGTGTTAGCTTTAAATGGTTGTACATTAGCATAAGATATTAGAGATTGTTTATCAATAAGTAACAATGTAACAACTGTAAGCGAACCTAAATAAATAAATAAATATCCGTCTACAGTCCCGGAAAGTGTCAATGAACAAATTTACTTAAATTATTACGAATGAACTAGATTCAACTTAGTAAACTAGGAAACAACACTATTAAACTACAACTCCCTAAAGCAATTTGTATCAATCACACAATGAACTAAGAATATAAGAAAGCTTACAAATTTTCTATCCTTAGAGATTTCTCGCACTATCATGATTGAATTAGTTTGAACTAGTTTTGGCATCTGTAACCCAGAATTTGAAGGGAATTTTTATCATACTTTTCCTGATTCATATCTCAGGAGTGTGACTGTGATGTGAACTGGTACACAATGGGATTTGTTAGTATTATGCTGATATTATTGAGCGCTGGGAATTGCGTTCAAGAAAAGCTATTCGTTACCTTGCACAAAAATTTTGAAATGTCGCTAACATCTTAACATATCGTCGTTGCGCCTGCAAAAGTCGCTATGTGATTTTTTAGGTATTTTGGTTTTTGATGCCATTTTCATCCTTATTCCCGTTTGAGTAAGGATCAAAATGGCATCAAAAACCAAAATAAGTAAAAAATTACATAGCGGCTTTTGCAGGCGCAACGACGATATAATATATAAAATATATAATATACTAACTTCCCGAGCACGGTTTCACCCTTGTCTTTGCTTACTGCTCCCGTCGCCAGTAGCGTGATGTTATATAGCCAAAACCTTCCTCAAGAACTGGGCTATCGTACGCAAAAAGAATTATTTAAAACTGACTGGTATTTCCAGAGATACATACAAACTCTTTCACCTTATGTAGTAGTATAGAGTTGATGCCAGATGTGACTTTTTCTTTTTTAACCTAATATCTGGAGCATCTGTTCACACATACGCAAAACTTTAACCTAACTTTCTATATTACATATTTACTTTGTTTTGTGAGCCAAATAAATAAATAAATAAGTATACAATATAAAAATCCACGCTTTAAGTGTATTGGCTGTGTCACTTTGCATGCTACTTGAAATTGTAACTTACAAAAATTTTAATAACCTGGCGATTAAAAAGAGTGGTCTGAGTTTCTTGCCAGTTCTTCTCGTGGCTCTACCTCGTCAGCGAACTGGCTGTAGGTTGCTTGGCTGACATTTTGTAATTTTTTAACGTTTATAAGTGTTAATTTAATTAACCTTACCTTTACCTTACCTTTAGATCTGGTTTCGGCATAAATGGGCCGCATCGTCCGGGGAAATACTACCCTCTCATAGAAGATCGACGTAAGAGTAGTAGTATCCGTACTACTGCGGTTCGTTCGGTGAGTGAGAGCGCCGGAGGCCCAACTTCTCCCCTTTCTCCTTTCCTCACCTCTCTCATTTCCTTCCCCCAACCCCATTCCCAGCCACCATACCAGCAGTTTATGACTATGGCTTGTTATGGTGGCCACCACTTCTGGATTTCACTGACTGCTTACCATCAGGCGGGGTGTAGCAACTTTGGTAGGCTAATATAAAAAAAAAAAACCTATATAAATAAATACATTTTCATTTAATTTCATTGACTTCCTGTGGGTTTTGTAAGAAGCAACTATGAAAATAAATGATAACGAGCAAACTGCGCATTAAATAACACCGATGGTATGTTTAATGCGTATGGTATCACCGTGGTTACCGATCCGCCTACCAATCGCGATGACTGGACAAATTCTACTGTCCTACAATCGACGTCTTCACGATTATGATGATTAAAACACTTATATTTATTTTTTAACGCTACTTGTCAACGACTATATCATTAACTAGCGGCCCGCCCTCGCTTCGCTTCGGTATCATATATTGAAATTTTTAAGTCCTTTCTTCTAACATAGCCTGCTCTGTCGCTTACTAAGTGACTATTTTGAAAATCAAACATCATCACATATCTGTTTTCGCTGTGTGACATTATGCCCTCGAGTAAATTCGTACCAAATGAATTAAAATAATGTTCGGCCTGTGCAAGTAGTATTATCATTTTATAGATAACAAAACTGGGTGCCAAGTTTCTGAAATTTTAAACTTTCTTGCCGCATGTATTCAGTCCTGAAAATAAGGACAAAGTAAAACTGTACTTTCATCTTTAAGGTAAGGTCTACAATATTTACTCAGATATTACGAAGGCCTGATAAAGATAGCGAGCAACAAATAAAATAAACTAAAAAGAACAAGCAGCTTACGACTTTACGTCCAGCATCATACCTTTTATTTATAAATTTATTGAATTATGGCACTTCAACGGTGCATTCACAAAATACATTTCTGTTTACATTTTATTATTATTATCTAAAGTAAAATTGCCACTTGCAGGTATGCACAGCACTTACAAAATGAATTAGTCATACAACAATAATTTAAATTAATAAATATAATTTTTAATTTAAAATTAATGAAAAAAACGTTACAATATGTGAATTAAAATATAAAATAAATTTAATGTCAAGTAATAATTAAATTGAAAATAAATTATATTAAATTAAGTTAATAATAAATTAGAATAAAAATTAAAAATAGGTACATAGAATTGAAATGTATTGATAGAATGGTGATATGAAAGGCCTTATTTAATGTTTGTATGACGGAACGTGCTAATTCGGCTTGAAAAGATACTATTATTCTTTAGTAGCATTATTTCATTAAAGTAGAAGTAAACAAACTTAGAGTAAACTAATTTAATTTTAACTTAATAAAACCTTGTGTTGATCTAATTAGACTAATATTTTCATAAATTTTTTTTTTGCTTATGATAGCACAGTTCTCGAGGAAGGTTATAGGCTATGTAACATCACGCTACTGGCCACGGGAGCAGAGTAGTGATCAAAAACGTGGCTGAAACCGCGCTGCGGTAAGCTACTATTTTAATATGTAGGAAATGCTGCTGCCATATTGCGGTTCAAGAAAGGGCAAACCGTTATTGTGGACCTAGCCTTACAGCACTTGATGTGATCGTGACCTGAATAAGGTGATCGCTACATTTTGCTTTCAGCGGTCGTTTCACATTGTTCTTAGGGAATCATGAAAGATTTTGTTTTTATGTCAACGCCTGTACTTTAAACCGAGTTTCATATTTTATGTAAAAAGATTATTCCAATAACCTATAAACAATGTTGTTCAGGTGTTTTTTTATTTTTTTTTAGTTTTCTTTAAAGTCGTAATGGATAAGGCACCCGCTTCATTACACGCGGTAGTAAGTTCGAATCTGACAAATACCAATGTGATTTTTTCAAATCATGATGTACTTTCTAAGTTTATCTTGGATCTTTCTGACTAACGTTGAAGGAAAACATCGTGAGGAAATCTAGACTTAAAAGTCTGAAATTGCCAATCCGCCTTGAGCAAGCGTTTGCCAAACTACGTGTTTTTGGCGATACTTATGCACTCTTTTTACACTTACGATGTATGAAATATAACATCTAATAAATAAAAAGTTGTTGAAGAAGTTAAAAAGTTAAGAATAGAATAGAATATCATTTATTTCTAAATTATATATTCTCTAAGTAGTTTCAGGGCGAGTACAATAAACTCGTTACTTTTATATTACTTATTTACTATTATTATTTTAAAGTATTTTTTGTAATTGCGAATGCCATTGCGATTGGTGTATATCTTTATTTACTAGACTATCTTTTTGCTTACTGCTCTGCTTCCGTCGCCATTTCCGTGATGTTACATAGCCTTCCTTCCTTGAGAAGTGGGTTATCAAACGGAAAAAGAATTTTTAAAATCCGCCTGGTAGTTCCAGAGATAAGCGCGTTCAAACAAACAAACAAACGCTTTATATAATATTATAGATTACTCTGTTTTTGTGTGGATTCAGTCTAAGTTCCTGCCTACAGTGGCAGACGAGCCAACAGCCCACCTGATGGTAAGTGGTAACTGTCGCTCATAGACTTCTGCAGTGCCAGGGGCTCCGCGAAGCCGCTGCCTACCATGATATTAATGCTCTCTTTAAACCTCGTTTGAAGAAGGACATGTCATAGCGCTCGGGAAACACCGCAGCTGGTAGTTTGTTCCAGAGCCTACACGTACGTGGGAGAAATGAACGCTGAAAACGAACCGTGCTAGACGAGATCGTGTCCAGGTAGTATGGATGAACTTTGCTGCGATGTCGAGTGGTGCGATGATAGAAAGGAGACGATGGCACCAAGTCAAACAGTTCCTCAGAGCACTTTCCGTTAAACATACGATAGAGCACGCATAGAGAGCCAAAGTCCCTCCGCTGCTCCAGTGACTCTAATTTGTCAGTCAGATTGGGATCGTCGACGATTCGAACAGCTCGCCGTTGAAGGGAGTCAAGTGGGTCGAGCTGGTATTTGGGGGCTCCTGCCCACAGGTGATAACAGTACTCCACGTGCGGTTGGACTTGTGCTTTGTATAGCACGAGCCGTTGAGATGACGTAAAGTACCGTCTGGCTCTGTTTAGGACGCCCAGCTTTTTGCTCGCCAGTTTGGCTTTGTCTACCAAATGACTCCCAAATTGGACCTTGCTGGATATTTGAACGCCGAGGATCCCAATGTCATCGGAGATACGGAGAGAAACTCCTTGGAACTGAGGCGCCATAACAAAAGGGTCCTTCTTCGCAGTGAACGCGCATACTTGTGTCTTCGTGGGGTTGAAATGAACTAAGTTCTTCTCACCCCATACGAGAGCCCGCCCGAGAGAGAAAAACTACTTTTGATTGAGTATATCGACCACCCAATTTAATGGATGGTATCGAGGTTGAGGATAAACATGTTTATTTCGGTTTTTTTAATTTTATTCTAAATATATTTAGATAAGCATTTATATAGGTAGGTACTCGTAAAGTTCTAGTACTATCTGGGTTTATTTTTAGTATCGGTTGCGACGTACTTTTATAAATAGTATAGTTTTAAGTATTTCTAATAATAATAGCCTATTCAATAGTATTGGTATCTTACTGGTAATTCTACAATGTATGAAGTAGGAGGTGAGGAAGGAAAGGGAAAGGGCCGAGGGATAATTAGGCTGCCAGAGCTCTCTAACGTTCTCTTTTTGCCCGACTGCCGATAACAAGGAGGGTAATGTTTTTCGAGCGTATGTATGTATGTATGTAAATATATGTATGTGAGTATGTATGTCTATTTCTTTGGCACGCTGTACAGCCTAAATGTCTTAACACTTTCTGGGACAGTAAGGCCGTGATGACAATAAAACATCTATTTATGAGGTATCATTAGATTTCTATTGATTGTAGGACTGACAAAAGGTATCTTTATAATATTTTAATGTAGCGTCAGCAAAAGGAAAAAAATCTGTTTGTTTTTTTTTTTTTATTATAGCCTACCAAAGTGACTCCACCCCGCCTGATGGTAAGCAGAATCCAGAAGTGGTGGCTACTATACTAAAAGCCATCGTCTTAAACTGCTGGTATAGCGGCCTCCACTATGGGGGCTGGGAATGGGGTTGGGGAAGGGAATGAGGGATGTGAGGAAAGGGGATAGGGGAGAAATTGGGCCTCCGGCGCTCTCACTCACCGAACGAAACGCAGTAGTACGGATACTACTACTCTTAAGTCGATCTTCTATGAGAGGGTAGTACTTCCCCGGACGATCCGGCCCATTCATGCTGAAATCAGCGTGGATCTACTACCGTAAATTAGACAGACGGGCCTTTTGTTTTGTAATAATATATTTTGCTTGTTAGTTAATTATTTTCATGGTGTTTCTCATGAAAGAGACCATGAAACTTTGTAGTCAACTCAAATAATGATAAATAATGAGTTCAAAAACAAAAGTATTTGTGAGCAATCATTATGTATGTAAATTTATGCAAATGTATCATGAAAATGTCACTTGTTGATAATATATAAATAATATATTCCGTAAAATAAAATAAATGCATAATACCCAATGAATAAGACCTTTTATAGGTGAGTTTTGTATCAATTTTTAGTTTTCTTGTAGAATTTGAATATAATAGTTGTTAGAATTGAAAAAATGATTGTTTTGTTCATATATTTTCTGTATATTAATGGTATTAATGCTGTGGTATATGATTGCTATTCTGGTAAACCTGCAACTAGAAACCAAGTTCAGCTTTATACAAGCAGAAATAACACGCAGTAAGTTATTTTATCCTTATGTATGTATTTAAGTTAGATAAGTTATAATATTTTAACAATTTATTCTATACGACTTTGGTGGCAAACATACGGTCCACCGGATGGTAAGTTACAGCCGTAACCTATAGAGATGGCTGTGTTTGCCAAGCATTACGAAAGTAGTAATGAGGAGAGAAGGGGATGAGGAAGGAAAAGGAAAAGGAAAAGAAAGGAAGGAAAAGGAAAATTATATCTTAGGTTTTAATATTTAACTATTTGCCCGCAGACCTGTTTTACCCGCGTCTTTAGTTACTGCTTTGCTCCCGTCGCCAGTAAAGTCATGTTACATAACCTATAACCTTCCTTAAAACTGGGCTTTCATACGCAAAAAGAATTATTCAAATCTGACTGGTAGTTCCAGAGAGCGCGTTCAAACAAACAAACAAACAAACAAACAAACTCATCTACTTTATTCCAATTCATTGTTACGTATAGATATACAAAATGACTAAGTCACTTTCTATAGTCACCAGGTGAGTTGGTGACCGAGGTAGCATTTACTATGCAAGCGCTGCTGTTTTTTACGGTAATATCTTAGGAAGAAATAAGTTTGTTGGGTATTATAAGATCACACGCCCAGATCACATGCCCAGAGATTTATATATAAACGTACCTAATTTGAAATATTTGACTTTGATCTGTGAAAACTATAGACGAATATGCTGCTTGAAAGCGCTTGTTCTTGCTTACCAAACGTTAGGGATTATAAACGCATGGGTTTAAAATCAAAGTATTTATTCCATATTGATCATAAAGTATGATGCTTATGAAAAGTCAGCCAATTGACCTCCAGCCATTTGACGAGGTAGAGCTGTGAGAAGAACTGGCAAGAAACTCACGCCACTCTTTTCAATCGCCAGATAATTACAGTTATTTGTATGGTTCGCGTTCATTTCGAAAATGTTAAACATTCCGCGATTGAAACCGACCAATCACAGCAGTGCTTTTGCTGAAGTTAATGTCCTTTTCGAACGGTTTTAATTTCAAACGAAACTGTTAAATTTACGCCATACTCGTAGTTGAAACCACGGGTTGAAGCTAAAAACTAAAAACTCTTTGTAGATACTGCCTTATAGATGTGAAGCCGTGTAAACCAAATGATTGGAGCCGCACAGACGCCTCCTGTACTAATCTTAAGTACCCTAGCCGAGGAACTGTCCGCACGCCTACAAGAAGAGTTTTACCTCCTGAATTTAATAGTAATAAAGGTCAGTAAGTTTAGGGTATTTTACTCTATATACCAAAAAAAATAAAAATATGTTATTGAGATTTAGGCAAAAATCAGTCGGGAAACATTAGTTTCAATAAAATAGCAAACAAAATTTTAAAATTAAATTGAAAGGTTTCAGCTTTTTTAATCTGTTTCTTATCACCATTAAATAGTAGTCGCCATGTTATTACGTCATTACGGCTATGTAAACTTAAAAGTTTCAACTGTCTACTATCGCATCTAGCGTTTTCGTCAAATTACGCACGAATTTAAAATGCAACATTAAAATGCATTGTTAAAATTGTCACACTTTTCAAAAATGGGTGTTATACCCTATTGTAGTGGATATTATTGCAATTGCTTTTATCAAAGAAATAATATGTCAATAGAAAAATGAGATCTAGGTTTTAATTTACTAACATGTTTGTGCATCAACCTCAACGTTTGATTTGAGACTCTTTAGATTTCGTTCCTCAAAGGATGGCTTCTGTGCTGAGTACGTCGTTCTAGATAAGAAAGAAGAGGATGGGATTGATTGCGCGTGTTTTAAATTCACTTTCAGTGGCTTCATACAAGTTTGCCATTGAGGCAACGTCTTTATACAGCTGTAAATGCTTAAGAGACCGAGTAGTGGCCTCTGAGCTTTTGATAATTCGGCTTCAAACTTGTTAAATAAAATTGCGAGTCTTCTGACTATTTATAATACAGCTGCTAGGGCAATATGAAGAACCAAATTCAAATTCAGAATCTTTATTGCGGAAGTGCTTTTGTATACATCGCTACGTGTAGTAAATGAGTTTACAATGTTCTATCAATAAGGCAATCAGACCACTTTGCGTCGCTGAAGACTCCAAGTCACAAGAAGAAGTTAGTACAAGAAGCAGTTCTAATGCCGTACTCATTGATAATATTCTATATATTGACCAAAAGTTTGAAAGCGTCATCAAAACATTTTTGATTATATTCGTGTCTTGAACGGGGCAAAAAGTTTCTCCGAAGAAGAATTGTTTATCATGATTATCGTTTGCTTGCTTATTATTATATATATTTATGCTTCATTTAAAAAAACGGGTCAACATAGAGTGCGTCTGGCCCATGGATGGGTGACCGCATAGTGGTATTTGATCTGAGCGACTCTGTGCTTCGAAAGGCACGTTAAAAATCGGTCCCGGTTGTTACAAAGTTAATAACAGTTAACAGTTAGGTCAAGTCAAGCCTAACACTAGGTTGACCATCAACCACTCGATATTTAATTTTTGATTTCCAGACTATTCGCCCAGGAAAGCTAAAGATGGCAAAGACTTGCCTTTGGCTAGATACATTCGCACCAGAATATTGGAGGATGGAAGAGCTTCAGAACTCGAACTCACTCTTCTAGTCAACGCCTATCTTTTAGTTACTCTGGGTGACGCGAACAGCCTACATGACATCTGTAAGTACAGACATAACCTGTAATATAGTATTCTTTTGCTTCTTACGACTGCAGATAGAAATCGGACTTCATAAACTAAACCGAAGACTACAGTCAATATTTTAACTACTCATATTTTTCTTCAAACAGTGTTATCAATATAGCTGTAAATAATTCATCGATTTGAAAATATAATCTTGTTTTAACTTAACAAATTAAAATATGATTTATATTTCAGTAAACGCCATTTTCAATACGACCAATTGTTGCGCACCAGAGCGTAGATCAAACTACATTTGTGATCCGATCCCGATACCATCATACGATACGGTACATCGGTTCACAAACGTTCGATGTATGAATTTGACCAAACCGCAGAGTTTCCAATACTTTGGGTGTCGAGATTTTGGTACGGAGTTTGTAAGGGTAAGTTTTTAAAACTTGAAATGCTGATGTTGAGCTGATGTTGAAATGATCTTCGAGTACGCCTTAATAATGAAAATAACTGTATAAATTTAAATTTTTTTGGTTAGTTCAATCTTTAAAAAATAAGAATTGGCTCTTTTAAACCAAAGGTTTTTTTAATTCTGTAATTTGTAAGAAGTTTGGTCACGTTTTCAGATAACGTTTGCTACACTATTGCATGATTTAGGTCCTGTATATGGCAACATGATGGAAATCACCAATGATATAAGATCGTTTTCTGATGGAATGATCAAGGTTGAGATAGAAAATGGAAAGAAATTCCCTATATCTAATCCAGACAAAGATCCACGTACAAACGGCTGCGGTTTAAATATTCTGCCACGTGAGAAGCGTTGTCATCTATATTGTAAGTATTATTATGATGGCAGAATAGAGTAGTAGAGGTTGATCGATAGTTTCTACCAGACCAATCGATCGATCGTTGATCGACGGTATCGATCGATATTAGAAAGGATTAGTCGAGGCCATCACCCGCGGCTGCTCGACGTCGACCTATGCCATCGACCGGTAATCGATCGCTGGTTAGAAGACTGATATTTTGAATACGTTGAATGTATTGCATTGATTTCAATGTTAGTTTTTTTTTAATTAGCCTACCAAAGTGATTCCATTCTACCTAATGGTAAGCAGTAGATGGAATCCAAAAGTGGTGGACACCATTCCAAAAGCCAAACTACTGGTAAGGCGGCTTAATGAGATGCTTTTTCACGCACTTTCAAAAGACTCAGGATCATAATTAGATGGGAACACATGCGCTGGTAAAGATTTCAAGGTTTTCCAGGGTTTACCATCATAATTGGTTATCAAAGCCTTCATATTCTTTGTCACGAATATTACTCTTCGTAATTTCACATCTTTTCAGAGTTAAATTTACAAGTTACATTAAGTTAATTATTTGAACTCTGTTAATAACTAGGATTACTAAGTTTATCACATAATATTGTTACAGTTTTAAATGGCGCAGTCGGACCAAATATTATTATTATTGCATTCTACAGACAACACAATTACATAGCAAAAAAACTACGTGAATTGAATCCCTGCTGGGACGACGACATTTTATTTCATACTGCAAGAGACATTAACATTGCTATATATCAACAGATACTTTTCTGTGAATTGTACCCGATTGTATTAGGTAAATCATACTTTATTATTATATCATGTAAGTTTATTTTCAACTAGCCGTTGCCCACAGCTCCGTCTGTGTGAATGTCGGTTATCGCATAATATATTTTCACTAATTATAAACATGTTTATACATTGACGATTATTTATACAAACTTTCATCCCCTAGCTCAACACCTTCAAGTAATCTTTCCGCGATAAAAGATAGGCTATGTTGTTCCCCACGGTTCATTTTATCGTTCATATTAGGCGTGAACGCGTAACAGACAGACAGACAGAGCAACTTTCGCATTTATAATAATAGTGTGAACTGCTATTCACACTATTATTGTCTTGGATATTATGTGTGTCAGAAAATATGAAATACTTCAAATGTGTTCTTCCTTTGAGTGAAGCTCGTGTCTAGTGGGGAACAACTGTAGGCTGATGATGATCAAATGGACTTCCACTGCAAAACATAAATTGCTACTGAAGGCCTAGATAAGTAACATAAATGGTAAAAGAAAAGAATAGATAAAAAATGGGTATGGTATGATACGGGACTGACATAAGTTAACGACAATGTTGGCGTTAGCTTATGTCAATTTCATAAATCGATTGATCTATTCTAATCTATTAAAGTTTATGCCACATGTCTAGGCTCTCTGATCGTCTCTACGACACTCTTAGAAATAATAGTGGTTCATATTTTAGACTGCAGTTACACGGCCTATCATCAAATAAGCCCGTCACAACACGTCAAAGGCATCTTATCTTAGAGAGAGAAACCATGAGCACTGATCACTACGGCTGCTCAATACTGATTGGCGTATTTAGTTTATTTTTCATAAATCCAGGTTAATTAAAAATAAATAAAATTATTCACAGGTAAAAAAAATATGGACAAGGATGGTCTATCTTGTCCTGAAGGATTCAGAGAGGTGTACGATGACAGCGTGGTACCGCTGATGTCTGATGAATATATATACGTTCACCGGTTTTTTCACACTATGCAAGAATCAGATGTCAAGTATGTAGCCTTACTACATTTTTTTTTAATTAATGAAATGAAAATAATCCTGTCACAAAAACTAAAGTCGCTTTAGTTAAGAATGGCGGACGTCACGCGGTTTTACCCGCGCGGTTCACGTTCCTGTGGGAGGACGAGAATAAAATGTAGCCCTTGTAACTCAGTGATAATGAAGCTAATGGTTTTGAAATCGCTTCAATAGGTTTTGAGTTTATTCGTTTCATACAAAAATACGAATCTTTCCTTTTTATAATATTAGTGTAGAAATGAGAGCAAATGAGATTTTGGAATTACGTTCATCACTTTGCACCTCATTATTTTACTATGTCAATACTGCTAACTATCTAACCTAACAGAGGGCCTAGACAAGTGGCATAAATGCTAATAGAGTAGGATAGAATCGATTAAAAAACGTATGGGATTGACATAAACTAACGACAATGTTAGCGTTGAAGTGACATAAATAAATTATCGTATGAATAATTTATTTTATGTCATTTTATCAAAATTTCATATTTATAAAATTACTGAACGTTAAACTATTATTGAATTGTTGATTAAAATTTAGATTTTAATAATTTCTATTTTATATTTAAGTTTAAGTTTAAAGTGCTTCTAAATTATTATGACAATCGCCAAACATTTACTCTCACGAAGTAATGAGAAGAAATATAAAATCAAAAAATAATTCTTACAACAATTCCGTCACCGAAAAGTCTTCTTAGAAGATCTTAGACTTTAGGTAGGTACTGCTACTAAGATCTCCAAAGAAGACTTACCCCCAGTTTATGAAAGGCTGATCGACGAAAAATTACTAATGAACTGTTAAATCTCATGTGAAGTACCTAAAAACATGCTAAAAGCATAGATAATTAGTTTAATTTGATCTAATTAGTTATTACCTAAATTTACGACTAAGTGGCCGATTGGCGGACTTATTCCACGTTGACTGTAGTCGTACAGTGGTACGATCTAAGTCACCGTTGATACGTGCGCGTCGCCACTTTAATGCACTCCTCGCACTTAACACTGAATGTGATATTTTGTATGACAGTTGAACAACTATTAAGACATATTTTCTGACATATTGTGAAAACTTACCTGACCAATGGGATAGATATAAGAAAGATGACTATAACGAATTCGAATATTTGTGATATCAATAAATAATTAATATCTTGACATTTACTATAAATATCTTTGACATTGTAATTCCAATTATTGTATTGAATTGACTGTATATATTATATTGATGTACCCATGTAAGATAATTGTAATTGAATTACATTCGTTTTTATCTCAATAAATAAATAAAATTAACTAGATCAAATTTAACTAATTATTCATGTTTTTAGCAACCCAAATGGTACTTCACATGAGATTTAACAGTTAATTAGTTAATATTTCGTTAATCAGCCTTTCAGAAACTGAGGGTTAGAATGTACACACTTATTAATTTGAAAATTCGCTTGTTGTGTTTCGAATCCAAAAAAACTAATTTATAATGTTTTTTTTTATGTCAGGCATTACGACGTTGATGGACATTACCTTAAAACAGTGTCTGTTGTGAATCTTACGACTAGAACTGGGTACCTTCCTCTGGATAACCACATGGAAGAACTATATCAAGGCATTTTCAGACAGCCTTCTGCTAAATCTGACTTCGCTGTTGATCCACTGGTGAGTTCAAAGTTACCATTTTATTAATCTTATTTTTTTTAAATAGTTGCAAAGCTATTTTTTCTTTCTTCGCAATAATATGGTAGTAGTATTACGCTGGTTTTAGCATGAATCGGCTGGATCGTCCAGGAAAGTACTACCCTCTTTTATAAGATCGACGTAAGATTATTATTAATACGTCTAATACGTTTCGTTCGGTGAGTGAGAGTGCCGGAGGTCCAATTTGCTTTTTCCTTATCTATCTCAATTCTTTTACCTCCCCCCTTCCCTTAACGGTAGGCAGCAGCTCTGCAGAGTTCCTGGAGCAATGCTAGAGACTCTAAGTCACCCATTAGCGACAGATACCATATACTATCACGTGGGCTGTTTGCATGTCACCACTGTCGGCATTAAATAAAAAACGTCTAAACCATACAATGGATTTTCACACAGATTCAATATCGTGTTACTCACACCCACAAGGTTTATAAGTAACCTTACAATATAACAATAGAAAAAACGAAAGAATTTCAAATAATTGTAATCATGTCCTAAAACATTGATATTATTAATCTAACACGTAATACTCCCACTGCGTACAGAAGCATTAATCACCACGCTTGTTTAAATCAAGCTTGTTTGCCTAATCATTATTTTCTTTATATTTTTAGATGGGTCAAGATGTTCTGTACCGCTTCTTCTTTGCTTCAGATGTATTAACATATAATTTGGAAAAGGGAAGAACATTTGGTTTCCAACCATACGTAAAATATAGAGAGTTCTGCGCTAATAAACCTTACAAAACATTTGATAGTTTAAAGGATGTTATGACGGAAGAGGTACGTATTGAAAAAGTTTCAATTATTTTAGATGAGATGGTGACCCGTAGGATACTTTACAAGTCAATAGTTATAGACGATGTAGAGAAAAACAAAGTAGGTGAATGTGATGGCAAAGTTTATAGACCATTTTAAGGTGATTTATTTATTTTATATATATTTATTTTTAAGTTTATCAGAATGGCAGTACTAACTAAACTAATATACACTTAAACAGTAAGTCTAGCACACTCAAGAACATTGTAACCATAGAATATTAATGTGATACAAATAAACACAAAGATAAAGACAAAACTAAGAACCTATTAAACATCTCTCACACAAAACGTCAAACATGCTAACAATATCTGCTCCCATCCATTTACAAACAAATCGATAGTTGGGTCTGAATCCAGGAGATTTTTAAGAGCAGTAAGTGTTACAATACAAGTACATTTATACAAATATATAAAACATCTTTGTACATATACATATATTACTATGTATGTATTGCTAGGTTTTATACAGCAACTAACGTGATAGTCCTACCACTTTGAAACGCACCAAAAGAAGCGCAACAGAAGTACCTATTCCCCGAAACGCACCAAGTAGTAATTTTTTGTTGTTTGTTCCTAACTGGGGCTCTTCGAGAAATACCCTTATCTAGCTAAACTACCTTTGACCTTTCTTTCGATCATCCTACCTTTGATAAACAAATAAAACTTTTCAGAGGATATACCGTTTAAAAGAAGTATATAGGAACATAGAAGACGTGGAGCTGATGGCAGGTATATGGGCTGAGAAAAGGGTTCCAGGCGGTGTAGTACCTTATACTGTGTACTGCCTGATCGTGGACCAGTTAAAACGAGAACTGAAGTATGAAAGGCATTGGTTCGAGAGGGCGAAGAGACCACATGCGTTCACTAAATGTGAGTACACGTTTATCCTGTACTATCCATTAGATATAATGTTTAATTACGATGTTTAATAAATCAAACTTCATTTTATTTTTGTCTAAGCATTAAAATACTAAGCTTTAGAGGTTCATTCTGTTACATACGACGCAATTTAGATGGCAAAATTTAATGACACTTTAGAGTACTCGTATAGTACACAAGAGCCTATACAGTCTATCTGTAATTAGTTGTTCACATTATTTAAAAATTCTTAGGTACAAGTATGTGCTTAATTCAAAGTCTATGCTCTCTAGCTTCTCAGTTTTGTGTCTCTCATGGTGATGAGATCAGCTTGCATTCCTTAAGCATCTCTTCCATTTCGTCCTGTCTCCAAAATTGTCCTTGAAAACCTTGCCCTTCCTCGTATCCTTGGTAACTACATTTTCCACCTTGTCTTAAGTCACCTTTAGATTTTTTTTTATTACCGCCAATGGCAGATTAGCAAACAGCCCACATGATGGTAAGTGGTAACAGTCGCTCATGGTCGACTCAGAGTCCCTAGCGTTGCCCCTGCAATACTAGAGACTGCGAAGCCCAGCAGCTGACGTAAAGGGAATGGGATAGATGAATGGATTGAGGGAGGTGAGAAAAAAGGAAAGGGTGGAAATTTGGACCTTCTGCACTCTTACTCACCGAACGACACGCTAGACTACGGATACTATTACCACAGTAATACTATCTATTATATAGATAATATTACCGTGCTATTACTCTGACGTCCGGGAGAAAACCGGAAGGGACAATTGTAGTGCTAAGTTAAATTGTAATTAAAATTGATTGTTTTTAATTTAATTTTCGAAAATAATTTAATATTTGAATATTTGCCAGATCAACTAAAAGCTATCAGGAAGGCTACAATTGCTGGTGTTTTGTGTACTAATGCTGACGGAGTGACGAAGATACAATTGGAAGCATTTAAATCCATCTCATCTAAGTAAGATTAACTGTGTTTACTTTATAGTGAGTTATATAACATTACTCCTACATTAGGTATGTCCACGGGGGTAAAATCCCGTGCGAGTGACTGCGGGTTAACCTGAAGACGCAGCGTGGGCAGACGCAGTTACCTGGCAACTGATGGATGAGAGTGGCTCTCAACTGGTCTTGGTGACAAAAACTGGAGGAAGCCTATGTCCAGCAGTGAACGTCTGATATGATGATGATGAATTCTTTAGGTTATAATGTCCACGTCTATTAATTGTAATACTACATTTTTTGGTCAAAGTTATTTTAGAGTTAAATGATAAACGAGTTAAATCAATTGTCGTCTATATCATAATAAAACTAGCCTGTGTACTGTCCTACTGCAGGGCAAAGGCCTCTTCTCATGTAGAGAAGGCATGAGCATTCATCATCACCACGCTTGCTCAAGGCGGATTTGCAATTTCAGACTTTGAAGTCCAGGTTTCCTCACGATCTTTTCGTTCACCGTCAGTCAGAAATATCAATATACAACTAATATTTATATTAAAAATAATAAAATGTTTTTAATTAGTATTCATAAATATAATAATATGTATCATTTTTTCAGGAATAAATTGGTTGACTGCAATTCTAGTAAGATGGGGAATGTAGATTTTTATGCTTGGAAAGATCCGGAATGCAAGAAACATTAATAACCTCTTCAGTACCAAAATATTAATTTTATTAGAATTAAGAGGGTTTACGCGTCATGAGTGGTAACGTCGCAATTTAGTGTCATATTTTCGTAGTTTTCAATTTTTATCATTTAATCGGAACTATATTTTAAAAATATGTTCTATACAAATGCTACATTAAGGTAAAAACCACGAATTATGATACTAAATTGCGTAGTTGTCACTCATGACGCGTAAACGCTCTTAAAATTGTATAATAGGCATTCTGTTCAGTCTGCCATTTAAGGCTATTGTAATTCTATACTGCAACTTAGGAGGCCCAATTACCTTCTCGGTTCTCTTTCACTTCCTTTGGTAGATTGGTTAATTCTCCTGAATAAATCACCAAACCAAATAGTGTACTTTATTAACTTAGGAGCAAAGAACTTAAGAATTGTTTGCTAATTTAACGTTTATAATTTATTTGTGTCAGAGTAATAATAGTAATAAAAAATAAGCAAACAAAATATCTTGATTTAGACCATGAGATTGTTGACATGTGGGATGTGGATTCTGTTGTCATTGTACCGATAGTCATCACCGTAAATGGTTTAATAGCTAAAAGGCTCGATCAACATCTAAAGAGGCTGGTATTAGGTGGATGGGTCAAGGGCCAGATCCAGAAGGCAGTACTGCTCGACACGGCACGTATTATTAGGAGGTTTCTCTCTCTGGAACCCTAATCGCCGGTGACTTGGACTCTAGTCTCGTTGCCGGTGGTAATTATTTTTAAATGTGTATTTTTATTGTTTTATGTACCTATTTACAAATGTGATTAATATGAAACATGTGAATAAACAGAATAATAATACGAGCCTGTTTATTGTCCCACTGCAGAGGCCTTCTTAAAATGCAATAAATAAATTTAGGTGCTAAAATCTGTTGTTTTATTTGTGTGTCCTCGTGTATTATTATATAATTCGAGTTAGTCCGGTCTGATCCTCAGATCTGATCCCCTAGGGGATCGGTTTATTTTAATTTTATTGTCTATTCAATTGTTTCGTAGGTACTTTGCTTGTGTATAAAAATTGCCATTACAAATATATCCGTTCATTGCTTATATAATATTTTTGCCCTCATCGTTAACCAACTTAGTTTACATCCGAGATTACGCGTATGATGCGTCACTTCTTTAAATGACCTGACTGACAACGAATTTGCAACGAAAAATATGAATTCATTGTGTGGTCTCCTGTCTAAAATATTACCACATCACCTTCGCGGGTCAAAATCAAAGTTAAAGCATTTATTTCATACAGTTCCTAAAATAAGATGCTTATGAACAACAAAATTACACAAAAATGGTAGTGGATAAGGCACCCGCATCGTAAACACGAGGTAGTAGGTTCGATTTCGGGCAAGTGTCTATGTGGTTTTCAAATTATATGTACTATCTAAATTTATCTTGAACATTTCTGACTGACGGTGAAAGAAAACATCGCTAGGAAACCTGAACTTAAAAAGACTGAAATTGCCAATTTACCTTGAGCAAGCGTAGTGATTAATGCTCATGCCTTCTCTATACGAGAAGAGGCCTTTGCCTTGATGATGAAAATATTCAGACATTAAAAGTTTTATTTTAATAAAACGGACAGAACTTATTTTCAAAATTGAATAATTATGACAATTTTTATTTAAAAATATTTATTAAATTACTTTGATAAGCTTGATCATAAACTAAAAGGCAAAAATTAGCAGCAGCGGCACACGTGTGGAACTAGAAAAAACGTGCAATAGAAACACACGTGTGCCACTATACACGTGGCAACATAGACTTATTGTTTATCTACCGTAATGAAGCTTGTCTCTGGCACAAAGTAGATACGTACAGAGAGAAAGCTTCCTACAAACGCACAAATCGGTGGCACTGCTACAAGCACGCGGGGCATGTGTGCGTGTCCACTGGCCGCTTGTCGCGTACACGGCGAGACTGGAAAAAACCGGTTGACGCCGGCACAGCCAGTTGACAATCTCAGGGTCAGTGCGACGCACGTTAAATTTAATTGTTAATTATTTTATCGGTTAATTTTAATCGTTGAAACTATAATAAATATGTTAATATTTATATTCATGAAAAGTTTGATTAAAATTAAATAATGTTAATGATATTTAATAAGAATGATTGTTTATTTTAACGCGTTATAAGTTTACCTCTGTGAACTTACCTTCATATTTAACAGGTTCATCAAATTCTTTCAAAGTTTGTAGGTAGGTTTAGATTTGTACCTACATAATTGAAATATACACGAATGACAATGTTCAACAATCACGAATGAAAAATCACATTGGCAACAAAACTTTTATAATATTATCAGCTTAAAACACTAAAATACCTATATCGAATTTAGCTACTTATAAAGGCAAAACGACAGATGTTTTCCTATTCACTATGTTAATCCTATTCGTTTTAATGAGATATCAAAATCAGTAGGTTATTCCGGTCTGATCCCCTGAATCTCATACACTGAGGATTGCTTTACTTTTTGTTATTTTCTATTCAGTTCTGATCGCGTAGGAGATCAGAAACAAAACCTAAAAATATTGATATATTTTATTCCAGTCGTATCCCCTAGTTATCTTTGACAGATTTTCGAGAACATACGTACAATAACTTCACGCCTGCCTTCCATTAATGGGGTAAGCAGAGACTATACAAGAGCGTTTATTATTTTTATGTTTTTAATTCATTGTTACATAAACTGCTTTTCTCTTGAATGTACTTACCTATCAAAAGCACTGAGGGGATCAGACCGGTATTACTAAATTTGCAGAGAATCAGAAGGGAATTAAAGAATAATTATAACCCGAAGGGATGAGATCTGGGGGATCGGACCGGAATAACTTCTTATATAAACTATTTAACAAATGTTTTGTTTGTCTTAACCTATTGTGACAATCCTACCAGAATAGGTAAGGTTGTCACAATAGGAACAAACACTTTCTTAGGAAGCTTTGCCTCTGTACGGCTACTCTGTGTCTTTGGTCACTAGTACTCTTACGGGAAAAGATATCAAGCTAATTAATAATTTTTAACTCTCCAGTCCAGATACAGACATATTTTTTTAATAAAATATGTCAAATTGTTATAAAAGTATTGCACTATTTAAGTATGAATTTTGTTTAATTATAGTGTTTTGATAATACATATTTATTTGCAGTTATGTTATGTCAATATCAAAATGTTTTGTTTATTATTTTATTTTCTGCTCTGCTCCCGTCGTCGCCAGTGTAATAAGAATGATAACTAGTAGATAATAATAACTAATCACTAAAATATTTGAATTGACTTTGTAAGCGCTGAGAAAATTTGTTTAAAGAAAATCGAAAAGATATTGGGAAATAAAGAAACAGACCCTGATCTAAATAATTAATCTTTGGAAAAGCCTCGAGTATGTACTCTGCATGTGTAATATTAATGAAGTTTGAGTGTTGAATGACACTATTAATTCCTTTGTTAAAGTAAAAGTAAGTATTTTGACCTAAAAAATTTTAATTTCACATCAATTAACAATAGGATTAACATATCTTTTTATATGAATTTATATAAAAATATATAATTATTGTTATTTAATACAGTGATGAAACTATATTTAGTTAGGGGTTAGTGGCCTCGTGGGAACTGGGAAGCCAATTTCAGTCAAGCTGGTCTAAGTTAGGTGAACTAACGTTATCAGTCCGATGTATTAACCTAAGGGTAGCAAAATCGATATAATGAAAAATAGTATTTTTTATTTCATTTGCCTATGAAACTGACTCAACTTTGCCTGCAAGTAAGCAGAAGGTTTGTTTGTGGTTTGTGGTAGAAAGGTTCTAGAGTGGCGACCCCTCACAAGGTGGACAGACGAACTGGTAAGCACTGTTTTGGCGGCTAATCGGTGAATTAGTGCGGCTCACGACCGGCCAAGTTGGCGAAAATAAAAGAAGGCCTATGTCCAGCAGTGGACGTCTTTTCGCTGATATGATATAATGAACTTTTAAACTGCACATTACAATTTTATAATCGAAAACTCAAAAACATAATTAAAATCAGCTTGCTAAAAATAAAATAGAAATTAAACGTGGGTGATTAAACACCTCTGGCTAACCCTTTGGGGATCAAAGGCGTAAAGCTATGTACGTAAGTACAATTAATGACTCTTCAACCACCACGAGCCACTCTATGCCTATCTGAAAGTGTCTCATACTTTGCTTCTGCTAGCTTAATTCTATGTGTTTGGCCTTTAACCGTTTTGCCCAATATCACGATATCGCTAAAAATTTTAAGTATAACATAATCCCCAAATATCTTTTATCTGAAAATGTGCATAGCAAATAAGATTAGATAGTGTACATTACCTTACGTTAATTAATCCTTTTTATATACTGTGTCGTGGTGTAGCAGGCAATATATTAGTCTCTTAAAATTTAAAAGATTACATACATACTATAAATTTTCGACCTAAATCTTATGTATTCAGAGGGTCTAGACAAGTAGTATCGATTTCTATTCTATTCATACAATAGATTAAAAAATTTAAGGAATTGACATCAGCTAACCTCAGAAACAAGGACTAAAGCATAGAAGGAGTGTTAATCGCCCTCATACACTTATCCTATTTTTCAAATGAGCCGGATACTTTGAAAAGAAAGAGACAAATAATTTTGCTAACGACGGCTGGTGTACACTGTAGAAACGATTGGTTACCTTTGGTTACCTTTGGATGCCGAATTAAGAAGCGAACTAATGTTAAATGTTGCAACTTGTCAAGGCCCCTAGACAATTTAGTCGGGTTATACCGTCGCTCGTAATTTTCATTGTTGTCTGCCTGTTTTGTGAAATAATGTATGTTCTTTAATAATTACAAAATGCTATTCTGAAGTAAAATTAAGCCCATTAGATAAGCAATGTCCTGCCTTATTGTAGGTTGTAAATTACATTCTTCTCGCAAAGAAAATCAAGCTATAATCGTCAACTTCCATCGGTGAGTAGATAACAAACCAATAATATATACTAAAAACCTTTACATAGGTGCAAAATACCTAAGTGATACTTTACTATACTGCAATCATTATTATAATCGTCTGTTTGGCATTCGATTCAGTAATTTTTAAGTATTTCATTTTTACCAATTTGTGTAGTCATGTTCAATAGTGTTGTCACTTGTGCTGCATATTTTATCGATGACAAAAATATTACTTTAATTTGTAGTTAACGATTTTGCATACAATTAAAATCGATAACTATCTTTGTACTTTTCATAGTGTTTCATACATTGTGTTTCTTTGCAGAAAGATAATGCTATGAGACTAATTAAGAGAGAATTATTTTCTACAATGACATGACTACAGAAATTTATTGATAAAATTGATCGGAAAAGAACTTCTAAAAGTACGAATTCATAGCATAACAAAAAATATTTCTGCTTATGCACAAAAAATCAGGACATTCTTAAACAAAACTGTAATTTTAAGGGGCAGTAATGATGTGTTTGAATATTATTGGAAATATAGTCATACATTTGTGACATGAATAATACAGCTGTGTTTTATTTTTACCTTGGGGTATCTGTTTTAATGCTAAACTAAGAAAGTCAGAAAAGAACAGAGGGCCGATACTGGTATTTTGGCGATCCACACACTGCCCCGCACTACGCTGCGGGAGCGTGGCGACGCGGCGACGGAGCCACGCGTGCAGATGCAAGAGTGCTGGTCAGCATCATCAATCACGCACGTTACTGCAGAACTTGGTGTCCACTCGGTTTGGCCCCGAACCCACGCGCGTGAGTAAGTGTTGCTCTGCACGTAAGCGTGTGATTTGCAACACAGCGCTTGAATGCATTTTCAGTGTGTTGCACCACGTGTGATTATACAAAGAAAGATACTTACAAACAATACAAGAACACGCACGCTCCGTGATGCGAGGCAGTGTGTGGATCGATCATGTGTATATTTCAATTTTCAATTTAATTTATTCATTACTAATTTACATTGTATTTGAACTTACAGCATGAAACATGAATATATATTATATAATTATATAAACTTCAAAATTATTTCACATTGAAAGTGCTCCTGGCGCCGCTGCCGGCCTCTGCCATTCCGGTGATGTGTGAAACGGCGCTTTGTTTCTTGTAGTTCGTTTACGAGAGCTTTTATGAAACCAGATCTCATTTGATTTCAGCATGTCTGATAATTTACCATAGCCCATAGTCAAATTTCATCTATCGATATCGATAAACTGTCAGAAGGTATCGCAGCACTATTAAACTTCTATTTGTCTCTGAGTGTGTACTGTTACGGGTCGAGATGATGGAGACTTTTAAAAAAAACACTTTTTACGAAACTGTAAATTTAATTAGGAAATAGAAAGAAATTACAATCAAATATATGTGTCCACATCGAATGTTAAACCCGATCTAATACGTATAGTTAAATATGCTAAAACGACAATTTCGCATTGACGTCAATTATGAGAATTACATTGAAGTAAACAACTTAGGACAGCTCAGCACTTTATTTTATATTAGAAGTAGCAAATGAAATATTATAACAGCCCCCCCGATAAGATTGATCATCACAGATTTAGTGATGAGAAAGACTGAAAACAAAATTATTTATCTTAAATAGACTTCGATGTGGGCATTACAAACTATATTTACAAAAACTATAAAACCTAACAATTAGGATAAGCATAAGTATACTTAATTTTAGATCAGCAATAAAATTAGCAAATAGGTATAGCTTTATTAGACATAAGTTTTAAGTAAGTTTAAGTAAATAAGTGAAATTGTATTTTCTTATTAGTATAGTGGATTACAAATTAAAAATAGAATGAAATAAAATTATTAGTAGATCAGCTAATATACTAAATTAATACTTAACAATTTTATTATTACAGAAAATTATTTCATTGTATTTCGTTTAATAGGAATAGGAACTGGCAAAGACTTTACGGAAATATTATCGTTTTCAGCTTCTGAAGAATCTGAAGTAAAAACAGAGTTGTCTATATTAGTTCTAGATGTTTTAGATTTTGTATAATTTTTATTATAAATTTTTATGCACCATCCTGTACTCTTTGGACAAATATGTCTTCTTAATCTAAACAAAAGATAACTTAAGAACATTATTGAAATTATATAAGATAAGGAAAGGTAATGTGTGCCATATTTTTCTAAATGAGAAGGTTGTTCAATTTTATTAATTTGTTTCTCAAAGTCATCAAGCTGAGTGCTTGCCCTTTACAGTGAATCGAAACTATTAAATTCATTTAATTTTACAAGAGAGACTTTAAGTAAAGTTTTATTTAATCTTGACTTGTCACAACAATCATCGTTAATTATGTTAAAATTTGATACAGTAGTTGTAAGGTTAGATGAAATACTATCACTTGGCACAAAAGTCAGCGTTTTGTAAAACGCTTTACAAGATTTTGGAAGATGTAAAATACCTGTACCAAACAAGATTTCATCATGATCTCTCAGATCGTCATTACACATTATGTAACCTTTACCAGGTTCTGATTGCACAATCCAGCGATTGTTAGATATTTTTTGGAACATATCAATAGAGCCATGCAGAATCCTTGTTTGGCAGGATTTGGGTAACTTATCAACAACGTCCGTCAACAAAGTCGTCTCACACGTAGGATTCGCAATAGTTGAATACACATTGTTTAACACACACACAAAACACTGATCTTTGATAATTTTGCACTCACTAACACTTTCTAATTGCGAGTAAAATAGACGATCTAAAGTTATTGCCAAATATTGCTTGTTAGGAGCAATTAGGACGTAAGTGTCTGGAGTTTTATTATTAAACGAAATAGGTAAAGGAATGTTATGAAATACATTGTACGTTTGAGAAAGAACCAGCGGTATCTTTAATATCACTATTAACTTACTATCATGGTAGTAACATACGATATCCGATATGTTTATTATCTCATTAATGTTTTGCAAGGTTAAAGAAATAGGTATCTCGACGTGTCGAGGTAGATGGTTTATATGTAACTCGAGCTCCTTGTACAATTGCATAGGACTAAGTACAGTCGGGTGCAAAACGTTCATTTTACTAAATAATATTGCATTATTTAATTTTATACCATCAATGTCGAAGGATAAAGTCATTATGATATTTTCTAACGAGTTAAATAGCAACATTAATTGTGATTTAATTTCTAATTTGTCACTTGTATTTAATATAGTTTCGAAAGTTTTTTCAATATGATTTAAATTTTGATTTAAACGATTTTCATTGTCTTTAACTTTCGACATTGTATTATTGAATGTAGAAATAGTAGACTTAATGACGTGTATATTATCACGCATTAGTATTGTTAACTGTTTTTCATCTGACTGTACTTTATTTATTGCGTCAGTGAATTTGTTTGCGTCATCCGCATCCAAAGTACCAAAGAAAGTTTTTAATATGGATCCGCCTGCATCAATTAAACCTCGTCTAGAACGTCTTGTTTCTTTAACCTGAACTAGATACGAGATAGATGAGAACTTCTTAACATTATTAGTATGCTGTGATTTTAAAGAATTTAATGTGTTGGAACAATCAATTTTAATTTTTGAAGATTGGTTAGAATCACAGTATTTAGATACTCTTTCAAATAAAAATTCGACATTTTCTAAATGTGGTTGTATATGACTAAGATCTACGTATGTTATAACATTCCAATAATCGTTGGTAAACTTAACATCTAGTAATTGATCGAAATGAAGCCCAGGACTCTTTATAATTTGTGTGACGAATCGGTCCGCGTAAACTGACACCGAACATCTGTAAGCAATATACACAAATAGCATATACTTTCATATAATATTAGCACCTTATTTTATTTTATTTATAATACAACAGGAATTGTTTAGTTGAAGGCTGGTTTAATTTCATCATAATGATGACGGATATGTTTTCTTTCGACTTGTATGGTAACAGTATGATTGCCGTTTAATTCAATTATTTTATAAGGCCCTTTCCACACTGGAGATAAGGCTTTATTCTGTTTATGATGGCATCGAATATATACCATGTCGCCAACATTATAAGTAACGGGACGAGAGTGGGTATCATAATATTGTTTAGAGCGTTCTTTGGAATGTTGTATGTTTTGTAAAGCTTTCTGCCGACTGTAATATAATCTATGGTTCAGAGCACGCACATAGTCTGTATAAGTATTGTTATCTAAAGTGTCGATTGATTTTGTAATATAAGGCTTATGGCCAAATATGAGTTCAAACGGTGCAAAACCCGTGGTCGAATGAATGTTTGAATTATAAGCTAACATTGCCGTATTTAGGTACAAGTCCCATGTATGTGCATTTTCTACTATATAAGAACGTAAATATTCTTTTAAAGTGGAATGACTTCTCTCTAATGCACCACAAGTTTGCGGGTGATACGGAGAAGCATAGATATGTTTAATCCCGAATAGTCTCTTTAGCTGCTTGAATAAGTCTGAACAAAAGTTAGTGCCCTGATCTGTAACAATATTTCGCGGTATTCCTATATGTGATATAAAATAGATGAAACGTTGTGCTGTCTCTTGAGCAGAACATGTCTGCATGGGATAAGCCTGAGAATATTTAATGCTTATAGCATTAAGTCCGCCTATGTACCTGTGTGCATTAAGTTTAAATAAATAAATAAATAAATAAATATTTGGTCAAGTCATCTTGAAGAGTTAGAATGAATTTGTATTGGTCTATTCTAGTTTCAGGGAGAGGCCCTACGATGTCTAAATAGAGTTTTTCATTTGGCCTAGTAGCTGTTGAAGTTATGATCATTGGCGCTTTATTAGAATGTCGTAATGGTTTATTAACTTGGCAAGATTTACAATTCTTAACATAATTTTCTATATCTTGGCGCATATTTTTCCACCAATAAAGCGTTTTTAACCTATCGTACATGCGGGAAATACCAGGATGTCCTGCAGAAGGTAAGTCATGATTTTCTTTTAAAATACGAGGAATTTCAGCGGGTGTTGGGAACAGAATATTATTATGATATATATGGACTTTAACACCCGTTTTATGAAATATAAACCCTAACATATTATATAGTTTAGTAAATGATATCTTTGTGAAAGGATCTTGGAAATCAGATATGGCAAATTCTTTCTCTTCCGAATACCAGGTAATTATTATATCCTTGTAATCTCTTAGCATATTAAAAATATCTTTGTATGACATTTCGCCATAATGGTGGACGCGTAAGAATAAATGTGTAAATACATGTTTTTCGTTGGACGTGCTCTGGAATGTAAATAGTTCCCGTTCTACAGTTCTTATATCAGGTAAGTTATTGTCAAATTTAGACAACTGTATAATTTCAGAACAGTATGGAATAGAGTCATCTAAGTCAATCGCAGACGGGTAAGTAATCATTTTACATTTAGCCTTGAGTAATGAATCGTTATGCTCTAGAATAACGGTGTCATATGAAATATTTTGTTGTTGACTAATTTGTAAATATTTTTCATATGTTTCAGAATTTGAAGGAGTACTAGGATCAACGGCAAGTATTGGGTTACGAGACAAGGAATCAGCGTTACAATTTATTTTACCCTTTTTATAAACTATTTCGTAATCGAACTCTTCGAGTTTTAAACGCCAGCGAATTAATTTTGAACTAGGATCTTTGCAATTAAATAACCACTGTAAAGGTTTATGATCAGTGACTATTTGAAACTTGCGGCCATATAAATATGGTCGGAAAGTTTTAGTACCAAATATTATAGCAAGGCATTATTTTTCCATTGTGGAATAATTACCTTCAGCTTTATTTAAAGTGCGTGAAGCATAGGCAATCGGAAGATCTTTATTTACTTCACCCTGAGAAAGGATAGCAGAAACGGCATAGTTGGAAGCGTCTGTAGTAAGTAGGAAAGGCTTAGAAAAATCTGGGTATTGAAGGATTGGAGCTGTAGTAATTTTATTTTTTAAAGTATTGAAGGCAATTCGTTGTTCTGTTAGCCACGTGAATTTAGTATCTTTTTTCAAAAGGCTAGTAAGAGGTTTTGTTATATGAGAAAAGTTATTTATACGTAACGTCTATAATAACCAACAAGACCTAGGAATGATTTGATATTGCGTGGATTTTTTGGAATTGGAAACTTTTGTACACACTCTACTTTTTTAGGGTCAGGTTTCACGCCATGCTCAGATATTATGTGACCAAGATATTGTACTTCTTTGCAGAGAAATTTCACTTTTATCGGGCTGTAGCTTAAGATTATGTTTGCGTAACTTTTCAAAGACTAATTTGAGTTTTGAGAGGTGTGAGGATAGGTCATGGCCAAAAATAACAATGTCATCTAAGTACGTAAAGCAATGAATACCTTGTATGCCAGAAAGTACGATGTTCATTAGCCTTTGGAAGGTAGATGGAGCATTTTTTAGTCCAAAAGGCATCCTATTGAATTGGTAGTGTCCTGGTTGACCCGAAACACCGGGAACACTAAAAGCTGTGTTTTCAGCATCCGATTCTTTAGTGCAAACTTGGTGAAATGAAGATGCTAAGTCGAGTGTAGTAAAGTATTTACTGTGGCCAAGTTGATCTAATATATCTGTAATATTTGGTATAGGGTAGGCGTCACCGATAGTAATTTCGTTAAGCTTTCGGTAGTCTATTACAATGCGCCATTTTGGTTTGCCCGACGCATCTTGTTTTTTTGGTACCACCCAGATAGGGGCTGACCAAGGGGAAACAGACGGACTAATAATACCTTGATCTAGCGTATTTTTTATTTGTTTACTAACCTCTTTTTTATGACATTCAGGAAAACGGTAACTTTTGACATGTATAGGAGTTTCAGATGTGGTACGGATTTCATGTTGAATTGTTTTAGTGGCAGTCAAAACATCACCCTCTAAATAAAATATGTCATTAAATTCGGAACATAATTTTCGTAGGCCTACTTCTTCCTCTTTATTTAAATGATCACACCTTAACGCGTTTTGAACCTTTTTATCATGATCTAGATTAAACGAAGTTGTAGGAAAACAAGAGAAAGTTTCTTCGACTAATTCAGGGGAGATCGAGTCTTTTAAAGAATTGCGCTCTAGGACGATTGAGACTGGTTCTAATGTTAACTTTATTGGATTTAGAATAACTTTATTTTCAGAAGTATTTAAAACAGAAACGTTAACCTTATTGTTTGATTTAACACGAGTGAGACATTTAGAAAATAAGAGTTTGGGATAATCATTGATTTTTGTTGTTAAAATTAAACCTTCTTTTAACTCAGGATTTGTTACTAAACATTCAATCATCATTTCAGTGCGACCTGGAATTATGTAAACTGGTTCAGTGTGCAATTTAAAATAAACGGACGTCTCACCTGGTAACTGTAATTGAGACGTCGCATATGATATGGTAGCATTATGACTATGAAGAAAATTTGTACCTAATATTCCGTCGTATCTAAGATTTACTTTATTGACAACATGGAAATAGAAAGGGTATTTAATATTATTTTCTAATAAAAAAGATAGCATAAATCTACCTTTTGTTTCATTGTGACAACTAACATCATTAATACCTTTAAATTTAACAGTATTTGAGTCAAGAGGCGGCATTTTGGATAAGCTACTTTCTTTTACTAAACATATCGAACTACCTGTATCGATAAGAAGTTTTAGTGGACGTTCAGAATGAGACGTTAGGACTTCTATATATGGTAATGATGTCTTTTGATTCTGCGATATATCATAAATAGTTGGACATTCCTCAGGACTACCGAGTAAGTTATCAAGTAAATCTTGGTTAGAATTGGTCATAAAAGAGTCAGTGGAAACAGTGGGTTGTACACGTTCAGTTCTATTCGAGATTGAGTCATGTTCAATGCCAATGGGACTTTTGTCCGAACTAGAAGGCAATGATGATGATTTCTTACCGTTACCAATGGGTTTTACAACCGAAGTAGAAGATAACGGCTTGAAATTAGAAATAGCATTGGATTTAGTAGTATTGGGAAAATAATTATTAGAAAATAAATATGATTTCTTACCGTTACCAATGGGTTTTACAACCGAAATAGAAGAGAAGAAAAACCGTTAGGTTTGGAACTAGAAATGTATTTAGATTTAGTAATGTTAGAAATAGGATTGGTAGAAATAGAATTATAATTATTAGTAAAATATTTTATATTAGAAGTGCCTTTGTTTTGGAATTCGCGTCGGCACTTACACGCGAACTCAGACTTTAGTTTAAATCATCATAATTATTTTCTAATTCCTGGATATGCGGTGGTGATGACATTTCGACACAATTTTGTTGTTGATATGGTGTTTTAAATTGCCGGTTTCTAGAATTATTATACTGTCGTTTGCGACACTCTGAAATGTCATGACCAACGTTTTTACAATATCTACAAACAATAGCAGCGGCGCTATGTTTAAAATTCGATGAAGACGGATACTGTGTGCGTGATTGTACTTGGGCTCGAGTATCATTACGTTTTCCGATAAAACATTTCCACTCTAAAGGCCCCTTATTAGTAATTTTTTTACTAAATTCTGGCTTAATCTGAATACTTCTCTTTTGAGTGTTCAAAATTTTTTTTTCTTCTATCGCAATATATACAGCGGCATTTAGAGTTTTTGGGTCTCGACAGCGGACTATATTACTAATATTCGAGTGTAAACCAATCACGAACGTATAGAGCGCGAGATCTTCAGTCACAGCAATACGTCCCGCTAATTCTTTCTTCAAATAGTCGGAATTATGAATTTCGGCTTGGAGACTTGTAAGGCAAGTCTCTATTCTTAAAACATATTGTGCTACAGTCTCATTCTGCTCTTGTTTACATGATTCTAAATCTAATAGTAAATGATTGTAATGTTTCCTTTCACCAAAGTTCTGCCTTAAAAAATATTTTAAACTATCAAAATCATCAAATATTCTATTGGAGCATGCAATTTGAGCTTTGCCCCTTAACTTTGATATAATGAATTTTAATAAGAGCTCTTTTTGTGATTCTGAAGCCAGATCGAGAGCATTTTTACAATTAGTTAAAAATGCAGGCAATACATCACGCTCTCCGCTATATGTATCAATAAAATCACAAAGAACTTTCATAGGAAATTGCTCAGAAATCAAAGGAGCAGACTTGTTCTCACCTTTAGTAGACATATTTAACAGAATACCTAACTAAAAGTTAAAATTCAAATTAACAGACAAGTATTTGGCAATAAGTATACAGAATATTTTTACTCACAATAAGAGCAGGACTTGTAGCAGCATCTGATGATAAGATGATGAGACGGCGGATGCGTGGGCTTCAGTCGGCTTTGACCTTCCTCAGGTCGAAGTTTGCAACAGGAAACAGTGACAGGCGCTAGTAGTACGGCCACTTGTAATTGGAGATAGTGGCAAGAACCAGTGATGAGGAGTGGCGAAATTCACTGACAGCGGTACACAAAAGTTTATGATACGGCGGCACAAAGAGTTTTTGTAGTGAATTGACCACAGAGTTTATGACACGGCGGCACACAGAGTTCGATTTTTGATACACCTGGATACAGAGTACTATTCACCTTATACCACGTTATAGTTTCTTTTTCACGACGAAGATATGAGATACGGCGATGTGGACACGTGTTTTTTATACGCGAGAAAGTCTATCACATCATCCCACTTCTTCACACACCACCACTGTTACGGGTCGGGATGATGGAGACTTTTAAAAAAAAACACTTTTTACGAAACTGTAAATTTAATTAGGAAATAGAAAGAAATTACAATTAAATATATGTGTCCACATCGAATGTTAAACCCGATCTAATACGTGATAGAAATAGAGAAAAGAATGTTGAGAAATGAAAAAAGAAATGTTTAGAAAATGTTCAAGTCAACAAACTCCACTTCCTATTATGACCACTTTCCAAAACGACCATATTATACCAGAACGTCGACCATCGGCTTATCCTGCGATGTCAGGAGCGCGGGATACAAATTAAAACATCATAGTGTTTGGTAGATTAGTTTGAACTGACTACTAACACTTACTTTATTACGAGAAGAACTTATATTATGATTAAATAGAGTTTATTATCTAAAATATTCAAGTTACATTGTTTATACATCGAGTCTATTTACAAACAGGGGTCTAGTTCGAGTTAAGTTTTGACCGGTCTGTTGGCCTAGTGGTTAGTGACCCTTACTGCTAAGCCGGAGGTCGTGGGTTCGATTCCCACCCAGGACAAATCTTTGTGTGATGAGCATGATTGTTTGTTCTGTGTCTGGGTGTAATTTATCTATAATATGTATGTATATACAAAAAAAATGTATTTAAGTAGTTTATGAGACGTTTAGTACCCATAAAACAAGCAAATATAATTGCTTAGTTTAGAGCTAGATGGGGCTGTGTAAATGTGGTAGAATATTATATTGTTATTATTAAACAGAATATTGTTCATATCACTACATTCTTTAAAACAAAGTCGCTTCTCGCTGTCTGTTCCTATGTATGCTTAGATCTTTAAAACTACGCAACGGATTTTGATGCGGTTTTTTTTAATAGATAGAGTGATTTAAGTGGTAGGTTTATATGTATAATACGTGCAAAATATAGTAGAGAAACACTGGTAATTTTAGAGGTTTCTAATGTAATGCAAGGACATAGCGGTTGCGGTGGTATTAACCGGCTGGGAGCCGCTCGGCTGGCCTCTAAAGAAAACATATTTGTGTTGTCTAATGACAAAAAAGCTGTGAACGTTGTTTAAAAAGACATTCTGTGGTATAATTATTTAGTATCAGCTTAATACCTGTGCGAAGCCGGGGCGGGTCGCTAGTTATATTACAATATGATGTTGTATAAATTAAAAGGACACGTTCTAGATGTCTTGTTACATAATAAATGAAATACCTATGAATTTTTTTTTATTATTAATTCGTACCTTATTAGTCATACCTTTAATTCATATACCTCTACTACAAGCCACATTCAACCGATGCACTTACCAACAAACAATATTTAAATTTTACATAAATAGTTATATAAATTGATTAAATCAACCAAAAAATACAAACAAAATATAAGCTAATAGTTAAGTATCTTTTCACTGAGCTTTTAAAACAAGTAAAACAATTGGCAATTAACTAAATATTTTATAAATTATCAAGATAATTGTAATATTATTCTACCTAACGTTGAAATAAACTCTAAATTTAAAATAAATTTCGTTTAAAATTATTAACAAGAGGAACACGGGCACAATAGTGAAGGAAATACTATATAAAGGTTATTCTCATAAACTGCCGATTTTAGTAGCAGCTGTTGGTTTTGAGTGTTGTGTTATAAAATGTTAGTCCCATTATTACTGGTATTCTGCATTAGCGGCCTGGATGCTGTTATTTATGATAGCTTTAGTGGGAAACCTGCAACTAGGAGTCAAATAGAACTATTTGAAAAGAGAAACAATACAAAGTAAGTGATTTTTCTTTACTTCAACTTGAAGGACACTCTCCATGCTGAGTTGCGTAGTCTTTGTCTTAGCCTACCAAAGTGACTCCACCCTGCTTGATGGTAAGCAGTCAGTGGAATCCAGAAGTGGTGGCCACCATTCCAAAAGCTATCATCTTAAACTGCTGGTATGGTGGCCTCCACTATGGCGGCTGGGAATGGGGTAGGGAAGGGAATGAGGGAGGTGAGGAAAGAGGAAAGGAAGGAAATTGGGCCTCCGTCGCTCTCACTCACCGAACGAAACGCAGTAGTACGGATACTACTACTCTTACGCCGATCTTCTATGAGAGGGTAGTACTGCCCCGGTCGATCCGGCCCATTCATGCTAAAATCAGCGTGGAACTACTACCATTAAATTTATTAGTATTTTTATTTACTTTTAAAATTTGCATATTTCTTTGGACTTAAGATGAATTACTACTACTTAATAATGATTACGGACCACCTTCTACAAGTGAATTAACCTTTAAAGTTAAAAGAGATGAGAAAGAGAGAGAAGAATTCACAACTACACAAATATCTACTTTAAAATTTACTACAATTTAGGTTCGTCATAAACTAAAGGTGTGAAACCTGCTTATAGATATTGCCTAATCGATGTCAAACCTTGTGAAGAAAATGAATGGAGAAGAGTGGACGCTTCCTGCACTAATCCCAAGTATCCCAGCAGGGGCATGATTCGATCTCCTACAAGAAGGATTCTGACTCCTAGATTCAGTAAAAGTAAGTTCATATGACAAAAGGTTCTGAAGTGGAGACCGCGCACATGAAAACTTAGAATAGGACGCTCAACCGCTATACGGGGTGACGATTTACAACATGAAGCTGGTAAAAACTAGTTGCAAGCATTTAAATACCAGAAAAGATAAGAGTTCAATGCTTGTCGTTCATTGTTAAGAAACGAACTGCCGTAAGCTAAAGATAATGATGATATTCAAATCAAATCTAATCAAATAAAAAATTATTTATTCATTTAGGTTAATAGAATGAACACTTATGAACGTTAAAATAACAAAATGTCAGCCAATTAACCCACAGCCAGTTCTCTGACGTTAGGATACGGCCATGAGAAGAACTAGCAAGAAACTCAGACCACTCTTTTTAATCACCAGGTTATTACAATAGTTTATAAAAGCGTAAAAAATAAATCAAAATAAATAGCGGAGGCGGATGATATATCATTAGCATAGTGAACCTTACATCAAATGTTTCACGGGAGTGCTCTGAGGAACTGTTTGACTTGGTGCCATCATCTATTTTCTATCATCGCATTACTCGACACAACAGCAAAGTACATCCATACTAGCCGGATTCTTTTCTCCCACGAACGTGCAGGCTCTGAAACGAACTGCCAGCTGCGGTGTTTCCCGAGCGCTATGACATGTTCTTCTTCAAACGAGGCTTAATGAGAGCCTTAATAGTACGGTAGGCAGCGGCTTCGCGAAGCCCCTGGCATATCAGAAGTTTATGAGCGATAGTTACCATTTACTATCAGGTGGGCTGTTGCCTCGTATGCCACTGTAGGAAATAAAAAAAAAAACATGAATATGGCTGGTACATGAGCCTGGATTTTGTCCACAAACTTAAAGAGGCCTGTCCAACAGTGAGCCGATTCAAACTGTGGATGATGATGATCCAAAAAAGATAATATTATTGATAATAAATTGGTTTTAATACTTGTTTTCTTTTCAGATTATGAGCCGAGAAAAACTAAAGATGACAAAACTATGCCCTCGTCCAGAGCTACACGTACTGCTATGCTGAAAGATGGAAAAGCGACTGATACTAAACACACTCAACTGTTATCGTACTTTCTTTTATTTAGTATAAATGACATTAACAGTATACATGATGTTAGTGAGTACTATTGAGATCTATAGATTGTATTCATAACTTTAACCCAAAAAGTGTATATTATTTAACACCATATTATTTTAAACATATTTTTTGAAGACCCCTTTAATTAGTAACTTAATCTGAAAAACTGGTTGAGAACTAGAAATAAGTAATTATAGTAGTCATTAAACACATTAAAATTCACTTACTTTTATTCATAAAATTTTAATGTAAATGCGGTAATAAACACCGACGGCTTTGACTCACCGACAGATAGACGAACAGACTGACAAACAGAATAGATTGAAAGCAGAGCCTTAAAAATTTCGTTAATACCCCAAAAAAAAGATGTTGAAAGTAACTTAACCCAGTGTAACTCGGTTAATAAAAGTTTACTATTGATGTAGGCAAAAAAATATATCCTCGCGGTTTAAAATATTAAATGAAATGAATCACCATCTGAACTTTTCAATGATCAGTAAGTTTACCATGTGACAGTAGAGTATTGTGTATCCAGTAAAACCAACATCTCCTTTTTTGGATCTAAGATGAAAAAAATATCTTATTGGAACCAAAATGGATCTAGACTATGGTTCTAAGTGGAATGATTCTATGCACAGCGCACCTAGTATTTATTCAGATAACTAAATTAAGCATTTTTTGACACATATCACAATAGTGAGAATAACGCATGTCAATTCATAGGAGCAGCTATAGTTGCATTCATAATTTCGTTATTGATTTGTTTTTCATTTTGTTGCTTATAATTATGACTATTTTATTTATAATGATATTGTATAATTTCAGTAAACTATTTATTCAATACGACCAATTGCTGTGAAGTAGAAGGCAAATCGAACTACATTTGTTCACCAATTAAGATACCAGACGACGATCCAGTGCATCGGTTCTCCGGTGTGCGGTGTTATAACCTTACAAAGCCATTCAGTTATCAATATTTTGGATGTATTGACTTTGGAACAACACAGTTTGCAAGAGTAAGACTATCTACTATATCTTGATTTAAAAAAAAAAAAACATTTTTTAAACATTTTTTTAATTCATGTAATCAAATGTAAAGTTTAAGCACTCTGCCGTTCAAGGCACTTGCTCGCATCAGTATTAATCGGCTTACGTATTTGCCGAAAACACTGACCAATTGTAATTGACCAACCAAAGAAAAATAAATACCACCGAAACTAAAACCGAATTATAGTGATTCAATCTAAACATGGCAATTCAGTAAAAACTTTTCTGGTCGACAACTGCTGAATGTAGATTTTGCTTCGATTCGACTTTATACTTCAAAAAAAAAATATATAATCGAATGGATCAACCCGAACCCAAAAAGTGCAATATAATCTTGATAATAAGATTTTATGATAAGCATAAACTGTCAGAGTTTAGCGTCTTTCTTAAAATGTATATTTATTGTAACATTTCACAATTAATTTTCAGATGTCGTTTGCAACACCGGTTCCTGATTTGGGCAGTATTTATGGCATTGATTTAGGCTCAATAGATCACATGAGAACATATTCTAAAGGATTGCTTGACATGGAGATAGATCATGGCAAAGAATTTCCTACATCGAGCCAAAATACTAACCCTCGTGTAAACAAATGTTCCGGCAATCGACTACCACGTGAAACACGTTGTCATTTACATAGTAAGTACTATGACCATTATAAAAGCTATATTTCAACTCTGCTCTATGGGATAACTGGTAGAAAATGAACTTGTCATTAAATCCACCTCTATACTGTATGGTGTACAAAGCACAAGTTATAAAATAATTATGCAAGTATCAAGCAACAATTCCGGCTTTGCATGTGGGTACTAATATGTATTCTACGACATGATACAAAATTTTGATATTCTCGATTTTTCTACACTATAAAATGCACGTAAAATAACACGTACATCTAAATCATCCAGAATTCTTTAAACGATAGTATAAACTGAACCTATCTAAAAATTCCTTCTCCGAAAGAAATCAGCACAAAAACTGTAAAGAATACAGCTACTTTATACCTTTAATAACTTCTGAGTCTATAGCAATACCACGTCTCGAGAAAAATTCGCGAACCTTCCATTCCATTATGTTTCACGCTGGTGTATTGAGCCTTAAAACAAGGACAACCTAGTTCTTAAAGTAAATGCCAGACGAGCTGTTCATATTTTATTGTGCTCGATAGTGATGATAGTGAAAATAACGTTCAAATTTTAATTTATTTATTTCCAATTTCATAACAAAAACAAAAATAAAAATTTGACATTATTATTTTTGTTATGTATTTAATTCAGTATTTTTTTAATTTGTTTTAGTAGTCACATTTGGACAAAATATATTAATACATTGTTTATTTTTCCACAGTTGCAAATGCAGCCTTAGGTCAAAATCTCTTGATAATTTTATTCTACAGATATCACAACTATATTGCAAAGCATTTGGCGCAACTAAATCCTTGCTGGGATGACGACCGTCTTTTTTATACTGCGAAAGATATCAATATTGCTATCTATCAGCAGATATTGATCTGTGAATTTTTACCAGTAATATTAGGTAATTATAATAACATTTTGTTGCCATCTTAAAGTTTATACGGTAGTAGATCCACGCTGGTTTCAGCATGAATGAGCCGGATCGTCCGGGGAAGTACTACCCTCTCATAGAAGATCGACGTAAGTGTAGTAGTATCCGTACTACTGCGTTTCGTTCGGTGAGTGAGAGCGCCGGAGACCCAATTTCCTCCCTTTCCTCTTTCCTCACCTCCCTCAATCCCTTCCCTTAACCCCATCCCAGCCGCCATGGTAAATGCCACCATACCAGCAGTTTAAGACGATGGTAAGGTGGCCATCACTTCTGGATTCCACTGACTGCTTACCATCAGGCGGGGTGGAGTCACTTTGATAGGCTAATATAAAAAAAAAGTTTAAATTTTCATTGTATTTTAGTTGATAATAACTTTGCTATTAACCTTAATATGATAATCATTATAGGCAAGGATAACGTGATCAAGGAAGGTCTATCTTGTCCTGAAGGATTTAGAGATATGTACGACGAGAATGAAGTACCTCAGATACTTGAAGAATACCCTTACGTTACCCGATGGTATCATACCATACAGGAGACCGATCTCAAGTAAGTTATCGTCCATGCTCAGTTATTATCTTCTTGTAATGCTTTCCTCGGAACAAGCCACTGAGTTCTTAAATATCCTTTGATATTTTTTTTTTTTTGCTGACAGTGGCTGACGAGCAAACAGCCCACGTGATGGTAAGTGGTAACTGTCGCTTATGGACGACCCAGAGTCTCTAGCATTGCTTCTCCAATGTCAGGGATTTAGCGAAGCTGCTGCTGACAGTGAGGGAAGTAGGGTAGCTGAAAAGATTGAAGGAGATGGGAAAAAAGGCAAGGCTACAGAACGAACTTACTGGAAGCTATTTAATAATAATAATAATAATAATTGTTTATTTGCACCAAAAAATTACAAAAATACAGTTGTACACAAAGGCTTATTTATAGGTATTAACATGTATATATTAGTGTTACAACTAATGCCTAAGCTAAGATAAATAAATATCTTGTGTTATAGGCATTAGCGCTCATCCTCAGGATCGTCACAGCCGCTGTGATTAGATTCTTACAAAAGCACAAAAAACAACAAAGATAAAGAAAAATTACAAAATATGAAAAGAAAAGAAAATAATGTTGTCATGCAATATGTGTGTGTGTGTGTGTGTATATATGTGTGTGTATGTATGTATGTGTGTATGCATGTGTGTGTAGGTATGTGTGTGTGTGTGTATGGGGTACGTGCGTGCGTGCATGTATGCGTGTGTGTGTTTGTGAGTGTGTGTGTATGTAAATATGCTAACTAAATTATTTGAGTGTATGTCGTGTCTCTGTCTATGATACTATTAATAACAATTTTTCCTCATAGGATAGCGTTAGCAGCCAGGTGTTCACAGTACTCTTAAGTACTCGCGTTGTAATTTCAGTTGTATTCACTTTTTTATTCAGGATATAATACAAACGAGGTCCTAAAAATAAATAGAATCTCTGGGCAAAGGATGTTCTACATAGTACTGGTTTACAGGGTTGGTTTCTTCTCTTATCTGCTGTGGGATTAATTGTTGTTTATAGTGCGATATTACAATGTAATTTTATGATTTAATGTTTTAAACCATTTGTCTTCATGTTAACTTTTTTACATATTTGTGACTATTTTTGTTCGTTAGGCTATACGATGACCAAGGATACTATCTTAAGAAGATGAATTTGCTGAACTTTACGGGCAGAACAGGGTTCCTTCCGTTGGACAATAACATTAATAAGTTTTTCCAGGGCAGTTTCAGACAGCCTGGTGGGAAACCTGACTACACTATTGATCCAGGTGTAAGTATCAAAATGTTCAAAACACTCATGAATTTTTGACGTGATAACGTTATACAAATCGATAAACGTTGACTGTACGCACGAAAAAATTTTACCAGTCGGATTTGGAAAATTCTTTTTACGTATGATAGTCCAGTTCTCGAGGAAGGTTATAGGCTATGTAACATCACGCTACTGCTGGCAACAAGAGCAGAGCAGTAAGAAAAGTCGCAGGTGAAACCGCGCCGCAGACAGCTAGTACAACATAATTGGCAAGAAATATCATGTACAAAGGCGAGCTTAACTCAAAACTGAGTTAAGCTCGACAAACAAATAGGCCATAGCATCTATAAATGACAAATTTATCGCCAACATCTACAGACAGCTTGAATAAGAGTTGCTTAATGTATTTTATCGTCTATTTCAGATGGGTGAAGCAGTTTTGCCAAATGAATTATTTGCTTCTGATGTCGCCACCAATGATTTAGAAAAAGGAAGATTATTTGGCTTCGCACCATATGTGGAGTACAGAGAGTATTGTGCTAAAAAGAAATATGAAACGTTTTCTAGTTTTAGTGATGTTATGAATGAAGAGGTAAGTTAGGGTTATGGCATATTAACAACACCAGGGTAAAAATATAATGCTGTACATATTATTGTTTAGCTTACAGTTTCTGCTTTAAATACAGAAGAATAAGTATGAAATATATGTGACTTTGAAGAACTGATTATAATAATAATTATTACCAGTCTATTTTACTGTCCCACTGCAAGGCAAAGGCCACTTCATATATAAAGAAAGCATAAGCATTGATTACCACACTTGCTTAAGGCAGATTGACAATTACAGACTAAGTCAAGGTTTCTACACGATGTTTTCCTTCAAGAACTTATTTATTTAATTAATAAAGCTTTATGTAAATTTGTAATCAAATAAAATCATAAACATAAATTTTTATTCAAATAAAATCATAAACATACATTTGTTTTTTAGAGAATATATCAATTGACTCAAATCTACGATAACGTAGAAGATGTCGACCTAATGACAGGTGTTTGGGGTGAAGATATTATTCCTGGTGGAATGGTCCCTTATACTGTGTACTGTCTGACAGTGGAGCAAATGAAACGAACCATAGCTTCTGACAGGCATTGGTATGAAAGGCCTAATAGACCACATGCTTTTACTTTGGGTAAGTATATTTTTCTTTAACAAGTTAAACAATTTATCAAAGTCGCATCTGGCGACAAGTCACGCTTGTGTTGACATAAAATCTGTACTATTATATAAAGCGAAAGAGTCTGTTTGTGTTTGTTTGTTTGAACGCGCTAATCTCTAAAACTACCAATCAGATTTGAAAAATTATTTTTGAGTATGATAGCCCAGTTCTCGAGGAAGGTTATAGGCTGTAATATTAATGTATAATAATTAAAATATGAATAAAATTCAGGTGAAGGAAGATTATGACAAAGATTAAATGAAAAAACTACACAGCTATATTTAATCTAAGATAATATATTTAGATATTATCAAGATCCTTTTTTACATTTTGTAAGTGCAGTTTGCAAGAATAATATAAATTTAAACACATTTAATTTTAGCTAAATTCAGCAACATTTGTAACAAGTACTGAACGTATACGATTGATCCCTTAATCCTCAAACACGATGTGTATGCAAGAGCAGAATCTAAAGTGAAAATTATGTTTTGCAGATCAACTAAAAGCTGTCAGAAAAACTACGATGGCTGGCGTAATGTGTGCTAGCGCTGACGGAGTGTCAAAGATACAACGAAGTGCTTTTAGAACTATTTCATCTGAGTAAGATACGAAAACTTTCTATTACAGTTTTTAACTTTGGTGTTAGATTTATTGTTTATTTGTAGGTACTAAGATATTAAAGATGATTTTATTTAAGATTAGCTGTTGCCCGTAGCTACGCCCACGTGAATGTAGTTTATATCTCTGTTTACATTGACGATTTTTCATGCAAACTTTCATCCCTTATTTCAACCCCTTCATGCCATTCTTTCGCAAGAAAATATAGCCTATGTTGTTCCCTGAGGTCTAATCTATTTCTATAACAAATTTAATTAAAATTGGTAGTTGTTCAGGCGTGAAAGCGTAAAAGACAGACAGAGAGACGGACAGACAGAGCTAGTTTCTCATTTATAATATTAGTAAGGAATAAGTTATAGAATGCTTAGAGCATGTCGTTATTGTATTAAATTTAAAAATTTAAAAAAGTAATAAATGTATGTAGAATAGACCACAAGTATGAATATTATCTGAATGTTTCAGGAATCCTCTGACGGGCTGCAAATCAACTAAAATGGGAAATATAGAGTTTTCTTCTTGGAAAGACCTACAATGCAAATAACGATGCCCAAAAGATCTAAAGAAGAAAAAAAATGAAGTCATTTTGTGAAATTTAAAAAAATAAATGTATTTTTTATTATTTATTTATTTATGGTATCATTTGTCACTAAATTACTTACAAATGATTGTATTCAATATCTTCAAGCACGTAACAAAACTCGCGTGGGTAAATAAAGATAAAATGATAATTTGTCAGTTAATAGCTGGGTATACCTATGTCTGTTTTTTTTTGTAATGTTTATTTTTAAATAGTATATTCTAGAGTTCTCTAATTTGAATATAAATGCTATGAATCACGTATGCTTATATCTAAGTAATACATTTATTTAACACAGTATTTTTTTATCAATGCAGCCATTTTTGCATTTTAATTATTTACGTCAATTGAAGGTTTTTTTTTAAATCAAACTTCTTTCGTTTCAATTTCTACTCCTGGATAGTTTTAGACTAAAACTTTACAACTTCCAATGCTAAGTTTAACAATCATCAAACCTTTTAAGAATCACCGTCATAATATGCCAGACAGTAGCCGCCCTGTTCTTGTTTTTCTTAGCGTTTTGACTTTACACGGCTTACAATTAAATAGCCGCACCGGTGTTGGATCGCAGGCATATGTATACGAATGAAAATCGCGCATGGGCCGCACCGCGGCCGCGTAGACGCCGCGCCGAGCAGCCATTGCGCCGCCATGTTGTTGTCAACAGGACAAGTTTTCCACGCAGATGTTCACACACGTGTGTGTGTATGCTATACTGAACTGTGGTCATTGCTTTACTACTGAATGCTGACCCTATGCGGTTTTTACGCGACGAAGCGATTACGACGCGGCTGCAGGACGATGGCGATGCGATTATGATGTGAATAATATTTTTAGTAGTTAAATTGCTCTCAAGTACACAAATAAATAAAATGTTTATTTCACATCACAAAGGTTTCTTAAACTAGTTTAAGTATTAAAGTCAGACCAACTTTGTGAGAGGCTGGTGCCTTCGGTAGGTTGGTCACTTTGGTAGGCTATAATGTATTAAAAAAAAAAAAACAGACCAACTAATGTCGTTGTTTACAACACATGAAACAAATGATGACGTATCTAATTATATCTTTTTACATAAATTTACGACTGTTTGACGCAAGTGAAGCTGCGAACTACCATTATTAGGTACATTAAATTAAATATAATAATATAAGAGTCATACCGAGTCAATGTCGCTAAATATTTTTGTAATTATGTATAACTATACTATATAAAGCGCAAGAGTTTGTTTGTTTGTTTGTTTCAACGCGCTAATCTCTGGAACTACTAGTCGGATTTAAATTATTCTTTTTGAGTATGATAGCCCAGTTCCTGAGGAAGGTTATAGGCTTGTAACATCACGCTACTTGCGACGGGAGCAGAGCATAAAGCAAAGACGCAGATGAATCCGTACCGCCGCAAGCTAGTGTCAAGTTAATGGACACTGTTTATCATTGAGGAAATGCAAACTATAAACAAAATAACTTTAGTCATAAAATTAATTATTAAAAATTATAAACAATTAATAAAATGAAATAGAATATAAAAGTATTTTCTCAAAGTTCGAATCTAATTTTGCAGTCGCCTTTTGCTAAGATAGTTGTTGCAAGTTCACATGCAAAATGTTAGTGTTACTATTATTTACTTTAAGTGTAAGCAATATTAGCGCTATTCTTTACGATAGTTTTTCTGGAATACCTGCAACTAGACGTCAGGTCGAACTATTCCAAAATAGAAATAATACCAGGTAAATTACTAATAAGTAACTGACTAAATGACTGTCTCTGTGACGTAGTGGGAGCGTAAACCATCCCCCCACGGTACAAAACTTTGTGTGATCCATAAATATTTGTTTCGAGTATGTGAGTAATTTGTGTCCGTAAGATGAAGACGACGGACTTTTTGCGCGGTCGAGTCCGCGGCGCACCTAATACAACCAATATTTATGTTTTAAAAAAGTATTGGGGAAGCAGAAGATTGTTTCTACAATTGTCCCTACAATCTTCTGAATCTACAAGTTCGAAATATAAGTATTGCTAGCCACAGACTCCATCGCACAAAAAGTCGTCTGCGCAGCACCTTAACTGTATGTTTGTAAAGTCTCCTGCTATACAGGACTTGTACCCTACTGCGGGAGATGTGTTTTTTGGTTGAATTCAAACGCAAAGTGAAGTAAAAATTCTACTTATAGATACTGCCTCATCGATGTTAAACCGTGTGACGAAAATGAATGGAGAAGAGTTGACGGTTCCTGCACTAATCTCAAATATCCCAGCAGAGGCATGGTTCGGACACCTACAAGAAGAATTCTTACGCCCAAATTCAGTTCAGGTTCACATGTTAAGCTACTTTTTCAATAAAATTATTTGCATTTACTATTTTAATTAAAATACGTAGTCAAATTACCATATTAGATGAAATCCTCTCTTTTCTTTTTTTAATCTTGGTAATTAAATTAATTGGTTAATTTGTAATAATTACTTTGCATGGTTCTTTGGTTGCGTTGATGTGTTAAAATTGTAACTCATAGAAAAAACTGTAATTATTTGGCGATTGAAAAGAGTAGCGTGAGTTTGTTGCCAGTAGTTCTCACACCTCTACTTTGTCAGTGAACTGGCTGTAGGTTAATTAGCTGACTTCATGTAATTTTGACTTTTCATAAGCATCATACTTTATGATCAAAATAAAATAAATGCTTTGAGTTTAAGTTTGAATTGAAATTTAACGCTTTTACTAGTTCAGCGTTACTTTCGGCTATTTTTATGTTATTTAAGGTTTTCGTGTAATCGATGACTTTATACTATAACAAATAAGAATTTCATCTGAATCGTTATCATCAGCATTTTCTTTAATATTTTAACGTAGGTTTTTAATACTTTAGTGTATTTCATCTCAAGTCTTTTGGTTTCATATTTTAAGGTACACGTTTTATTAGACGCTGGTGCATAACTATTATTTATTTTGTTTTTAAAAGGTGTTTTTTTTTATCTCAGACTATGAACCGAGGAAAACTAAAAATAATAAGGATATGCCTCTATCTAGACCCACACGTAATGAAATGCTGCAAGATGGAAAAGCCACTGATCTGAAAACTACTCAATTAGTTTCGTACTTTCTTTTATTTAATATGAACGATGTGAATACTCTTCATGACCTATGTAAGTATATAATTTAGTGCTATAGTTAGTATACGGTCGTTTAAAGTGGAGAAGGTTGGGAATAGCCAAGCCAATGTCTACACTTATTTCGGCTGAAATAACGACAATGATGAATCTGATGACGATAACGATGCGCGTTTAAATTTTATTGAAATCTCAAAGTAAAGATACTGAAATATTTATTTATTTATTTATATACACAACATACGACTATCTTTACAGGTAATGCCTAATCTAATTCGATAGTGTGCCACAGTAACAAAAAACTTAACTTAATCTAACTTACTAATTACACTATAAGTGACCTTTGTGAATCCGTTCAATGTACACGAAAACAAATCAATTTGCCCAGCCACGATGTTGAGCGTACGCAGCGCTCGCGTCAGCGGAACGTGAAGCAATAGGTTGGTACACGCTCGCGGCACCTCCAGCAACGGAGGTCGGCACCGCCGCCCCACGTACCAGTCTGGTACACACAACCGAAGAGCCTCTAGGACAGTTTTGTACTTGGCTTCATGTGGAGACCAGACTACTGCATTACACTCTTAGTGACTTTTTACGAAAGCCTCAAATAAAGCTTTTAACGCTCGGATATTTGAGAAGTGATGAGCTTGACGTAAGATGAATCCCAAGTTGCGGCAAGCTTTTTTGCACACGTCCACCACATGCTTTCTGAAGTGTAGATAGTGCTCAAGGAACTTAGCGGTTCCTATACATGTATTAAACAGATGTAATAGCGGTGTTATTAAGACTGCGCTACAATCCTTAAAAATAAACGCCAGTATACCGTCCGGCAGCGCTTGGGCGGCAGGCGGGCGAGCACGCGGCACACGTTGGTGCGGCGCAAGGGCGTGAGGTGCACCCGAGCCCCGGGCTCTTTATCTACGGAGAAAACTCCGTTTATTAGGAAAACCTAATGATCCGTTTTTTAAATTCAAAATTAAAACATTAATATTGTTCCGATATTTTATTAGATATTAATTATTAATAATAATAATAATATCTCGACAACTACACACAACGTCATCTAGACCCCAAGTAAGCATATTATATTATAGCTTCTGTTATGAGTTCTAGAATGCGGATATACATACTTAAACACTTTTTTTTTGTATACACATACATATTATACACGGATGACATGTTCATGCACACAAATATTTGCACTAAGCAGGAATCGAACCCGCGATCTCTGCGTTGCAGTCCGTACACAGTACTAGCGAACCACAGAGGCAGTCAATTATGTATTTATATTTCAGTTAACTATGTATTCAATACGACCAATTGCTGTGAAGTAGAAGGCAAATCGAACTACATTTGTTCACCAATTAAGATACCAGACGACGATCCAGTGCATCGGTTCTCTGGAGTGCGATGTCAGAACCTCACCAGACCACTGAGTTACCAATATTTCGGCTGTGTTGACTTTGGTACAACACAGTTTGCAAGAGTAAGAACTATTAAAAACATTTTTTTTATACTAACCTACCAAAGTGACTCCACTCTGCCTGATGGTAAGCAGTCAGTGAAATCCAGAAGTGGCGGACGCCATTCCAAAAGCCAAACTACTGGTATGGTGGCCTCCACTATGGCGGCTTTTTTTTAACATCTTGTAAAAAAGTCTCGCAACTCAGTTCTTCTACCGTAAAAAGTTGTGAGATCCATGTAATACCAAGTCGGTTTATTTATTTAGCCCCTACTTAAGAGACCTCCTGTCTTAAGTTATTACTTAATTAGCTAACCTAAAAACATCTTATAGTGACCATATTAATATTAGAAATCTTTTATGTAATAAATAAATAGATTAACTTGGCAATTCAGAATTGAATTGTCAAAGTCCATACCTAGTCACAGAAAAGTTTGTATGATTAGATAGGTTTAATTAACATTAAAATATATAATTATTTATAAAATTTGATATTATACTTATTAAATATAAAATGTAATATAAAAAACAAAATATAAAAAATATGAATACTAAGTTGTGTACGTACTACGCAGATATTATTTAAATATGGATGCAATTAAGACACACATGCAATTAAGAGCCAGTTCACAAAATTATCTTGTTCGATTAGTTTAAATTTAGGTAACAAATGGCTGCATCGTGCAGATGAGCGTAAATAAACAATGCAAGCAGTGTTGAGATGGATAAGGGGATGAAACAACCTTGAGTCGTATAATGTGTCTACCTTGATAGGGCAGTTTACGAAAATTTATTCATCTCAGTGAATAAGAACAGTTTATTTTAAACTAGTAAAATGAAAAAAAAAACAATTAACTCGTCATTGGTGACGTCAATATTACTTACATCGTTGGTGACGCCGTTTTCACGGACCAGGATTTCCATCCTAAGAATTTGTAAGTAATAAACTATTAGTGCTACTTGTAATAGGATAAGTTTAAATATATATATATATCTCACAATAAAACAGAAGGATTTAATAATAAACCACAAACCGTTTCAAAGACATTCTTTGATCACATTTCTTCACATCTATGTATATTAAGTATGTATTTACAAAAAAAAAAAAAGTACGTATATGTATTATATTTCAATTATCTAGTACCCATAACACAAGCTCTGCTTAGCTTGGGACTAGATGACGATGTGTGATAGTGTCCACATATTATTATTATTATTATTATTATTATTATTTATAACACTCAAAAGTTTTATATTCTTCATAGAATAAAAAAAATATCTTATTATGACTCAAATTAGTCTTTATCAAGCTTATGACATTAGAAACTCTTGTTAAATTATCAAAAATATATATCCTTCTTACAAAATGCAATAAAATTTGCTTCTTAAAAAATTATATTCTTGAGCAGTCGAACAGCTCCTTTTCTTTTTTTTTTTCGTGGGAAATACGCACCCGCCTGGGCAAGTCGGACTCTCCGACCGCACTCAAAGCGCGGCCGGCATACCGACTAAAACCCACGGTGTTCCTCCAGACGGCCAGCGGGTCACGGGAGACGTTCGCGCATTCATCCACGCACGACCCCGACGGGCCACGGCCCGCTCACCACACGGGAGCGGGCGCCGTCCGATTTGGGGGAATTTGTAACAAGTCTTTAGTTTTTTTTGTTTTTCACCACCCACAAACATACATAGATAGCATCGACCGTTATATAAAACCAGCAGTTTCTATCTTCTAGAAGAGCTTCAAGATGCCGTTGTCCATGTGTAGTTTTTTTACTAAGTCCAATTAATTTCAACAAACTCATTAGCTAAAATGAATATACCTAATAAATAAGTTAAATAACCTTTATATATTAGTAAAATTAGCAAATCATAATACCTAGTAAAATTGTCATTTTTAAACATGGACATTATTTTATATTCTCTGACGCTATTCGGTGGCGCTGATCTCACAGACCGGGTTGGAGCCAAGTTGCTGAGATGTACGCTTGTGATGCTGGTACTGGCTGTACTTAACGGTGGGTAACTTGCAATGAGGCAGCTTCTTAAAATCTATTTAAAGTTATTCTATCTTTTCAAATCACACGGTCTCACAGACATAGTGACAGACACGTTAAACTAACTTAAAAAAGTAAAAGGTAAAGTTAAAAAAGTAAAAGTTTTATATTAAACCTAGAAGACTACATTTTAGAGGTCACGGATGAAAATAATAATTAATAAATAAATAAAATAACGTTTATGTCAGAAAAGCATCCCTAACCATGTGTTTGTAACAATGTTCTTATTATCTATGTTAGCAACAGTACATGTAAGAAACATTATTTAGTGCGTTGCAAAATTTGTGTAGTATATTATTGCGTTTATTTCGTATATTTTCGTAATTAGAATGCGGAAAAAATGACATAGATACTGCTTAGAAGTGGCTTCACGCCGTACTAATGGCCGCCGGCTTCTGCATCACAATTTATAGTCATTTCAAGTCATTTAGAGTGAGGTTAGCAATCATTTTATATCTAACGAAATAAAGTAAATTTCAATAAAATTGAAAAAATAAGGTTCTTTATAGAAAAGATTATAGTTATATATTTTTATAGTAATAACGCTTTTTTTAAACCAGAACATGCAATAAAGTTGCAACATAAAACGTAAAAATTGGTATAAGTCTTTTCTTTAATCATTATAAATAATCGAAAATCTATTATTCATCAAGGAAAGTATATAATGTTGCATGCTTATGTTTACTGTATCTAATTAAGTCAAATATATTAATATCAATGTGAGATTTAGGACTCCGAAATTGACTCTGCAAGGATTTTTTTGTAAACTAGATGTGGGAGATTGATCACCACAAAGCAAGTAAAGGAGGTTTTGTAAATGTGTTCTATTAAAGAACAATACTTACAATTGGATTATCTTTTCCATGTATTTAACAGTAATAAAGCATTATCTAATATGGTAAATTAAGCGTTCAAAAACTTAAAATTTCGCATGAAAACGTGAAATGGCTCTTAAGAATATTTTAGTATGTAGGTACAGAATTACAGAAAAAGAAAATTATTTTTATAAAATTTAAATAGTGTATATATGTTGTTAATGAATAAAAGACTATTGACTAAACAAAATGTTTCATAATACTTACGTAAGTTAAGTTTTATTTATTGTTTTAATTTATGATGTGATAATTCCAGATGGTATTTAATACACCGGTACCTGACTTGGGTAGTATCTATGGCATAGATGTAGATACAATAGATAAAGTAAGAACCTACTCTAAAGGATTGCTTGTGACTGAAATGGAGAACGGAGAAGAATTTCCAGCCTCAAACATTGACACCGATCCTCGTCATAATAAATGTATAAAAAATGTACTACCACATGAAACACGTTGTCATCGATATAGTGAGTATTATTATAAAAATTATTAGACCGCTATTATAACATTAAATAGAAGTTCCCTTGACGTGGTTTCTCTGCATACATTGAAATCACGAACATTGATCGTCGTTTTTTTAATGACTATGTTTGGATTTTAGATTCTCTAGATATTTTTCTTAACAGTAAGTTAGGAATCATCCAAGGTAAATAATAAAATAATTATGATAAGTGGATGAAAGAAAAAAATGCCTTGTTTTGTGCACAAAAAGAAATAAAAATATAATAATAATAATATTCTACCACATTCACACAGCGCTATCTAGCCCCAAATTAAGATTTTATATTTGCTTGTGTTATGGGTACTAAACAACTGATATACTACTTATATACATTTTTTTTTTGTAAATACATACATATTATAGATAAATTACACCCAGACACAGAACAAACAATCATGCTCATCACACAAAGGTTTGTCCTGGGTGGGAATCGAACCCACGACCTCCGGCTTAGCAGTCAAAGTCAATTTTGTTTTTTTTATTATTTTTTATTTAAGAAAATGATCGTCAAAGAAGAAGAGAATCCTCCAACTATACCTGGGTGATCACTTCTGACGAGTCGTTGTTGCATATCGAATTAATTTGCTATGATAGCTTTAATAGAAATAATTTTTTTTTCCACAGTTCCTAATGGAGCCCTCGGTCAAAATATCTTGATAATATTATTCTACAGACATCACAACTACATAGCAAAGCAATTAGGTAAACTAAATCCTTGCTGGAGTGATGACCAAATCTTTTATACTGCGAAGGACATCAACATTGCTGTCTATCAGCAGATATTTTTCTGTGAATTATTACCAGTTATACTAGGTAAATATTTTGGTTTGTTATGGTAGTAGACTTTTGCTGGGTTCAGTGTTAATAAGCAAGATCGGCTGTTGTAGTAGGAATTATTGGCACGGTCCTCTTATCTTCCCCATATAGAGTTGTTTGCGTTTTATTTCTTGCTTGGTTGTGTGTTATCAGCATTGTTTCTATAATTTATAATTATATTTTTAAATGTATATTAAAAAAATGAAAATATATATGCTTTACTTTTAAAAGATATACAAAAAGGCTAGTGATGTTTACATAAAGGCTAGTGTTCTATCGATTAGAAAGTTATTTATAATTAAATTATAAAAAGATAACTCAAACTCAAACTCAAAGCATTTATTTCATTTTGATCATAAAGTATGATGCTTATGAAAAGTCAACATTACATGAAGTCAGCCAATTGACCCACAGCCAGTTCGCTGACGAGGTAGAGCTGTGAGAAGAACTGGCAAAAAACTCACGCCACTCTTTTTAATCGCCAGATAATTACAGTTATTTGTATGAGTTACAATTTAAATATATTGTAACTTGTAATATTGTAACTGTATACAAATACCACCAAAAAGTTGTTCTTACCCTACCACCTACCAATAACCGTGTTGATAGTTGTCTAGTTCCTAGAGTTAAAACATCATTTGCTCAAAAACATTGCAAAGTATTAGCTCCGGTTGTATACTAAAAACTAGGTAAAGTATGTAAGGTTATGAAATTTAACAGAAATCATTTAAAACACCGTAGTTAAATTAAAATTATAATTACATTAAAAATATTTTATTATCAGTTTACACATAATAAATTAATAAAATAAATAGCACTCATACATAGAAATTAAAATTAAACACATAGAAATTAGAAATTAAAACATATACTTACAATTCAAATAAAATTTTAAGTCACATAAAGAAATACATGGCACATAAATTATAATTGCCTACATGAGAACAGAAATAAAGCAACACAAAAACAATAAATTACAAATTTTTGACGGTATATAATATAATTATTAATTAAATTTTGACGGTAGTAGATCCACGCTGGTTTCAGCATGAATGGGCCGGATCGTCCGGGGAAGTACTACCCTCTCATAGAAGATCGACTTAAGAGGAGTAGTATCCTTACTACTGCGTTTCGTTCAGTGAGTGAGAGTGCTGGAGGCCCAATTTCCCCCCTTTCCTCTTTCCTCACCTCCCTCATTCCCTTCCTCTCTAACCCCATTCCCAGCCGCCATACCAGCAGTTTAAGACGATAGCTTTTGGTATGGTGGTCACCACTTTTGGATTCCACTGACTGCTTACCATCAGGCGGGTTGGAGTCACTTTGGTAGGCTAATATATATAAAAAAAAAAGAAAATAATTATAATCATAAAATTTGTAATAACAATGTCAATAAAAATGATATTATGAAACAAAATTACAAATGCAATAGTAACTCTGTCGGTCTGTGCTAATGTGATTTAATAAGATGTTGCTCTGAAAACATGGACATTTGCAAAAACGGCGTACACAATGCAGTGTTTGCTACTCAGACGTGCTTAAAAAGGTAATTTAAGTTTGTTCTTAGGTTCGTAAAAGTTGATTACCCTGTTGTCAGCAAACATGTCAGTCGCGCTTCACCGCCATGGCAAGCTGAGCAAAGCTCGAAAGGCGTTATACACACTCTGCGTGCACTTATATCAGAACTGGCTAGTGTAAAACGACTACTACTAACGACACAGCTTACGCTACCTCATAAACCAAGACATTAAATTTTATGTTACCATTTATTTTTTATTGCAATAAATTTTTCATTTTCATTTTCATACCTTTAAAAATATAAAAATATGGAATCCAATGATATCGGGACCAAGCTACCGGTGTTTAGGGCTCCAGAGAAAGGATCCTCCTCACAATGCAGGCGTTTCAAGGAGCACGGCATTAGGCGCTCGATACAGCCATTATTTTAATATTATTAAATTTAAAACTATAAAATTTACAGGAAGAGACAATGTAGCCAAGGAGGGTCTATCGTGTCCAGAAGGATTCAGAGATATGTACGACGAAAATATAATCCCTCAGATGTCTGATGAATATGTTTACATCAACCGATGGTTTCACACCATACAAGAGACAGATCTCAAGTATGTTATATTACTAATCTATCAATACTTACTACCAGCTCATTATGATCTTTCTGCAGGAGCAGGCGACTACTCACACACACTAAGATGTAATGAGCATCGATCGCCATGCTTGCTTATGGACTACTTCTAACTTTTTTTATTATTTTTCTTACGACGTTTTCATTCTCCGTAACTCAGTAATATCTTAAGGAAACTTAGATATAATGAATTATTCCACTTCTGCCCCACTAAATACGATTTTAGTGGGACAGTTTACACTAGTTAAAAATGTTATAGATTCTGCTAACTAGGGGTGCCACACTTTAGAGTTAGTGTTGGTAGATTTGCTCATAATGTATTTTTTTTTGCATTTTATTTTTATCTATACTAATATTATAAATGCGAAAGTAACTCTGTCTGTCTGTCTGGTACGCTTTCACTCCTAAACATCTAAACCGATGAAATTTGGAATAGAATAGACCTTGGAGAACAAGAGAGGCTATATTTTATTGCGGAAATGGCTTATGAGGGTTGAAATATGAAAAGAAAACTCGATATAACTGACATTTACACAGGCGGAGCTGCGGGCCGCTAGTATGTAACTGGTGGCATTAGATGTAGTACAGTCAGCGTCAAATAGTTATTCAATAAATAAACGCAACAGAAAAGTCAATATTGCGTTTATTTATTGAATAACTATTTGACGCTATATCTTAATGCCTTAATAAAATAAATATATTTTTCAATAAAGTTTATTTTTCTAATGTGTTTCATATTTTTGGACACTTCGTAATGCTTCGATACCTACCATTGGCGGGACGACTGTAAATATATTTATTGCGGTTTTACCGAACCTATCTATGATATTTTAATCACCTCGACCTTTTGAGCGAATATATTGTTGACAACAAGAACGAAACTTTGTTTGTACCAATATTATTGACTTTTAGGTTGCATTTATTGATTTAAATAGTCTGTGTGACACTATTTGGCACTGACTGTACTACATCTAATGCTACCAGTTATGGGTTACATAAAAAAAAAATTACATTGTAGAAAAACACTACCTCCTAAGTTGCGCCACCCCTAGTGGGGCAGAATCCACAACATTTTCAGTGTAAACTGCCCCGGTTTAATCGTATTTATGGTTGCAGATACTACTGGTAATTTAAGGCATTCCACTTTATTCCACTAGTGGGGGCAGCTTAGTGGGGAAAAGTGAAATAATTCGATAAAATGTACATATGAATTTGAAGTAGTCACTTGGTCGATTTTAAACTACTAGGACATTACAATATAATATTAGACCACACGATATAAAATAACTGGTCTTTAAGCAGATACAAAACACTCTTGTGTTTTGTCCATTTCTTAATTTAGTATTTCTATTTATCAGGCTTTACGATGACGATGGATATTACCTGAGAACTATTGCTATGCTGAATATTACAACTAGAACAGGTTTCCTTCCCGTGGACAAACATTTGAATATGATATTCCAGGGAAGTTTTAGACAACCTGGTGCCAAAGTTGACTACACTATAGATCCAAATGTAAGTAATTAAATGTCCAGGGCAATCATGTTTTATCTTAAGAGCCGGCGCACATATGGCTAAGTGCAGCACAGAGTACTTTCAGTACCAAAGCGTCTTTGTACGCGTTGTAAAAAGATCGAAAATTAATTAAAACAACAAATTATCTCGAAGAGTACCCAGGTACATCAGGTAACCGATTGCGCGTAGAAAAACAATAGCACACAAAGACGGTAATGCTTTGGCAGTAAAAAATGCCTCTGCGCTTCGCTATATGAACGCCGCGGCCTTAATAAATCGCTATTATAAAATTCATATTATCCGGTAGTAATTTATTTTAGATTTTGTTTTTATTTTTCCATAAAATCGTCGGTCATTCTTAAACATTTCAATAATTACAATTTTTTTGTATTAATATATCCAAATTTTTAGCTCATATAGTTATTGTCATGATGATAAATTTGAATATATTATTTTTTTTATTAAATGGAAACATGACACAATAAAATTATTCAATTATAATTCCAATAATCTGGACTAGCTGTAAAATATATAACTAAACACTAATCTTTCAATTATTTAAGATGGGTCAAGATGTCACGCCAACTTGTTTATTTGCTTCTGATGTGGCCACCAACGATCTAGAAAAAGGAAGATTGTCTGGTTTCGCGCCTTATGTGGAGTACAGAGAGTTTTGCGCAAAAAAATCATACAAAACTTTTGCTAGTTTAAATGATGTTATGCAAGAGGAGGTAAGTTAAAATAAGCTTGACTTAAGCTTAAGAACAAGAAGGAAAATACGTTTAAGTAAATTTTATAATTCTTTTAAATCATTTAAAAAGATGTTCCCGTTTACCATCGTAATTAACGCCCATTGCCGATCTATCGGACACTCACGAGATCTTCACTACGTTATCAATAGGCAATAGTTGTAGATTTTAGATTTATTAATAGTAAATTTTTTCTTGGTTGCTAAAACTTTCGAATGAAAATTTAAAAAAAAAGTAGTGTTTATTCTAATTATTGCATTCGTATTACCGTCATTTTCAAATATTTTTCTTTAACTAATTAATTAGCCATCTCTGAGCCATAGTATAATAATATCATTCTCGCTCGGACTTTAGTTAAAGTAAGACGTGTTTATTTTTTGTTCAAAATACAGCCAAACAATATTAATCTTTGTTCGACTAATTATAAAGTACACATTAATTCTGCACTATTAATTATAGTAAACTTTATTTGCTTGAAGTGTCTGTAGTACAAGCAAAAATATCAGAGAAAATGCAGAATATAACAGTTTCTGATCAACCAAGTAAAAGTGCATCACAACCGAATCTCACCACTGAAACTGAAGATCAAGAAGACATGCAGAATGTGAATGTAACGAAAAGGAAAATGCCAAATAAAAAACAACTCACAGAATTGAAAGATCAACTTATGCTATCATTTAAAGATATGATGAATAATGAGATTACTGATATAAAAAAACAAAATAGCATGATACTTGAATCTAATAATCAGATCTTAAAACTACTAGAAAAAAATACTGAAAAATATGAAGAAATTAGTACTAAAATACAAGAGATTGAAGTAAAATACGAAGTAGCAGTTGAACGGATTAATGAGTTAGAGGCACAGTTAAATGGTATACAAAAGCAGTCTATTAAGAACATTGTAGAAATTAGAAATGTTACACGTCATGATAAGGAGAATGTGCGCGAAATTGTAAAGAATATATGCAACACTCTTGATATTCAACCTATTGATGAATCAGCAAATATTTACCGCAGAGGCAAAAATAATGGACCAATTATTATTGAGTTCCAGGAACTGAAGAAAAAGGAAATGCTCCTAAAAGATCGACCACTTAATACTGATTTACTTGGAATTAGTGGCCCTCTTTCGAGAGTGTACATATCTGAATCACTTACGCACATGTCTAGAAAAATATTGGCAGCTGCTAGAGAACTAGTTAAATCTGGGACATACAAGTATTGCTGGACATCGCAAGGTAATGTTTTGTTACGCAAAGAAGATGGTCAGCCGGCTATCGTCATCAACACCTTAAATCAACTCAAGGACCTATGCCGTGAATGACTATCTACTGGAAAATATCAAGAAAAATCATTCTTACTACTAGTTATTCTCTTAGATAAGTATGTTAGTCTTTATTATCTATCCTTTTATAGTATTGCAATGTTTTACCGGCTATTACAACCCATACTAGTGTTTTTATATATGTATTATTTTGTTTTCTTATTATATACATGTATGTTTACTTATAATTCTATATATTTCATGTCCGTTAATTTGAAACAAACGTATGCTGATTTTATCGATTCCAAATTCGGTGATAAGCTAGTGACTCCTATTCTCAACCAAAAGTACTACACTTTCTTTTTATTCCTCTGTTATGACTATGGGTAACAACTTAGATGAGGTTATCACCGAGGTTGATAGTATTATCAACGTTGGTGAGTCATTTTTGGTTGAGATTCCAGAAGTACTTGAGGGGTACAGACTTGATACTGATCTATCACTCAAAGTTGTTGTTCAAAATATACGAAGCATATTTAAAAATTTTAACGATTTTCAAACCTTTATGGAAAGAAGTAAGCTAGATTTAGATATTATTATACTTACCGAATGCTGGCTTCAAAATTTAGATTTTATACCTCAGATTCAGCAATATAACCCATTTTATACCAAAAAACATATTAATCAAAATAGTGGGGTAGTTGTATATATTAAAAGTAATTTAGAAAATGTCATTGTATATGAATCTAATATAATTGATGCGGATTGTTTGATAGTAAAAATTGATAACAATCATACTTTTGTTTGTATATACCGATCACCGTCTTTCACTTCAATAAATAACTTCATTAAATCCTTAGATGAACTCCTGACTGATCTCAAACATGTGCCCAATATTTATTTAACTGGTGATATTAATATTGATATTAGTACAAAAAATGACAGTAACATATCTGATGAATACTTAGATCTTCTTGCCAGTCACTGTCTTTTTCCCAGTCATTTATTTCCTACTCGTATTAATAGCTGCCTAGATCACTGTTTTGTAAAATCTAAGGCAAAAACACTAACTGTTGTCTGTGAAACATCTGTAACTGATCATAGTTGTATTTATTTTAGTGTTCCTCTGATACTGCCATGTAAAAACAAAAATCAAAAAAAGACTATTCAACGAATTAATTATAACAAAGCCTATAAACTACTAGAAGAATTTGATTGGACTAACTTACTTTTGATGGAACAGCCTAATGATGCTATAGAGATATTTATTAAGACAATAACTTATATAATTAAAAAATGCACTACCTTAGATACAATACCAAATAGACAGCGAACATCCCAACCGTGGCTAACACCTGGTCTATTACGGTGCATGAGATTTAGGGATACATTGCATAAAAGACACTTAAAGTCACCTAATGATAAAGACTTGGCAACTACCTATAAACGGTACAGAAATCACTGCAACAACATTCTACACAATTTAAAAAATGAATACGACAAATGTGAATTAAAGGATAGCAAGAGTGATATAAAAAAAACTTGGCATGTAATAAAGCGCGTATGTAATTTACGATCAAAGGTATCCCATGTTCCATTAGAATTATTACAAGTAAAACCAACGCCTCAGGAATCGGTCGAACATGTAAATAAGTATTTTAATAATATAGGTTCAAATTTATCAGAGGATATTTTGCATAAATTAAATCTAACAGAAGATGATCTGGTTCGAAATTTTAGGTGTAATACTCGTACTTTACCGCTAAATTCATTCATGATGCTAGAAACCGATGCACTGGAAGTACGTAAGTTGGTTATGTCTTTAAAGAATACAAATTCTACAGGTTGGGACGGTATATCATCTATATTCCTAAAAAAAGTCATTAATAACATAGTTACACCCTTAACACACATTTTTAATTTGTGTCTGTCTTCGGGAGTTTTTCCAAATGCTTTAAAAGACTCCATTGTCGTACCTATTTACAAGTCAGGGGATAGAGACAGTGTTAACAATTATCGACCGATATCTCTATTGCCTACCTTGGCTAAAGTTCTGGAAAAGATCATTAATAACAGGCTCATAAATTATTTAAATAAAAATAATATTCTCTCTAAAAACCAATTCGGTTTTAGAAAGAACAAGTCGACTGCAGATGCAATTGAAGACTTGGTTTCTAATATGGTGAAAGCTCTTGACTGCAAGAAAAAGTGCATTGGTGTTTTCCTTGATTTAGCCAAGGCGTTTGATACTGTCTCTGTCCCCTTACTAATTCGCAAACTCGAATCTGTAGGTATTAGAGGTATACCACTCAAACTATTTGAAGATTATTTAAGTAAAAGATCTCAAGCGGTAAAGATAGGACATATAATTAGCTCCAAACTCGAAGTAAGCTATGGTGTTCCTCAGGGATCAGTACTAGGACCTACTCTGTTCCTTATTTATGTAAATGGTCTGTGTGATATAGCTACACCAAATGCCAAAGTTGTAACATTTGCTGATGACACGGAAATTTTGTTTGAAAATTCGACATGGCAAGAAGTTAAATCCTCAGCTGAAGAAGGCCTACGAAATATAACACAGTGGCTTAATTTGAATCTGCTTACTTTAAATTTACAAAAAACTAAATATATTACTTTTAGTATAAAAGAAAACTTACAACCCCAACTAGATGTAAAATTGAAAGCACATACTCAGATCTGTGAAGAACTCGATTCTTGCGACTGTTTTGTTTTGTCTAAAACTAATAGCATCAAATATCTTGGCATTGAAATTGATCAGAATTTGAATTGGAAAAACCATATTTATAATCTTAAGTCTCGAGTACGTAAACTTATTCCCATTTTTAAAAGAATTAGATACTTAAAAGATACTAATACAAATAAAATAGTTTATTTAACCTTGTGCCAGTCCATAGTTATGTACGGAATTTCAGCTTGGGGTGGTGCTAGGAAGAGTATTATTATAAAAATAGAGAGGGCGGTGAGGTGTATCATAAAAATCATAAATTTCAAACATTATAGATTTCCTACAACAAAACTATTCAGGGAGTTTAGGGTATTAACAGTGCGTCAACTTTTTATCAAAAATATAGTCTTAAGGCAGCATACTTGCAAAAAACGTTCAAATGTATCTGACAGAAGATCAAACTATGCCATATTTGACGTACCAGTATGTAAAACTACATTTGCTCAATGCTTCTTCCATTTCCTAGCTCCATTACTATACAATCGTATTAGCAAGATCAAGACTTTGAAAGATATGACGAAATTTGTCTGCAGAAAGGCACTGGAGGAGTTTCTGTATAGTTTGGATTATGAGCGGACTGAAAATTTTATACAAATACAAAAATAGTCTATGTAATCTGTGTATTGATGTTTTATTTTTATTTATTTTTGGTAATTATATACTTATTGTATTTACTGTATTGTTTTTCTAAACATCTAATAATAATAATAAAATTTATCTAAAATATAGGTTATTATATTACTTACTACATATTGGTTTATTTGGTATAAGTTACATGTTAACCTAGTAAGAATTCATTCTGTATATTTTCGTCATAAGATAAAATATTGTAGCATAAATTCATTTATAGAATTAAATAAGTACCTTTACCTAAGATTATTAAAAAAAAATATAAATATATATATATATATATATATATATATATATATATATATATATATATATATATAAATATAATAAAAAGTAAATAAATAACATTAAAGATAAAATATGTTGCCTATGTAAAAATAATGACTAGAAAGGGAACTAATTAAATGTAACATCCTATAAAATATGTTTTAACATAAACTATCTGTGTTCCTTACATATACTACTTGTTTACGTTATACTGGTAACTTGTCATTGAAATCTTTTGTTCGATATAATTATTTTCATTAAGTATCCATCATTATAAAATGTGTTTTATGCACAAATAAATACGGCTGGTATTTGTGGAGCGAGAATCTTACCTTGCCGTAACACAGTCTTTGACTAGCACGGGAGGTAAAGGACTTTTTCTATGTATACCGTCACTTGACACTTTTTGAATATCTTTGTGAAACTAAATGTGTTTAATAGATACATTAAGTTCATACATATATACAATTTAGATTTAAGTTGGTATACTGTACTACTTTTTATACGAAATAAAATATTCTATTCTATATATATATATTACACTTTGTTTTAGAGAATTTATCGATTGACACAAATTTATGACCACGTAGAAGATGTAGATCTGATGGCAGGTGTTTGGGGTGAAGATATTATTGCTGGTGGAATGGTCCCTTATACTGTGTACTGTCTTATGGTGAAGCAGTTGAAAAAAACCATAGCTTCTGATAGACATTGGTATGAGAGGCCTAATAGACCACATGCTTTTACTTTGGGTAAGTATGTTTTTTTCAGCTAAACAAAACAATTTAAGTGTTATTTTATGTTAGGCTGTGCTGTATTTTATGCTAGTGTGGGAAAAAACCTCTCTTAGATTCCTTCACACACCTTTTGTCACTTTAAACTAACCCTTATGTCGCGTCCTCAAAATTAATATACATCATCAAGCACCCACTGTGTCGAGATTTTTGCCACGCTGATATCCTGCATACGGTTGACGTATTCCACTACTACTTACCTACTTTGAGACTTTGTCTGCATGTTTTTAACCGACTTCAAAAAGGAGGAGGTTATCAATTCGGATCGTATGTTTTTTTTTTTTTTTTTTTGTATGTTTGTTACCTCATATCTCGGTCATTTATGAACCGATTTGAAAAATTTTAATTTTTTTTTTATTTGATAGGGTATACTCTGAAATTGGTCTCATTTTTTTATTATAAGAAATGGTTCAGTGGTTGTATGTTTGTTACAACAGAACTCGGTCATTGATAAACCAATTTTGAAAATTCTTCTTTTATTTGAAAGGGTATACTCTGAAATGGGGTCCCATGTTTTTTTTATAAAGAATGGTTTAGTGGTTTAGCTTCAATTTTATATTTTGTAACAACAAAACGTATGCCAGAAGTGAAGATGTGTAAAGCAACACGTCGATGTCTTTTGCGACGAATTTTCTGACATTGACATGTCCATGCTACAAGTGCGAAGTGATTTTTTTTTCATTTTTTGTTAGAAACGAAGTGGCCCTGGATGAGTAACCATTTGTGTTGTTTCATTTTCAGCGTCTTCATTGTTTAGAAGCAGAAGACTATGGTCATCACTATAATTAGGTAGTCGGTAAGCCAAGTTGGAGGTCTTATGGTCGTGCGAAATTACAACAGCAATAGGCCCCCTTAAACCTGCTTTTACAGCACCACTGTTTATTTTTTGCATATCTATTAAGCGATTGCTCGGTCAGTTAAATTATGATTTTTGATGATTCTTTATTGTTGGTAGATCATCCATTTTTTATTTTGATTTGTGGTTTCTGGGATTCAGAGTTTAGCGATCGAGAAAGTGTTGACAAGGACTTTATATATCTATTTACAATCTTACCTCTCGTCTCTACTTTCTTTCAAACGGCGCGGCGCTGTCTCATTTGCGCAGCACGTTTAGTAGGTCTACCCATATTGAATATATTTATACACAATTAATTCCCACTAAAAGGCTAAAAATAAAATAATTTTTAGAAAAAAAATAAAAACCGACTTCAAACAACACCTACATGTTCAATCCTTAACTAAAAAGTAGAAAATAATATTTTAATTACTTCATAGCAAAGAACATTAAAGGGGAATCAACGCAATCCTTGATACCTATAATACTTTACTATTTATAATTTTTAATTAGTTATTTTGGAGTCGGTGCCAGCCAAGAAGGATCATAATGGCCTTTATAAAAATAACCTACCTACTAGCAAAAAAAACCTTCTTGATTAATCTATTGAATGAATGAATGAATAATATACATTTAATACAAGAAATCGAACGGAATCAGATAAGTGCGCCGCAAATTTTTTATGTATATCTGAACACAACTATCAATGACGTCTGCCTTCACGAGTTTGACCGCGTTCGGGTAGTGCACTCAGGCATATCCCCCACGCGTGCCATTACCGCCCCGTGCATTTTAAAAGTTTGCTGCAAAGGCAGAATTAAAGATCCTTCTTGGCTGGCACCGACTCCAAAATAACTAATTAAAAATTATAAATAGTAAAGTATTATAGGTATCAAGGATTGCGTTGATTCCCCTTTAATGTTCTTTGCTATGAAGTAATTAAAATATTATTTTCTACTTTTTAGTTAAGGATTGAACATGTAGGTGTTGTTTGAAGTCGGTTTTTATTTTTTTTCTAAAAATTATTTTATTCAATAATTAAATGTTTGTTGAGGTTGCAATTTGTGTTTAAACAATTAGATAATAAATTATAGATTTTCTTAGAGAGAATATTAAATATGTCCAGGTTTATTTGATACACATATTCATGGATTAAATTATGTTTTCTAGATCAACTAAAAGCTGTCAGAAATAGTACGATGGCCGGAGTAATGTGTGCAAACGCTGAGGGAGTGACGAAAATACAACTAAATGCTTTTAATACCATCTCGTCTAAGTAAGATATTCTTTGTTGCAGAATCTTTATTTTCGTAAAATAATGAGAGATTAGCGACAAAATTTTGAATATTTATTTTGTCGCTGCTCTCTTATTAGTAAGCCTAAGTACAACTTTTGCACTTGTTCTTAATTTTACTATATAGGTATATAACAACGATTGTTTTAAATGAACACTGACTATATTATAGCTTTATTTTTCAGCAATCCATTGAAAGATTGCAGTTCTAAAGAAATGGGAAATTTAGATCTTTCATCTTGGCAAGACTCGGAATGCAAAACATAATTTTTTATTGTGTATACACAATATTTTCATTGTATAACACAATAACTAAAATAAACAAAACTAATATTTATAAAATGACAACCGCATTAGAAACTAAGTGAATCCCAATTTTTCTCAGCATCATGAAGATTTTCACTTGAATTATTACGTACCTAACTGGCAACTACCTGTTAATCATTCTACGACTTAAATAAATACTCTTACAGTTACTGTCAGCCTAAGTAATTCCAGTGCTGGTCAAAGGCCTCTCTCCATGACTTCCATTCTCCACGATTCATAGCAATTATAGAACACGATCTAAGGTATAAGGTATAAGGTATAAACGGGCTGTTTTCCGCAACTCCACGACTGTGCGCGTATTTTGCGTGTGGGTGGGCGGCGATCACTCGATCCATCCCAGCTCCTCGAGGTAGGCCAGCAGACTTGTGATGTCCCCAACGATCTCGTGGAGTGAATCCGGGTCGCCAAAGTATCTTGCCCTGTATGTGGCGACCTCAGGGCAGTGTAGCAATATGTGTGCTGTTGTTTCGTCTGCCCGCATGCAAGCTCTGCACAGCGGGCTGTCTGTAATTCCCATGACAAATAGGTGTTTATTGAAAGAACCATGACCGGTGATGGCGGCTGTGACTGTGCGAAGTTGTTGTTTTGACAGTCGGAGCACCTGTTTCGTGAAGCGAGCATTCAGCTCTGGAAGTGCTTCCTTAGCCTGCCTGCACTCGGTATGGTTCTTCCATTTGTTATTGTGTTGATCTATGGTATGATTTCTTACCAGGGTGCGTAGGTGACCAAAGGGAATGGCAACAGTGGGTTCTGGTCCCACGGCATTCATAGCTGAGCCTTCCCTCGCAAGCACGTCGGCTGCGTCGTTACCTCGGGAGCCGCTATGCCCTTTGATCCATTGTATAGTGATGTTGTTGTAAGTACCTACCTGACATAATTTTTGGTGGCAGTCATATATCAGTTTGGAGTTTATTGTATGGCTTCCTAGCGCTTGAAGGACAGACATGCTGTCCGAGAGTATACGGATGGAATGATCCCTGACATCTCTTGCTAGGATCGCCGAGGCTGCCAGGGAGATGCCCATACACTCAGCCTGGAAGACAGTGTTTTCGGCCCCCAACGGTGCTGATATGTGCATGTTTAGATCTTCAGAGAAGATCCCGGTTCCGGTCCCCGTGCCTGTTTTTGATCCGTCTGTAAATATCCTGAGTTCCCCTAGTCGCAATCCCTCGCAACTCTGGTCCTCATGCAGTTGTATTTTGTATTTCTTGTCAAAGACAAATTGTTTCGGTATGCGGTCGTTTGCCGCGTCTATTATAGGGAATTCGTTTGTCAGTCCCTCTAGTAGAGACATATGTTTTGTTTTACCTTTGTACCACAAGTTTAGTGTTTTGAGGCGAAGGGCCGTCATTGCTGCCTCCTGTTGGATGTAGAGGGGGAGCGGTGGGAGGCCCAACATAGCCTCTAGTGCCGCCGTCGGTGTAGTTCTGAAGCAGCCTGTAATAGCCATGCATGCTAACCTTTGTATCCGTTGAAGTTTGTTTGCCGCAGTGTCTAGTTTAGTTCTCGGCCACCAGACGACTGCCCCATAAGAGAGTATGGGTTTAATGACGGTGTTGTAGAGCCATAGTATTATTTTGGGTTGTAGTCCCCACGTCTTACCAATCATCCTCTTACATTGGTAGAATATAATCGTTGCCTTGTTTATTGTGTTGTCTATATGGTTGCTCCATGTTAGTTTATTGTCAAGGGTGACGCCAAGGTACTTGACATCGTTTGACAGTTTTAGTTCGGTGTTGAAAATCCTGGGTAATGTAAAGTGGCCCAGGTTGCGTTTCTTGGTGAACAAGACAAGCTGCGTCTTGTTGGGGTTTACCGAGAGGTCATACTCCTTGCACCATTTTCCAACTATGTATAGCGCTTGTTGAGTGAGGTTGCAGATGGTTCCTGTTACCTTACCTGATACGAGAATGGCAAGGTCATCGGCATAACCTATGGTGTAGTCATGATGGTTGTTTAGTTTGGTGATGAGGTCATTTATTACCAGATTCCACAAAAGGGGAGACAGGACGCCTCCCTGAGGGCAGCCTCTGGCTAACATTGCTGAATTCTCATCATCTCCAAGTCTTACTATCCGTTTGCTCAGTGAGTTTGTGATCCATTCAGCTAGAACCGCCTTTACTCCGTGCCGGTGGAGCGCAGCTTGTATACTAGCAAAGTGTGTTTTGTCGAAAGCTCCTTCAATATCTATGAAGGTGCCGAGACAGCTGCCTTTTTGCTCTAGTGCCTCCTCGATTCTGCTGACTACCAGATGAAGAGCAGAGTCTGTTGACTTACCTGAGCTGTAGGCGTGCTGATTTGTATGTAGTGGTATGCTTTTTAGTGCTCCATCTCTCAGCTCCCTCTCGCATAGCCTTTCCAATGACTTTAGCAGGAAGGAGGTCAGGCTAATTGGTCGATGTGATTTAGGATTTGTGTAGTCACCCTTACCTGGTTTTGGTATATATATTACTTTCACTTCCCTCCATCCTTTCGGTATGTATCTGAGGGCGAGGCACGCTCTCATTAGCGGAGTCAGTCTGGGGATGACAGCTGTCTCCCCCCACTGTAGTAGTGCGGGGAAAATCCCGTCAGGGCCAGCCGCTTTGAAGGGGTGGAAACATTGTATGGCCCATCGGAGTTTCTCCATGGTTACCACCTTATTCGCGTAGTTCCAATCGTCCTCGGATGGTATAATGGTATTATCCTTCCAGCTTGGAGACCTAGTAAAGACGCAATCCGGGAAGTGAGTTTCTGTTAGGATGCGTTTGGCCTCTTCAGGGGAGGTCGTTAGGGTGCCATCGGGCCGACGGATGCTTGTGTCATTCGATGAGTTTTGGTGGCACAGTATTTTACGTACCTTGTTAGCTTGTTGACAAGATTCGACGTTTCCACAGAAGTTTCTCCAACCCATGGTCCGTCTGAATCTAATACATTTCTTGTATTTTGATTTGGCTGAGTAGTATTCATCCCAGTCATCGTCTTTGCTTGTGTTCATGGCTCTGTTGAGACATGTCCTTACCTGTTTGCGCTTACGCTCCAGTTCCGCCCCCCACCATGGTTGTTTGCCAGGTGTGCGGAGTGGTGTTGTCTCTTTGCAGGCTGTGTGATAACTGTCAATTACGGATTTGGTGAAATCATTGACTTGTTTGTCTATGTCTGCGGGATCCGATGGTGTCCGCAATGCCCCTGTTTGTTTAAATTTCGCTTCGATTGTTTGTTTGTACTTTGTCCTGTCTGTGTTGCGCGGGTTGCGCCTTGGTAGGACAGGTGGTATGGTGGCTAGGAGGTCGCAGCGAAGCCATCTGTGATCAGAACAGGAGGCTTCGTTTGATACGTGCCATCCGGTTGTGATCTTCGCTGCACCCTCCGAGGCTATCGTCAGATCAATAATTGTGCGACTTCGTCGTGTAACAAAAGTAGGCTCCGAGCCTGTGTTTAGTAGAGATAGGTTTGTAGTGAAAAGAAAATCAACTAGTGCCTTACCTCGATTGTTTTGTGTGTTCATGCCCCATAGGGGGTGGTGTGCGTTTGAGTCTGTCCCGATGATGATTTCCATCCCGGTTCTCTCGCAGTGTTGTGTGAGTCTGGTCAGGTTGTGTGGTGGTGGGTCCTCCCCCTCCGGCATGTAGACCGAGGCAAGGACCAACGCCATGCTGGCGTCTCTGCCATGTAGGTCTACTGTAATAGCAGAGACGTCTCTACAACAGAAATCTGTTAGTAGCTGTGCACTAATGTTTTTAGTAGTATAAATACACGATCTTGGATTGTCGTGATTGTTATTGACTGAAAGCTTACCGCCTAAGTTGTTCAATCCTTGTATATGGCCCGCCCTAATCCACGGCTCTTGGATCAGGGCAACGGCTGTGTGTTGGACCTCTAGCCACTTACGTAGTTGAGCCGTCGCAGTTTGGCTGTGGTGGAGGTTAGCCTGTATGAGGCTAAGAGTCTGCGAAGGGGACGCCATAGTCGGTCGATCCCTCCTCGTCAGCTCCCAGTTCTAGCCCGGCGAAAAGGTCGCCTGTCCCGAAGTCCTCGCCGTCGGGGTCCGACCCCAGGGTCAGAATTTCTTCTGGCCCTTCGTCGTCCGAGGCGAGGCTCATCGAGTCGGCGGCGATGGGGGCTTCGTCGGCTACAGTTGCAGTCGTCGTGCCCTCGCTGTTGGCCGGGTCTGGTGTACTTTGGCTTGTCACTTCTGTCTCTTGTGGTGTTTGCGATGGCCGGGTCTTAAGCTCATCGCGTATGGTGTTGGTAGTAGGGTCCCAACCCTGAGGCACGTTGGCGTAGTTGCCCCGCCCATCCTGGAACCTTACGTACACCGCCCCTATGCCTATGGACAGGCGGCGTTCCGCTCCCATTATTGTGGGGATTTGGTCCTCAGGGATTGCTACCACTACATACCATGTCGAGCGTTGTTTCACGGCTTTTAGTAGTGCCCACTTCTTGATATTTACCCAGCCGTTCTGGTATGCGAGCGTGCGTCCGACATCCTGCGGGTTCTCCAGGACGTCTTGCGGGTCGGGGATGATGATGCCGCATCGTGCACGCTGAGCGATATCCGACTGGTTCTTGACCACCAGCGAGATACTGGAGGGCATGGCCAGCTCGGATATCAGCTTGTTTAACCACTCTCTTGTGTGATTGTCTGCACACCACAGCTTTAATACCCCTTCCGCATAGTGTGGCTTCGCGTGGAAGGCGGGTGCTTTGGTGTCGGTGTTTGGTTTGCGGGCATCCAAGACTATCCTTTTCTGGATAGCCGCCATCACTTGCTCGGCTACGTTTTTCCCCAGGTGTCCTGTGCGCTCACAAGTTATTGCGACGCACAGGGGTGAGGTAGCCGCTTGGGCGTATGTCCGCGAGGCGACCCTTCTGGGATTCTCAAGCCGTGGCTTTTTGTGCTCTCCCCGAGGCGAGATCGTCTCGTTGAGGGCACGTTTAGCCGAGCTCGAGCCATCCTCAGTGGGTCGCTGTGTGGGCTGGTGTTGCGGGTGATGGTGTGGGCGCCTGGATGTTTGTCCACTACTCCCTGGTGGCGGTGCATCTTCCACAGGGCGGCTGTCGCCGGCCTGTGCCTGCTGCCGCCGGGCGGCGCTAAAGTTTGGCTGGTTTGGACGAGAGGATGCGGCTTCGGGTTGCGACTGTATCGCCTGCCTACGCGCCAGTCTTCTCTCTCGTTTAGTTCTCCTGAAGCTTACACGTCGACGTGTGGGTTCAGGGGCCCTAGATGGTTTGGGGCAGGAAGATTCGGGCTCGCTGGTTACCCGCGGAGCCTTCTTCTTCCTGTGGTGTATGGTCCACGCGTCCGAAAACACGTCGTCCACGACGCAGGCCGTCTCTGTCATGTCAGTATCCATGACAGCCTCCTGTGGTAGGATGGGTTTGGGCTTAGGAGCGCGTGGGTTGTTGGTGTGGTGGGAACCAGTGCCCGCAGCCGAGGTGGCTGAGCTACCGGTTTGGGTGTGGTAGGAACCCGTCCTGGTGCCCGCAGCCAGAGTGACTGAGCTACCAGTGCGGGTGGGATGGGAGTCTTCTCTGGTGCCCGCAGCCGAGGTGGCTGAGCTACCAGTTTGGGAGGGGTGGGGTCCCGCTCTAGTGCCCGCAGCCGAGGTGGCTGAGCTACCAGTTCGAGAGGACTGGGTTTTGGGGTAGTTTTTACCCTTGCTGGCGCCCGCAGCAACCGAGGTCGCTGAGCATGCCGCTTGGGTGTGGTGGGAGTGGGAGGTGTCGCGTGCGTGTGTATTATGGTGTTGTTTGTGTCCCTTGCTGGTGCCCGCAGACGAGATGTCTGAGCTACCAGGTCGGGTAGTGTTAGCGCCTAGGGGGCGCTGTTTTGTGTTGGCCTTGCCGGTGCCCGCAGCCGAGGTGGCTGAGCTACCGGTTCGGGCCGTGTGTGAGACTTCGTCGGTTTTACCCGACTCCGTCCCTTTCGGGGTAATATTTGGCCTTTCATGATCCATTAGTTGTAAGAGTTTTGTTTCATCCCTCTGGCTTCCCACCCTCCTCGGAGCCCGCACCTGGGAACGTGTACTACAAAAAGAGTACAACGTTAGGATTACCAGAGGGATATAGGTGTGTGGAGCTGGCTTACAGTGCGACATCGGGCACTCGATCGGGTTGGCATCTGAAGTAGCAGGCCTCTTCAGACGACTGATCAACCTTCACTTGCACCGTCAGCATGACCTTCACCTACCTTTCGGACTCCCCACACCTCGCCAGTGGCCCTCTGACGGGACACTATGACCATTTCCCCAACCTTGGCTAGAGGCCGGAGCTACCGTTTGACTTGAAATCCGGGCCAAAGAGGGCGTGTTGCCGCCCGAACACATTACCGCCAGCGTCGTTTGGCTCAACCCTCCAGGATCCCATCATCCCCGCGTACGGCGTTCAACTGCGCAGGTCCTAGCGCAGGTAGGTGCTTGGAGACATAAATATAATTGTATATACATAATTAAGTATGTGGGCTATACTATAGTTGGTGCATGCCCAAGCACAAAGGGGGATAGCAATAGTGGTATATATATATAGATATGATATATATGTATGATGCCATAGCCCACCTACTGGTTATGGCTGGGTGGGAATATATATGATAGTACAGAAGGTAGTGGTAATATTTCAATATGTTTGAATAGACTTACATTCTAGTATATAGATAGACCCTCCCTATTTATCCGGGCTTGGGACCGGCTACCCGAGAATGGCTGGTTGGGTGAGACCCCCTCCTTCCACTCCCGAGTCAGGCTAGGTTAAAGAAAATAGAACACGATCTATTATCTTTTTCTAATTCATCTTGTCATATTTCTTGCGACGCCTATTTGTTGTCTCAGGGCAACATTTAATAAATATATCAAACAATCATTAACAGATTTATTTTTAAATTTAAATATTTCTATTTACATAATTACATACATACATAACTTCACGCCTGTCTCCCATTAATGGGGTAAGCAGAGACTATAGAATGTAGGCTAATAAAAAATTAAAAAATAACCTACAGCCAGTTTGCTGACGAAGTAGAGCCGTGAGAAGAACTGGCAAGAAACCCAGGCCACTCTGTTCAATCGCCAGATAATAACAGTTTTTTTGTATGAGTTAGAATGTTAACACTCAACGCAACCAAAGAACCATACAAAGTAATTATTAATTATTAAAAATAGAGGATTTCATTTATTTAGTTTCTTCTAAAACTAAATAAATGAAATCCTCTCTTTTTTTCTTTTTTTAAATCTTGGTAATTATATTAGTTGGTTGATTTGTAATAATTACTTTGTATGGTTCTTTGGTTGCGTATGGTAATTTGACTACGTATTTTAATTAAAATGGTAAATGCACCTCTTGGTCATATTGAACGACAAGGTAATACTGGATTAGGTATTAGATGTATACCATGCCAAGATTGACCAGTCATCCCAAGTAGCACCCGTTCACGAGCATGACGCACGGACCAGCCATCATCACCTTCGCCGTAATAAATGGAAGTTGATGACTCGACCAATACGACACTACAAGCAATGACATTTTAGTGAGCATGACAATGCAGAGCATGGGTGGTAAAAGAACCTTAATAAAATGTAGTAAGCCTTACGAGTTCATAATGATCATGTTAAGCATCCAATTCACAACAAAAACTTCTACTTACATAGTCAACATAATAGGATTTACTTATTTCCTAATTGCGGTGGTCATTTTATAATTGGTTTCGAACTTTTATAAATTTTTTTGCACCACCATTATTGTAAAATGACGAATGGAGTTTTAGCACTTTAAATTTTGTGAAATTTGTTATAAGATAATATTTAATAGAACTAAATATACGGGAATTCACGCGATCATGCATTAGGTATTTAAATACCTTATTTTGCTACGGCCGGTGTAACCTGGTCGAAACGTCAAGCAAAATAAGGTATGTAAATACCTAATGCATGATCGCGTGAATTCCCGTATATTTAGTTCTATTAAATCATGCAACGCGAAAGTTTAAAAGTAAATAAGATAATATTTTTTAAATAGACGCATTTTGTTTATATTTATATACATATAAGGACGAATTTCGCATATCTAAGATATGCGAAATTCGTCCTTAGTGAGGCATTATACTATGGCTAGATGATTATTAACTTAGTGGGTTATTAAATTTAGTTTTGTATTATTTTCATAAGTAATTTCAATTATTTATTTACCTTATCACAATACAATGTGATAAATAAAAATATGTGACAAATATTTATTATATTATTAGTGTCCTCCATACTACTTCAATCGTTGTTCTGTAATTTTTGTTACCCATTCTCTGTTTGTAAAAAAAAACGACTAAAAATATGCCTTCTCATCGTTTCAAACCTGAGTTTTGCTACTTCTTCCTATCTATATAGGTAACATGAAAATAATTTACGGAAAATTTATTATCTTATATATTAGGCAGCAAATCAAAAAGTAAAAATATTTGTCTTTGGTTTCAACGATTTTTTTTTAAGAAACTAAGCAACTATCTAACTAATTAACATTTTTATCGAAAAGGTAATACTTTATCAAATAATAAAAATGAAATAGTAATTAAATAAACAAGGGAATGTCTATTTTATTGTTAAATATCTATGTCAGCTTCTGTGATAATAATTCTCATTTCAATAACTGTCACGTTTAAATTATTACTAGAATCGTTTGCCTTCATGAGAAAAATACGTAATGTCCTTGAGTTTCAGAATATATTTACAATGTTTTTTACCTACCTCCTAAAATCATTACACTGCTATAAAATAAACTAGTTTAAATGTTCTATAGAATGTTAAAGTTTAAGACGATGGCTTTTGGTATGGTGGCTACCACTTCTGGATTCCACTGACTGCTGGCTTATCATTAGGGGGGGTGGGAGTCACTTTGGTAAGCTAATATAAAAAAAATACAACATTATATAGGAGAATGTTAAATGATATAATTAATTACTATGCTTTATATAAAACAGTAATGTTCTAAATCCGGACTACGGATATAAATATCTATAGTGATTATTGTTAATGAGTGTCTACGCTCCTACCACAGTATGACGATGTCTGCGGGGACTGCGGGGAGAGGAGGAGGGTCGCCAGGTCGAGGGCCCTACTGCTCCCCTCCAATGCCGCGCACTCGCCACTCGCCGATAGATCGCCGTCATATTATTATCAACCAATGTCGTCTATTTTAATTAAATATAGTACTTTTTTATCGGTTGAGTCGCCTTATTTTTCTTATGTTCCCGTACTGAACATAAAGTGGCGACCGTGAATATTATTCTGAAACAACAACTGTCGCATCATCGGACGGTTCCGATACCGCGCCGCGTGTCGCCGGGACAAAGGTCGTAGCGGTCAGACTCGTTTTACTCCTTCGCGAACATAAGAACAGCAGAGAAGACGAGCTACAACTGCAGCAAGCCACCCAGCCAAGCACGAGGAGAACATACGGTCAAGAAATACTGAGAACAACCACTTTGCAGCCATCGCGAGCCGGCCAAGCGGACATACCACGTGTCGCAACAGCGGTTTGCCAGCCAAAGTGAGCCCGTTCCATCATTATTCCTTCAGTTTCCACACTACTATCCCTTACTTTTGTTTGTGTGAGCAGAGAGATAAGGAATCATTACCTTGCTAAATAGGTATCCTAAATTTAAAGCCTAACCTCATACCACATTAGCAAATCAGCATCCATTTATTTTCTATCGCCTACCTAAGCCTTATTTCTTAAACTATGCTAATTGCATACCTACCTAATCTATAATAGCTGTTTCCTACCAACAGTTCTATAGCTCATTAAACTCGTTCGTAATACCATTAATAAGCAGCTAATTTCAAGTTACTGTCGTAATTGTATAAATCTATTGTTCGACTTGAAAGCCTATACTGCAACTATTATATTACGCACAACCTGCTACTATACACAACTAAAATCATAATAGCTAAACCTATTCTAAACACTTCAATAATACAAGATAATAAATAAATACGACACGATGCTTAGCTAATTATCTACACCATTTACAGATTAATTTCTTGTTGCCTTATACATTAAGCACATACTTAAGCACTATAGCAGCGATTTATAAAATAAAGCAATTGTTTTGCTTTGTTAATTTAATTGTCTAGCCACACCTATAGTCACTTATAATTATAATTTCATTAAACAACAGTTTGCTCAATTTAACCGCTAATCACTATCACCCTTGACACTTAGACTGCCTAATATCCCTACATAGATATACAAAGCATTCCAACGATCTATTCCAGCTGCCGTGCGTTCTTCGCTTGTGCACCTACGTCGCGTCCTGAGATCTCGCGCACACTGCGGGTGCAAATCGAGTGCTGCTGCAGCGCGGCCGCTGATCCAGACCGGTTTCCGAGTCGACTGACATCGAAGCGAGGAGCGTATCGTATGCATTTAATAATAATTGTTATTGTTGACTGATCTCTTAGTTTGTTTACGCGTTGACCTCATTAGCATGGAGACTACTTATAAAACTTTAAATTTAAAACGTGCTTCAATAAAAGGACGTGTCACTAAGTTTAGTAATCAGTTAGTAGAATTTCAATGTAAAAAACTTACTCCTACTGAGGTTAACGTACTTACACAGAAGTTAGTTAAAATTGAAGCGCTATTTGTCGAATTCGATGGTGTGCAAAATCAAATCGAGGGAATGGATGAAAATAGTTTGAGCAACGAATTTGATACAAGGGAATTGATTGAACAAGCTTTCCACAATTCGATCGCAAAGGCACAGGAAATTATTTCACTAAATAGTTCGACAAAAAGGTTGACACTTGAACACAGCAGCAGTTTCACCACAGCTAATGAAGAGGATCATGAGGTTATCGGGTTTCGTTTGCCAGTCATTAAGATAAGCAATTTTGATGGTACCTTCTATAAATGGTTGGAATTTCGTGATACATTTAGTTTATTAATCCATAATAATTCTAAAATTAAAAATATACACAAATTTCACTATTTGAATTCCTATTTGGAGGGTGAAGCTGCTCGTGTGATCAGCAACTTCGAAGTTACAGACAATAATTATCCTGAGGCATGGAGCATTCTTTGCGAACGTTACAATAATGTTCGTCAGTTAATAAATAATCATTTAAAGATTTTATTGAACATTGAACCATTACGTGAGTCAGATAAATCCTTAAGGTTTCTTGTAGACCATATTACTAAAAATTTACGTGCCTTAAATATTTTGAAACAGCCAACCGACCATTGGGATACCATAATCATATATATATTTGCAGCAAAATTAGATAGTAATACGCGCCTTAAATGGGAAGAATATATACATAGTAATGTTAGTGCTTTGGATATGCCTACTCTAGACGATTTTCTGTCATTTATTAGGGGTCGAGCAGATGTTCTTGAGTGCGTTTATCGCAGTAAGCAAGATAGGGGCAATAAATTATCACCTAATAACACTCATAGTCCTAAACAAACACCTAATTCTCACACTAAGTCGTTTGTGACTGCTGACCAACCTGATTCATCGTCTCAAGGTTCTAATAAATGTATCTTTTGTAATGGTGACTCCCATCACATTTATGAATGTTCACAATTTAAGTCTCAACCAATTGATGATAGACTAGCTTTCGTAACGAAATCTAAATTATGTACGAACTGTTTGCGTAAAGGTCACAATAAGCGTGCATGTAGACTACCAGGGACATGTAGAATTTGTAAAAAACGTCACAACACTAGTCTACATAAACCTACAGACCCTAACGCTGGCAATACAGAATCCATGCCCGTTTCTATGTCAGCTGTTTCACACACACATTCTTCACACACACACTCTGAGACATTGTTATGTACTGCGTTGGTTGATATAATTAATCCTCTTAACAATAAATCAGTTACTACCAAAGCTCTATTAGACAACGGCAGTCAGTCTTCGTTTATCACAGAGTGCTTAAAGCAGCAACTAAATTTAACTACTTTGAGCTCAAACACAAAAAACGTTATTGGTATAGGTAACACTGTATACAAACTTAATGCTGAACGTTGTAATATACGCATACAATCAAAGGTACGTCCATACAGTGTCTTTACATCATGTTTGATTATACCCCAAATTTCAGGCAAAATACCTAAGACTACTTTAACAGTTACACATTTAAACTTAAAATCATTCGAGCTAGCAGACCCCGGCTTTTATGAGCCTTCTGAAATAGGATTGCTTATCGGTGCTGACTTATTTTGGGACATTATAGGTACCAAGCAGCACTCTTTAGGACAAGGCAACCCTACCTTACATGATTCGAAACTAGGATGGCTCATCGCAGGTCCCTTGCACTATAACACTTGTAATGACAATACAGAAGTAAAATGTAGCTTAGCTAATATTGATAATAATGATAAATTAATTAAACTTCACAATGATTTGAAAAGATTCTGGGAGCTGGAAAGCTTACCACAAAAACCACCTTTTACTGATCAACAAAAGGCTTGTGAACTTCATTTTTTGCAGCACACTAAACGAACCAAAGATGGTCGTTTTTGTGTCAAGCTGCCACTCATCGATGAGCCAGATTGTTTGAGTGAATCTTATTTTGTAGCCAAACGTAGATTTTTTAATTTGGAACGCAGGTTTCGCAAACAGCCTGATCTTAAGTCTGCTTATGTAGATTTCATAAACGAATACCACAAACTAGGTCACCTGTCCATCTCCCAGGAAGATCGACCCGAGAGAGCCTACTTTGTTCCGCATCACCCAATCATTCGCGAGGACAGCGAATCCACGCGTCTCCGCGTCGTTTTTGATGCGTCAGCGCGCACCACATCTGGTTTGTCTATAAACGACATTCAAATGATAGGCCCTACTATTCAAGACTCTCTTTTCAATATCCTTATTCGATTCCGTCAATATCGTTATGTATTGTCGGCGGATATTGAAAAAATGTACCGCCAGGTATTGATAGACGAGTCTCACCGTAATTTGCAGCTGATACTGTGGCGTGATGCGGAAGATAAACCATTGCAATCTCTCAGGCTTAATACGGTTACCTACGGATATGCTAGTGCTAGTTACCTAGCCACCAAATGTCTTTGGCAAGTAGGCGAAGAATGCGGTGATGATTTAATCAAAACTGTAATTCAGCAAGATACCTATGTCGACGATTTCGTAACCAGCAATGATGACGAAAATCAGCTTCGTTTTATTCGACAATTAACGTCTACGGTTCTTCTTAGCGCTGGCTTCAATCTTCGAAAATATCGATCTAATTTGCCTTCTATACTACCTTTAGACGAGGTCCAGTCTGGCGGGAACCTTAAATTAAGTCATTCTACCAATACTTTAGGCCTGGACTGGAATCCTTCAACAGACAGTCTTCAGTTTCCCATCTTAGTAGACAGTTCTTCTGTTGTTACTAAGCGGAGCATCCTGTCTTCAACTTTCAAGATCTTCGATCCCTTGGGGCTCCTATCCTTGTGCACTATCGTTCCCAAAATTTTAATTCAGACATTATGGTCTTTAAAGCTTGACTGGGATGATCCTGCACCTGAAAGGGTGGTAAAAACATGGAACACCTTCAATGAAGGTCTTACGTCCATTTCTACCTTATCTGTACCTAGATGGGTATCTATTGCCGAGCCAGTACTTGTTGAAATGCACTGTTTTTGTGATGCATCTCAGCGTGCTTACGGTGCATGCTTATACTTACGGTCCATACACAAAGAAGGACAAGTATATGTTCAACTATTATGTGCCAAATCTCGCGTTGCACCCGCATCTAACTCAATTACCATTCCTCGACTTGAGCTCTCAGGCGCCCTACTTGCGGCTGAAATGTGCTCATCTGTGACAAAGGCCTTGCGACGTAACATAGCAAGACATATTTATTGGACCGACTCTAATATCGTACTTAGTTGGTTACGTATCGGTTCATCTAATTTAAAAACGTTTGTCGCCAATGGAGTCGCCACAATCAGAGAACTGAGTGACACCACTTCATGGCGCCACGTTCCCACAGAGCACAACCCAGCTGACTTACTGTCCCGTGGCGTAAATTCACAAGAAGTCGCTAAATGCGATCTGTGGTGGCATGGGCCTGAGTTCTTGTTAGCACCCGAGTCTGATTGGCCTATCACACAATCACAGAGTTATAATAAATCCATAGATTTACCTGAAGTTAAGGCACATTCCACTACTATCGTAAGCACAGACACATTATTTAGAATAAATAAATTCTCTAATTTAAAAAAATTACAACACATTTTTTGTTACATAAACAGGTTTATTCATAATTGTAAGGATCCTAGTAATAGATATACAGACTCACTGACTGCTATTGAGCTTAATAAGGCTCTCAACACATTAGTATATATATCCCAGAAAGAATCATTCCCCAAAGAATTCGATTTATTGGTCAAAGGAAAATCACTTAATTCTAAATCTCACATTGCCGCACTTAATCCGTTCTTACATGAAGGAATTATTAGAGTAGGTGGTCGAATACAAGCTTCAAAATGTAATTTTGATATGAAACATCCCATGCTATTAAGCCACAAGCACCATTTTGCTCAGCTTTTATTCGAACAGGAACACCGACGGCTTTTGCACATAGGTCCACAAGCTTTGCTAGCGTCGATTCGAACTCGTTTCTGGCCTATCGGTGGAAGAAATATAGCTCGGCGAACAGCGCGTAATTGTAACGTTTGCAGGCGTTTTAAAGGTAAAGCGATGCAAAACATCATGGGAAACCTTCCTGCCGAAAGAATAGTGCCTGATTTTCCCTTTCGCACTGTAGGGACTGATTTTGCTGGTCCATTCTAATTACGGATCGCAAAGGTCGTGGCTGCAAAATATCGAAGAGTTATTTATGTATTTTTATATGTTTTAGATATAAGTGCATCCATTTGGAAGCAGTAAGCGAACTTTCCAAAGATGCTTTTATTTTAAGTTTAAGACGTTTCATTTCTCGGAGAGGCCTACCAAATCAAATTTTTTGCGACAATGGTGGAAACTTTGTTGCAGCTTCCAGGGAGCTTAAAGAATTTATACACAGTAACGCTAATTCTATCACTGATTTTGCCGCTAGCGAGGGCGTCGAATTTTGCTTTTCCCCTGCATACGCTCCTCACTTCAATGGTTTAATGGAAGCCGGTGTGAAATCAGCCAAGTTTCATTTGGCTAGGATATTAGGGGCTGCTCACCTTACTTTCGAGGAATTATCTACTCTGTTCGCTCAAATAGAAAGTATTCTCAATAGTCGACCTATATGTCCCTTAAGTTCCTCACCCACTGATTTCTATCCCTTGACCCCGGGCCACTTTTTGATTGGCAGACCCCTCCAGTCACTGCCATCTCCGTGTCTACAAGCCTCTAATGCCAATCGTCTTGACAGGTTCAAGCGCCTTGAACAGATAAGGCAACACTTCTGGCAGCGCTGGAGCCACGAATACATTGCTGAGCTTCAGACGAGGACTAAGTGGCACACAAAATCTCCGGAGAGCCTACAAATAGACGACTTAGTCATCCTAAAGGAAGATAATGCTCCACCGTTGTACTGGCGCCTCGGGCGTATCCAGGGATTGTTCCCGGGCACTGATGGTGTAACGCGCGTTGCTGACGTTATGACAGCACGAGGGACCGTCCGACGCGCTCTCAACAGAATCTGTCTGCTTCCAAGGCCAGATAACGAAGCGAAACTTGAAAGCTGATGAGCTTTCCAGGGCCGGGAATATGTCTACGCTCCTACCACAGTATGACGATGTCTGCGGGGACTGCGGGGAGAGGAGGAGGGTCGCCAGGTCGAGGGCCCTACTGCTCCCCTCCAATGCCGCGCACTCGCCACTCGCCGATAGATCGCCGTCATATTATTATCAACCAATGTCGTCTATTAATTAAATATAGTACTTTTTTATCGGTTGGACGCCTTATTTTTCTTATGTTCCCGTACTGAACAATGAGAAAAGTAAAATTTTAACGTTTTCAAGTGGGTGGGAGCAAACCAAACCGGAGAGTTCCTTTGAACTTTTGAAAGTACAGAGATAACTTGACGTTTGGTGTAAAGTACAGGCTTATGTGATAAAAACTATTACTTTGTACTTTTTAAAAGAAATTAAACTTTATTAAAAGCATTTTATTAAAATATTGCAGCTGTTTCTTTAAGACATAGTAGTAGGTTTTATAATATATACAAAGTTATCATAGTGTAATTAACGTTTGATATTCTTTTATTTTCTTAAATTGAATCACACAAATAATACAATTCACCATAGGTACTAGTGTACTAGAACTATACTTTCAATTCATTATGCTTAAATAATTATTGTCTTACTTATTACGTTTACAGTTCTGTATTTTATTGTTAATTTTATGTTATACACTATAAATAATAACAATAATAATATTCTTTATTGTACACACCACGTATCAGACACAAGTTAAGAGTACAACATAAAATATGAGTAGGCACAATGGGCGGTCTTATCGCTTAGAGCGATCTCTTCCAGACAACCTTTGGATGGATTTGGTGATTGCAAAACTGCTGAGTTGATGGTGCAATATAAATACAATATTGATAGATATTCATAACATAATACATAACAATATACACAATACATAATATACTTACATGTATACAATGATCTAAAACTTATACAAAAATCCTTTTATCACAATTTATTTCTCGTCCGCTTATATTTTATACCAGAAGTTTAAAGACAATACAAAATTTAATTAAACGTTAGTCTGGATAGTTTATTGGTTTCTCGCCGATGTTTTGTTTTATGAAGCTAGTGTTCTGTCTTTTATCTACTTCTAGACAAAATGGTTAATTTATTAAACAATAAAGAATTTTATATTAGTTAATTTTTTAGAGAAAAACTTAATTTAAAACGGAAACTAATTAAAATTCAAATTAATTAAAATTAAAATTTATTTTTAAGGCACGTTCATGTAAAATGCTCTCCAAATTTGTTTTTCTATGCCTCACTTGTAATAATTGACTAATAGAAAATCATCACACTCGTTAAGTCCGTCAATACTATGCATACTAAAAATTTTATTAACAAATAACATTCCTACTACCGTCTTATCAAAAGATATATTAGTCAGTCGTTAAAAAAATATATGTATGAATATGGTCGTGCTAGATACTGCTTGACCACGGCAGAATCACACATATTAAAATTTTTCACTGAAAGATTACAACAAAATAGAAAGAAATTATAGTGCATTCAATCAATATCAGGGACATTTTGTATGAATCCATTTCGACTTCAGTAACAAGTTATACATTTCATCTAGAGTCGTCTGATGAACACAATAGTGCCTTTGTGGCTAACGAGAGGCTTCTATCAGATGCTTTTACTCGCTTACACTTTGTGAAACTTTAGCTCCACTCTCGAGGAAACGACAGCTATCAAAGTAAGTATGTGTTTAATGTACACCAAGTTTGTTGTGCAAGATTGAAGTCTTGCTGGAATAATTTTTATTTTGTGTTGGTGTGATGATAATGTAATGTTTTAATTAAATATTTTAAACTCACACGATTTTTACACATAACTATATTTATAAAACGGGTCTACTCGTGTTAGAGAATTATTATAAGGTGTCATACCTCTTTACCCGACGTTTCGGTCGAATTACACCGACCATGGTCACGGGCTGACTGATGTAGCCAGGCGTCGTCTTCGCCTTGAAGCTCGGGATTCGGCAACTACCCTCACTTTGTCTGTTGTTACACTGTTTTGTAAAAAGTCAGTACTACGACACACAACACTCACGACGTCTTCACCTTGGCCTACTTTGTCATAACTGCGACGCTCACACTTGCTGATTACTGGATTCCAAGATGGAGATAAGCGGTATCCGTCTTCTCGGTTGAAATTTCGGTACTTTTTAATTTCAACCGCTTCTCGAGCTATTCTGGAGTAGTAATGCCGATCAGTGGAAAGCACTTGCGGCTTATGTAGCTCAATCCAGTGGTTGGTTCCTGACTCTAACAGGTGTTCAGCAATCGCAGACTTATTTGTTTGACGGTTCTTGACAGCTGTGATATGTTCTTTGACCCTTTCCGCTATTGTGCGCTTGGTTTGTCCAATGTAGGAACTTCCACAGCTGCAATCCACCTTGTAAACACCAGGCTTTTGTAGAGGGATGACATCTTTCGGAGTACGCAGGTGATGAGATATTTTGGAGTGCGGACTGTATACAGTCTTTATGGAGTATTTCTGTAGTACTGTTCCAACTTTGTCCGTCACTCCTTTTATATAGGGCATAAAAGCTGGTGCTCTGCTTACTTCTGCCATCTTTTCCCTCTTCTTTGGACGTCGCATGCTTGGCCGGTATCCATTCCGCTTTAGTACCTCCTGAACATGTGTAAGCTCACTGTTCAAGTGTTCAGGGTCACATAGATCATATGCTCGATTGGTCAGTGAGGTTGCGACTGACTGTAATTGTCGCGGATGGTGGTGCGAATCGGCGTGAAGGTACCTGTCTGTGTGTGTCGGTTTCCTGTAGACCGTGTGTGCTAAGCACCCATTTTCTCGAACCATTACTTTCACATCGAGAAAGGCTAACGATCTGTCCGTCTCCGTTTCATATGTAAACCGAATATTCGGATGTATGGAGTTCAGGTATTCAGCCAGTTGTTCCACTGCTTGTCTACCCCCCTTCATAATACAGAAGACGTCATCGACGTACCTCTTCCATAACTTTACGTGAAACGCTTTAAGGTCTATACCTTCTTCAAAATGCTCCATCCAGATATTAGCCATCACCGGTGCGACTGGGCTGCCCATGGCTACTCCGTCGATCTGGAGGTAATATTGTCCACGGTAAAGGAAGTAATTGCCGTCTAGACAATTTCTCAGTAGAACAACGTACTCCTTGGACAGACCGTTTTCCCTCAACTTCTTCTCGATTACGTCAAGACAATCGTGTATAGGAACATTTGTGAATAGTGACTCCACATCAAAACTCACCATCACTTCATCTGGTTCCATTTTCACAGTCCTGAGGATGTCCACGAAATGGCGAGAGTCCTTTACGAACGACAAGGTCTTACCAACTATTGGTTGCAGTACCGAGCTTACGTGTTTCGCTAAGTCGTAAGTAGGTGAAGCGATTTGACTTACAATTGGGCGTAAGGGCACGTTTTTCTTATGTACTTTTGGTAAGCCATATATTTTCGGTGGTTGAACGGTCGTAGGTCTGTGTAGACGTTCAAACTCGTCGTCCATAAATAGGTCTTTATGGTCCTTGATAAGTGCTCGTATACGTTTTGTGACTCTGGCCGTTGGATTATAAGACACCGGCTTATAAACCGACGTATCACATAACAAACTCCGCATTTTATTGTCATAGTCGCAGTCATTCATCACTACGGTGGCGTTTCCCTTATCGGCCTTAAGCACTAAAACATCCGCATTATCCCGCAATCCTTTTAGTGCTTGACGCTCTTCCATAGAAATATTAGGCTTGGGTGGCTTTGACTTTCGTAATATAACGGCAACATCCTGTCTAAGCGTATCCGCTTCGGTAGACGGCAACTTGTTACGCATTATAACCTCTTCAATGCCACTTATGATGTTTTCATACGGAATCCGTCTGGGTGTCATAGCATAGTTTAACCCTTTAGCCAGGACGTTCTGTGTATTGCTATCCATATACGTATTAGATAAATTAATAACCGTGTCTTTTTGTATTGAGTGGCCATTTTGTATGACACATCCGGTACGACGACGGTTAATTAATTTATCATATTTCGCGTCATGTCGGCTTGTACTTAACTCGTAAATGCGATGAGCCTGGTCATATGACACACGATCACATAAGTTAAAATCTTCCACGGATAACACTGCACTACACTCCACATGTAACTTGTATAGTTCACACTGTACACTATTTACATTGTACCGACAGTTTCTAATTAACTGTCTCAGAAGACGCACACTGGCATTATTTAGAATTCCTTCTGAGTGTGGTATGTCTTTTCGTGGTTTAATACGCACTCCCGAAGGTACTACATCCGAATCACGACACTTTATAAGAAAATTTAATGACGTTTCTAACCGCACACGTTTTATGCGAAGGAATTCTAGATGTTTAATTTTGTTTACAAACTCCTGCCCGTACCGGTTTGCAATTAAATATTTTAAACTCACACGATTTTTACACATAACTATATTTATAAAACGGGTCTACTCGTGTTAGAGAATTATTATAAGGTGTCATACCTCTTTACCAGTTATGACAAAGTAGGCCAAGGTGAAGACGTCGTGAGTGTTGTGTGTCGTAGTACTGACTTTTTACAAAACAGTGTAACAACAGACAAAGTGAGGGTAGTTGCCGAATCCCGAGCTTCAAGGCGAAGACGACGCCTGGCTACATCAGTCAGCCCGTGACCATGGTCGGTGTAATTCGACCGAAACGTCGGGTAAAGAGGTATGACACCTTATAATAATTCTCTAACACGAGTAGACCCGTTTTATAAATGTTTTAATATTAAAGTACGGGAAATATATAATTTATTTCTTTCTGCAAAGGAAAAGGAAAGTTGAAAGAAAGTTGTTTGTTTTGATACAGGCATGTGATAAGAAAGAAAATATAATGATCATAGATAAGTGTTTATTAAAAAAAATATATGTGTATCGTATAATGGCTATTGCTATGCCTACATACTTTTATCAGCAGGTATCAGGTTTCTTTGATCATAACCTTGTGGCATTAAAAGATCCGAAGCCACAAATTCGAGAAACCGCAGCTAAAGCTTTAAGAGCAGGGCTAGTGATGACAGCTCAGATAGATAAGACCAGTACATTAAACAATGTCATTGAAAAATGCTTTTCAATAAAACAAATGTCACAGTCGTTGTTCAAATCAAACAATTTATATCATAGTAAAAGACAACTTTAAAAAAAAATATTTCGTATTAGGTACATATTGGATCTTCTTTTTATTGAGTAGTTGTTGGTCAACTTAGTGTCAGAATTTGTCCAGATTGTCTATAATTTATATGCAGAGCATGGTAACAGCCGGGACCAACTTTTAAAGTGCTCTCCGAAGCACGAAGATGCTCATATCAAATTGCAGTATCTGATCTGAGGGTCTCCGTCACCCATCCATGAGTCAGCCATACTCTTTGTTGCTTAACCCACTGATGTGAGTGTGAGTGAGCGCCTCAGGTACCTACTAGATAATGACCAATAATATTATTTTTCAGCTTTTAGGTACGTATTGTAGGCCTAACTAAATATTAAGTCAAACTTAAGGCCGTAAAAATGTAGTCACACAAAAAACATTTGCGAAAAATCCGTTTTAAAGATTATCATTTTTAAAGTTACAAAAAGCAAGTTAAGACCAGAAATTGAGATTTAAACATTGTGACACAATTTCAGAAAGTTTGTCAAACAAAACCAAGAGTACTTTCAATATAATGAATACGAAGTGAAAATAAAATTGGAGAAAAAATATTTGAAACATCTGTCGCAGACGTAACATGGGGACGCAGAATTTTGCTAAAGTACAAATTTATTCTGTCCCCAAAAGAGTAAATTACATGAAATATTGTCAGAGCCAAATGTTCGTGCAAACTTCCAGAGGAAACAAATTGGAATTTTCTTGGAATATAGCATAGATAGGGACAAGTTTACTGGAGTGCTTTAACTTTAAATCATGGATTTTGATTGATGGACTATTATTATGACTAGCCCTTTGTCTTGATTTTATGATAAATTTCATTCATAGTTCGCCTAGATAGTATAAGTTGAGTAAAAACTATACCTATTATTAAGTCTGAATACGTATAAATGAAAGAAAGAAAAATAATCAAATACCTAGCAATACCTTTTACATGTTTGATAAACATTTAAAGGTATTAGAATTTAAGTTAGATACAAAGACACTACACTTTTTAATTTTGTAATAACCCTTCTAAAAGCTACTATTATAAGCATATTTATTAAAATGTAAGTAAATGAAGTAATAATTATTTTTCAATTACCTAAATATTCCTATGTAATTTTGTTCTTTCGAACCCTTGGGAACAGAATTCAAAAGTATATTTAATTACAACTTACCAATAACCATAAAACTAAATTCTCTTTCAAAGGTTGGTTAGTATATTTTTTTATAATTGCATCGATTTCACTACATGAATGATGAATTAAGTTAGAAGTATATTCTACAATAAATAAAATAATGTAACAACAGTAATATTATAACTACATTTTCGTTTCTAAAATACACCAAACTACATTTAACATGAATATTAACAAAATACTTTAAAATTCAGAACGGTATGAAACCTTGTGAAACCGCAATCAAAATCTAGTTGTCCATACGAAATTAAATTTCACTTCTCACTGACTGCATGTAAATATTTGAAGAGGACAGTGTTATTTCAAAACTCTGTATTACCGTAATTACCGGGAATCTCGTCGACTTCGTGCGGCCCTTGCTTCGAATAATGAAGGTATATACTAAACTAAACACACCTGAAATATGAATATAGATTAATGGAAGCAAAACATCAGGTTTGCTCAAATTGAAAGTGAATCGAGATGTTTTGAAATTTTGATGTTTGAGATGCTAAACCAGTTGTAGATAAAACCTATGCTTTCAAAGTTCTTTTTAACCTAATTCTGTTCGTAAACGTAGATACAATTGATTAAACGTGGCTATAAGATATGAAACTATTTGTGTCTCGCAAATAGTAGTCTTCGTTCTACTGATGAAGTTAACACGATTCTGAACCAAACGGTGATCTATTTGCAAAATGTTGTTAAGAAATAATCCAACACGAAACTGGCAGTAACATGCCAGCAGTCTTCGAATTAAAGCGATGACCTTATTGATGAATAACATTTATTCTGTAGTATCTATATATATATGCAAAGTTAAATTGACAATATTTTTTGACGAAATCACACCGCATCGAATATGCCAAGTAAAAATCCTCTATGCATTTAAATACGGCACTGAAATTGATTGAAGAGTTTAAACAGTAAAGAAAGTCACTTTATTTCAAAAGTGCCTAACAAAGACTGTCGTCTAGGCTAAAGCTAAAACCTACACGTCGAATATTGAACTCTATGTCCACGTAATAAGAGTCAATATGACTGCTTTGTTCAAGTTGGTGTCCGCTGTCTTTGTCAACTCAAAGAAGACTAAACAAGGTAGTAAAGCTTTGGTTATATTGGATATGGAAAATTTAAATACATTCAAGGCATTATGTGGACATAATGTGACGTTTTGTGGTGCCTAAGTAAAATGCATAATATCTTGCAGAATGCCTTTTAGTAATAACCATGAAATAAGTTTTGCAGACTCAAAGAAGTAGGTAATGCATGTTTCGTATATGTTCTGGGAAAAAACTATGACAAATTCAAAGATGAAGTTAATTCTATTTCAAATAAATACTACAACTTACGTTAAACACTAATTCCAGTTAAATAAATGTTTATTTTTGCCCAACTGCTGAAATCAAGGCGGGTAATATTTTTCAAGCGTATGTATGTATGTATATAATTATGTAGGTATGTATGTCTATTTCTTTGGCTCTACAGCCTGAATGGCTTAATAGATTTTAACATATATGATGTGTTATTAGCTTCGTTTTAATTGTAGGAGTGACATAGGGTAGATAAAATTTCAATGTAGCGTCAGCACGAGAGAAAAAAATGGGTTTCTTTCTATTCACTATGTTTAAGGCAGGCGGACATTGTTTTTTTAAATATATATTGCTTGTTGAACTCTCTATTTCCATCTATAGACATATTTTGGCTAAGTAATAAGTATGATACCTGTTAGCGAATATCAAATTCAATTATCTAGTATTGCAATATTGCATTTACATTCAGTTACATACTAAGTAGTTCACGTTTGATATAAAATATAATAGCCATTACTTGTCTGTTCGACGTCGTTTATTCACGTTCGTTCCTCTATCGATAAAACTACAGTACAAAGAGCCAACGGAGCGAACACTTTTAACAGTTCCCGCTGAGATTTCTTGAACAAAGTTAGCGCTTGATATCGTCAAAGAGAAATTCTTTGTCCTGTATACACTGTTTGATGTTTACTCTCCAAGTAACTGTATAATGAGGAACGGAACAAATTATGACATAAATATAAAGTTCAGTTCAAAGTTAAGATTATGTCATGTATTTCAACTCTTGTGACACGCCAGAAGACATTGCTGTGTAAAAAATATGGAGGCAACCGGAAAATATAAGTTTGAAAAGAGTCAATCCGTCTTAAAAACTTAGACTTTTAAATTAGGAACTTTAATGTACTGGAATGGGCAGTCCATCTTATAAGAGAAGTCTGCCTACATTTTCTGGCTGGTAATCGCCGCTTTTCTGCCCTAACGGCTATAAGTTCTGTCAGCTACCGATATAGTACTGCCGAAGCAAGTACAGCTACCGAAATATCCTGAAGATCTCCTTCTCTTACTTTTCCACTCAGACAGTAAACGTATATGGCCGTGATGACAATAAAACATCTATTGTGTCTACAGTAGTGTTCATGAAAGGGTTATTAATTGACTTACGGCCTGGTAGATGTCACAGACATCCGATGAATGAGGGCTCAAGATAGATCAATTGAACATTTTTGCATGCACATAATATTGAAAGTGATTTAGGGGTAGTAGATGTTTAGAGTAATTATTTTAGTTTTTCAAATTAAATAAAGGGATAAAAAATTATCTTTCGATATTCAAGTCAAAACGGACTAACATGAAATGAAAATTCTCGACCAAAATCAACACAATGCCGAAACATCTGACAACGCAAAAATTAAAACGCCTTACGCATTGAAAAGGCTATAACTTCTTCAAAGGTAATATGTTTCGTTGTAAAGGGTACATTTTAATCATAGAGGGATTCTTTAGCGGGTGACAGGAGTGAGATATTAAAGTAAAACAAAACACTTTTGTTCACCCCCTACTGGTTCTCCCTTTTGCGTCGCGTGTGTAATTACTTGTTATTTTTTCGCATCCGCCATTTTTGAAACCATGTTCTTTTTGTGCGTGCCATTTTCACGTTGTTTGTGTTGTTTTTAGACGACATTCTAGATTGTACTTGGTGATAATATTTTTTTAAATGAGTTTTAAAATAGTAATGAAATAAGCGGCAAACAAGAGGCGAGCCACTGATGGATGAGGGCGGCTCACGACCGGTCAAAGTTGCGAAAATTGGTCGAGTTCTATGTCCTTCAGTGGACGTTTTTCCTCTGATATGATGATGTATAAAACAAGCACAAAGTATGTCGGTGCACATTTTAGAATACTGATGAAGTATTAATTATTTTATCTCCGAGCGTGTGGTCTCCAGTTGAGAAATTGGTATCACCACATCATAAGTCCTGACCTGTCATAGAAACTATTAGGTGACTGGCTTTATCTACGTATTAAAAATCACTTTACTGTGATCACCAATAGTTCTGCTGAGCGTGGTATTTATGATAAACACTTTTTTTTCGGAGAGAGCAAAGCTATTTGGATTAAATGAAATTGGATCAATCGGTACATGTGATTAAATCATTGTATTATTTGAGCTGGATAAATATAAAATAATCCATGTAAATAATGTGGGAAAAAATGTATTCGTCACGATTACGCTACTTTATTAGCGTAAAATGTCAGAGGTAAAAAGTAAATTTAGCTAAAAGGGTTTTTAATAAAACTTAGCGGCTTAAGTCAAAGATGAGTTTTAGAGTTGGGTCAAAAGTGACTTTTCATTGGGTCACATGTGACTAAAAGTACATAAAAAAAACAAACAATATATATTATTAGAAAACACAAAGCCCGCCTTCCTAAAACAAAATGTAAGGAAAGAAACCCATTTCTTTCCTCCTGCTGACATTGAAATTTTAAATATTTAAATTTTTAATTTATATAATTCAAATCTAGTGACACCTCATACATATAAGATGTAGAGCGTGCCAAAGAAATAGACATACATCTAGTTTTTCGAGCGTATGTGGTATATTATACACAAAAAAACATTACCCTTCTTGAATTCGGCAATCGGACAAAAATACTTTCACCCAACAATGACGCACAAAATGACAAATTCACAAAAAGGTATCAAACAATAATTAGCTATCTACTTGTAATAATAATAGAACATGTAATGTGCTTTGTTTTATTTTTTACTATTCACGATACAAAAAAAAAGATATAATAAAGTTAAAAGCCAAAATTAAACAATATCGAAACAGCCCATAATCCACTCACTGTTATGATGTTCTCGTAAACACAGACATTTTGCAAATAGTCCATTTATGAAATTGTCCATTGTTAATCAGCATTATTTGATCTCTGTATTTGTAAGAGTAGAATGCTAATTATTGATTCGATTAAGTGATATCGGATTGAAACATAACGGCGTACTGTAGTTCAATTGATTCACGATGAAAATGAATATCATCAAAGGCATACATTGAGATTAATAATTTTAATAATACATACATATGAATTGTCACGTTCTGTAACGGCACATGAATAAATTCTTTCAGTATGGTTTGGTACTTTCGGGTGTGAGTGGAATGTAGTACATGTTACTTTTATAAATGTGTCAATGGCTTTTTTACTACGTACGGTGGTAAATTAATTATTTGCTGTTAATTGTTATTTATTTCTAATATACTAATAATGATTAGTTGAAATGTAGGATTGTGTAAATTAAAATCACGATAGATAAATAATTGTCTCATTTATAATTGTGTGTGTCATAGAATTACGTAAATAAAATAGCATTAAGTTAAATTGTTACTAACAAAACGAGTCATTGTTACTTGAATAAAGATTTAATATTATAAAGAAGTTTGTGACGAACAGATGTGGAGGTTTTTCTTAGTCTCTGGGCAAAACAAATTATTGTATTCATTAAAATATTTTTACTATTGCACCTTAATAAGTTACAACCTTATTTAAGCTGAGCCAAACTTCAGAAAAATACTTTTCTTTTTATATTAACCTACCAAAGTGACTCCATTCTGCCTGATGGTAAGCAGTTAGTAAAACGTTTATAATTTTTTTAGAAAACATTTAGTTAACTATTAAATTTCGATATAATTTAACACGAACTCAATCTTATCTCGAACATTATCATCGCCTAAAAATAATATTGACTTCTTCTTCTTCCTCCTAGACCTGGTCCCATTTACTTGGGATCGGCCTTCCTCGTCCTCATTTTCCATTTAGCACGGTTCTGTGCTACGTCGTTTGTTAAATGAGCTTCTTTAAGATCCTTTTGGACCGTCATCAACCAGGTGGCGGGTGGTCGTCCACGCGTACGCTTCTTTGTTGGCAAATCTAGGGCAAGCTTTGGCCTAAAAATAATATGACGTTTTTAGAAATACAAGACGAATATCATTCACGAAGTATTCTCACCACATTTTCCTGACGCACATACGAAATGTTTGCCAAATATATTAAGCGGTTGGCTAACTCAATTTTATGGGTGAAACGAGTTTTAGGGAGGAACCCTACGAAATTGGCTTTTCAAATTATCAGGTTATAAGGATTGTAAGAAAATTGTCTTTTGTCAGCATTTGCGTGTTCTTTGTGTTTTAAGTATGTGATATTATATTTATTATTTTTCTGCAAAGAACTAGACGAACAAAAAATTGCTTAACCCTTTCACAATAGACTTTTTTTTGTCATCACAGTCATATCCGTTTACTGTCCCGGGCTGTGTTAAGGTGAGCCACTGCAAGTTTTTCGTGGGAATAAAATGCCTAAAGTTTTAGAAATTATATGAGATTAAAGAGATAGTGCTAATACATTCGTGCTTGGCTTTTAAGAAGTTAGTGAAGAAACAGATTGCAAGAACAATAATTGCAATACCGATAGAACATCACTTTCCTACCAACCCACATTATGTGTAATAAGTACCTATGAGTTAATTAACCGGTGTTTAAATAACGCCGAGTAGTTCAAATATTGGTCAGAATGTCAACTATGTATTGACGGTACATATCGTTATTGGATTGAAGTCAATTGTGTCACAGATCAAAAGTTTAATCATGTGTTTAGGTTATATCAGCTTTAGCGTTTTAACGTGCGTTTTTTTACTGGTGCAAACGTGGCATATTTTATTAAATATGGTCAGTGCCTCTGATATTTAATTTTATATTAAAAATCACTTTTCTTTTACGGTAGTAGATCCACACCGGTTTCAGCATAAATAGGCTGATCGACCGGAGAAGTACTACCCTCTCATAGAAGATCGTGGAAGAGTTGTAGTATCCGTATTATTACGTTTCGTTCGGTGAGTGAGAGTGCCAGAGGCCCATTTTCTCCCTTTCCTTTTTCCTCACCCACCTCTATCTCTTCACCTACCCTCCACTCCCTTTACGGTAGGCAGCGGCTTCTCAGAGTCTCTGACATTAGCAAGAGCAATGCCAGGGACTCTGAGTAGTCCATAATCGACAGTTACCACTTACCATCATGTGGGCTGTTTGCTCGTCAAAAAAATACTATACTGTCATTGGTAATATAACAAGCAAAACATATAATTTAAGAAAAAAACAAAAACCCTCGTCTGCCTAAAAGAAACTGAAATGAAAGAAACCCATTTTTTGCCGAAGCTACGTTAAAATTTTATATAATTCTTATGTCATTTCCACAATCATTACAAATCTAATGACACCTCATATTATGTTAAAATACATCAAACCATTTAGGCTGTAGAGCGTGCCAAAGAAATGGACATACATATACACATACGTTTATACATACATACGCTCGAAAAACTTTACCTTCCTTAACTTCGGCAGTCAGGCAAAATGCATCAGAACAAATCTTCAGAATAAGAGTGACTTGTAGCATTATCAGTTGAAAACTTAAAAATTGCAATAATTAAGATTCGACAGTTTTAACAAAATCTTAGTTTGCATTTTTTTTAATCAATTTTTATAATTTGAATGGTTTAGGGCAGGTGAAAATTCCGCTTAATTTATCGGTCAATTTGTTGACAAGAGAGAGCTAAAGATCCTAAGTTAAGCAAAATGCAACAGGGAGTAAGCGATGTGTATCAACACAGTCATATTTTATTGATTTAGTACTGATAAAATAGTAGTAAAAAGTCATAATAGCTCACTGGTGAATGCACCCAGGCTTCGTAAACACAAGGTCAGAGATTCGGAACCGGGCAAGTACCAATGTGATTTTTCAAATCATATGTAGGTACTTACTAGGTTTACCTGGACATTACTGACTGACGGTGAACGAAAACACGGTGAGGAAACCTGGACTTCTGAGAAAGTCTGAAATCGCCAATCCGCCTTGAGCAAGCGTGGCGATCAAAGCTTCCTCTGCAGTAAGATAATAATGGACCGATATGATGATAAAATAACTAAGAAAGTTCATAATACATAAAACAAGTCGCTGCAAATAAAAACTAAAAATCACATTAGAACCTTGTATGAATGTCTTTCAAGTAGTCTTACATCAAAAGGGGTTCCTTGAATCGAAGTTTCTTTTAACTGAGCAAAACAGTGCGTAAGGAGTGGTGACCTAAATCAATTGAAACCGGTAAAAAGTATCTATGTGATTACAGAACCTTAGAAATGTGGTTTCTGCTGAATGAACAGGTAAAGCTATTCATCGATGTTTTACTTACAAACCGTTGAATAAAATAGAGTTAGATTTAATTTGTAGAGTTTTATTTGGTATTCCCAATTAAAGTTATAGAATTTCGCGCGAAAGTAATGAAAAAAGTATCCCACCCTGTTATCCCATTAAATCTCTGCCTGTAAATGTAACTGCAGTTAAAAATTTGCCTACAAAAGCGTGACGGCTTGAACGGCAAACTTCTTCTTTTGGGAGACGCTCGTATCCAACAGTGTCTTTAGGCTAATAGAGAATAAATTTAGTCTTGCATATTCTATTATTAGAACTATATTCTCAGTACACATCATAAATAAAGAGAATTCAACTACTCGCATGACTCAAGAGAACATCGGAACAGTCACAGCCCATCTAGCTATACGCACGAACTGCAGAGGTAATGAAGTGAGAAATTATTTGTAACGGACGACAGTTGTATGTCTTTGTTCCATGTTTGTTCAGCATATTCTTTGAAATTTACTTTCTTGAAAACAGTTCTTGAGGATATAGGGTTGGATGAGCTTTCAATATTTACGTTGAACTCTTTTTGTATTCGTTCTACCTTTAGAAAATTAATATGCATGTTTACACAACAGGCAGCTTATAATATGTTTAACAGTCTATTTTTGGCCTACAGAATGAGGCTTGAATCATGACTTTGGTTCTCTACCAGGTAATTATACTTTGTAGCGATTAAAAAATCCGATTATCTTCTGCTATAGTCAGAATAGTGTAAGTAGCTATAAATTCTTAAGCTAGCTATAATTCTTTACCACAGTTCACATGTTGCCTTTACCTTTTGTAGCAATATGCAAATTGAGGCAGCCTGTAAAGCACACATTTTTACTTTTTATTTTTCTTTACAACATAGAAAGCTGTAATTATTACCTATAGAGTTAAGTGTATTGCCTGTGTCACTTTGCATGCTACTTGAAATTGTAACTTACAAAAATTGTAATATCCTGGCGATTAAAAAGAGTGGCCTGAGTTTCTTGCCAGTTCTTCTCATGGCTATACTTCGTCAGCGAAGGCTTCGTGCCTGTAGGTTAATTTGCTGACATTTTGTAAACTTTGACGTTCATAAGTGTTAATTTAATTAACCTATGTGAATAAATAAATTTTCATTTTCATTTTCATAAGACTTAATTTGCAATAATAATAAACAGTACACTTGCATTTGTGCAAGATTATGCACCAATCAGTTTTATACATTTCACGTACCTGTTGCAAATAAACTAAAGTTACTGTAAAGTATTTTCAATGTGTCCTGCTAAAATAAATAAGTTTGTGGTACGCTAGTAAAATCAATATGTTAGGCTACCTATTATTATCGACAATGATAAATGGTTCGCCAATAAGATGACTTGCTAACGGCGACGTAGCGTACTGTAATTTTTCATGGATAATATTTTATTGAACACTTTTTCCTAACATTTACGATGTTTAGTCATTCGAAAGTTGATAGATGTATACACTTTTATAGAAAACTTTTTCGCTGCACAATATTATTGTGTGAAAAGCTTTACCAGTTAGTTAAACAAACAAGAATTTGATACAGGTTTATTGTATGTGAACAGATTCGACAAATTAAACTGATTTTCAAGTTATATAAGTGGGATTAAAAACGACGCTGTCTGAAGTAACAGATTTTAACTTAATGCCAATATAATTATATTATTATTTTGATACACAACTAGTCTAGTTCACTGACAATATTTTGTTACTTTTGACATTAAAATATTTAGCTATGGAATTCTTAGAAACCTCGAACAGAATAACATCAATCAAGACACAGAATCGTCAACTTGCTCTATCAGCAACGATTACGAAGCCCTTTCGCCCCTACCTTAAGATTTTCCGCACAAATAAGCAATATCGTAGTTTGTGCAAACACTTGTGTGCCAATAACCCCCACGTGCGAACTCTTATCTCAATTTGATCGGCACTTATTGCCATCGAAAGTCCTCATAATCATAACGCAAATAGAATTTTATTTGTATTAGGTAAAGATTGAGTTTAGAATGGCTGTGAAGTTAAACTTTATCAGATTTTTTCCAGCTCAGTAGATGAATTAATATCATGAAAATGACAAGTAAGATTCTGCTGATCAACAGTTATGAATATATTTGTTGGTAAACAGTTCAATATGGTTAGGGCTGGGATATTATTTATGAGTTGAATATTATTATATTATATTGTATTATTGATTCATTGCTGCAAACTTGCTAAAGCACATTAAGAAACTGTTCTTTTTAATTTATTGAAATAAAATGCATTACATAGATATTTAACATTTTAATATAGCGCTTAGAAGAACATTGCTATTTGTTTTTTAAAGGAAAAATTGGGTGAATTTTATTTTAATGTATTTTTTAATTGACTTTTAGTAAGAAAATTTCGTGATGATTACATTTTTCATATCCCCGAATAGAATATCCAAGCCTTTATAGATACTCAGTCAATATTATAAAGTTAATGACATTACTTACTTACACTTGCTTACTTACTTACATACTTATTAAACTTTATATCTATTCTATTATCTAAAGCGAAATAGTTTGTTTGTTTGAACGCGCTAATCTCTGGACGGACTCTAACAGTCGGATTTGAAAAATTCTTTTTGAGTATGATAGCCAAGTTCTCAAGGAAGGCTATGTTACATCACGCTATTGGCGACGGGAGCAGAACAGTAAGCAAAGACGCGGCTGAAAACGCGTCTCGGAATGCTAGTTATAAATAAATTTCTTAGATATAATGGGGCATGATTTAAAAAGTATCTCTAGGGAGACAAAGAAGACAGACAAACTAGACTTTAATTATCTTTCTAGGTACGCTTGCTAAAGTTTGATTGGCAATTTCGAAGTTATATATATTATAAATTCAGATTTTCTGATATTTTCTTTTATACGTATCGAGTCAGTTATAATATCCTAAGCTTAGACAATACATTACATTAGTAATTGCCATGTTTTGAGAAAACGAAGCGATCATGTATGAGAAGAGGCTTTTATCTGCAGGGGGAGGTTTTATTAACTCTAATCAAATATCGGTTCTACAACCTGGTGTCAGAGTTTGTTCGGGTCGCCCATAAAGTCATCCGACTTGACCTAACGACTGTTATCAACTTGGTAACAACCAGGACCGACTTTTAACGTGCCCTCCAAAGCATAGAGACGCTCAGATCAAATACCACTATGCGGTCACTCATCACCCGGTCCCTTGGGCCAAACGCACTCTATGTAACTTAACCCGCTAATCGTCTACCTATCAGTGGGTGCAACGATCTATGAGCGCCTTCTCTTTCTTTTTATTAGTTAAAATGACATCATTTATCATTATTTAATCGATTTTTTACTTCTGGAATGATTAAACTGAAGAATGTAGTTAGATATCTTGTCATAAATATGTATTCCAATATTGCATCGTACAAAAAACACATTCGTTAGTATTGCCCCTCACTGACATTTTGCACAATTTGTTTCAATTGTTCACACCCCTCGTCTGTCTGACATCGTATGACAAAATGTAGGGTTTCGCTGACCACTCACGCAACCCAATATTGCTATTACAATTTTGAACTTATTTTTTTTTTGAAGTTATACTTCTTTTGGCGCGATTGGGAAAAATTATAAAAGTGAATTTTTACGATGCGCGCGCACACCGACAGAAAAAAGCAATACCCTGAAGTTAGTTGCGAACCTTTTACACCCTGAAGTTAGTTGCGAACCTTTGTGTGTCGTATCAGTACAAATAATCAGATGTATATTTATGTATGTATGCGTTGTGTTATTATTTGGTATTTTTGGATTGTTACGCCAAAGAAGTATAACTTCTTACGTGCGCACATGAGTACACACTCTATTTTTCAAAATGTTTCGCTTGCGTACTAAAGTTACGTTAAGTATAGTTTAAATAGTCATATTTTCATCTAAAAGACAATTTCATAGAATCGTAATAACTCTTAGTAGATGCAATTCTTTTTTTTGCAAGGTTCTTTATTATTATACTTTCCCTAAAAGTATATTTGTTTGTTGTACCTAAATCATTAACTTTGCAATCGACAAAAATACAATATCTAAATTATTATTATTAAAATACAATAGTATTTCTTATTATTATAATAATAAAGTTTACAATTACATTTCCAATATAGTATGCCGTACATAACACATCATTATAATTATGTATAGTTGAAATCACGAATTCATGGTACAATCAACGCGATACCGTTCTGCGTCGGCTCACTAATTGCCATCAATTATACCTAGCATATTAATTTGTTGGCTTCTCTGTCGTATATACTTGTGTGTATAGCTTTACTTATGAAGATACCATAATATGGTTATTGAAGCTAGATCATTTTGGTATGATATTTAGTTGACTGCGTTTAATTGCAAGTTCAGTTGCAAAAAAATCAAGTAGTAAAATTGCAATCATAATTAATAGATATGGCTGTGTTCTCTAAAGATTGCAGAAACTAAGCTAAGTTAAGCAACAAGCAAAATAAGTTATTGAGAAACAAAAAGCCCGTCTGCCTAAAACAAATTGAAAAGAAAGAAATGCATTTTTATCATGCCGATTCTACTTTGAAATTTTATAATATACCCTATATCACTCCCACAATCAATACGAATCTAAGGATACCTCATATGTTAAAATCCATCAAGCCATTTAGGATAAAGAGCGTGCCAAAGAAGTAGACATACATACCCAAATACATACATAGCTACATACATAGCTACAGCCGTGTAGAGAGAATGAGATTGGGACTTCGGTGTTCTCATTCACGGAATAAAAAGCTTTAGTATGGAAATATTTTTTTGGTCGATCATTCATGCTGAAACTTTGTAGGTCGACGCTGGTTTCATCATGAATTGGCCCGGATCGACCGAGGAATCACTACCCTTTCATAAAAGATCGACGTAAGAGTAATAGTAATAGTATCTGTACTCTTGTGTTTCGTTTGGTGAGTGAGAGTACCGAAGGCCTAATTTCCCTCAAGCCTACCCTTCACGGAAGGCAACGGCTTCGCAGAGTTCCTGACATTGGAGCAATGCTAGGGATTCTAAGTCGTCCATGAGCGGCAGGTACCACTTACCATCACGTGGACCTTTGCTCGTCTGTCACTGTTGGCAATAAAGAAAGAAACTAGAAATTTTGCATTTTCTATTATATTGTAAGTATAGGTTTATTACATCCATGATTCGTCATTTACATTAACTTATTGTCTTATACTGAGCAGGATTCTAGAATCTCAAAACATGCTTGTATGAATAAAATTAATAATACCACTCGAAAGCGTAAATACATCTGTATTTATGGTACTGTTAATTTTAATTTCACTTTTCTTAATTTCACTGAATTCAATATAATCGAGAAAACTGTTCTTTACTCGTCTACATTCAAAATCACTCAAATGTTCAATTAATTTAAAATGAAATCTAAATTTTCAAATAATAGAACTCATAAATCGTTTATGTCGTCAGAAATTCAGCAGTAAGGTATTCTTGATAATAAATTACAGAGACGGCAAAATTAGAATACCTTCATAACATTTAATACTGATATTAAAATTGTTATTGTCCATTGCTTTAATAAGATTTATATTAAATTTAGTTCGAAATATTAAATGGTTTTTATAAATCTGTATTACATTTTTACTAGCGTTCGGACCTGCTTCGTACTTTGTTACTTATATATACATGATTACAAATCTTGGCTTTTTCTACTAAAATACACAGAAGGTAGGCATCTATACTAATATACAAAGCGGAAAGTTTGTTTGAACGCGCTTATCTCTGGAACTACCAAACGGATTTGAATACATAATTACTTTTGCATTTGATAGCACAATTTTTGAGAAAGGTTACCTATATAACATCAAACTAGGAGCAATGAGAGCGGAGCAGTAACCACAAATTTTACTTGATGCGATGCGATATTTATAAAAGATATTAAATGCGTTGCGGGGGTTAGAAGAAGTTAGTAGAAAAACAGACAGGAAAAATGCGGTTTTGCTTTATGTTTAGAGACAAATAAATTAAGCTTAATATAATATTAATTAAAATAATTCTATAACTTCCGTTGCTATATTTACACTAGATAACAATCGTATGTGCCATGGGTTTATTTTTAGACTCATTATGTTTCTGCTTATGATGTGAACATTACGCTAATTTAATCAGTTTTTTTTTCAGTAAGCACGGGTATTGTTTCTATTTATATCTACGGTAATTTGAAATCATTTTATTCATAATTATATTTATAAAATTAAAGTAGTCAGAAAGATACGAATCAGGATGTTGCGATTGACAGAAATATTACACGACTGCGAAATTACAACGAAAAAAGGAAAACAAAATTTTTTGTCGAGTTTGTGTATTTATGAAAGTGTGGCTAATAGAACAATAAAAATAAGTAAAAATTGATGTTGTAAATAAGGTTAAATATGAAAAATTCAAATCAAAATCATGAAATGGCTCTAATTCATCGCACAAAAATCGTTGCAGTGCAAATTAAAAAAAAAGTAAGACAAGATTAAGGCTAGACGCGCACTACGAGGTCTTGCCACGCGCTAAAAACTCGTAGTGTGCGCCTAGCTTTAAGATTACTAAACTGCCAGGTTTAATCGACGTATAACGTATTGTCTAGACCTATTTGCTTTAATAATTTCAACCTTCAGCCAATTGTACAATTAGTTATTAATTATTTCATAATGTTTCTAAGTAATTTTTCAGCTAGCTAATTATATAATTACTTTGTTCTTTATATCGAATTAGCCTAAAATTTATGATGTTCAGTTTCTGTGTTTTATTTTAAGAATAATATGCGAAATATTATTATTTTTAATAGCTATCAAATAATTCAACAATAATAATTATCTGACTAATTAATTCATTTTCGCAAACAAAAAAAAATAGCCTCATTAGACAAGTTCTAAGTTTTAATAAATAAAAATTCATAAAACAAAATATTAGTAGATCTTACAAATAAATATCTTTTGTGGTAAGAGATGCAGCGACATTCTTTCTAACGTACTCCCGTCAGTACCTACCTAACGCGATCATGCATTAGGTATTTACATACCTTATTTTGCTTGACGTTTCGACCAGGTTACACCGGCCGTGGTCACAAGCAGACTGGTGAGGCGATGTCACGGCTCCGTATGTGAAGTAGATTCTAGATCTACCCTCACATTTTTGTCTTTCCACGTACTATCACTGTCAGTGTGTTTTGTGATAGTACGTGGAAAGACAAAAATGTAATAAAAATACCTAATGCATGATCGCGTTAATTCCCGTATGATTATAAATTTATATCATGCAACGCGAAAGTTTAAAAGTAAATAGTACCTACCTACTTTGTATCGTCCTAAAAGTAAATTTTAATTTTATAACTAAAATATTTATTTAAGTAACCATTTATTTTTAGTACAAGCGGTTAATTTATTTAATAATTGTATAAAGTACTTGCTTTATAGTAGACTTAGCAGTAAATAATTTCGTTTAAAATTATTAAAATATTTTTTTAAAATGAACTCTAAAATTTATAATATTATACTAACTATTGAAAGTCCTATGTCCAGCATTTAATGTAATAGTAATAATAACACAAAAACTACACAATGCTATCTAGACTCATTGTATTGTGAATGTCTTTTCTTTATTCAATCATAAATTCGTATTACTTATCATTACTTAGAGCCAGTGATCGTACTTAATTCGAAAAACAGAAATGGAACTTCATATTCAAAATCGAATACAAATAAAATAAATATTCTCTATTTCCGTAAGTGACTAGCTAGTTCAAGGCAAATTGAGACGTTTCGAAGCGACGTTCGTAAGCAATGGTCTGTATCGACAAATGTATTACCGACTACAGCTTTCCGAACTATGTTCGTTGTACTTATTTATGGCTTTGTTGGTTTTGGTTCGGTTGGTCGTTTCTACGTTGTTAGTCACTCCTTTAAATCGATTTTCTAGTATTATTATTATATTCTGCCTAATATAAACAGATGTAGGTTTTATTGTTTTCTTTAGGATACAAAATAATAATCAATTTGATATTTTTCTTTTTCAGATTTTATAAGTGCAAAAATTTAATATTGTTTTTTTAAAATTGTATTTTATAATAAAAAACTTTACTAATATACAGTCGAAATAACCCAGTGGATAAGGCACCCACTTCGTAAAAACGAAGTAATAGGGTTCGAATCTGGGCAAGTACCAATGTGGTTTTTTAATTGTACTTTCTAAGTTTATCTTAGAGATTTCTGACTGACGGTGAAGGAAAACATCTTGAGGAAACCTGGACTTAAAAGTCTGAAATTGTCAATCCTCCTTGAGCAAGCGTGGTGATTAATGCTCAAGCCTTCTTTAAACAAGAAGAGAAGAGGCCTTTGCTCTGCAGTGCGACAGTAAACAGGCTGTTATTATTATTATTAACTATACATAATTATAATAAAGTTGGAGTGTCTGTTTGTAATATTGAAATAACCGTTTTTTACTACATACATGTATATGCATATAATAGACGGTACATATACCAAAATAACATTTTTTACAATTTTTGTCTGTCTGTCTGTCTGTCTGTTTGTTCCGGCTAATCTCTGAAATGGCTGGACCAATTTTGATGGGACTTTTATTGGCAGGTAGCTGATCTAAGAAGGAGTAACTTAGGCTACGTTTAGTTTAGAAAAATAAACTAATGTTGATCTACTGTTAGGCAGAACGAAGTTCGCCGGGTCAGCTAGTTATTATATAAATTTAATAAACTAAGACATTGATAAATAATTAAAGTCATCAAATAAGTTTCTATATTATTACATAGTAATATAGACCATTACATCCTGTATATAAGTCTTTAACTGTACCACAAAATTGGCATTAATCTACATAACTTGCCTATACAGCTGTCATTAACCAGTGCACAGAGGTAGGCGCCTAAAGACAACTTATTGCCTATTCATAAGCTTTTAACCATTTTGCTGACATCCCTGATATTGTACAACCATTGTTTAGCAATCCTTATTCCCTCAGCATTAAAGTTCAATTTATCATTACCAAGATTTTCAAGACGCATATAAGATTTGCCAATAGGTGCCAAATGTTTTGCTGTTGCAATATTTATTGCCATACAATTTTAAACCTTATTGTTTATAAATAAAAGCTTGTTGTAAAAACAGTTTTCTTGTGGTTTAACAAAAACACACTTATTTAAAGTCGACTCTTCGGCTTGTCATTAAGTGATATTTGCAATGGCGTTCACTTGAAGTTTATGTTGTTATGAATATTTTATAGTAAATATCTCTTAGTTTGTCAACCACTCATCATGGGTCGTTATGGGATGGTGTTTTTTTTTTATTTACAAAATGGATCAACACTTTGAGAATTTTATTAATCGTACCATAAATTTTACCTGGAGGAGACAATATAATGATCTATTATATGGGGTATCTTGATGAATTGAATGAAGAGCTTCACATTTTTGTATAGAAGCTGAATTCAGGTGAATTATTTAGAAATTTAGTTATTATTTTTAAAATGCTTAATCAAAAAGTAAATTTTGTATCTAGAATCTACTTATTGATTGACCTGAAACAAATTTTCGTCAATCTCTATCGTAACTGTCAAACAAAAAATTAAATCAAATCCGATAATCCATTGGGAAGCTGTAATGGCACAGAAAAAAATCACGTGTTAAACGATTTTTCTAACAGTATGTTCAAACACGTTCACCAAAGAGAGTTAAAGAGGGAGAGTTTAATGACACCTCTTCCAAAGGGAGAGCAAGAACCTTAGTCACAACGCTTAGTGGCAGTTAAGTTGTAAAATAATGCAATTATTTAGGCACGTAAATCATTTTCTATCCTTATAAACACAAACTGTCTAAACTTTTACCAAACAACGCCCGAAAAACCATTATATTTTCACATAAACCAGGAAGATTTGCATATTTGACGATGGGTTCCGTACAACGAATTAATTCACACAATACAGATACTTGTACAGAAATATTAATTAAAATCCTCAACGGGGGCTAGAATACATAATACTAGAAAATACATAAATGTGTGTTTGTTCATAATGTTCATTTAATGCCTACTCTGTTAAACACTCATTGAGGAAACTGCTGTGTTTCAAGGTTGCTCAATTTGTTATTTATTTTTACGTGCAGTAAATTAACTTTGAATTAGTTATACTTTAAATAATTAACTTTAACGCTGGCATGATGATAAATTAGTAATAAAAACTAAGTACCTATTATTCCTTCAACTATTTATATGTCTTGTAGTCTCCATTTTAAAAGGTGAAACCCATTTTATCTGGTCTGTATCGAAGAGGCAACTGAATGTCAGGTAACCAAATAGAAGACAGCTGTGTTACTGACGATCAATAACCTTGACTACCTTACAGTGGTCAAAACTTGCTCGCTATAACAAACTCTTAGCTTAAAGAGAGACTTATCTCCAGCAGTTGACGTCTTGACGCTGACAGATAGTTTTGCATAGTTAGTGCAAACTACGAATATACTATTCCATTCAGTGTTTTCTTATATTATTTTAAAATTTCTACACTAACATTTAGTGTTAGGTATAAAACTGTAACTCAATCTATCGCGTTTGCATAATTTATTCTTTGCGCCGAGGGATTTGCAGTTGATTTGCATATTTCTAAATTGTGCGCTAACTCTGCTCTGTAGAAGTGTTTATGTTATCGTGAGCTATCATTTATCTATGCTATGACATTGCGTTTTGATGCTAAATTGTATTTTAACTAATGCCGATTTGTGCATATCATTAGAAGAGTAAATTATTGTTTAGGGATCAATATTGTATAGGAAAGTGTTTTTGTAAATAGTTAGATGGCTTTTGGAATGGTTGCCTTTTTGTTTCTTTATATTGTTTTTGTTACTTTGTTTATAATGTTCAAATAACGGTAGTAGATCCACGCTGACGGTAGTAGATCCACGCTGGTTTCAGCATGAATGGGCCGGATCGTCCGAGGAAGTACTACCCTCTCATAGAAGATCGACTTAAGAGTAGTAGTATCCTATAATAATAATTTACTCCACTGTGTATCTAATAAATTTGAACATTGTCACTATATTAAAACTAGATTTTACAATAAACATTCATATATGAAAAATATTTGCTCAAAAATTAATTTACTTGTGGATACAATTGATTATAAAAATAAGTTTATTCCATGTAAAGAAAAAGTCCTCCGTAACAAGAATACAACGTCCGTGATAAATCCGTGTAAAGTATACCGTCAAAAACAGATTACGGAATACTTTTTTAATTTGAAAACCACTAAATTATTAGCAAATAGTACTCATAACATTAACACTACTTTAACAAACGATATTACTACAACTACTGAACATTTTTTTCGTTTATAACTATATAAATATCATGCACCAAAACATCTCAGGTTTAATTAATAAGTCAGACATGCTAGCGGTGCAATTAGAGGAACAGTGTAAACTAAATAAGACAATCGATGTTTTATGTATCACAGAGCACAATATGGTGCCAAATGATGAGAACCTTCTTACATTAACTAACTACAAATTAGCGGATTGTTTTTATAGAGATAAAAGAAAGGGTGGCGCTTGTATACTTATCAGAAATATTCATGAATATGAAGCCCTAACGCAAGTAAAGAAATTATCTAAAATGAATATTTTTGAATGCTGTGGCATCAAACTCACTCAGCATAATGTTATAGTAATTTGTATTTATAGGGTACCAAAGTGTCAAAACATAAAAATTTACTTAGAACTATTTTTTGAAATGTTAGAAAATTTACTTATTTGTATTACTCGTGGAAATAATAACAAAACTATTATAATATGTGGAGACTTTAATATAAATATATTGAAAAATGATGAAGCCACTAAAAGATTTCTCAGTACGGTTGCTGGATTTAACTTAAAAATACTATTTAAAGAACCAACGCGATTGTCTAGCGGTACATGCATAGACAATATCCTGCATAATAGTCATAGCAAAAAAGGTGAAATAATAGAGACAGCATTATCGGATCACACTGCTCAAATATTAAAATGCAATGTAAAAAAAACGTGTGCTTTACATTCTTGGAAAATGGAAATTCGCGATTATTCACAAGAATATGTAGAAAAGTTTATAGAGTGTATAAGGAGCCTTAGCTTTAGTGAAATTTATGAGTGTATTGATCCTAATTTAGCTTATAACTACCTATTAGATACATTTAAATTGTTTTATGACCTTTGCTTCCCCAAGAAAATTATTACTAAAACCATAAATAAAAAACAAAAATGGATGTCACGAGGTATAAAAGAGTGTAGTAAAATTAAACGTAAACTATTATGGCAATATCGTAAAGTAAAAACTGATGATAATAAATACAAGTACATCTCATACACAAAACGATATAAAAAAATTATAAGATTAACAAAATATGCACAAAATAATCATTATATAAATACTTCTAACAATAAGAGCAGAGCTACTTGGCAAATAATAAATAATAACAAAGTTCAGCTGCCACGTGAACCTTTAATAAAAATTATTTATAATAACAAAGAAGTTACTAATACTGAAGATATCTGTAATGCATTCAATGACTTCTATGTAGATCAAATTACCCCAAACAATGATATAAAATTACCAAAAATAGATAGAGTTACGGACTCTCTTTATCTCTGTCCAACTACGCCAGATGAAGTTTCAAAAATAATACGCTCACTAAAGTCCACAAAAAGTACGGGTAATGATGATCTAACAACAAATATAATAAAAAGAGTACATAACATTATTTGTTATCCACTTAGTTATATTATAAATCTATGTTTTGAAACGGGAATATACCCAGAGCAATTGAAGGTATCCATTATTAAGCCACTTTATAAAAAAGGGGATAAAACCCTTATAACAAACTATAGACCGGTAGCACTAATTCCCATATTTTCTAAAATTATTGAAAAAGCAATCTACAATCGTCTTTACAACTTTTTGGAGAACAAAAATATATTAGTCCCGGAACAAAAAGGTTTTAGGAAAAATAAGTCAATAAATGTTGCCATTTTCGACTTTCTTAAACAAATTATGCACAGTGTAGATAATAAGGTACCTATATGCGCCTTGTATATGGACATGACCAAGGCGTTCGATTATGTTGATCATAAAATCTTAGTCGACAAACTGTCTAGGTATGGAATACGTGGTAAATGTCTTGATCTATTAAAATCTTATTTAAGTAACCGCCAGCAGTACACAGAAATTGTAAATATTAACATTAAAACTAAACGGGAAATTAAACACAGGTCAAAATATAGAACGGTGAAGTACGGAGTACCCCAAGGAAGTGTGCTCGGACCTTTATTATTTTTAATTTACATTAATGACCTTCCAAAAAATGTGATTCACCCAACCATATTGTTTGCTGATGATAGCACAATAGTCATAAAATCTGATAAATCTTATGATCATGAACAGGAAGTAAATAACACGCTAAAGAAAACAATAGAATGGCTAAAACATAATAATTTAAAAATTAATCTAGATAAAACTCATATCATGCAATTCAGTCAACGACAATACCACGATCCGTTAAACATTGTATATGAAAGAGTATCAATTGCAAAAAAAGATTACACCAAATTCCTAGGATTAACTATAGATTGTAAACTATCTTGGAAATTACACATAGAGGAATTATGTAAGAAAGTAAACAGTTTCGCCTATGCGCTTCACAAGCTTTCTAAGCATGTAAATCATGAAACGGTACTCGTTGCCTATCATAGTTATGTGGAATCAATCATAAGGTATGGAATAGTGTTCTGGGGAAATTCCACCGATAAAAATTTAGTGTTCCTAGCACAAAAGAAATGTATTCGTGCAATATGTAATTTACATTCAAGAGATAGTTGTCATAAACATTTTCAAAATTTAAAATTACTTACGTTTCCTAGTTTATATGTATATGAGATAGCAGTGTTTGTCAAAAATAATCCGCATTTATTTCATGTTAGAGACCCTGCGGATATTAGGTTAAGGAAGAGAGAATCAAATATTCTTAGTATAGATAAATGTAATACAGCTCTCTGTAAAAAAAGCGTATACCAAATGGCTCCAGCGATTTATAACAAAATTCCCAAAGATATCAGAGATTTAAAATTAAGCACTTTTAAAAAAGTCTTCAAAGAGTTCCTAATTAAAAAATGTTTTTACTCTATAACTGAGTTTATGGAATATAAGTCTGATTAGTCTATTTGATGTTATTATTTTAATTTTGTTTTGTTTTGTGTTCTAAGTTTTATGTAAGTGTGGGATTGTTTGGTGTAAGTCAATATAGTTAAAATTAGATTAAGATTATGTACAATAAGTTATTAAAATTTGTATGCCTATGGGTACAATGTAGCGACCTATTATAACCAATGTAACACCTATATGTAAAATTTACCTACATTGACAAATAAATATTTCTATTTCTATTTCTATTTCTATCCTTACTACTGCGTTTCGTTCGGTGAGTGAGAGTGCCGGAGGCCCAATTTCCCCCCTTTCCTCTTTCCTCACCTCCCTCATTCCCTTCCTCTAACCCCATTCCCAGCCGCCATAGTGGAGGCCACCATACCAGCAGTTCAAGACAATAGCTTTTGGTATGGTGGCCACCACTGCTGGACTCCACTTATTATACGAGAAAAATAAATGATTTTCTTACTTCTCGATTTAACTGACTGCTTACCATTAGGCACAACATACGAATGCTAACTGTTTTTATTTAACAATAAATATAATAATACCAGCCTGTTTATTGACCCACAGCAAGGCAAAAGCCCTTTCTCATATAGAGAAGGCATGAACATTAATCACCACGCTTGGAAGGCGTATTAGCAATTTCAGACTTTTTGAGTTCAGGTTCCCTCGCGATGTTTTCCTTCACCGTCAGTCAGAAATGTCAAGATAAAATTATAAGGTCCATATGATTTGAAAAATCACATTGCTACGCACCCGGATTCGTACCCACTACCTCGCGTTTACGAATTGGGTGCCTTATCCAGAGGGCCATTTCGACTATTCATTACCGTTGTCATTGATACAGTAAAATTTTGTCTGTCTTTTCCACAGCCAGCCAGCAAAACTATAGGAATATACAAATTATCTTTACACAAGAGGAATTAATCGGGGTCTCATCAGATACACTCTGAATCCTTATTCAAACCTCGTGAGTTCTCGACATGTGATATATGGTGACAATAAACCGATGTCCTCGACAATCTTGAGGCCCCGCTGTTTCTCCGTTGGACGTCCATGGCAGTATGTGTACGTGCCAAAGCCTTAGTCCTTTAAGATAGTATTGAGTTATTGGTATTACGTGTTTAAATAACTCCATAAGGACCTTTCATATTTCATATTTACGAGTGAAAGCAAAAAAAAATGCTTTAATTATGTTTCTTCTTTAAATTAATCATTAAGAAATGCTTTTGTTCTAATTTTACGTACATTCATTACTTGTTTATCATCCCAATCACAATCAGACTATCGCAGTCAACAGCTCGACATAGGTATTTCCCAATTTACGCCATAACACTCTGTTCTTCGCCTTCCGCATCATGTCTACACCGGAAACATTTTTGAGGTCGTTTGTCCACCTGGCTGGCGATCCTACCTTACATTTGCCAAGTCGCGGTCTTCACTCTAAGACTTTTTAGTTCAACTGCAGATGTGACCAGTCATTTCAGCCGAAATAGTCTGCTGGCTATGTCGGTAACCTTGGTTCTTTGTCGGATGACCACATTCTTCAGCTTTCAAACTCAAACTCAAATTTTTAATTAATTTTGATCATAAAGTATGATGATTATGAACGTCAGAATTACATTAAGTCAGCCAAATAACCTAGAGCCAATTCGCTAACGAATCAGAGGCGTGAGAAGAACTGGAAAGAAACTTAGGCCACTCTTTTCAATCGCCAGATAATTCCATTTTTTTTAAGGAAATACAGCTAGCTCTATGTTTTCATCACCATTGTTATTTCAGCCAAATACTCACAATGCTAGATATAAACTTTCTCTAAGAACCTTTAAAACAAGTCGAAATGGCCCTGTGGATAAGACACCCGATTCGTAAACACGAGGTAGTGGGTTCGAATCCAGGCAAGTACCAATGTGATTTTTCAAATCATATGTACTTTCTAAGTTTATCTTGGACATTTCTGACTGACGGTGAAGGAAAACATCGTGAGGAAACCTGGACTTAAAAGTCTGAAATTGCCAATCCGCCTTGAGCAAGCGTGGTGATTAATGCTCATTCCTTCTCAATGAGAAGAGGCCTTTGCCCTGCAGTGGGACAGTAAACAGGCTGGTATTATTATTATAAGAACCTTTATATTGAGCGGTTCTGAGCCGCCCTCATCCACTGGTTTTTCCGTCACTTTTTCAGATCGTTAGTTTACCTTGTAAACGCTTACTCACGTTCCGTATTCCGGTTTGTGGTCGGAATTTCATTATTCACTTTATTAATTATTTTACTTATTTTAAGTAGGTATAATTAATGTTTTTTCGAGTCTGAAAAACAACTAAATTACAACCCGAGACAGCGACTTTAATCTTTAAATACCTATTTAGCATTGCGACTAAAATTTACATTATAATTAAATTATCTTTTAATCAAGTACCAAAACTGATGAACTAAAAGTCTAAATTACAGAAATTTTGACTCTTAGACCTGAATAAAGTCATGTCATATATTCAAAGGTCAGTATTTGTACTACTTGTGCATCAGCGTCACGTACGGACAACCAATGTTCCCCAAATGTGTATCGATTTCCATACATCGTGTTGTGAATTTTAAAAGGGTACCAAACATTGTCTTTTATGCCGCTTTTTGCTCCCTAATCTATTATGGAGTTGTTCGCATAATAAAACTGTCTGGAGCATGTTTGCTGGATCAATAGCTATTATGTCTACAATTTTGGGAAATGCGCCCAGAGAAATAAAATAATAACTGTAGGTACTTCTACTATCTTAAATTTGAACTTAAACAAAGTCGTACGTGCCACCTACATAATTAATAAATAATAGCAGAGAAAACATATACATATACCAACTATTATATAAATAAACTAGCTTCAACACAGCGCGGTTTCACCCGCATCTTTGGTTACTGCTCTGCTCTCTTTCTCTCCCGTTGCCAGTAGCGTGATGTTACATAACCTATAACCTTCCTCAAGAACTAAGCTATCATACGCAAAAAGAATTTTCAAATCGCCTGGTAGTGTAGAGATTGGCGCGTTCAAACATACAAACAAACAAACTTTTCCGCTAATATTAGTATAGATTATTTAAATAAATAATATTTTTTTTAGGTATTTCTTGTACTTAGTGTACTTGTACTTTCGTATTTAATGTACTTATCATTATTTTGCTGTGTCCGTGTAATAGTGCCCAATAATATTAAACATTAACTATTTTTTAAGAGTGATAAATTTCATATAGAATGTAATAATATTCTGAATTGTCCACTAAAAGTTCCATGATTATTTGAAAACAACGCAATAAATATGGACAATGAATTGTTTTATCGCAATGAGCAATCTAATTCAGACAGCCTTCTCATCTACTCAAATCTGTAATAACCTATTAAGTTTTTATATATCTTGTAATTAACATTTAACAATACATCTTTCTCACGTACGCTTGCAAGGAAAAACGAGCCATATTGCAAAACTGGAGCCATACGGACTACCTCAAAATTTTCCCTTACTTCAATAGTACCAATAAAATTCAGATTTGCAGCAAAAATCCTTTAGCAAACACGCAGTTATTAAATTCGAAGTTTGTTCAGGGATAAGCTGGGCAAAACCCAAATATTAAACTTGCTCCAAAGAAGTATATTGCGCGAAAAACGCAGGATTAACAGCCAACACGATGTCCCTTACGGAAAACACTACGGTGCAGTAACAGTTATACCGGTTCGTTTTATGGTATACGTTTTTATTCGGCGATGGCGTATGTAGTTGTACAAGTGAGTTTACACATAGACTTTCTTTTTTGTTGCCTACAGTGGCAGACAAACCAACAGCCCACCTGATAGTAAGTGGTAACTGTCGCTCATGGAGTTTTGCAATTCCAGGGGCTTCGTGAAGCCGCTGCACGCTGCTTACCGTGATATTAATACTCTCTCGTTTGATGGACATGTCATAGCGCTCGGGAACCACCGCAGCAAGAAATGATCACTGGAAACGAATCGTGCTATAGAAGATCGTGTCCAGATAGTATGGATAAACTTTGCTTCGATGTCGACTGGTGCGATGATAGAAAGAAGACGATGGCACCAGGTCAAACAGTTCCTCAGAGTACTCTCTGTGAAACATAAGACTATAAGTATTCCAAATTCAGTAAAAAATACCGATCCGATAAAATTAACCGTCCGTGTCCATATCTAATAAAAAAGATCCTAGAAATACGGTTGGTAAATTACCTCCTGTAAATACGGAATTTCTGTGTGACCGCGCTGTCACCGGATTTTTAATTACGCACTGGCTGTTGCATCAAATTCAAGGTAATGTCAAATTCATGGCCTAAATTTATGAATGCGGAAGAACTCTAGGTCGCTGCAATGTGTTAAATGTTATGGATTAAATTGACTAGGAAGCAAGTACAGTTGTTAGTACAAAAAAAGTAGTCGAATACATGACAAATTCGACTTCAACCAATCAATTCTATATATCTTATGATAGCTAATAATCTTATAATAGATGTCATAAATACTAACAGTGAGTCTCTATAACGAGCAATATTATGTAGTATCACGTCGGTACTTTAACCTTTTAAACTTCATAGATATGTTCCAGTAACTTTCAAGTTTCTACTAAGCGCTCTAAAAATATTTAGTTGTGAATAGGTATTGATATCGATATCGTTGTGCTTAATATCAGTTCCAAAGTTTGATATTAATATCAAGTCACATCAGAACATTTGACTTTAGGGATATTTTGTGTTATTTAGAATACGGTCGCATTATTATGTTAATATTTTAATAAGGTTTCTTACTCATATACGACCTTGACATGTGAAAAATAAATCGTAACCAGTGCTTAACATGACGAGGTATCAATTTATTTGCACTGACGTGCAAGGCTTACAAGATACCTGAACTGAAGGTAGACGAGTACTATTAAATTTGTCATAAGTTCTAATTTATAATTTAACTGTATTTAAATTATGGCCGAGTGACAGGTCTAGGATATAAAACAACCTCAGGAGTTTCATCTGTCCTCCCGTTGTTAACAGGGGGACAAATCGAACTTTTTGTCCCATCTGTCACCCTAGAGGAGCAAACCAGTGGGACAGGTGGGAATAATCTCATTTTTTTTCTTTTCAAGTCTAATTTAAGTAACAAAATCGATTGTAATAATTAATATACATTTATATAATTTTAAAAATAAAACATCCACAAATAAGTCAAAGTCATGACAGTAGTTGCTTATTTAATGTTTATTAATAAATTATTATTATAGTTATATTTTAATTATGCTACTTAGAGTTTACTACGACGCTTATCTATTATTACATAAGATATTGTAAAAAGGATATATTAAAAAGAAAATACATGTGTTTATGAACGTTTTTAATGAATCACAGTGGATTCACGATTTGCTGCGTATGACCACGTGATGTTGTAGTCATAAGCGCCGTCATTTGGAGCTGTGAGAATGATTTTTTGGCTACGCAAAATCGATGAAAGTAATTTGAAATTTATACTTCAACTTTCACATCTAGGGAACAAGCCAAGTATCACACAAAGTTTGGTCTATGTAGGTATCAATCAGCACTAATCAGCAGTCACTCGCATACCTACCGATTGCACAGCCGAGGTAGATATGGCTCGCTTCAATTTGAAGTTGCTGGCATGATTTTATCAATTGAATTCATAATCAATATTAGACATGAAATATTGCTGAGTGTATTACGTAAAAACTAAAACCGAACTACTGGAGCATTTTTTATATAAAAATATAGAACCAAGCTTAGAATATATCCTTCTAAATAAAATAAGCATTTTCAAAATCGGTTTATAAATGACCGAGTTTGTGTAACACACATACAAAAAAACATACGACCCGAAATGAAAACTCCTTCTTTTTGAAGTCTGTTAAAAATTAGAGTTCGTTTTGGTAACACAGAAATTTCAACCGAATTATTTTTATCGACAACTTTATAATCGATTTATATGCTAACGTTCTTTAATAATTGTGTCAATTAAGACAGTTTCCTCTGTCGATTACCATTTAAATGTTAATTGTATTATTGTTTATATTCGTTGCTTAATTTTTACGTACAATAAAATTGTTCTAAGAAAATAAAATTGACTGTCGTTTAAAATTAAAATTTTATAAATTTTAAAACTGCATATAAAGAGTTCCGTTTAGTTGAATAATTAACAAATCAGTTTTATTTTTCTTAAAGTACTACAAATTGTAAAATTATTGTTTATTTTTCACAAGAAAATGTGTTACAGTGTACTATTGACAATTACGTTATTACATTCAGGAATATATTTTTAAAATATATAATCTGAAAGTATTAATTTATCACGAGCGGTCAAGGTGGCTAAACTTGAGAGAGCCATGTGTCCAGGAAGGAAATATAGGTATTTATGATAATTATGATGAAAGTATGAAATTAGATTACTAATTCTTTTTGTTTTTGAAACTTGAAATAAGAATTCGGTATAGAGGTGAGGCGGCGGTTATGGCAATATTACATAATGGCAATGGGATGATCATGGGCTTCTATAAACAGGCTACATAGGTACACTATATTGCTCATAAAAATGACAAAAAAATATTAAATGTCCCTAAAATTAAATGTGATATTTAATTTTTCTCAGTATTGTTACTAAGGTACCTATTGTGTTTTGATACATACTCTTCTTTGTACACCGAAATTAAAATAAATTTACACACAATTAACAGTCTTGTAGATGATGGGTTTTTACATTGTTTTTATTTATCTCGATCAACATCTTCAACTGCGTAGCTAATTTTTTATTTGTTAAAACTAGACTGGATGTTAATATTGTAACTTGTAAACTTATATTTTTGTAATTCATATTTCAAACGGTTCTATTCGTTAATTTTGAATTTTCTTCAAAGCTTTTGCCTCTATGTAGAGGCAAAAGCTTTGAAGAAAATTCCTTCCTTCTTTATTTCCTTCCTTTATTTTTTTCTATTAAGCGATTTAAATACTACTTCGGAACTCATACCATAAACTCATTTGTTAATATTGTAATGCGTCTTTAACAGTTAGCACTCACAGTTACTACGTCTTATGGAGACATTTCAATTTTATTTGCCATAATGGTCAAAACTATTCAAAATAATAAAGTGATCTTTATTTTTGTGGTACTAAAATACCTAGATCTCAGCTTATTTCGCGTGATTGTACTAGATTGACCGGTAAAGTATTCTACCCTCATAAAGCGCTAATGTATCAATTACCCTCTCAGTTCTTTTCCTAGTGAATTTTCTTATTCTTCCCCTTCTGATGGGCAATGTTTGACAGTGTGATTAAAACTCATATTTGTGCAATAAAGAAATAGAATTTGTATTTAATATTAGTGGCTGTTATCTTAGGTCACCTGCGGATTATTCGTTTCTTAAACGATCGCGCAAGGAGACGCCTAACATAGCCCTTACGCTTGACGCTCTTATAAGCGTGGCGGGCAACCGATGAGTGAGGGCGGCTCACGACCGGCGAAGGTGGCAAAAATTGGGGGAGGCCTATGTCCAGCAGTGGACGTCTGTGGGCTGATATAATGATTAATGACTGACGGATATATTATAAGAACTTAATGTTCTTCGTAAAGTTTACGAATACTCAAAACCCGTTCATTTATTTTTAAGTTAAATTTAATTAAGTACATCATGAGTGATATGGTTTAATTAACACAACTTGTTTTTGTGTTATTTTTAGATTGTAATCTCTTGAACCTGCAATTATGTATTATTCCGCCGCCTATGTCTGACAAAAACAAATTGTTTACCTACCTGTTTACTTACAAATCATAAATAAATTATATATTATGGAATGGTTAAATGAAACCTTGGGCAACATGAATTTGATTAACAGTTTTAAACTAGACGTTTGAATTGTACCGTAATTTAAGTAGGTTCATACATTAAAATTGTTTTGTGATATTCATGTCTATCAACATGCATTTCTAGCAACATTTTTTTATCTCTTATTTTCTGCGCAGCATTTAAAATTTATATCTAAGACAAACTATAAATAATAGAAAAAATATATTTTAAGACGTACAGTTTATACCCGGGTCAATGTCTCTAAATATAAAAAAGTGTAACGTTAAATCCGAGTGTTCATCTGTTTGGTGTCCTATTTACTTTTTAATTATATAGACCGAATTGAAGCTATACAGAGTCGATTCTTAAGTGCTCTAAGTTCAAAATATGGCTCAAGACGTAAATACCGGAGTATGAAGATAGTATCCGTTTGATTAAAATAATGACCCTTAAGAAAAGGAGATGGATGAGCGATCTGTGCGCCTACACAGAGTTATGAATGGCGCCTTAGACACTCAACTAGTTGAAAAACTTAACTTTAAGGTACCAACTCGACCCGTACGTACCCCACAACTGTTTGCTGTTCCTTCCAGTAATAATAATAAGGCTTAAAATAATCCAGTATCAAGAATGTGTAATAATTATAATTCAATTTGCCCTCATGCAGATATTTTTTATAACAGTTATAATACTTTTAGGAATCTGTTACTTAAAAATAATATGTTACATAATGTTTGTAACAAAAATAAGTTAAAGATCCTACACCTGTTTATATTTAGGTTAGAATCTCTTTTGTCTACAGTTTTTTTTTCTCTTAGGCTCCAGATTTAAATTTGTATTGTAACTTAAATCATTGTGTAATTTTTAATGTTTCCTGTTTTTGAACCAAATAAATAAAATAAAATACTTAGCAATATTTTTTTTTGATTTCATTTTAAAATACGAATTATAAGAAAAATTTAAAATAGAAAAAAAATGTGAAATTTAATACTATACTACTATTTTCTTATTATTTTATTATATAACTAGCTGACCCGGCGAACTTCGTTCCGCCTAACAGTCGATTCTTTAATACTTTATTTTTCTAAAATAAACGTAGCCTAAGTTACTCCTTATTACATCAGTTAACTGTCAATAAAGGTCCCGTCAAAATCGGTCCAGCCATTTCAGAGATTAGCCGGAACAAACAGACAGACAAACAAAAATTGCAAAAAAAAATATTTTGGTGTAGGTATGTACCGTATTTATATTCATATACATGTAGTAAAAAACGGTTAACTATATACGGGACAAAATTTATATTTGGACACAGTGTCCAAATATATTTTTATTTTAATATTTTTTACAGTGTCAATTTGGACACGATCAAATTATTAAAGCTGTTTTAGTATAGTCAATGACCACATAGCTAGCAATAATTGTAATTTTTATAAATCAATTAACAAACGCTGATTATATGGGATTAATTTGGGCAAAATAAATGTTTATTTAAACAACATTGAAGATACAATTATGACTTTTATTTCATGTTGTTATAATAATCATAAATTATTATTATTATTAACGGTTATTTATAGTTATGTTTAATAGCAAAAAATACCTGTATTCTTGGTATCTATTAAGATATTTTTGTACCTTTAAGGTAAGTTATTATTAGATGTATTTACCATCTTAATTAAAATACGTAGTCAAATTATCATACTAGATGAAACTAAATAAATAATTGAAATCCTCTCTTCTTTTCTTTTTTAATGTAGGTAATTATATTAGTTGGTTGATTTGTAATAATTGCTTTGTATGTTTCTTTGGTTGCGTTGAGTGTTATTGTAACTCATACAGAAACTGTAATTATCTGGCGATTGAAAAGAATGACCAAAATTTCTTGCCAGTTCTTCTCACAGCTCTACCTCGTCAGAAAACTGGCTGATTTTATGTAATTTTGAAGTTTATAAGCATTATACTTTATGATCAAAATGAAATAAGCGTTTTGAGTTTGGCTGCCTTTATAGTTCTACTGTACCTACTGTGTACTGACGGACCACTACGCAATGACCTCGGTTTGGATACCATGAATCGGGCAGTCATGCAATGTTATTATTATGTAATTAATTAATGAAGAGTAATATTAGGGTCAACTGTGCGCACTTTTCCAAATATTTATTAGCTCTTTACGCAAAAATATAAAAGTTAAGATCGCAAACGCATATATTTTTGATAAAATATTTATCAGGCTATAGATTGGAATGAAAACTAAAACTCAAATCAAGCTAGACACTCACAGTTGGTCACTTAGGCGCCTCTCTTCAACCCAAATGAAGTACCTGTCTCCCGTGCCCTGTTTCTGAAATAATCCTACTGCGCATCTGCGTTCACTTACCCACTACGCGCGGTTACCGCAAATTACTGTAACATGTCATACGTTGGCTGTGCCGTCTCTAAAATATAAAACCTCATGGAGCTACCTATGTACGTTAATGTCATCTTACCGCGTGTATCAATCATTACTCTGAGTGTGTCGTGATTATGGCAAACTCCTATTTATTGTAGAGAACTTTGTCCTGCAGTGAATATCGTTTGATATATATTTGGTAATATATTATGTAAATAAGAAGAAATATATACCATATTATAGGTAAGTATTAACCGATTTAAACAAACTAATCCTGCGTCTTCCCTCTTTACTAGAGAACAAGCCGTTGCAAAACACTTTACAAGTACACAGTTAACGAACAAAAATTACACTTAAGGGCTCAACTACAGCATTTAAAAAAAATGTATATAATTAGTATATCTGTTATTTAGTACTATTAACACAAGCAAATATAATTGCTTAATTTGGGACTAGATGGCGCTGTGTGAATGTGGTAGAATATTATTATTATTATTTAATAAATGTGTTAACTTTACTAAATAATGAGTTAAAACTTCAGTAGTTTCCTAAATCATATTATTTAACGTACGAGATGCACTTGAGTCCATGCGTTTTTAAGTAAATACGTGCATGCAATCGTGCGTACTCTATAAGTAAACCTACAACGTTTAAACACTTCAGCCTATTATTTGCAATTGTAATTAGTAATCGCTTAATTATCTCAACATATAATTTGTTCGTATTTCAATGGCATACTTTAAAACATCTAGAATAATTCAAGGGCAAAACGTTTTAGCAGATGTATGTTAATACAAAGAAGTCCCTTGTAGGATATGTATGTCGATCCCATACATTTTTTAATCTATTCTATAAGCCATATATATTTATGCCACTTGTCTATGCTCTCTGTACACGCAGTGTTCCTAGTACAAACGTAAAATAAAGTAAGTATATACACTAGAAATAAGCATAAGTTAGGTTACACTTTTGTAATTTTATATATTTTTTTTTTATACCTCTTTGGTGGCAAATTAGCTTACTTTTAACTGATGGTAAGTAGTAAGCGTAACCCATAGATGGCTGTATTTTTTAAGCATTGCAGAAATGATGCTTAAAAAGCACAACTAAGCCGACTACAGAGAAGGGAGATGAGAAAGAGCTGCCGGCACCGGCTCTCTCACTCACCGAGCGATACACGATACACAAAGAACATTAAGTTGACACATAATTTTGTCATTCAAAACCCTAAACAATCTGTATGAGATTGTTGACGACATGATGTAATCCTTTTTCATACTCTTAGAGTTCAATTTGTCGAAATCCTTTCTTAGCTTTTCCTTTCTTTCTTATAAAAAAAATTATGAGCTAATTTTTATCATTTTAGATTAAGCAATTTTGGTTGTAGGATGACAGATGAGTCAGCACGAAACGAGGTGAGTGAGGAAGGAAAAGAAAAAGGAACGAGGGGTAAATTGGGCTTTCGGCGCTCTAACTCACCGAACGAAACATATTAGCATGTAAACTAATAATAATAATATAATAATATAATAATCATAATATTCTACCACATTCACACAGCGCCATCTAGCCCCAAATTAAGCAATTATATTTGCTTGCGTTATGGGTACTAAACAACTGTTAAACTACTTATATTTTTTTTTTTGTAAATACATACATATTATAGATAAATTACACCCAGACACAAAACAAATAATCATGCTCATCACACAAAGATTTGTCGATCGATCGAACCCACGACCTCCGGCTTAGCAGTCAGGGTCACTAACCACTAGACCAACAGGCCAGTTTACTAATATTCTTAAGTCGCTATTCTTTGAGAGGGTAGTACTTCTCCGGTCGATTGCCTATCTATGGTCTAATGAAACCAATTCACACAAACATTCATACAGAAATTAGTAAGTACATTAACAAAATAATAAATAATATATTTTTTATTATGAGCACAAGAGCCATGCTGTTTTTTAACATTTAGTAAGGAGAAAATACTTATTTGTTTCGGCGGCGTCGTTTTACAATTATTTCAAATTTAATAAATATACATATTTTCTACTGCCTGGACTCACGTAACAGCTTACGATTAGACAAAATATAGTCATTATTGTAGGTTTAAAAAAATCTAGCCATTGTTGCCAAGTGGACTGCGTTCCTTTTCAGTTATTTTTGCCTAATTTTGGTGAATTAAAAACAAAATTATATTACTTATAAAATGACATTCATGTTATATAATTAATAATCTGTACATATATAAAAAGCAGAAGAGTTTGTTTGTTTGAACGCGGTAATTACTAGAACTTGAAGATGGATTTGAATAATTATTTTGTGTTTGATAGCCCAGTTCTCGAGGAAGGTTATAGGCTATGTAACATCACGCTACTGGCGACGGGAGCAGAGCAGTAAGCAAAGACGCGGTTGAAACCGCGTCGCGGAAAGCTAGTTTTAGTATAAAACAATGTCGGTTCCCGCTATCTGTCCCTATGTATGCTTAGATCTTTAAAACTACGCAACGGATTTTGATGCGGGTTTTTTTAATAGATAAGGTGATTCAAGAGGAAGGTTTATATGTATATAACAGGCATAATATAGTAGAGAAACATTGATAAATTTAGATGTTTTTAATGTGATGTCGTAAATAAACAAATTTTTTGCGCTTACATTGCAACGCTGGCTAAACCCTACAAGATATATCAAAATAATGTACTACAGTATTGTACAATTTAAAAAGGTCTACAAAACAGTCCTCGATAGTATATGACTATCTTTAAGGGATAACCCACAATAACCATTTTTATCCTTTACATTTTATGAGAAATAATGGCTTATTTTCGAAGCGATTTTATGCAATACAGCATTTATCCTTATCAAATTAAGAACCTTAAATACATTGTGCATTTAATATAAATCAATGGAGCATGTATTTTAAATAAATATTTTCAAAGATATTACAGATTAAAAATGCAGGGAGGGATATAGCGGCAGGGGGTCGGCATTTTGTAGTAAAATTAAATATACTACAGAATGTGTAAATATAGCGTTCACAGCATTTGTTTTTCTTCGCACGGGCAATGTTGTTACTAAATATAGTATCAGCAATGCACCCGTGCGAAGCCGGGGCGGGTCGCTAGTACTTATTAAAAATGAAGTTATAATTGTTGAGGCAAATTGTTGATTACGAAATATTCTTTGTTATAATGTTTTTTTTGTTACGAGTACGAGTGCTAATTATATTTAATAATATATCTTGAATTAAATACTGCTTTAAATAAAACCGGTATTTAACATTGGTTATTGTAAATTGTAATAAAAATAAAAATAACGTAAAATACATCCTGTTTCACAATATCAACTGTAGTACCTACACTGATATTCCTTGTTACTTCCAAGTTATTTTATTTATTTGTAAAAAACGTTCAATATAACAGTGAAATATCAAGGCATTGTAAAATTAATAAAACAGATAAAGATTAGAAAACTAATAAAATATAAAAATAATTAAACACGAACAAAATAACAAGTTTTATAGGTATAACTTAGCATCTAGTAGATATTTTAGTCCAAAAATTATATACATATTGCCATTATATCCCTATTTATCATCCATTATCTAAAAAAATCTTATACAGTCACGACACACATTCATCCATCGCGAATCAAACAGATCATACAGTGGTTCTGATGTCAGAAGCATGTTTAGCATAGCCAGGGCACGAACAAGTGGCGAAATAGTATGTGCCAGATTGCGTGCGGGAGGGGCTGCCATTTGTGGCCTGAGTTGTAATTTAGGTACAGGAGGAACGTAAAGCCTTACTAGTTAAGCTACAAGTTTAGGGCAGTCAGAACCCCCCTTGTCAAAACACAGCAGGCAATCGAAAGATGAGTTGCTTTTAAAGTCTATTAACAATGGCGCGTTTGTCACTTTTCTTTCATTGCGCAACCAGGCACTAAACTAAACTCATCTAACATGATACGTTTCCTGAGTTCATTTCTCATTTTCATTGCCAGTCATTCATTATCATCGTTTATTCATTTCAGAGCGTCCAGTATTTATGGGTTTTTTCCGAGTGGGGAATGAACTCATCACAACCTCAGAGACAGAGTTAGTCAGGTATTATAGAAGTTCAACATAAACTTTGGCCACCATCTTACCATCAGATTTCCCAGAAATTATAGGCAAAACCAGTAAAATTAAAATATATATAAGAATAATAATAAGTTTATTTCATACTCTGAAGTAGAGTCAGATGCACTATTTTTATGCAAAATAATAAGAGCAAAATGTAAGGTAATTGAACATAATTACGCCATTGTAAATTTACAATGGCCTATACCTATTATTTTGTTTTTCGAGCCTATGTATGTATGTAGGTATGCATGCATGTATGATGTATCTATAAATGTATATGTAAGGGATCAGACTGGAATAACTCCTATTTCTTTGTCACGCTCTAGAGCGTAATGGTTTAATGGATTTTAACATATGAGGTGTCATTAGATTCGTATTATTTGTGGGAGTGAGTGGGAGTGAAGGTATATATTTGTGTGCATGAACATGTCTATTTACATTGGTCTGGGTGTTTCTATATATAATATGTATGTATTTACAAAAAAAAAAGTATTTAAGTATGTATATCCGCATTCTAGAACTCATAACACAAGCTATAATGTATATATATATGCTTACTTTGGGTTCTGATGTCGTTGTGTGTAGTTGTTGAGATATTATAATATATTATTATTATAAAAGTATGAAGTTCTGATTCTTATCAACCTATCGGAAGTATTTCCTAAATGATACTGAATAGCGTATCAAAATCCGTAGCTTGGAGACAGAGAAACAGAAGTAAACAGCCTTATACTATTGAAAGATAAATGATAAATCTTAATGTGAAAAACCGATTTGTGCCGCGATCCCCACTTATGTCTTTGCTCACGATAAAATTAAGAATTTACATTTATATTTCATGTTTAACTATATACTCAGCGTGTATTGTTTTAATATGTTCGAATGAGTGCGCACGCGCAACATGTCGGTCCTGTATTTGTTTGTTGTGTTATTCGGTGTCAGTAACGCGATATTCTACGATTCGTACACAGGCAATACCATCACAAAGGAAGATGTGAAGAGACATGATAAAGCTAATACTACATTGTGAGTTTATTTATTATTTAATATAGAAATATTTTTTTTATACAACTTTGGTGTTTGATAGCAAACAAGCATACGGCCTACCTGGTGGTAAGTGACAACTTTAACATATAGACATTGTGTTTTCTAAGTATACCAGAAATAATGATAAGAAAACATAGTTAACCAAGCCGTTGCCCATAATGTAGAAGGGAATGAGTAAGGAAAAGGGAAAAGGAAGGAAACCAGGACGCAATTGAGCTGCCAGCGCTCTCACTCACCGAGCAAAACACATTGCAACTTATGCAATATATTTTAGAGGGTAGTACTTTCTCGGTCGATCTGGCCCATTTATTTTAAAATTAGCAAAGATTTACTACTGTAAAAGTAAAACATTATTGACAATAAAAGTCTATATAAACTTTGTAAAATCTATGTCAGAATTGGAAACAAAAATGGTTTTTAATACTTTCTGGGACAGTAAACGTATATGGCCGTGATGACAATAAAACATCTATTGTGTCTACAGTAGTGTCCATGAAAGGGTTAAGTAGGTAGCAGCCGAAAGATGTTCACTGCTGGACTTAAGTCTTCCCTGAGTTTACCCACCTTGATCCGTCGGTTGTAAGCCACCCTTAACAGGTCATTGGTTCACCTTGTGAGGAGTCTGCCGACGCTGCATCTTTATCAAAAGACGCAGCTATAAAAGATGCTAGAAGATGCTAGAACGGCGACCACGTATCAACGTGGTCGCTGTGATGAATGATTTAAAATAACATCGTGGGTTCCCTTAGCATGTTTTAAAAGTATTCAAATACACTTTGCTTTGAAGTCGTGATTGCATAGTGGTACAGATACCTGATCTGTCAACGTGGTTTTAAAACCGAGCAAGTACCAATACGACTTTTTTAAATACATACATACGTACTTTATATGTTTATCTGGACGTTACTGACTGACACTGAAGGAAAACATCGTAAGCCAATCTGAACTTAAAAATCAGAATTTTACAATTTCGCCTTGAGCTTAGCGATTAATGCTCAAGCCCTCTCTTTTATGAGAAGAGGCCTTTGCCCTGCAGTGGGACAGTAAACAGGCTGGTATTATTATTATTATTGCTTTGCTAAATATCACACATTCAATTGATATCTATCAGCATTATTGTTTGATTATACAATTTACTTGTTAAACAAGTTTGAAGTTTGATCGTTTGGTATAGCAGTCAATGAACCTATCTCATTCCACTGAGGCCTTTAATAAATTACGTCATAATATTAGGCCCAGACGGTGGGCCTATTTGTGAAGTGGATGCATATCATGATCATTATTAGTTCGTAAGGCATAATACATTTTATTAGGGTTCTTTTACCACCCATGCTTTGCATTGTCATGCTCACTAAAATGTCATTGCTTGTGGTGTCGTATTGGCCGGGTCATCACCTTCCCTCTAATATGGCGAGGGTGATGATGGCTGGCCCGTGCGTCATGCTCGTGAACGGGTGCTACTTGGGATGACTAGTCAATCTTGGCATGGCATACTTTTAATATTCAATCCAGTACTACCTTGTCGTGCAATGTGACCAGGAGGTGCATTTACCAGTTTAATTAAAATACGTAGTCAAATTACCATACTAGATGAAACTAAATAATTGAAATCCTCTCTTTTCTTTCTTTAATTTTAGTATTATATTAATTGTTTAATTTGTAATAATTATTTTGTATGGTTCTTTGGTTGCGTTGAGTGTTTAAATTGTAACTCATTCAAATAACTGTAATTATCTGGCCATTGAAAAGAGTGGCGTGAGTTTCTTGCCAGTTCTTCTCACAGCTCTACCTCGTCAGCGAACTGGCTGTAGGTCAATTGGCTGACAAAATGTAATGTTGACTTTTCATAAGCATCATACTTCATGATCAAAATGAAATAAATGCTTTGACTTTGACTTTGACTTTTGCACCCACTCTATCATCGTCAACATATCAGCCGAAAGACGCCCACTGCTGGACATAGGCCTCTCCTAATTTTCACCACAGTGGCCGATCGTGAGCCGCCCCTACCTATCAGCTCGTTGGTTTACATTGTAAGGTGTCTGTATTACTGCCTTTTTCAGATGATTGCCTGTCGACAATAACTATAATCTTGTAGACAATGTTTACAATGTTATCCAAGTTACATACATAGTTTTTTTTTTACATATCTACAGGTGAAGCACACAATAAATAATAAAAAATGTTAAAACACAATTTATTACAATATTTAACAAAAACATAAGACTGACAAAATAAAAACCAATAATACGGACTTGCACACAAATTTGCGTGCAGATGTGCACATTAAATTAAAATTTTAAATAAATAAATTTCTTATTTGACGTGATTTAGTAAAGAAAAGTATTTGTAGTGAAATGCCTTAGCTAAATTATTTACGCGTGATTTAGATACTCAAGGATGAATTAAATTATTTCAAGTTTTACTTACTTTATAAGTATGTAAAAAACTACTACTACCAATAATATTTGATTATAAATCATGATGACTCTTGTTAGACATTGAAGCATAACGTTAGCAACGATTAAATAAAAATCTGACCAAAAACAAAAAAGAAAAATATATTTCGAACGTTTGTGACAATAGGAAAAATAATATTGTGATTTAAGAAATGTGTGATTACCTACTTTATTAGTAATGATGAGTTACTTCAGTAATTATTGTCTAATTAACCCGTGTGATTTCTGAGCAAAAATGTCCTAAAACTTGTAGTGATGCTTTAATTCTGAATAATTCACTGATGTCTAACTAATACCAGCCTGTTTACTGACCTACTGCAAGGCCTCTTCTCACATAGAGAAGGAATGAGCATTAATCACCACGCTTGCTCAAGGCGGATTGGCGATTTCAGACATTTAAGTCCAGGTTTCCTCACGATGTTTTCCTTCACCGTCAGTCACAAATGTCCAAGATAAACTTAGAAAGTACATATGATTTGAAAAATCACATTGGTACTTGCCCGGATTTTAACCCACTACCTCGTGTTTACGAATCGGGTGCCTTATCCACAGAGCCATTTCGACTCTCAATGTCTGACTGATGCCATGAAAATAAAGGGGCGCTTAAATGCTTAGAGTCTAAGCATCAGTATCATATACAAAGCAACATAATAATAAAAAACATTAGATGGAAATTCGGCTATATAAATGTCTAATCTACTAATAGCAAATATGCCCAAAATGCATTTCTTCCTCTTTTCTATTGTTTCTGATGGTAGACTATGGCCATGATGTTTAAAGAAAATTGGGACTGAAGTGCCACCCTTTCACAGAATCTAAAGGGTCACGAACCAAACGGTACAAAACTTTATATTTTTGTCACTCAATTAAAACCTGAAACTATTTACCAGTGCATTGTCGCCATCTAATTTTGATCCTGAGTCTTTTAAGTGAGACGAGGAAAAGCTCTTTCACTCAGCCACAATACCAGAAGTTTCAAATGATGGCTTTTGAAATGATGGCCACCCCTTCTGAATTCCACTGACTGCTTACCATTAAGAAAAGTGGAAACACTATGGTGGCTGATATAAAAAAAATCAAGCACTTTAGGTTACGATAGTCACATAACAACAGATGAGTCATAAGCCTGTTTGCTATAATAATATGAGTTATTTATAGTACTTATGTAAACAGTATGAGGGCAGTTATTAAACAAATAATTATTGTAATATGATGTGTTGTGTTCTATTTAGCTGGTGCGTGAACGATATAAAGCCATGTGATCCTAATGAAGGCAGACGCATCGATGGCTCCTGCAACAACCTTCAGTACCCATCGAGAGGAGCTACACACACACCGTTTGTGAGAATTCTACCACCAGTGTTTGATAAAAGTAAGCTTTGTATTTTCTTTGTATAATAATCACTTATTCGCATCAGTTCGAGTACGTTCAGTTCATTTAAATGCTCCAGAAAGTTGGTTATCAATATTTAAGTATCAAATATTTCAGTAAAATCTTTTTAGGTCATATTTATGTGCTCACTAAGAAGGGATTTTGCGAAATTCATCTCCTAAGGGGATAAAAAGGGGTGGCAAAATTTGTATAAAACTTCTATAGTTTGGATAGTAGGCTTTCCAAATTACTAGAAAATACTCATTATTTAAAGTAATTGAAATTTAGTAAATTATTTTTAAGACAACCCGAGCGCTGTTTGTCACTTCTTAAATTTTAGAAGTAGAGGCTTGTGCCTAGATATTGGACCGATCCTTGGATTGGTAATCTGTCTGATTCTCTTAATATATTTATCAGCGTGAAGATGGGATGAAAGATAGATTAAAAGTATCATCATTTTATCCGAAAGACACTGATATAAAGGCCTCCCAATAATAATCGAGTCAGATACATCGAGGTATTCCCGAGAGCCTACAATATGGAGTTTACAAGAAAGGAGTTAAAAGGTCGTCGACTCCTGGTGTTGCAAGCGTTCATAGGCTACGGTAATTGCTTACCATGAGGCTTGTATGCTTGTTTATCACCTTAGTCGTATAAAAAAAGATACGACATGTATATTAAAACAGATGACGTTCATTTTACCGCCCTTGGTTTAAATTAAAAAGCATCTCTCTAAGCCGCCATAGTGGAGGCCACCATACCAGTGTTTGGCTTTTGGAATAGTGTCCGCCACGTCTGGATTCCACTGACTGCTTACCATCACGCAGAGTGGAGTCACTTTGGTAGTATAAAAAAAATGTCTTCAATTATGTGTTGATAATAAAAGTTGATAATAAAAATGAACATGGACAAGACTAAAGTCATGACCAATGTCCATGTTACACCCACTCCTATTACGGTCGGAGGCTCGATGCTCGAATTCGTTGACGAGTACATATACCTGGGACAAACAGTCCGATTAGGTAAGTCCGATTTCGAGAAAGAGGTCACTCGTCGAATCCAGCTCGGCTGGGCAGCGTTCGGGAAGCTACAACATATCTTCTCGTCCGCACTACCGCAGTGTCTTAAGACCAAGGTCTTTGACCAGTGTGTGTTGCCAGTGATGACATACGGAGCAGAGACGTGGTCGCTAACTATGGGTCTTATCCGAAGGCTCAAAGTCGCTCAGAGGGCGATGGAGCGGGCTATGTTAGGCGTCTCCCTGCGCGATCGTTTGAGAAACGAAGAAATCCGCAGGCGAACCAAAGTGACTAACGTGGCTCGCAGAGTTGCTTCTCTGAAGTGGAAATGGGCAGGACACATAGCTCGCAGAACTGACGGCCACGAACCGGAAGACGCAGCGTGGGCAGACCCCTCACAAGGTGGACCGACGACCTTATAAGGGTGGCGGGCAACCGATGGATGAGGGCGGCGAACGACCGGCTACGATGGCGAAAATTGGGGGAGGCCTATGTCCAACAGTGGACGTCTTTTGGCTGATATGATGATGATGATGATGATGAATAAAATTGAATATTTATTTTCAGACTTTGAGCCTGCTAAGGATTCTCTTGGTAATGATTTGCCATTAGCTCGATACGTAAGGACACGCATTACGTCCTCCGGGAAGGTCCCAAGTCAAGTGTTTACTTCACTTGCGATACACTACTGGGTTTTCATGTCCGCTGACGTCGTATCTTTACATGACACAGGTATGATATTTGCTGTAGGTATTTGTTTTAATTTGTAGTTTTACTTTCGTTTAGGAATATAATAATTGTTTTATCTAAACTATTATCAGCGAGTTTGTTTATTTGTTTGAACGCGCTAATCTCTGGAACTACCAGTGGGATTTAAAAAAATCTTTTTGCGTATGACAGCCTAGTTCTCGAGGAAGGTTATAGGCTATGTAATATCACGCTACTGGCAACGGGAGCAGAGCAGTACGCAGTTACGCGAGTGAAACCGCGCTGTGGAAAGGTACATGGTAGTCAATAAATTACGGTGCAAGAGACTAGGTTCATAAACGAACACAAAACTTTGTGATTTAAAATAATGTTTTTTTCAATTCCAAGTGATTATAGGATCCATAGTGCTTTTATTGTTTTTAACACTTGATTACTAATGTAAATTTATTACCACTTTATACTAAAAATCGCCTCAATGGCTACATTTGAAATAAAATCAAATACTATCTATTATTACAATTTTATAATTATAGATCAAAATAATAGGCCGATGTTTGCCGTTTCTAATTAATAAAACAAATTATCCTAATTCAGTACCAGAATCAGGGCTAAAGCCAGCCATAGCCATTTTTTAATGCATCTTTTCCATGTTTGTTTCGATGTCAAAATTAAAATACAATGTGGGCACTAAGTTATGCGTAAATAAAGGCTATATTATTCATCTTTTTACTAACTTTTTATTGCAAACAAAATCAAATTCCAAAATTATTTTTGGCGATAAAAATAGCAATAAATGTATTTTTTAATATATTTACCGTTTCCCCACTTAAACCTTCAAGTACCCTTTAAAAAGCCTCATATAAGTCAGACTGACACTTCGGAGTCTATTCTCAATCTCGATACCAGTGACACCGTCTTGTACAAAAGCTTCAATTTAGTCCTTATTAAGATCTAGGGTTATAAATTAAAAAAAAATGTTATAATGAAAATACTTGTTGTTATCAATAATCTAGACTATGTATTTTATTTTGACTTATATTATTATAAATATTTTTACTTAATAATCAGAATAATTATAAAAAATAATCTTGTTTTTTTACTATACTTCATAATTCGATCGATATCTTCGAGTATAAATATAATATAATGAATATATTGTATAAATTCCTATTTTCCTAACAGTCAAGTATATTCAATGGAAACCATATTGCTGTGCCGAGAAAGGTAAAACAGATTACGACTGTGTTCCAAACAAGATCCCCGAGGATGACCCTGTACATCGATTCTCAGGACACAGGTGTTTGAACATGACGCGTCCCGAGTCCTTCCAAAGTATTGGATGCGTAAGAAATGATACTTCACCAGAAAGAGTAAGTTACTAGTTCACCATTTTCAATATTACGTGTTTTATGATATGAGTTTGCTAACAGATGTATAAAATAAAAGTTTATCTTAAAATTGAAATGTTAAATATAAATAAATAGTAAAAAAATATAAATTAGTTGGTATTTAATAACATCAATCTCCGCAAAGGTTAAAGGAGAATTATCGACTGCCTCTGTGGTGCAGTAGGAGCGCTAGCGACTGCGGTATGTTCCCTTTATGTCGAGTCCCTATACGTTGAGTCTTAGAATCTATTGTTCTAGAATAATAGACTCTATTGTATATCATACTCAACACAAAGGCTCGGCATAAAGGGAACATTTCGTGACTGCTATGTACGAGGTTGTAAGTAAAAAAACGTGTTGCGACTTAAGGTTTATTTCCTAGTGCGAGAGTTATCTTAACAGTGGATGTATTTTGGCTGATGTGAATACAATGCTGATTCTATCTACATTGTTGTGTTTATCTTCAGATCGTGTCATCGACTCCTCTTTTGGATTTATCTGTAATCTACGGCAATCATCAGCAATCACTGATGGAAAAAGGTCGTCTGTTTCAAGGCGGTTTGTTGAAGTTTGAAATAGAAGATGGTAGGATATGGCCGCCGAGTTATAAGACACAAGCTAACGTGTGCTATCTAAACCAGCGACCTAAAGAGACCAGATGTCATCAAACGCGTGAGTTTAAAGTTAATTAAAATTTAATTTAGCAAATTCTACTAAATTAGTAAATCTGCATAATGTGAATATACTAAATGCTGACTGCCTCTGTGGTTCTGTGTTACTATGTACGGATTATCACGCAGAAGTCTCGGGTTTAATTCCCGGGTCGGGTAAAGAGATATTGGGTATTCTATCGAAAAATTCTCAGTATTAGCCCTTAGTCTGGAATTGTGCCCGATATATGACAACAAGCTCGCTCCCTGTTACTGCGACCTAAAATAAAATATGACGAAAAGTGGGTGGTTAAACACCTCTGCCTTCCCCTTCGGGGATAAAAAGGCGTGAAGCTATGAATGTATGTATGTATTCTAAATGCTACAACGGGCGGTTGGCAGAAACTGGATGCAAATAGACGTAAATTGGGCAAGATGGCTCGTCTTGGGAGGGGTCTATGTTCAGACGTGGAATGACGTAGGCTGCTGATGATAAAAGTTCTAAATGTTAATTCATGAATTCAGGATCGGTAACGCACGTACTTCTAGTGCTGCATAGGTCCATAAATAACATTAGCTGCAGATCAAACGGGCTAGCTTGTTTGCTGATTGTATATAAAATGTTTATTTTATTCAACAATAATTTAACACTAAAATAAACTGCAGCGTAATACTCCAACTTCTATAAAATAAAAATAAAGAATAGAAATAATAAAATATTTATTTGTTTCTAGAAAACCTAAGAAAACTAAAATAGAAGTTAAGTATTATTACGCTGCAATTTATTTTAGTTTAACAAGTTATTTGAACATGCAATTTCGTAATGAAATGAAATGAAATGAAATGAAATATATGAAATGAAATGAAATATATGTTTATTCATTTAAGTTAATTAAATTAACACTTATGAACGTCAAAGTTTACAAAATGTCAGCAAATTAACCTACAGCCAGTTCGCTGACGAAGTAGAGCCATGAGAAGAACTGGCAAGAAACTCAGGCCACTCTTTTTAATCGCCAGGTTATTACAATTTTTGTAAGTTACAGTTTCAAGTAGCATGCAAAGTGACGCAGGCAATACACTTAACTCTATAGATACTTAATTACTTACAGCTTTCTATGTTGTAAAGAAAATTATAAATAATTACTAAATATCTTAATACATAGCGAATTATGTTTTGAATGTGGAGTGACACAATATACTTGTATCGAACCATATTCCGATAAAATCTGTAAATCATGTATTGTCCATATTTTTATTCGTAATTGTGTATCATATTTAGTTTACACATCTGTTGTAATTTTGTAAATATCGCGCCCGCCAAACATTCCATAACCGGTTGCGCGTTAACTAACTCTGACTCATCGCAGGAACAGATGTTTAAACATATAGACAATAGAAAGCTACACCACCAACTTAGATGTATTGATTGGAATTTACTTATGACGTTTAATAATCCGAATACTATTGTAAACTATATAACAAATCATTTTAACAGGGCTTACGATTTATGTACAATAGATGTCAAACAGAAAGGGAAACGTATTAGTTGTACATGGGCTAACCGGCGATTGACAGAAATGTGCCGTAAACGCGATAAACTATACAAAATTTGGCAAAAAAAAATACGAATAATAAAGAAAATAGACTATTATATAATAGATACAGAAATAAAACCAATAAATACACGCAAACATTCGAAATTATAGTATTAAAAAAGAGATATGTGATAACTTTAAGAATTCAAGGAAATTATGGGCTTTAATTAATTCATTGACAGGTAAAATCATTGATTCGATAGATAAATACTCATTTAAAACAGATGCAAAATCGTTATGTAATAAATTTGCTTATACAAATGAGAAAATCGCAAGTAATATTGTAACCATAATGAGATCTCGTATGAGTTAGGTTAAGTAAGGGTTTATTACATAATATGTAATAAACCCTTACTTAACCTAACTCATACGAGATCTCACCAAACTGCGCAATGAGAATACCGAAAGCGAGGGAAATTGATATTCAAAACATTATAAAACAAATTAATCACAAAACAAGCCCAGGTTTGATCGATTACGTGCCAATGACATTAAAACAGAATCTCAATACTTAGTGCCTCTTATAACTAGAGCGATTCAAAGAGATAGGTATATTGACAGTTGCATCCCAATATATATATGCTAATGTTGTTTATGTTAAGAGTAACATTGGTCTATATACTAGGAATTGCGATGTGCATGAGATTAACACCAGGGTTAAGCATAAACTGGTTGGCTTACATTATCGCTTACATAAAGTCCATAACTCGTTTACGGGACTTGGTGTACGTTTATTTAATAAATTACCTATCGTCATAATGGATAAACCCTTAGACAAATTTAAACAAATTGTCAAAAAAAAATTAATACTTAAGGGTAACTACACTGACAATGAGTATCTGAACGATAAAAAGTCATGGGATGCTCGCTTGACGACGGAGTAAATTAATTTACTCTTAATTTTAATGACATTATACTTTTAAGGACATGTTTTTGTTAATTATTCTATGAATGTCATTTTTTATGATTAATAAGAATGACATGCTATAACAAATAATTTTTTGACATTAATTTATTGATACATTTTGACATAATATATAAAATGATTTTTTTTGTATTAATTTTAAATGACATGATGCCCGAGCCAGATTTGAACAGTTAAGTACACATTTTGTATTGTTTTGTTAAAATTGTATACTAAGTATTGTTAAAATTATACATTGTGATTTGTGAAATAGAGGTACATTGTGAACTTCTGTGGTAAATTAAGTTCATCTTACTTTATGCTTATACCAAAAATTAACAGTTTATATAATACCTACATAGAAACATTTATCACAATTCACATGTTGCCTTTACCTTTTGTAGCAATATGCAAATTGAGGCAGCATGTAAAGCACACATTTTACTTTTTAATTTTTCTTTACAACATAGAAAGCTGTAAGTAATTAAGTATCTATAGAGTTAAGTGTATTGCCTGCGTCACTTTGCATGCTACTTGAAACTGTAACTTACAAAAATTGTAATAACCTGGCGATTAAAAAGAGTGGCCTGAGTTTCTTGCCAGTTTTTCTCATGGCTCTACTTCGTCAGCGAATTGGCTGTAGGTTAATTTGCTGACATTTTGTAAACTTTGACGTTCATAAGTGTTAATTTAATTAACCTTCATGAATAAACAAATTTTATTTCATTTCATTTCATTTCACAAGATTTATACCAATTTTTACTATCATTCAGAAAATTTATTTCCATTTTTTTTTATAATATAATATGACAACAACTACCAAAACACTATCTAGACCCAAAGTAAGCATATGTTATAGCTTGTGTTATGGGTTCTAAAATGAGGTTGTACACTTAAATATTTTTTTTTGTAATTACATACATATACATAGATACACCCAGACCAATGCAAATAGACATGTTCATGCATACAAATATTTGCACTGACCGGGCATCGAATTCGCGACTTCTGCGTGACGTTCAGACCACCGAGCCACGGAAGCAGTCTCAGTTTATAATGTATTTTAAAAATTACAGCGGAGGACGGAAGCAATACTCTAGGAGGTATAAACATAATGGCAGTATGGTTTTGGAGATACCACAACTTCCTAGCTACAGAATTAGCCAAAGTCAATCCTTGTTGGGATGATGACAAACTGTTTGAAACAGCAAGAGACATAAATATAGCTATCTCGCTTCAAATATATTACTATGAACTTACACCTATATTCCTTGGTAAGTTTTGCATGCGCCGTTATATAATACATTCAAGAAATATTTGACTTTTCAAAATTATAAGAAATTCTAACTTAGTGCACTTTCTGCAGTCTTTTACTACTTCCACGACGCATTAATGAATGAAATTATCTTGTAAAACTCAACTATTTTATCAATTTGTTAATTCCTATCCACATACCACACGGAGGTTTTTAAGCACTATCAAATAATATAATAATTGTAAATTATTAGGATTGAAGCTAATTTTTGAGATAAAAAGTAAGAAATAAACTCTTAAACTTACGTTCTCAATTCGATTGGTATATTTTCAATTCAAATTTCAGGTTTTGACAACATGGTCCATGATCACGTGATAAATCCTACAATAGAACTAAAAGACGAGTACAATCCAAACATTCTACCACAACTATCTCTGGAATACCCGTTTGTTTTGAGATGGATGCATAACCTTCAAGATGGTGCTTTAAAGTAAGTAGCAATTTGTTGAAGAAATTACTGTAAATGATGAGTACTTGCAAAATTAAGTTGCTGCGATAATGGCGACACATAAAATCCTTGTTTAAAATTTTTTGCTTTTGGTTATTGTAAACTAGTACAGAGGCAAAAATAATTCGTTAGTATATTCTGACTTCTGACTTTAAAGTCACCTGAATGTGAGGTAGATTAATGATATGTGGTCAAATACATCATAATTATCAAACAAAAGTTAGTTATTAGTTCCCGGCACAAAAAAATTACCTTTTAGTAAATAGTTCTGTAATGCGAAAGTTTGTCTCTGCGTGTGTGTGTGTGTGTGTGTGTGTGTGTGTGTGTGTGTGTGTGTGTGTGTGTGTGTGTGTGTGTGTGTGTGTGTGTGTGTGTGTGTGTGTGTGTGTGTGTGTGTGTGTGTGTGTATAAAATGGCAACTGCTTTTAAGTTTTTTAGAAGATCTTCAATAAATTAAGACTAGAATAATTATATTATTATGTCATTTTATCAGTGACCTTCACAAGTTCCTTTTTTACGTTGATATCATTAACGAAATACAACATTAAATTTTAATCATTCATTGTTGCTCATTTTAATGTCAAAAAGGACGTGAGATTCGAATACCTACATAAACTAACTTTTAATTACCTTGTTTGTAATTAGTCAAGTTAAGAAATAAATAAGTGCGCAATATGTTTCACTTTACTGTGGTCACTTATTCAAACGTGGTAAAGGATTAAATGATGCTTGCTAGACTGCCTATGACAGGCAGAGGTTTATGTCTACGAGAACGCTTTCAGATTAATAAATAAGTTAAAAACACACTATAAGCAAAATATATCAATTAAAAAACAAAAAATTCTGCCCAAAACAAACTGAAAAGAAAGAAATACATTTAAATTTTATATACATTAAGTCACTCCCACAATCAATAGAAATCTAATGATACCTCATATGTTAAAACCTATCAAGCTCTATAAGTTGTAGAGCGTGCTAAAGAAATCGACATACATACCGACATACATACTTACCCTATTTGACTTCGGAGTTGGGCAAAGGAGGCAAAGCCTTTTGTTCTGCTAGGTTTGTCTTTTGTAGCAAGTGTATGTGAGTGTAAGGAGTGGATGCATTTGGCCCAAATAATGATTATAATTTTGAAATAATGAAATCAAAGTTTTCTTTTTTTTTTTTTTATCATAGCCTACCAAAGTGACTCCACTCTGCCTGATGGTAAGCTGTAAGTTGTTTCTTGGAGTACTTACGTCAGCAGAAAGCTTGTCTATAGGTCAACATTGATCTTCTTTCTTTTGGAGAATGAAAAACTTTCATTATTAGAAAGCCTTACAAGGAATTTTAAAGTCTACCAGACGTTTGAATTATCGGTGACAGTGAAAGACTAGTTTTCCGCGCCGCAGTTTCACGCAAGTCTTTGCTTACTGCTCTGCTCTCGTCCCCAGTAGCGTAATGTTACAAAGCCTATAACCTTCCTCGAGAACTGGGCTATCATACGCAAAAAGAATTTTACAAATCCGTCTAGTAGTTCTAGAGATTAGCGCGTTCAAACAAACAAACTACTTAAATGTCACGAGTAGCATCCTCCACTATTTTTTTTACCTACTTGGTAAAATAACTTTTCCTTTTACAATTCAGATTGTACGATAAAGACGGTTACTACTTGAGACAGTTCCCGATCGTGAACCTTACGTTGAGGTCTGGATACTTCGCAGTCGATGGTAATATGGACTACGTGACGCAAGGCAGTTTCAGACAAGGCAGTGCTAAAGCTGACTACATTCTGGACCCTGATGTAAATAATCTTGATGTTTAAAATTTTACTTTGAATACCAATTAGCTCTAAATAACAAAACTTCTTTATTATTATTATTATCCATTTCAACTAAAAGACTGCTGGACTTATGTCCATATATACATACAGTCTTATGTCTGTTTGTGTGTAAAAGTTTGTGACTTGTTTGTAACTGCGTGGCTTTTTATTTTACGGAAACAGATCTGAATGCGGTTCCTTAAACGCAGCAGTCGACCTTAACGTTTCCTGATAAGTTTTGTCTCTGACCTTTAGTTAAAGATACACATAGTAGCTTTGTCAACCTTGTGAGTGAAGTCTCAACGAGTTTGGTTCAAGACTGGGTAAATTTTAGAAAAGGGCTACGTCTTCTCGCTGACACGATGAAGGATATGAAAGTTTTAATTACAAAATATGTATATTCTGTTATATTTAGCTCCAGATACGCTATTAATAAGGATCATTTGTTGTAGATAACTGAACAAGGACTAGGACCTCATCAAAGTGTATCAGATTTAGTAACAAACGATATAGCTAAAAACCGGTATTTTGGATTCCAATCCTACAGCAGATACAGGGAGCTATGTTTTGGAAAGCCAGTGAAGAGCTTTGAGGATCTTCGTGACTTTGTTGATGAAGAGGTAAGATTTACGTTCTTAAACTTACTATTATTAGTTCTAAAATATTCCTTTTTTAATTACCTATACCAACTAGCTATACCACCACAATCTATACAATTATATAAGGCAGAAGAGTTTGTTTGATTGTTTGTTTGAACGCGCTAATCTGTGAAACTACTAAGCGGATTTGAATAATTTATTTTGCGTTGAATTGCTCAGTTCCTGAAGAAGGTTATAGGCTATGTAACATTACGCTACTGGCGACGGGAGTCAGGAGTAAGCAAAGACGCGGGTGAAACCACGCCGCGGAAAGCAAGTATGCAATAAAACATGACTGTTTTTTTTAAATGACTGGTAGACAACTTTACGCAGAGTGGAGTCATATTTTGAAAAATATCTACATTCTTTGAGGCTGTACTTTTGCTCTTTCTAGTTTTATAGACAAAAGTGTAGCTTGTAAAATGGGCTAAATAAATTATTATAGAGTTTACGAGCTTGCAAATTTGGATGTCTTTTATATAAAGATTTTTACTCCACAGAGAATAGAAATTCTAAGAGAACTGTATCCAAAGGTAATTGACATTGATCTCTTGGCTGGTATTTACGCGGAGAAACCTATTCATGGAGGTTTTGTTCCACCAACTTTCTACTGTCTTGTGATAGACCAACTTAAACGTAACAAGCATTCTGATAGACATTGGTATGAGAGACCTAATAGGCCGAATGCGTATACTCTTGGTAAGTTATTAATATTTAATTATCGAATTTTATTTCTAAGTCAAAAGTTTTTTTAATGCCGTCGATGGCAGCCAAGCTAACAGCCCATGGGATGTACCTGTCGTTCTTGGACGACTCAGAGTCCCTAGCATTGTTCATGCAATACCAGGGACTCAGCGAAGCCGCTGTCTACCGCAAAGGGAGTGGTGTAAGGATTGCAGGAAAGGTAGAAAATTTAAAAATGGGGAAGTTGCAGTTGTGATGTAGATATGATTTAATTTCAGATTGAAACTTTCACATTTATTTAATTAGTTTAGCTAGTGCAAGGCATTAGGAAAAAATATTTTTAATTAATATTTTTATCTATACTATTATATAAAGCGGAAAAGTTTGTTTGTTTGTTTGAACGAGCTAATCTCTCTCTCGCTAATCTGGAACGGCCAGTCGGTTTTGAAAAAATATTTTTGCGTATAATAGCCCAGTTCCCGAGGAAGATTATAGGTTTGACTGCCTCTGTGGTTCGGTGGTACTGTGTATAGACGGCCACGCAGAGGTTACGGGTTCGATTCACGCTCAGTGCAAATATTTGTGTGCATGAACATGTCTATTTGCATTGGTCTGGGTATTTCTATGTATTTACAAAAAGAAAATATTTAAGTATGTATATCCGCATTCTAGAAGCCATAACACAAACATATAATATGCTTACTTTGGGTCTAGATGGCGTTGTGTGTAGTTGTTGAAATATTATTATTATATTATATATAACATCACGCTACTAGCGACGGGACCAGAGCATTAAGCAAAGACGCAGGTGAAAACGCGCCGCAGAAAGCTAGTATGGTATAAAGGCGAATCATTTTAGACGATGTTCAATCGTCTTAAATGAGACGACAACGAAAGTACACTTATCGAACGCGCTAACATAACTAATAAAAATTTTCAAGTATTATTTTGTTTTACAGGACAATTAGCAGAAATTAAAAAGATAAGCATAGCCAGAATGCTCTGTGATGTTGGAGATACAGTAACAAGAATCCAACCTCATGCTTTCTTAAAAGCCGGATCTAAGTTCAAGTGAGTTCTACAATTCTTCTTCTTTTTGAATTAAGAGTTCAAGGGGCCTGCCACCAACCTCATAATAGCAGTATTGTTTTAATCTTACTTTGTGTTTCATCTTTTTCTTTTGTACCATTTGAAACAAGGAGACAAAATAAGATTGCTATAAGAGGTTGACGTGGGGCCCTAGCTCTTGTTAGTTGAGGAATCGGCTTTTGTTCTCTGCCTTTTACTTTCTTTATATTTTCTACATTTATGACTACTGTATTTTGTATTTTATTATAATCTGTATATAATTTAATTTTAATCTTTTTAATTTTTCTTTCAGTAACGAATTTTGTAGTTGCGACGAAATCAATCAAATAGATTTCAATGCTTGGAAGGACATTACGTGTTTTAAAGAAACAAACCTATATTAGTACCAAACCCACGGCGTTTATTACATAGTATCAAATTATTTATTAAAATAACGTTAGGCACATGCACATCGCATAAATTGATATTATTTTTTTAAATGCTTGATGTTAATGTCAATAAATGAATAATAATAATATTATTTTGTTTTTATTGTTTAGATTATTAGCTTTATGCTGTCTGTCAAACAGAGGACGGATCTACGATGCGATGATATACGTATTAGAACGTCACGACAAGCGCAATGACGCTGTGCAATGTTCTCAATATTTATGTATTTAACATCGCGTTGCAGTCTCACTCCGCTCGCTGTCTAATAAACTTAGACGATCTATTTACTTTTAAACTTTCGCGTTGCATGATATAGTAGAAATAAATATACGGGAATTTACGCGATCCGAATACCTAATGCATGATCGCGTGAATTCCCGTATATTTAGTTAGGCGATCTACACAATGCCCTTATTACGCTGCAAGATGCATGACAAAGGAACATCTACACTGCGCGTGAAGTCGTTTTCAATGTGTTGCACCACTTTTAGATATACGTATTCCATGTGGAATACGTATATCTAAAAGTATCTCTCTTTGTATAGAAATCCTTAAATATATGTCCTTTAATAACCGGAATTGGAACTGCTGATACATATCAGCAGTTCCAATTCCGGTTAATAAAGGACATATAATATTTTTGTATTATCACAACTAGGTAATTTTATATTTGGAGCATCTGTGCACACATACGTAGAGTTACCAACTAGCTTTCTATTTCATATATTTACTGTGTTTCTTTATGTTTGAATCTTGTTTTGTGAGCCAATAAATCAACAAATAAATAAACTTTCAAACAACATAAGAACACGCACGCCCGCGCTACGCTCTGTGTTGCGAGCAGTGTGAGGATCACCTTTGTGCCCGTGTTAAGTAGGTTACAGATCCCAGCACTACATTGGTAAGGGAGGCGAACCGAGCATTACAGTGCACAAGTTTTAATAATACAATTTCAGCATTACATTGTTGGTAAGGGAGGCGAAGTGTGCAGTGAATAAATTTATGATAATAAAACATGTAATATTTTGAATTTGGAATGTTACATTAAGCGATTGCTCGGCAGTCAGGGAGGTAGTTTGTAACAAAATGCTCAAAATCTAATCTGTAAACATTACATTACAAACGATGAGCGGTACTTTGACGTCAGTTCTTTGAACTGATTCTAAAAACTAGTTTTAAATAACAATGTAAAATGACATTTAAGATTAATTATTTGAGTTGAGAATTACAAATCTTTAAAATTAATATTTCTACACCGGCAAGATCTCTATGTACCATATACTCAGAAATAAATTTATTATTATTATTATAATTAAAATACCTTAGGGTCTTCTATAAATGAAATGAAATGAAATATGTTTATTCACATAGGTTAATTAAATTAACACTTATGAACGTCAAAGTTTACAAAATGTCAGCAAATTAACCTACAGCCAGACGAAGTAGAGCCATGAGAAGAACTGGCAAGAAACTCAGGCCACTCTTTTTAATCGCCAGGCTATTACAATTTTTGTAAGTTACAGTTTCAAGTAGCATGCAAAGTGACGCAGGCAAAACACTTAACTCTATAGATACTTAATTACTTACAGCTTTCCATGTTGTAAAGAAAAATTAAAAAGTAAAATGTGTGCTTTACAGGCTGTCTCAATTTGCATATTGCTACAAAAGGTAAAGGCAACATGTGAACTGTGATAAATGTTTCTATGTAGGTATTCTATAAACTGTTAATTTTTGGTATAAGTATAAAGTAAGATGAACTTAATTTACCACAGGAGTTCACAATGTACCTCTATTTCACAAATCACTATGTATAATTTTAACAATACTAAGTATACAATTTTAACAAAACAATACAAAATGTGCACTTAATTAACTGTTCAAATATGGCTCGGGCATCATGTCATTTAAAATTAATCCAAAAACAAAATCACTATAATTTTTTATAAAACAATTTGTGAGATTTTTCGTTCAGGTGCAAATAATAATGCGTTTTTAACTTTACTTTTATGTGTATTATAATTCATATCATGAAGTGCCAATCGCCTTGATACAGTGAAATACCATGTAAAGCTGATACTAAATATATTTTAATTTTATGTTAGTAAATATTGTTTTATAAGCTTTCATGCTTTAGAAGAAATAATTATAATTTCAGGTCTAATAATAAATACAAATAATAACAATATTATGATCTATATTATATATTCTTTGCTTAGATTACAAAGATCGTATAATGGAGATCAGAAATTCTCAAAGATAGAATGATATTTCATATATATAATAATAATAATAATATTTCAACAACTACACACAACGCCATCTAGACCCAAAGTAAGCAAATTTTAAATAGCTTGTGTTATGCGTTCTAGAATGCGGATATACATACTTAAATACTTTTTTTTTGTAAATACATACATATTATACATAGAAACACCCATATATATATATATATATATATATATATATATATATATATATATATATCTTTGATAATTGAAACAGTGATAAACGCAGCAGCAATTTCATACTTACCAATTAATGTATATTATGACTAAGTAGATCGATCATACATAAAACCGCCAATAGATATACCATATACCATTGATAAATAGAATCAGAGATAATTTATAATATACATAATTTATTTATAGAAATCGATTTAAATACTGGATTGCCATGAAGCGTTTTACAAATACATACATAATAAATGATTTGTTTTTATGTTTCAAAGGTCAGTAATCGATTAATTGTTTTTAAACTGTCCTCGAACTTGAAAGCTATTATATTTAATTGATGAATTAATTAAATTTCACCTTTCTGTTTTGTTATTTGTAAGTAAAACAGTTTTTTTTAGTTATCTATATTATTATTTAAAGCGGAAGAGTTTGTTTGTTTGTTTGTACGCGCTAATCTCTGGAACTACCAGTCGGAATAGAAAAATCCTTTTTCCGTATGATAACCCAGTTCTCGAAGAAGGTTATAGGCTATGTAACATCACGCTACTGACGACGAGAGCAGAACAGTAAGCAAAGACGCGGGTGAAACCTTGCCACAGAAAGCTAGTTTTAAATATATCCAGTGGAGAATGGTAGCAACACGTTGTGTAGATGTTGTTGTTGTTGTTCATCTAAATAATGATCACTTTATTTTGTCGTCATCACAAACAACACTCTACAGGTAGCCAGTGTGAACCCCTATTTAAACAATGAAACTCTTTTTAACATGGCAATAGACATCAACATTGCTATATCACAACAAATTAACTACGAGCTTATTTTAATTTAAATCTATACAAATATAAAGTGAAAACGTTTGTTTGTTTGGACGCGCTAATCTCTAAAATTACTAGTCGGATTTAAATAATTCATTTTGCGTATGTTAGCCCTGAGAAAGTTTATTAGCTGAAACCGGGCAGTTGCTGCAAGCTGGTTTATATTATAAAGTCGAAATGGCTCATTGGATATGGCACCTGTTTCGTAAAGACGAGATCGTAGATTCGAATCCGGGCAAGTACCAATGTGACTTTTTATATCATATGTACTTTCGGAAATTTCTGAGTAACGGTAAAAGAAAACATTATGAGGAAATCTGGGCTTCTGAGGAAGTCTGAAATCACCAATCCACCTTGAGCAAGCGTGGCGATCAATGCTCATACCCTTTCTGTATGAGAAGAGGTCTTTCCCTGCTGTGTCATAATAATGAGCTGTTATTATGACGACGATTATTATTTATATACAGGGCTATTACAGGCTTGAATAGACCTGTAGCACTGCGACCTAAAAGATCTATTGTGCTCGTATTTTTCATACTGATGTCGTTTTTTTTTATGTATACCAAAGTGAATCTTACCCGCCTGATGGTAAGCAGTCAGTGGAATTCAGAAGTGGTGGCCACCGTACCAAAAGTCATCGTCTTAAACTGCTGGTATGGTGGCCTCCACTGGCGGCTGGAAATGGGGTTAGGGAAAGGGAATGAGGGAGGTGAGGAAAGAGGAAAGGGGGAAAATTGGGCCTCCGGCGCTCTCACTCACCGAACGAAACGCAGTAGTACGGATACTACTACTCTTACGTCGATCATGTATGAGAGTACTTCCCCGGACGATCCGGTCCATTCTAGCTAAAACCAGCGCTAAAACTACCTTAAAAAAAACGATACTATTATTTTGATTAACGATCTGATCGACGGTTCTCAACCAGGACTAAGTACATATGCTTATTGCCCTCTCCTCACTTTTTGAAAAGTTCTGTAACTTAATCTCACACTACAGAAAGCCAGACGTTCAATTCAATTCCTTAAAACATTGATGTTATAAATGAGAGCTAAAAAATCACAATATTTTGTTATACCTATCTATAAATGTAGGGAGTATTACATTCATCAAGACACAAAAAGCTGTGATGAAATTTTATAATAGAATATTATATATATATTATCTTGTATTATTATGTTTGTTGTTCTCAAACAATAAAAAAATATAATGGCTGACCTAGAGGAACATTTAATCCTTTTTTGCACCCGCTCAATATCTCAGGAAGCCAGGGGTAACTGAAAATCAGTGCTGACCGATATATATATTTTATTGTATGTCTGGCAGCATCGGCTGAGTTATCACCTTTTGCCATACTTACTGTTAACCTAATTTTAAGTTTGTTATTTAAGTCATATTTACTGTAATTTAGGCAATAAAAAGATTTTTATTTTATATTATTTTATTTTTTCTTTCCGCGACGCGGTTTTATACGCTTTTATTGCTTACTGCTCTTCTCCCATCGCCAGTAGTGTGATGCTATATAGCCCATAACCTTCCTCAACAACTGGGCTATCATAAGCAAAAATAATTATACATATCCAACTGGCAGTGCCTGAGATTAGCGCGTTCAAACAAACAAACTCTTTCGCTTTAGGTGCTTGTATAGATATGGATGAAAAATTACTTGGTGCTATATAACTAAAATTTGTAGAAAAACTTTGTACTTAGTTTACAATGTTCTTCGCCGTTAAGGAAGAAAATCATAAACTAAATCTCGAGAAAGTTATGAAAGTTGCTGGTTATACTTTCCTACATCACAAAGTTCTTTGTACTTTAATATTTGCATGATATTGCGTTGCAAAGAGGCTCGCAATATGCCATCCTTTTGCTTTTGTATTATTTCTTCTACGTCTGTGAAAACAATACTAGCTGTTTATATAAATATTTTTGTTTGTGTTACGCATAAACATAGTTCATCACTAGCTGTGCCCGCAACTACGTCCGAGTGGAATAGTGATTTTGGGCAGCATTTTTTGGATATATCTTTTGGTTTGTTTTGAATTATAAACATCTTCGTTTAGGTGAATAAGAAAAATCGTTACAGTAAATGCTTCTCTATATACGATATTAGATGACATGTATAGCCATCAGGGATCAAAGCCATACAGGCTGCTAGGATTACTTACACGTGACAAATCCACATAAAGCTGGCCATGCGAAAAACAGCTAATATTTAGATCCAAACTCACAACATTTAGTGTCTGACCTTAGGCTTTATTAACTGTCATCGTGAAATATAGGCTCACTGGAAACTGAACTCGTTTAAAACTAAACGGGAAATTGTTTGGAATGAGAGGTATCTGAGGAATAAAAACGCTTTAAGGTTTTTTTTTATATATTAGCTTGCCAAAGTGACTCTACTCTGCCTGATGGTAAGCAGTCAGTGGAATCCAGAAGTGGTGGACACCATTCCAAAAGCCAAACTACTGGTATGGTGGCCTCCACTATGGCGGCTTAGTGAGATGCTTTTTCACGCCCCGCTTTAAAGACCCAGGATCAAAGTTAGATGGAAACTCATGCGCTGGCGAAGCCTATAGCTTTAATTGAGCGACAACAATATGAAGTGCTCAACCGTTTGGTTCGAGACCCTTTAGATTGCACTGTGAAAGAGTAGCACTTCAGTCCCGCACGTGTCGTTCTGGATAAAAAGGGAGGGGGTAGGATTAATTTAAAGAGCTCTTGAGAAGACTCTCCGTGGTAAAGGCGATGGAAGACGGCCATCGAGGAGGCGATGTCTCTTCGCAGCTGTAAAGGCTCAAGTGGCCTCCGGGCTTCCGATGATACGGACTGCTCGCAAAGGGCCCCCGTACTTTCCCGAAAATGGTCGCCGGGTTCCACTATCCGGTCACCATCCTGCACGACGAACCACTCCGGGATTATGCGCAACCTGGTGGGGCAGCATCTTAGGGTGGTAATTTTTTTTTTTTAGTAGCACTGTGAATCCACCCCGCCTGTTGTTAAGCAGTCAATGGAATCCAGAACTGGTGACCACCATACCAAAAGCCATCGTTTTAAACTGCTGGTATGGTGGCCTCCACTATAGCTGCTGGGAATGGGGTTAGGGGAGTGAGGGAAGTGAAGAAAGAGGAAAGGGGGAAATTGGGCCCCCGGCACTCTCACTCGCCGAACGAAACGCAGTAGTACGAATACTACTACTCTTACGTCGATCTTCTATGAGAGGGTAGTACTTCCCCGGACGACCCGGCCCATTCGTGCTGAAACCAGCTTGGATGTACTACCGTAATACTACGGTTAGGTCTAATTGGGCCCCTGTACAATGCCGCGGGTGGCCAGCGGCACCACCGTTTATACGGGTCTCCCTGACCGGCGGGTTGACCCACACCATCCACACAATGACTCCACGGATACTCAGCTTCTCCCACACATGCTGCGAGGATTGTCATCTCTGCATCAGTTGGGCCTCTGGCTCTCGCACTTACCAAACGAAACGCAATAATATGGATACTATTACTCTTACAACGATCTTCTATGAGAGGGTAGTACTTCCCTGGTCGATCCGACCCATTCATGCTGAAACCACCGTAAATCGACTACTACAATTTCGTAATTCACTTTAGTTCCACCTATTTCGTAATGAGACGTGTTAACAAACATGTTTTTATCACAAAAAATAAAAATAAAATAAGTCCAGAAAAATATAAAACTAACTTTTATTTACATTTTAGCTGATAAAGTATTTACATTTTAATAAAGAAATAAGACGTGTTAACCTAACTTAAAAACACACTAACCTAAGCTAAATACATACCACATGTATGACGTGATTATTTAAATTGGCATAACTTTTTTATTTATGAACCGATTGACATGAAACAAACACTAAATGTTAAGTGAAGCTTACCACAATGTATCAGTGAAAACCATATTTAAATCGGTTAAGCCGTTTTTGAGATGAGCGTGAACAAACGCACAGACAAACAGACAAACAGACAAAAATTTTAACAATTATTGTTTTGGGTTCTATTTGCGTTGATAAAAGTCAAAAGCATTTATTTCATTTAGATCATAAAGTATGATGCTTATGAAAAGTCAACATTACATTTTGTCAGCCAATTGACCTACAGCCAGTTCGCTGACGAGGTAGAGCTGTGAGAAGAACTGGCAAGAAACTCACGCCACTCTTTTCAATCGCCAGATAATTACAGTTATTTGAATGAGTTACAATTTAAACACTCAACGCAACCAAAGAACCATACAAAGTAATTATTACAAATTAACTAATTAATATAATACTAAGATTAAAGAAAGAAAGAAAACGAGGATTTCAATTATTTAGTTACAACTAGTATGGTAATTTGACTACGTATTTTAATTAAACTGGTAAATGCACCCCCTGGTCACATTGAACGACAAGGTAATACTGGATTGAATATAAAGATCCCAATAACATTTTTTCTAAAATATCTTCAATGTACAGACAGCGACCGGTTACATTTTTATTATATGTATAGATTACATTGACTGAATATAAATTCCTCCTAATATTATAAATGCGAATGTTTGTGTGAAATATATTGATATATAGATAGACTCGGTGCCGAAGACGGACATAGGCTACTTTATGTCCCGAAAATCGGTCTGGTTCTCGAGGGATACAACAAAACTTAATTTACGCGCGGGCGAAGCTGTGGGGCGCAGCTAGTGTTAAATAATAATAAGATACAAAACTGTTATTTATTTAAAATAGTAATAATATGTTATCTGATCTAACCACGAAACAAAAAAACAAACTTTTTCTTGTTCCGTGGATTTAAGTATTCCCTTTTGGTTTTAATTCTACTCCCTTATTATTATTTCCCTTCCCATATGGTCCGTGAGGCCTTGATTATATGCATTCATAGCATTGCTTTAAATAGTCATGTCCATAAACTATACCATGTATATACCGGAACGTATGCTTACAAACAGCTAAATTCTATGAAAAAACTGCCGTTTACCTACTAAATCACCATACTAAGGTAAATAGGTACATTAGAATTACATACATAACGGCTGTTATAATTTCACACACAGTTGGGCTTAAGTACCAACAAATACCCATTATGCTAACCCTTCACTGTTTGCGGTTCATTTGCACGCGGTCACTTGCAAGTGACGTGCTACAGTTAATTTTGACCAGAGTGAGGTAGTGACAGGTTGATAGCCCATCAGTTACGATTATATAACTAGTCGATTCATTAACCTCCGGTTTCTGAAAGGCTGATCAACGACAAATTTACTAATCACCTGTTAAATCTCATGTAAAGTACTAATTGGGTTGCTAAAAGCACAATCATTTAGTTTCATTTGATCTAGTTAGTAACTAATTAAATCAAATTAAACTCATTGTCCATGCTTTTCGTATGCTTTTAGGTACTTTACATGAGATTTAACAGGTGATTAGTTAATTTTTCGTTGATCAGCATTTTAGAAACTGGGGCGAGGGTAAGTCTCTGAATTCAAAAACTCTTGTTGATTTATATTTTTTTTATAAAACTTTGGTGACCACGGGGAAGGGGATGAGGGAGGAAAAGGGAAATGGAAGAGGACCAAAGATGTTGGGCTGCCGGCGCTCTCACTCACTGAGCGAAACACATTAGCATGAAAACTAATATTCTTAAGTCGATCTTCTATGAGAGGGTAGTACTTTCCTGGTCGATCCAGCCCATTCATGCTGAAACAAGCGCGGGTCTACTACCGTAAAAATGATTACCTATCTAAGGATAACTACTAGCGCATAACCAGCGCTTTTCATTTGAATCTGGCTTTTCACCTGATCAAATTAATTTTAAGCTTGCTCGTTGAATGGAAGGACATTGGCAATTTTATTTCATGAACCATTGTTAGTGTATAAAATACCTGACGTACCCTCGCTTCGCTTTGGTATCAAAAGTTTAATTCGGTCTAACTACCAACGCCTACGTAAAATATCATTGCTATAGTGTCGTATTGTATTAAAATTTTGAAAATGACTGAAAAATATGTTAAACTTATTAGCTTATGTTACCCGTCCTATCTGTAGCTTTCTAAAAGTGAAAGAATTTTTTAAATCGGTTACGTAGATCTTGAGTTAAATCGGCACAAACAAACTTACAAAATATCTAATCTTTTTTCTTTATAATATTAGTTTAGTAGAACAATTACTTATATCATGTATAATGCGCGTGGTTTAGAACTATGTGTTTTATGTCAGGCAATAAATAAAGAAATGAAAGTTAAGTCATATTTAAAAAAGATGATTTTAAGTTCAACTTATAAAATATAAGTAGATATATTAGTGATAGATACACAGGCAACTAACTCAATAGAGTTGGATTTAGTTTTTTACTACATGTATATGAATATATATATACGGTATATACACCAAAATAACACAACAACATTTTTTAAATTTTTGTCTGTCTGTCTGTCTGGCTGTTTGTTCCGCCTAATCTCTGAAATGGCTGGACCGATTTTGACGGGACTTTTATTGGCAGGTAGCTGATGTAATAAGGAGTAACTTAGGCTAGATATCATAATAAAAAAACTAAAAAATTAAAAAATCGACTGTTAGGCGGAACGAAGTTCGCCGGGTCAACTAGTAATATTAAAAAAAAGTTAGTTGCACCGCACCGCCTAAATACTAAGATTTGACTAACTTTATCAGACCTGAGGCCCTAGACAAGTGTCAAAGATTTCTATTCTATTCATAGAATAGATAAAAAATGTATGAGATTGACATAAGCTTTGGCGTTAGCTTATGTCAATCCCATACATTTTTTAATCTATTCTATGAATAGAATAGAAATCTTTGACACTTGTCTAAGGCCTCTGGGAATAAAAACATGAAAAGAATTCTTGAATATGTTTCCGAATTTGTTTAAAGGTCGAAATGGTGCTTTATTTTCGTCGAATGTTAAAATTATAACTTAGACCAAAATTGTAATTTATAACTATCTGGCGATTAAAAGGAGTGGCCTGAGTTTCTTGCCAGTTCTTCTCATGACCCTACCCTACGTAAGCGAACTGGCTGTAGATTAATTGGCTGACATTTTGTAATTTTTAACGTTCATTAATTTAAATATATTTGACTTTAAATTTTTTATTTATTATATCTTCAATGAAAAGTTGAGCATGCAGGCTTATTAGTTGCATCAATAACCACTAAAGGTCTGTACTTTGTGACGTGTTTGCAACCCTTTAATATTGACGCACCCTTAAACAATACGAGTGACGTCAACAGTTAATTGCAGTAACAGAGTGCCGGACACGTGCTACTCGTTAAATACAGAGCAAGAAGGTGTAAGGGACATGATGTAACGAGTAACGATTTATTTTGAAGCATGGATGCTGTGGTCGACGATATTTGCCATGTCGCGGGTAACTCCTGGCTTGGCGCAGCATAAGATCGACGTAAGTGGGATTCAATTAGGGAAGCCTACACTCAGCAGTGGGTACTTGTGGATGGTGATGATTACATTTTTGAAGTCTGTTGGGATGGTATATCACTGATGTTAATAGGTACATACTACTTTCTTAAATTTAATATCACGACAATTTTTCATAATAATATCTGCAGTGTTTTGTTTTTCTATAAAAATTGATTTTAGTCGCAACTTCTTTTTTTATTCTTAAAATCATTATTTGAATCTGTAGTAACAGTTTATTTTTATCAGAAGTTTTGTCATTCTTAAACTTAAACTCGAAAGTAACATTCTCGTTCTTAAAAAAATATTTAAATGGTGAACAAGTACTGGACTTGATTGTAAGTCGGTAAAGATATAATCGCTTCTAAATATTGTCACTAAATCATAAATATGCTTATGAATTTCAAAAGCATCCAGACCATATAAATCAAACAAAATACTGCCACAATTATTTTATTACCAGTTTCATGAATAATGTTAAACACGCCTAAATTTTGTACCTTGCATCTCGTTAAGGTGTCTAATCGATTGTATGAAGTCAGTCCTAATTGGCGCAAACTTTGCGGGACTGCTCTATACGTTTACTTATTGAATTGAACATGACTGGTGAATTTAATTACTGATCTTACCAATGTACCAACATTGAAAAATACTAGATGAATGATTGAGGAACATTGTTTTTCTATTTCAATGTGTAAAAAAGGTTGAAAGGTTGATATTAGAAGATAAAATATAGAAACGGAATTCAAATAATTATATTATATGATCAGAGAATTTTGAAGAGTAGGTATGTAAAACGTAAGTTTAAAACGTTGCTCACAATTGTATAAAATGTGTAAGTAAGTACTAGAGAATATTTAATAAGATTTAGTACCAACTCGTGTGATCATGTGTTGGTGTCTCCTCACAGTCTGGATGTCCAGACTAATGGACGGTGCTTATCTTGTGGGTCTGACGTTTGCCGCATAACTAAGTACCTATGCATATCCACCTACTTTATAGATTAGTGTGCTTAAGAATGAACCTCTTTGTCTAAGAAGTTCAATATGTGTGTACAGACCTAGCAGGGTTTTCAGGCACAACTTAATATAAAAGAGGCTTAAAATATTCTTTGAAATTCTTTTTTTTTTTTTATAGTAGCCTACCAAAGTGACTCAATCCCGCCTGATGGTAAGCAGTCAGTGGAATCCAGAAGTGGCGGCCACTATACCAAAAGCCATCGTCTTAAACTGCTGGTATGGTGGTCTCCACTATGGCGGCTGGGAATGGGGGTAGGGGAAGGGAATGAGGGAGGTGAGGAAACAGGAAAGGGGGGAAATTGGGCCTCCAGCGCTCTCACTCACCGAACGAAACGCAGTAGTAAGGATACTACTACTCTTAAGTCGATCTTCTATGAGAGGGTAGTACTTCCCCGGACGATCCGGCCCATTCATGCTGAAATCAGCGTGGATCTACTACCTACTAAAGTGCACAGTAATCACTCCAAAATTATTGGCCTCATCATCGTCATTATTATTTTAACCAAAAGACATCCGCTGCTAGACAAATAGGCATTAATAAAACTATAAAAGTATACCTGATATATAAAATGATTACAAAGCGCGACATTTTAAAGTACAGTGATTTATTTTAATGTCAATAGGAAATTCGCTAGACTAAAGAATGTGCAGATGTAGTGTAAATCAGATAAGTAATGCCAGTGTCAAACGGTCTCCGGGTTAAACAAAAGACGGGCGGTTGAGACGCGACGTCTTTGCCGCTTGAGAGCTAGATTCTGGAACACTTAGATTTCATAGAATTTTGTGAGATATTGGCATTCACTACATTCTTGGTACTTACAACTTTTTTAAATTAGTCAGTTACGGTAATTTTAAAAAATTCTTTATTGCATGCAACTCTATAGTAAAACAGAAATAAGTACAATAAGTGTAATCTAAGTACATAGATTACACGATAAAGGTACACTACTTAGTGAACAATTATTCAAACTGTTAATGATGATAAAAAGAGAGAAAAAATTAAGTTCTAATAATTAAAGTCAAAAGTATTAACTGTCATTATTATTTTAACTCTCACGCTGAACATTATATTCCTTAATCTATCACCATTGCTAAAACCAACGTAAGAATTTGCGCTTAACTTATTAACTCGATACGCCCGTCTACTTACCAGAATCTCGCACGAGTCTCGCATGTAAAACGTATAGGAATTGAGTCAGCGATCGCCAGCGGAATTTTGAACGCTTCTGACAATTGTCTTTATTGACTTTTATATCGATAATGCCACGCATCCGTCCTATCCTGTGTTTATTGCTGTCAATACTTTTGATACCATGTTTTGCAGTACTAACGTGATTAGAATTTAAGTGGCTATTTACAAGTTGTTATTCAATGTGCCAATTTATAAAGCGTATTTATAATGCTAATTTAACAGCTCTGTGTGGCTTATTTTCTTGTAATCTATCGTGTACATTTAATGTTTATTTATCAAAACCTTAAATTTTTAATTCAATTCATTAACCTCCTACCGCGTATATCGTTCCATATTTAGCTTCAAATCAATTCTTTTCCAATTCTAGTTCAGATGCAAATTTTTATGTATCCATTTTAAATGTTTATATAACAAAATTTCTTGTTAGACACGCTTCTTATTATTACTACCTACCTAACTTGAAAAGAAATTAGCTGGACAAAAATAACTTTTATTTTTATATTAGTCTGACAAAATGACTGTACTCAGTACCTACACAATCAGTGGAACAACTACTGCCATGGAGGCCTAAACTATAACGCTTAAAATGATGCTTAAAAACCCAGGATCTAATTAAAAAGGAAACACAGTGCTGGTACCAGGTTTTAATTCCCTTGACAATCTGTTTTAAATCATCCAATACTTTATTTATATCTTTCTAATTACATACAATCAATAATATCGGATAACCCAGACAAACGAGATGCTCGGACTGTTCCCCTACAGTTGACAACCAATTTGCGGTGCCCAATTATTGGGTGTTACGCCACAAATTGCTACCAGATATACAATTATTACCAGACACGGCCAAGTTCGGTTCAGTTCAAGTGTTGATTGGGCTCGTAGTGTTTAGAAGTGTTGGACCGTATTGACTTGATTCCGTAAAATAATGTACGGCATTTCTCTTTATAAGCCATGAAATAATTTGCTGTAATGGTACCTCCTACACCACACGTTCGGCAAAAAAGCTGATAGTTGTTTTTAGTTCTTTAAGCATATTTTATGCATTTATTTCTCAAATCTCTTTTGTAGAACAGTTACCAACTTTTTGCTAAACATTGTGAAGAGTAAGTATAGATGATATTAATCGATTAGAAGAAGAAGATCGATTGTTATTATCATCGATACTCTTACGTACATGACTGGATTGCTTGCTTTTCAAATCTACTTTAATTACTGCTTTTTAGTTCGTTAACTTTTACATTAGGTATATGGCAATCATGTGCCCATATATTATGTTAGGCACCTAAGTTATATGAAAAAGGTTAGTACCTTGAAGTATTTTATTCGCGTAGACATGAAGCATGCTCATGGATAAAGAATAAAAATAATTCTAAGAAGGCAGGATATATTACTTACTCATAACACGCATTATTCCAAACATCATTAAAGTATTATCGCGATTATTATTTCCTCTACCACTATTATAGCCATATCCTTCCGGAATAGCTCGTGTTCATCGTTAGTGGCAAAATTATATTTAAGAGAAACGATTTGATTATGACTACCAGTTTCAATAAGGTCATTTCATTAAGTTATGCTATGTATTTGAGAGCTTGGTAGGACGTCTTTAATTTATTTTGTTTTTTAATAGTCGTCTGCATGTCTACTTTAAATCAGAGGAGAATATTTTCATATTTCGAGCACAATTTTATAGGATGGATTTTAATTTTTCGACGTGATCGAAAAAAGAAAGGTGTTCTTTTTTTGCAAACAATACTATTTTATAATGTTTGGTGTTTTACTTTTTTATTTTATTTTATGTCAGTTTGCAAACAAAATAAATTTATTTATTTCTTTCTCTTTCTAATCTACGAAAAAAAAAAACATCTCAGATTGTGTATGTGGGTTAGGTTTTTATACAGGACATTTTTTATGCCTACAAATATTAATGTTTAAAATCTCCTATTGTGCGTTGCGTTATATTCGTTAATTGTATTAAATCATTGAGGCTAGTTTCTAAAACAGTTGGCCTTTTTAAATTGTAAAAATATCATCCTGATTCGTCATCTTTCACAAAACGCACAATGTAGTTGCATTACATTCCCGAACTAAACAGAAAACTAGTGGAATCTAACTAAGCGTTGTAAAAATTGCAGCGTGCATTTGACAAGCGCCTGTCACGAACAGTACCGTCATGCAAACTAACGGAAGAAATGAGATTACGTTACTTCGCTTAGTTGGACTTGCAGTTTTGTTGCGAACAGGTTATTTTTGGAATAAACAAATGCGATTTTTTTTTTTATATATATTAGCCTACCAAAGTGACTCCACCCCGCCTGATGGAAAGCAGTCAGTGGAATCCAGAAGTGGTGGCCACCATACCAAAAGCTATCGTCTTAAACTGCTGGTATGGTGGCCTCCACTATGGCGGCTGGGAATGGGGTTAGGAAAAAGGAATGAGGGAGGTGAGGAAAGAGGAAAGGGGAGAAATTGGGTCTCCGGCACTCTCACTCACCGAACGAAACGCAGTAGTAAGGATACTACTTCTATGAGAGGGTAGTACCTCCCCGGACGATCCGGCCCATTCATGCTGAAACCGGCGTGGATCTACTACCATATCTTATCCATGCGATATAGTATAGTAAAGTAAATTAAAAGTAAATTCAGAAGGAAATAAGCTAATGGCTGGATGTGTAAATTAGATAAAAGCTAATAAAAATACACCTGTGCTCACACATTTTATTCTTTACAAATGATTTTGCGTTAACTTATAACTAGACTGTTTTAAAATTACGACATGATGATTTCTTTCCTTTACTTCAAGTAGTTTTTATTTTGTTACTTGTAATTTGTCGAAGTAAACTTCAAAATAATTCTAAAAATTGCTCTCACAATTAAATTAAATGAGGGTCAACATAAAACTCATTAAGGAATATTATTAGTGCTTGTTTTTAAACTAAAATAGTAAATGTTAATTAGTTTATTATTTTCTTTAGAATTAAAATAATTGGACTTTTGATAAAATATGCAAAATAGTTTTAATTGAAATTAATTCCAATTTCAATCTCTTATTATTTTACACGTTTTCTTAGGAAATTCTTTGCAATTTCTTCTTGTGATTTTTTTTTATATTAACACAAAGTGAATTTAATTTAGTTTTTTTTTTTTTTACAAAATGTTTAATCTAATGTTTTTTACATAATGGCAGATTGTACAACAACCCAATGACTCGTCAAACACATACCTAAACTTTCAAACCCAATAAATAAAAAAAACCACACGCATCCCTTAGCCACGTGTCGCGATCATTAGAAACAGATGCTGGGGGTAGTTCGTGAATAATAATCACTGGGGTGACTAATTGACGAGTGAACAGGATATGACAGCGGGTAACGAGAACCCATGGTTACCGATGCTTTTTACTGGACACCATGTCAATTTAGTATTTAATTTTATAAATCAGTGATAATAACAAAAATATTTTTTTTTTGTCTTATTTACAGAGTACGTAGCTAATACTTGATTTACTCAAAATAGTATAAACTAAATTAGCTATTTTTACCCGACTGCCGAAATCAAGGTGGGTAATGTTTTTTCCTATCTGTTCCTCTGTCTGTTTCAAGCCGTAATCGAATCAATATCCTTTTATTTGTTTGGATGTTAACAGTTCTAAACCAGTGACCACGAAAATTGATTTTACGGTTTTTAACAGTAATATTATCATTACTTTTAATTCATTTAATAAGTACAAAGATACAATCTTTTTTGTACTATTGACAGAAGACATAAATTTTACGGTACAGTTTTTTATCATTTTTTCAGACTTGCAATAATGCCTGCTTCCAAGTAGCAAAAGCCTTACATTTTGTTCAGATAGAGAACAACGAGATTTCGCACTCATACTGGAGAAACTCGACTATAGAAGCACCACTGGAATACTAACCACTGGGTTGCTGCTAGTAAACAGTGGATTCCAGAGAAATTCTCAGCAAATTTAGACCCTGGAGTTACTGAGACACAATATGTCTTGGCTGCTTGCTCCCCTGTCACCGTAGACAATAAAAGAAAACCATTTTTAGTCATTTCCATTTGCACCATCGCAACCCTAAGTTTTCTCAACTAAAGTAAAATACATCAAACGAAATAAAACTGTCATCAAACATTTCCTTTTTGAAATACGAATAGTATTGTATTACTAAATAAGCGAGGGACTGGCTGTTTATACGTTTAGTATTAACCAATTTATCATTGACACTGCAAGCGAAATTGACTTTTATTTTTGAGACAGTAAGAATCTTGACAGGTGCAAGTAATAAATTTGTTAAACGATGTATTTTTATTAGGTTTTCTAGTGTAGGGTAGGTCGGATACGTTGTCATGGCAACGGCACGGTCGTTGATGGAGAACAGTCATATAGTTTGTTTTATGGTAAACGATAGGACAAACTTGAGAGAAATGAAATGAAAAATTATGTGCATGTTGGCTTTTAATGCTCGCGTGCTTTTAGGGAACTTCTAGTTATACTACTTACAGCTAAAGAACTCGTTCCTGTTAAGCTTTTAGGCACTTTATTTTTAAACAATATTACAATGTTTAATTTTAACCTTGTATCAATGAGTATTAATGCAGCAAAAGTATAACCGGGTGAAAACTAATAAAATTACTTTTAAGACTGTAACAAAATAAATCGTAACTATTTTGTTTATAATTATGAAACACTATTTTGAAAACGTTTTACACTTTTACTCGTGCAGTTTCATCAATAGTATCAATTAATTGTTATTTAGTTAAATATCTTTACATGATAAAATACAAGAAATTAAGTACCAAAGAATACTGTAATATTATTGTAATTAAAACCAAAACTAATAATATTGAATAGACAAAGTTAGATTTAAATATTTACCTGATCACTTCTGAAGTACTTTAACATAACAACATATTTCAATTGGCGATCCACCCTTCGTATATATAATTATTTCACCAACCCTTAATTGTAGGTACACCAAAATGTCCAATCAACACTAACTTTAGACTAAAACATGAATTGCTACAATTTGCGAGTTGTTTAACTACTTGTGGTGTGATTAACTGTGATTCAACGAGTTGATAATGATAAATTTGAGTAGGTGATGTTTCGGACACAAAATGTTCGGATACTTTGACACAATCGACAAAATTATTTTTTTTTAAATTTTACTGACGTTTCGGACACTAATACAATATCCTGTTTTGTACGGTTAGACAAAAACATCCAGCGATACCTTAATGTTGAAATCCTTTTCTTCCGCCTAATATATTTTAAAGCATGCGACATATTTTATACAGGTAAAAAAAATTAAAAAAAACAATTGACAATTTTAAAGTGCCTAAAACAAAAAAATACATTTCTTTATTTTCCTGTCCTGATTATAAAACATATTTCAGTATTTTTGTAGAAACAAATAAAACCGAACAACGCGTTGTGACGTGACAATTATGGAAGAAATGAAGAACTTTCCTTGGACTAGTCACTGCTTATTAACCTGTAGTCTAAATCATCTCTAGTGACAAGAATCAGAATGACAAGTGACAAGACAAAGTCAAATTAATGACAGTGCAGTTTTAAAAAGTTGCGATTTTACCAAAAACTACAAAATACAAATTTTTTTTTCTTTAAAAAGGCACGCGCCTTAGCAATCGGGTCTGAATAATGATTTGCTCAAATGCAGTAGCGAACCCAAATGCGGTAATAGACTCATAGCAAAGTCACTATCACTTTTATTCACATTGGTCTATCTCGCTCGATACCTATTACAGCTTAAACGCCGCTTTAAAAAGATTTTTATGCACGTTTTATTTAAACCTTTTTTTCTGGCTGTACTAAGCAGCTACTATGAATAGGCAGTGTCCGAAACGACAGAGAAAATAAAATAAAATTTAAAAGTGTCAATTCGGCCACTGTGTCCGAACATATTGTGTCCGAAACGTCAGCGACCCATAAATTTAACGTAAGTTCTTGGTTGTGTAATTAGTAATAGTATTATTAATAGTTAAACTAATTATTCATGCTTTTAGCAACTCAATTAGTACTTCACATGAGATTTAACAGGTGATTAGTTAATTTTTCTTTGATCAGCCTTTCAGAAACTGGGTGTTAGTCTCTTTGTTTTATTTGTTTATCAACTTTTTCTAATTTGATTACTAATATAATGCATGGATTCGGATAATTCAGATCAATCATTATGGAAAAGTTGAGCATTTAAACGTTCTTATAAAATAAAACAATTACACTGATGACAAATTGTATGAAGTACGTACGTTTCTTAGAAAATCTTTGAAAATATAGACAAAAATATGTAATCATTTTTTTAAGGAAAATAACAACAAATGCTCTTCTATAGCAAAATATTAAAATAGAAATCCATTAATTTGATACCTTTTAATATTGTATTAGCAAACTATACTTAAACACAGACAACTAGAACATTTTAAGCAACATACCACGACATAAATTATTACACCAATATAAATTTGCGCATGAAAATAGCAAGTCTACTCATGATTTGACAATTTATGACACATCTTAACAGTTTTATGTAGTTCTCAGAAATGGTTATAACTCATTCAAATGGAGACGGATATAGTGGTAATTATTGTAACTATCTAATTGAAACGTATGGTATTTAAACGCATTTTTAAAGTAACCTAAAATTTATTTTAACTTACTAAAAAAAAACCTGAAGCTATTTATAGTATAACTTGCCACTATAGTGATTCTGACAAAATATGGCTCCTTCTATAGAGGCTATATGTATAACTTGATATAAATTTTACAAAAACTTAAAACTCAAATTTATTTAAGAAATTTGCTTAAAATAGTGTGATATTGTGTAAGGACTATAGTCAATAAAATTAATATCTAATTATTTTTTGTAATTAGAAAATTTACTTAAAATAATTTTATAAACTAACCATTCTAATATATATTTATCGCGTCAAGAAACCATAATAATATATAGTTGCCGCAATTTTGAATAAATAAAATAAAAATATATTAATCAAATAAAGAACCACAATTCGCACCACGGGGCGTCACGCTACTGCAAAATTTAATTCCTTGGCAATGGATCAAAGATGAAAATTATTATCAACCCTACCCATAAAAAATAGAGTCGTGTTTTGCTTGGTGAAGAAGTCCAATTACCTGTTCGGTCAGTGGCCCACTGTTTTCCAAGTAATATAGCAATCATTCATTCCTTTTGGTGTATGACTTGTATGACATCGCGAGAGATTAATGTGTCATATTCATAACAAGATGAGATATTAATTTTAGCATTTGTCTTACATTTTCAGACGAAGTACCCATAATACGTTTATATTTTACACTAATAAACTGAGACTGTATTAAATTAGTTTGTCTAAATATTTGTCTAAATTGCAAATCTGTTTCTTTCTGTCTGTTGGGGCAGAAAAGTTCTGGTGTAGCGACCATGAAACTGAAAGAACATGGTTTAAGTAGGCCGATGAAAGTGTGCAACGCCTTTTTTTAAATATTTGGTGAATATTTTTGGAGACATTTATTATGAGTACATAAATATAATGTATTATCGTAATAAAAATAGGGCTAAGAAAAAACACGTAGAGAAAGAAAGACAGAAACCAGATTACATTTTTAATATTAAAAGCAAACTAGCGGCAAGCTTTCTGCTGACGATGTTCACGCGTTTAGAGCGAAGTGAAAAAAATATAAAAAGGACGGACCCCGTCACCAGACGGGACAAACGTTATGAAGATAATGATTATGTATTCCTAATTGTGCCATTTGCTAGATATTCAAATGAATCGACTGCACCGTTGATCCAGTGGTCAGTGTAACTGACTGCGACACCGGGTGTCGTGGGTTCGATTCCCGCGGATGGCAAATATTTGTGTGATGAACATTTGTATTTGTCTTTAGTCTGAGTGTTTCCTATGTATTCTAAGTATGTATTTACAAAAAAGTATGTATTTATGTATTATTTTTCAGTTATCTAGTACCCATAACACAAGCTCTGCTTAGCTTGGGATTAGATGACGGTGTGTGATAGTGTCGACATATTATTATTATTAAAAAACAAATATACATGGAGATAATATAAAGATATATCTTGAAACATTCATGAATATGTTAACATTTAGATAGCGATCAACGTTGTAACCAAAATACGTACGTCGCCGCCCATACCATGTTCGAGTGTCCCATAAAAATATGATATTAATATCATCACTGAGAATGAAACTATATCTTAAGGCTATGGGCAAGATTCACAGACCGCACTTTGACTTTACTTTGATGCAAAGATCTACTTTGTACCAAAAATATGTATCTTAGGCCCAGATTCACAATCGTGACTTTACTTTACAGCAAAGGCACCTTCCCAAAGTAAGCTTTGTATTGCCGAAGATTACTTTCAACTTCATATTCAAACATATTTTTGGTACAAAGTAGATCTTTGCATCAAAGTAAAGTCAAAGTGCGGTCTGTGAATCTTGCCCTAAGACTTGGGCTTATTAACTCATATATATTTTATTATTAAAGTAATAAAGATTTCTATATTTCTGTTTTAAGACAATAATTAATTGCGAAGGATCAAAAGCTGAATTAAACGAGTTCTAGAGCGAAAACTAGTCAAATAATTTGTAAGAGAGAAAGTCCTCCAGCCAGCTCTAGGTATACTTCGAGAAAGGCGAACATGCTTCTAATAATTTTAATGTGTCATGGTGTAAAATTATAAGAAGCATAATTTTATGTTTAATAAATCAACTGCTTTAACGACTGCATCGCCGATTGTCAATTTTTTTTTTCTAAGCAACTTTCAACGCAATATTTCAGATACTGTAAAAGTTTTATGACGAGTAGATCGAATAAAATAACCAGTACTATTCTCTTAAATTGAAAACAAATTTACGATTTGAATAAGAAATCTTAACGTAATTATAATATTATTATCAAATAATATTATCAAACAATTTACAAAGCGCCTGAGCTTAACGCGAACACGCCTGAATGAGCACTTGTTGGTTGTAATAAATCCATCCCAGGAATGGACAATAATAATTTTGAGCCTTGCTATTAATTGCTTCCAAAGAATTTTTGTTTAAACAACTTAGGAGGCAAACGAGCATACGACCCATCTGGGCCCTAAGTCTGCTATCACAATAGTGTCAAAATGGACGATCATTGATCTCATACTGGTTGATTTTGACAAGTTTCAACCAATAATAGTGTCAGAATGGTCGATCATTGATCGTAAATAGTTTGATTTTGACAAGTTTCAACCAATAAAAGATTGTGGTAACTTACGATCAGAGGCCTAAGTCTGCTATTGTGATAGCAGACTTAGACCTCTGATCGTAAGTTACCTAACTTATATCTTGAATGCACCGTTGGTCAAGTGGTTAGTGTAACTGACTGCGACGGTGGATGTCATGATTTCGATTCCCGCGGAAGGCAAATATTTGTGTGATGAACATTTGTATTTTTCTTCAGTCTGTGTGTTTCCTATGTATTCTAATTATGTATTTACAAAAAAAAAGTATGTATATGTATTATATTTCAGTTATCTAGTATCCTTAACACAAGCTCTGCTTAGCTTGGGACATCATCAATAATATTTTACCTAAAAAATGTCAACTACTGCAGCTAAGCAATGTAAACATATATAAATAGCTCCACGCAGAGGTGTTTGACAAATCATACAGGACCCATGTATTTATTTTTATTTATTTATTTAATTATTTACAAACATTTATATCACCGTCACAGTTTTCACCAATTCGGTGTTACAAGCATAAAAACACTACATAGAACTATAAAAAAAAACAGAACTAAGATTAACAATAAGAATAAATTTAGTGAACAATATAAATGTAAAAGAAGGTGAGCCCATTGCCATTTATCGGACACATAATGTTATATAATAATCAGAAATTAATAAATAAGTATTTTATAATTTTGAAGTTGGTGCCAAGTAAAACAATAACTAGGTACTTATAGGTATTATCAATCTTAATTTGCTATTTCAAAGTTATAAAATATTTATTTAATAATTTCTGATTAACTAAATCAAAATACGAATTACTTTGTGCTATGTAAATTTATTTTTTACTTTTTAGTTTCCTTCCTGTATGAAGTCGGTTTCCTTTTTGTTAAGAAATATTTTATTTCACAATTTTTAGTGATGGTTAGACCTAAATCTTACTTAGGTATTATTTTTGTACACACTGAACATTTTGGCATATTGAACCGTACGAAGTAAGCCCGACATGACTGCTGTTGAGGAATTTCCTCGACTGTCTATGGTCACCTGTAATGGCACTTATAACCCATATGGGTGCAAAGTTCTCATCATTAGAAATGAATTAAGTCCAAACACCAAGTAATTCTCACCAAGAGTTCTCTCAACTGTCTTTGTGCTCCATCATCAGATCGACTCCAAACTTTCACTAAATAGTAGTGCTTTAAAATATTTAATGAAAAACATAACAAATGCACTAGTCGTCACTACGATTTTCGAAAGTTCCCTTCGATTTCTCTGGGATGTCATCATCAGATCCTGGTTTACTTATCATGGTACCACCCTTGGGATATCTCCTTTCCAACAAAAAAAGAATCATCAGAATCGGTTCATAAACGACGGAGTTATCCGCGAACACACATAAAAAAAAATATATATATACGGTCGAATTGAGAAACCTTCTCCCTTTTTTTGAAGTCGGTTAAAAATAAAAGACTACTTAAGTAATAGTAATACTAGTACCTATCCGTTGTTATTCAAAGAAAAATAAACTCTAACACTTAATCACACAGATATAAATTGACAAATAAATATCAGTTTCGTAATATTATCTTTACAATATCTCCCATTTCAATCAAAGTGGCAGACATTTTAATTAATAAAAAAAATTGAGCTACCGAACGTCACACCTGTTGGTAACACAGTATGAAGTTACATTAAAATTATAATGTTTCAAACAAACACTGATAAAGTTAGTATCAGAAATAGTATTATAAAATATAAGAAAATAATAATAATACTACATGACATTTATGAATTTGAAATAGTCGAATTGGCACTTGCCCGGTTTCGGCTCTTATTTACAAAGCGGCTGCCTTAACCACTGGGTCATCACGAATGTCAAAGTTAAATATCAACCTATATTTAGTTAAATCAGCATTATCATAATTCTCGTCAAACATTTTTGCATTGGCCGATCTTGACTCATCCTCTGGAGGTACCCATCTAATATATTTACTTGGTTTTAAAACGCTTGCAATACTTCATAGAAACTCCAGTTAGTAACTACAAAATTAATGATATGCACACATAGTACGAAATTGTAGGCAAGTCGTAACTCATTTACAATTAATCATTCCGGCTTTAGCGTAATGTATTCAGGGGTTAAAACTATTTGCATACCGTTACGTATCTGTACGTTAATAAGCTTTATACATAGTTATGTTACATATTTTGGGTTTTCCAGGATTGATTTTATAAAGAACTTCATTGTATATTTTGATCCATGATGTGTTCTACAAAGTCAATGAGGTAGTACGTGGATACAGGACCTAGATCTTAAAACTGTTAACAATATTAAAATCTTTATAACTTAGACAAGGTTGCCCAAGATTCTGATAAAAATGTAGAACAACAGTTAGATGAGGGCGACTCGCAACGTGGTAAAGTAGGATTCTGTGGGGTACTTCAGAGAGGCTATTATCTTTCGCTAAAATCAATGATAATAAAAGTTTTTACTAAAACCAGACATACAATAAAAAACTTTAATTCTAATGTTGCTACTGTTTTCTCAATCGACGTCTATCAACAACGAATCTGTGAATGAATTATGATTGACAGTTTTCGTAATTCGTATTAAGTTCGTTAACAAATGAGTCACATTCTCAAGACGTGTTCATGCGTCTCAGATTACTGATGTCGATTAGATTACTGTTTGAGTATCTCTTCTAACAATTTGGTTCGTAGCATCGATGTTTTCTTATTTTTTGTTAATTTTGTGATCTCAGTCCCCTGTTGGTGTATCACCTGAATTAACGAGTCTGTTTTCAGTACTGCTTTGTACTGTAACGCGCCCCTCTCTTACTCTTCCCGGCTATTTATCCCACATGGTGGTTGGGTCAGCCTTACTAATATTCTTCCTCCACTTCGCCCCGTCTACGACATCTTTTTCTAAAACGTTGCATTCCCTCATACTGTAACTGTAACAACAATTGTAACACCAACTGTACTTACATATTGTAACAGGCCCATGACAATCAGAAATCTATTGAACTCTTCTCAGTCGTTTACTCTTGACAGAGTAGTCGTGGTCACGCGTGTTTCCTGGTAGCGTCTCACTATCGTTCTCCATCTGTCTCTGGTGGAAGCTTGTCTTGCGCATTCAGTGAGAGGTTTTTGGGTTAGAGCCTTGATTTAATCGGTTCAACGCGAGGAGATCGTTCTCTGGACTGCAGCCATCGACTCTTCGCGTCACATGCCCAAAGAACTGTAGTATACGGGATTATTAAATCAATCTATTGAACGTAGCACATTATTTTCTTGACCATGGAAAACTGCCAACTTATCCATCCTTAGGTGGTGTTCGATCTGGATTTAACGTAGCTAACCTGGCAATTAATAAGAGTGGCCTGAGTTTCTTGCCAGTTCTTCTCATGGCCCACCCTCACGTCAGCGAACTGGCTGTAGGTTAATTCGCTGACACTTTGTAAGTTGTAACATTCATAAGTGTTAATTTAATTAACCTAAATGAAATAAACGTCTTAAGATTTTAATTTTTGCTCAATTTTAAATACTCAAAAAATCCTAAATATCTCTGACAATTTAACACAAACATGAACCATAGTATACTACATATTACAGTTCAGCAAATCAAAACAGCAAACACGAAAAACTTTGAAAAGATAAATTATTTTACAATCCCTCATAAAAAGTTGAAAAACAAAATAAAAGTCATGAAAGAGTATCGATTACATTAAAAATTAACTGCATTCGTTTGCAACCCTTGTTTTCTTAAGGAAATTGGTATCATCCCTGCCGATCCCCTCTTGAAACTTTCTTGTAATAACTAATAGATGATGTTCAAAATTCAAGTGAAATAATTTAGTTTATATAAACATACGTTTCTGACGTAGACGTTGGTTATTAATAGATACTTTATCTACGCATTATATTGCAGTTGCTAAAAATACATCGTTGTCTATTTTGTGTATATTAAAATTATAAACACTTCTACTGAACTTTTTTGTTCAAACTCTTTTTATTTTTACAATCTTTTTATCCATACTTCCATAGATACTAATATTATAAAAGCGAAAGTAATTCTGTCTGTCAGTCTCTGTTATGCTTTCACGCCTAAACCACTGAACACATTTTGATGAAATTTAGTATAAGGATAGATTAGACTTTGGGGAATAACAAAGGTTATCTTTTATTGCGAAAAATGGCTTAAAGGGGTTGAAATAGACAATGAAAGTCTATATGAAAAATCATCAAGTTTATACAACAGAGATATATAGCCGACATTCACGCGGGTGGAGCTGCGGGCAACATTTATGTCATAATACTTAAATTTGCATCACGACTTTTAACACTGTAACCCCATGTAATTATGGCTAAACCTGTCGCCATTTACCGACCACAATTAGAGAGGGCTATCAGAAAGACCTCCTAATATATCTACTTGATCCGAACCTGAGACGTCTAGTCAAGAGTGTGGCAGTCCCTTTACAGTAAGTACCACTGAAAGAAGAAACCTTAGTAATTTAGGTAATATTTTAGAATTAATTATTTAAATACGTTAACAATAATAAGGTAATCAATATTAACAATCTTTAAACAAGTAAACCGAAATCGTTATACATATTCTTTCATTTCTTATATAACAAACGGAAAATACCACCCCTATAACATTTAGGGTAAAACACGTATCCATAATAAAATGATGCATTATTAAATTCTATACGTTTGATGTTCCGGAATAAATACGGTATCGTATGACAAAAATGTTTTTCTTAGATTATATTTGAAAGGAATGTTTTGAAGGAAAAGAATACCGCTTAAACCATTTATAAGAATTAGAATATAAGTAAGCTTAATAAATAAGAAAGTGAAATATAATCTTGTTGTGAAAAAGTGACTCTTGGATACGTGTAAAATAGAAAAAAAAACAAGCTTTTCCACATACTTGTTACGTCTATAAATTTTTCATAATCTAAACATAGACATTACAGTCACCAGTAGGTTTTTCTATTTGTGTGTGGCATTTGGAATGACAATATGAATTAAGTAGAGTTAGAGACTACTTAATAATTCTAACTATAATCTCATTTAAAATGAAAAAACTTTTAAGGCTTAGTACCACGTGATAAAATTGAAATTCTGACAAATTATGATCAACTTACAGATACCGCAAACTTTTTTAAAAATGAGAAATTCAACATCTACGTCTACATGAGTAAAATATTTGTGACAAAGCTACATGACGCAACATTACTCCAAAAATAAGCACAGTGTTGTCACAACAAAAACATAAACTCAAAACATTCATAAAAAAGAAAACAAACAAAATTGTTCGCTTCACACCACTGTCACATCACTGACCGTACGACAATACCCGTACTAACAAACGTATAGACAAAAATAAAATGAACCTTTTTTTTCTAAAGATACAGTACATTTTGAAATAAACAAGAACTTGTAATCTTGGCGAAATAAACAGACAACTTAATGTCACGCTGTCATCTACAGATTATGCAAAGTAGCTTCTTTTTTCCTATTACCATAATACGCGTGGCAGAATGTTTGATGTCATAAAGCAACGTGGGAAAGGCTAACATACATTTATACCCTGTTTAGTCTATTAAAAAATTAGTCAACCGACAATAACCTTTACCATCAAGTCATAAGACTGTTTGTTCTATGTCTATATATTGGTATGCGGGCGCATTCGTTCATTTGTTCTATACCAAATTATCAAATTTCAGAGGTATCAAGTTTCTGCCATTGGCCCTTCTTTGTTCTAGAAATGGGTATTAATTGATTTTTAGTTCGTAGTTAACGTTAGTAAACGAACAAACAGTCTCTCCGCTGCTTGCAGCAAGTTGGCTTCATACATAATGTTGAGGTTTACATGGCTTATTACAAGGTGAATAATAAATTGTGTTTCACGCATTCGTAAGGAGAAAACGTATGTATATGAGTCACCTATCTAATTTTAATTGCATTCTTGTATTTAGAAATGACCCTACTCAAAGCATTCTATTGTAAACATCTATGTTGTAAGTGGTAAAAAGCTAGATCAGATCCGATAACTTTTATATGGAAGATGATTGCAAAATTTTGTAGTAGATGTAATTTTTATTGCCTACATCGAACATTAAATCATAATAATCATAAACAAGGTCCAGAACATGAACCTTGTAAGACTGAATATTTTAAAAATTTCTCAGTAAGTCTGAGAAAATTTTAATAAAGAAAATTACAATTGTATTAAGTATTTATCTCGAATCAGCAGTATAATATACAAACATATACGATCTTGAGTAGATACAATTTCAAGTTGTATGTTATTAACGATATTTTACGTAACAACCCTTTCTATAAACAAAATAAACATCACAATCTCGGGTTACTGAACGAGGAGCTAAGTATAAACATTAATGAACTCAAGAAATTAGGACAACAATTTGAAGAAGTTGGTACTTGATGACATAATTCTGGACGTCCTTATTGCTTCTAATGATACAAATATGACAGGACGTACGTGACTAAGATCATTCAGCTAAGGAGATGATTTACTAGCGTCCTGTACATGACAGGTTTCACGTATCAGAAGTGGTTTTTATTGTACAGCTCCTTAATTTGTGTGTTTCTTAGCATAGAACACATCATGGTTAACGAAATTAAGACCAGCATTATTATAGTTCGTTTGTTTGAACGCGCTAAACTCTGTAATGAACAGTCGGATTTGAAAAAAATCCTTTTTGTGTATGATTGACCAGTTCTCGGGGAAGGTCATAGGCTATATAACATCATGCTACTGGTGACGGGAGCAGAGCAGTAATCAACGACGCGGATTTATCCGCGCCGCGAAAAGCTAGTAATTTATTTACTACATTTATATTACAAAAGCGATGCCTAACAATAAGCAGTAGATCTGGTAGTAGATCCTCGTTGATTTCAACATGAATGGGCCACATCGACCGGGGAAGTACTACCCACTCTTAGAAGATCGACGTAAGGGCAAAAGTATCCATACTATTGCGTTTTGTCCGGTGTGCGATAGTGCCGGAAGCCTAACTATTCCCTCGGTCCTCTTTCTTCCTTGAGTAACAGGTTCCTTCCTCATCTCCTTCTCCGTGGTCGGCAACAGCTTGGTTGTGTTTTCTAAGCATTATTACTCCAGTGCTTGGAAAGCACAGCCATGTCTATAGGTAACGGTTACCACTTACTATCAGGACCGTATGCTTATTTGCCACTAAAGTTCTGTATAAAAATAAAAGCTCCATTTAAATTTAAAATGATAATGATGCATCATCGACCTTATCATTGTTAGCTGAAAGACGTTCACTGCTGAACCCATTTAACCATCGATTTTCAAATGTATAGGAAGCCATAGTAAACAGACTTGTGAAGAGGATTAATTACCGCAGTAAGGTGATATTTAATACGCAGGTAGGGTCCGTCACCTAGTTACCTGGTATTATTTTGTTACCTAATAACACAACCTGAAAAAATTGAGTTAGTGTTGCTACCGATTACTTGAAATAATTTGAAAGTGTGATATTAGGCATTGTACTTAACCCCATATTTGACTAGGTCACTACAATTTTAATCTTCATATTTATTTTCATTATAATTTTGGAATTCATCCAAAAACTACATATTAATAATTCGCATCACTGAAATATTTTCAAGAATTTGTGCATGACAGACATAACACTATAAATCGTTGTTTGCTGACAACATCAAAGGTGTTCCTGAAGTGCAACTATGCTACGTTTACTCTGAATAATGTCGTTGTAGCTAACGGTACATTTAATTTAACATACTTCATGAACGGATGTCTTAATGGCAAATGGGTGATTGTGTTTACTTAACTGGAATATTTGTGTTTTGTGGGACATTTATGTTGTTACAGTTCTTCTTTTTTAACCGACTTCAAAAAAAGGAGGAGGTTTCTTAATTCGACCGTATGTATATATATATATATTGTTTTTTATGTGTACGCGGATAACGGCGGAACCGATTTCGATGATTCTTTTTTTGTTGGAAAGTAGATATCGCAAGTGTGGTACCATGATAAGGCAACCAGAATCTGAAGATGGCATCCTAGGGAAACCGAGGAGAACTTTCAAAAATCGTACTGGCGACTAGTGCATTTCTTATTTTTTTCATTGAGTATTTTAAGGCACTACTATTTAGTGAAAGTTTGGAGTCGATCTGATGATGGAGTCGAAAGACAGTCGAGGGAATTCGACAACGATTTACAGCAATTAATTGGTGTTTGGACTTAATTTATTTGTAATGATGAGAACTTTGCACCCATATGAGTTTTAAGTGTCATTACAGGTGACCATAGACAGTCCAGGGAATTCCTCAACAGCAGTCATATCGGACTTACTTCATACGGTTCAATATTCCAAAATGTTTATATCGTACAAAAATATTTCCTAACCTTTAGGTCTACCCTTCGCTGAAAATCGTAAAATAAAATTAGTTACTGCTAAATAAACTTATTTTAAACTTTTTAGTTTCCTTCCCGTTTGAAGTCGGTTTTTTTTGTTTAAAATTATTGTTCGACGGATTGTCAAAATGTATTATAATAATACTAGCTTCCCGCAGCACGGTTTTGCTTACTGCTCTGCTCCCGTCACCAGTGGCGTGATGTTACATAGCCTATAACCTTCCTTGCGAACTGGGCTATATTACGCAAAAATAATTATTCAAATCTGATTAAAGAGATTAGTGCGTTATTAGAAATTCTTTCGCTTTATATAATATTATATATTCTATTCCTTATCATAACAAACTGCGAGAGACTGCATTAAATTATTTCATTACTATGAATCTAAAAATTTAAAAAATTCTCACTTAAAAAAAGAAAATTCCAAAGTTAACAAAAACAGTTGTTTAAAACAAGTCTGCAATTGTCACTCTCGACGCAAAACGATTCAAACGAAGAATTCGAAATTTTTTAAACTCCGTTTTAATTAGCCAATGGAATCAGAAGAAAGTTTGGGCAAACTCCCCTAATAACACTGAATAATACGAATTTAATTAAAGTTAGTAAAAAAATGCTAAGAAAAAAATATAATTGGAGAGATTGATGATTGTTATCGATAAACAACTCAAGGTTCGAAATCGTGATAAATATATATTTTGAAATAGAGTTATTTCAAGATGAAAGATGAAAAGTAAATAAAGTCGGATAATAAGGTGAAGGTAACCAAAAAAAAACTTAACACATTCATGTAATTGTATGACCATGGTCTTCGGACTAGGATATGGAACTATCCCATCTCATCTCGTATATCTTAGAATAGGTTGAAGTAATTCTTTTGATTATACGCCTATTATTTTTAAGAAAATAGGTACGTGGGTTCATCTAGATTTAATAGTATAAATAAAAGATATAATATTATAAAAGAAGTGTAATCTAATAACTCACAGTGTCATAATAAATCTTGAAAACTATCTAACACTTCGAAGTGACCATCTTAGATAAGTCAGAACTTTCTTCCAAACAATCGCACAGCGTCGAGCAAACATCTTGCTACCAACAATAGCCGGCATCGAACAAAATCGTATAGCCCTTACGGAACTCGTAGACATTTCTAATAGCCCTTAAGAGTGAGGCAAACAGTTTTACCCCATTGTCCACTTCACTCGACATTGTTACTTGATAGCAAACTTAACTCTTATCTTTACCTCAAACGACTTTAAACCTAAAGTCAAAGCAATAAAGTTATTAAGAATGCTTTAGTCATTTATTGAAACGCTCGTGCCGTTACCGTAGCAACCGGTATTGTCCGTTCATTTTTTTTTTAAATTTCCACAAATTGATTTGAACTTTATGTCCTTTTAAGAAAGTGGCTTTTCTAATGACAGTTATTGTCATGAGATATTTTTATTAAAAAGTACCTACATTATTCTGCAATTGAATTCTTATTTAGCTGGAATGGATGACATTAATAGGAACAGATTTTTGAAAATATTCTTGGTTTGTATGGAATACTATAGAAATATATACGTATTTAACTAACTAGCTGTTGCCCGCAGCTCCGCTCGCGTAAATGTCAATTATATTTCTGTTTATACATTGATTTCATAGAAATTTTCATCCTCTATTTCAATCCCTTTTTAGCCATTTTAGAATAAAGCCAAGATAGCCGATGTTGTTCCCCGAAGTATAATCTATACCAAATTTTATCATAATCGGTTCAGTGGTATGGACGTGTAAGCGTGACAGACATACAGAGTTACTTTCGCATTTATAATATTAGTTTGGATTGTTTTATAAATTACCTAAACAATACGTTTTAAATCCATTATCATCAACATTAATATAAAATAAGTAGTATAAGTAAAGTCCTTCTTACAGACTCTTCAAACAAACACAACATTAAAGTATTTTTGTAGCATCTTGATATGAGAATAAATGTAACAAGACAACACATTGAATTGTACTCGTATGTTAGTGAACTTATATTAGTGATGTTTCACACTGGGTTGTTAAAGCTAACATTGCGCTATTTATTAAGTTTTATATCCAACGCGATTCCACATACAATACTTTGCTGCCCACCTGATTGCTACGAGATAACTTAAAAACATGGTTGTGTTTTCTACTCTGAGGCCCTACAAGTGGTATAGGTTTATTCTATTCAAAGAATAGAATAAGAAATGTATGGGATTGACATAAGCTAACGCCAACGCTAATGTTAATCCAATACATTTTTTAATCTATTCTATGAATAAAATAAAATAATTTTAAACAAAAAAAACCGCCTTCAAACGGAAAGGAAAATAAAAAGTTAAAAATAAGTTTACTTAGCAGAAAGTAATTCGTATTTTGATTTAGTTAATCAGAAATGATTAGATAAGTATTTTATAATTTTGAAATTGGTGCCAAGTAAAACAATAACTAGGTATTATCAATCTTAATGTGCTATTGTAGTAAGTAAGGCTCTTATAGTATTTGCTAAGTAAACTTATTTTTAACTTTTTAGTTTCCTTCCCGTTAGAATGAGATTTTTTTTTTCTTTAAAATTATTTTATTTTACGATTTTCAGTGATGGGTAGACCTAAATCTTGCTTAGGTATTATTTTTGTACGAACTAAACATTTTGGAATATTGAACCGTATGAAGTAAGCCCGACATGACTGCTGTTAAGGAATTCCCTCGACTGTCTATGGTCACCTGTAATAGCACTTAAAACCCATATGGGTGCTAAGTTCTCATCATTAGAAATGATTTTAGTCCAAACACCAAGTAATTGCTGTAAATCGTTGTCGAGTTCCCTCGACTGTCTTTCGGCTCCATCATCAGATCGACTCCAAACCTTTACTAAATAGTAGTGCCTTAAAATACTTAATGAAAAAAGTAACAATTGCACTAGTCGCTAGTACGATTTTCGAAAGTTTCCTTCGATTTATCTGAGATGCCATCATCAGATCCTGGTTTCCTTATCATGGTACCACACTTGGGATATCTACTTTCCAACAAAAAAATAATCATAGAAATCGATTCATAAGCGACGACGTTATCGACATACACACATAAAAAAATATATATATACGGTCGAATTGAGAAACTTTCTTCTTTTTTTGAAGTCGGTTAAAAATAGAAATCTATGCCACTTGTCTAGGGCTTTAGAGTAGACACAATAGTATTAGAACAAGTTTTTCTCAATATAATAGTAAGAAATAAGTAATGAGGCAAAATAAATAAAAGAAAGGCGGCCAGAGGAAGTATTTAGGCCTGGGTTCTCACTCACTGCATTAACACCTTTAGGGACAGTAAACAGATATGGCCGTGATGACAATAAAACATCTATTATGTTTACAGTACTGTCCATGAAAGGGTTAAACATAATAATAATATGAAAACTATTATTTACGTTAATATTCCTCGAGAGGTCAGTTTAGATTGAATTCATTCAAGAAACTAACAAGGATTAAAATTATATAGAAACATGGCATTACCTATACTATTATATAAAGCAGAAAAGTTTGTTTGTTTGTTTTAACGTGCTTATCTCTGGAACTACCAGTGGGATTTGAAAAATTCTTTTTGCGTATAATAGCCCATTTATCGAAGATTATAGGTTATGTGATATAACGGTTCTGGCGACGAGACGCGGATTAAACAACGCCGCGGAAACCTAGTATCATATAAAATTCCTTAATTATCGCTCTGACATAAACTCAGTGTAAATACGTCTTTGCTATGAAATATACTTGATATTTTGTGCTGGTATTCCGTTATCTTACAGTAAGCAATAAATACTTCAGTCCATGTCACAACGCCGTATGATTGTAAGGGTAAACAAATAAGAACAAACACGCAAGTTGGATAACATGCATAGCTTTATACGAAGTAGATATGTCGTCGATTCAAAGGTTTAGTTTTATTTACCGTAGTTTCATCCGCGTTTTTGCTTACTGCTCTGCTCCCGTCACCAGTAGCGTGATGTTACATAGCCTATACCCTTCCTCTAGAACTGGGCTATCATACGCAAAAAGATTTTTCAAATCCGACTGGTAGTTCTAGAGATTAGCGCGTACAAGCAAACAAACAAACTCTTCTGCTTTATAAATATAATAGTATAGATAATATTATGTTTGAACAAGGAAAAGACGCTATTTTAGAAAATCATTCTCAGAACAAAACCATGAGCAACATTATAAAAACACATGAATGTGCAAAGTATGACTAACTTTGTTCCGTGTATTTTTTTTTTTTATATTATAGCCTACCAAAGTGATTCCACCCTGCCTGGTGGTATCCAGTCAGTGGAATCCAGAAGTGGCGGCCACTATACCAAAAGCCATCTTCTTAACCTGCTAGTATGGTGGCCTCCACTATGGCGGCTGGGAATGGGGTTAGGGAAAGGGGTTAGGGAAAGGGAATGAGGGAGGTGAGGAAATAGGAAAGGGGGGAAATTGGGCCGCCGGCGCTCTCACTCACCGAACGAAACGTAGTACGGATACTACTACTCTTATGTCGATCTTCTATGAGAAGGTAGTACTTCCCCGGACGATCGGGCCCATTCATGCTGAAATCAGCGTGGATCTACTACCTTAAAATTAATATAATCAAATCAGCCTTTCATATAGCAATGCACGCACTCCTAATTGTTGCACCGAAGTAATCTGAGTAAGATGTGATGGCAAGTACTTAGATCTTTCTGTTTACCATTTAATTTTCTGGCAGTCTTGTTTTCTGTTTAATTTTTTAATTTTTCTAACTTCTTATACTTTATATTCACAAAGCCGCTGCAGGTATTCTTATTTCGTTCTCCTGCATAATATGCAACGTAAAAGCAAATGCTCAGAAAATTTGTTTAGCCTTGTGTAACGAGAACAATGGAGATAGTTTGTGCAGAGATTTCTTCGTGGCTTTTACATTTGTAGGTTCTTGGTCAATATAAACAAGTTTTAATTCTATAAATTATTAAAAAAAAATGAATTTGATAAAATAGTGTGACAGGCCTGCAATCAGAAAAAATGGGGATCTTTTTTCGTGAGTATCGCAAGACAAGATATACCTACTAGGTAATAAGGCTAGGTAGCCAGCGGACAGTCAAGTCGTTTCCAATGATACCTCATTTGTCAAATTATGATGACTAGCTTAAAAGATACGAGGGAGCAGATGAACATAATGAATACATTCTACATACATACATAGCCCGTTAAATTCATAACCCTCTGTTTGGCTTCGCCGTGGGCGGGTAAAAATACTGACAATATGCAATCAATCACGCAATTGGTCAATCTCAGCAACATTCACAATATAGGTAGGTAGTACTTACGTACCGATACAACACCGACAGACCGCTGTTACCCATTAATTGATGGAGCACTCTTTAGTATGTTCATCTGTACAATGAAAGCGAAATAAAAAACGGTCCAATGCATATCGATCATGTGGTCTTTATTTACTTCAATGAACGTGTAGATTTAATTTTATTAAAGTTTTTGTTATTGTAGTGTTAATATATTTTAGTTAAAGTATGTTTTGTTGATTCTTAATCAATTTTAATTATTTTGAAATTTTAAATGATAGCCTGCTAGAAAATAGGCATCTCATATTTAAAAGAGGACGGCAGTGGACGTCATATAAAATGAAAATTAATATAATTTCGCAGTTAATAAGTAAAAATCAAGTTTTGAAATTCATTTCCGACTGCTCTCACAACGCTTCAAATAGAGCCGAATGGAGACGCATAGCAGGGAGCGCCATTCGTGTAGACCCAGTCATAACCACGACCACTCTGTCAAAAGTGCACGACTAACAAGAGAAAATTCATATTTCATTTTAATTAAGTGATTTACTAGCAATTGTAACATTAGGGTTATTTTTTTTATTTATTCTACCAGTCAACCATTTTTGTTGTTGTTTATTTGTTCAATTTGTGATCAATAAATACGACAATAATTCTACACGTCGACTTCCTTAATATACTTTCATAGGTATACATCAAACGTCTAACAAAAGTTGAAAATACTAACTACTACTAAAAGTAAAACAATATCCTCATCTATAAAATTAGCGTTAATTAGGTTCAATTATTTATTTGGATTAATTCAAATAAACAACGGATTGAACTCACAAGCATCGAGTAGACGTTAATCCCTTAATTGATGCAACAGCCTCTTGTTGTCGATACAATCGGATGAGTGCCATTTAAATTGGTGTTTACTGCGCTTTCTGTTTACTTTGCTTTGATATATTTTCAGGATTTGGATTGTAGAGGATAGTGAATCTGTTCGTTGGGATTCAGTGTTTTTGTTCAGCTCTGCATTTAAGGCGTTTTTTTTTTTGATGTCCCCTCGAGGGTAAAACCGCCCCGAGAGGGAGTTTATTGCGAGCATAGCGCAAAGATACAAGTGCTTACTGCTATTTGATACAGTGTTTACTTAGAGTGTATCTTATGAATAAATGGTGAAATTATTTGATATAGTTATAAAGATATTAAATGACATTTCCTGAAAACAAAGATAAAATAAAGTAAAAAGAAAAGGAAAAGAGATGAAGAGTGTGTTGGTGTGTGTGTATATGTGTGAACATGTATGATTGTGTGTGGGTGTGTGTCTGTGTTTGTGAACCTATGTGTTATTGAATGATTTAAGTGTATTTACGATGTGAGTAATGTGTGTCATAAATGTGTCAGTTGCATCGTCATTGGTTAAGATGTTTTGTATGTCGTGTGGGTCAATTTGGGTGTGGTGACAAAGCTGTTCGTGCAATAAGGCGTTAGCTAACCTAATAACATCTTATAGTGACATACATATCAATATTATAAATCTTTTATGTTTTAAATAAATAGTTTGACTTGGCCATCGCATGAAAACACACTGTACGTATCTCACCAGTAATATATATTATATTAAATTCCCTTAAGTAAGGTGCTAAATAAATTAACCGACTTGGTTTTTACGGTAGAATAACTGAATTGCGAGACTTGGTTTTTTTTACATGTTGTATTTGATGGCATGTTTATTTTCTTTTAAAAAGATAACGCAATAAGAAACAATCTTGTGTGTTACAAACTTTGTAAGTACCTACACAATTTGCAGGCTGATAGAATACCGAGGCCCGCGTTAGTTATTTTCCGTATGAGAATATAAGTATGCTAAAAATTTTTGCATAGATCTAAAATTATTTTTTTAGTATTAACGACTTGACTATTTAAAAAAATTATATAAAACACTTAACGTTGACAGTGAAAATTTTTGATTGTAGTTAAAATAGTTTTTTCTGTTCTGTGAGTTAAATAATAAATAAATATACAAATATTTAAATTTATTTATAATCATTATTTATTTAAACATTTTTATTATATTCTACTTTACTTACTAAATGACGAATCCACACACTAGTCGTGGCTATGAAATGTATCACGTGTCACGATTTTTACAAGTAGGTATATACTTAAATTAATAATTAAATAAAATCCAACTTAGTAAATGCCTGTAAAAAGTAAAATCATTGCATGTTATGCAGCAGCTTTATGCGTTATTAACATGTTCTTGTTATATCCATTAAAGTATTAAAATTGTATCGAAAAAGGGCTAATGATTCTATCCCAATCAAGTCAACCTTCCCAACAAATAAAAAAAGGACATGAAAATCGGTTTATCCGTTTGGAAGCTACGATGCTACACACAGGCACACAGATACACACACACTTGGAACTTTTAACTCTCCCTCTTTTGCGACGAAGGGTTAAAACAAAATTACATAAACAGCATAATAATGTACATGCACGCGATATGTATCATTTATAGCACAAAAGCATAATATTTGTAATACTAGGAAAGCATAAACAACTAGGTAATTGACAAGGTCTTTATACGGTCGGCCTCCTCACTCAAACACTGACTCAGTCAATTTGAAGACCGCAAATTGCTGCCTCTTACTAATTAACGTTTGCTGTGCACCAGTTCTTGTGTGGCTGCTAAACCAACGAGTTAATATACCGTTAGTGACTATAATACCGATATATTCTTATGAAAAGATACTATTAGGTATATTAAAATGTATGGCATGAAAAAATAATGTAGCGGGCCAAAAATATGAAAATTATGAGAAAAACAAAAAACAAAAATGAAAATATATTTATTCTTAAAGGTTAATTAAATTACCACTTATGAACGTCAAATTTAACTAAATGTCAGCAAATTAACCTACAGCCAGTTCGCTGACGAAGTAGAGCCATGAGAAGAACTGGCAAGAAACTCAGGCCACTCTTTTTAATCGCCAGGTTATTACAAATTTTGTAAGTTACAATTTCAAGTAGCATGCAAAGTGTCACAGGCAATACACTTAACTTAAATAAGCCACCAACAAATAAAACGATCTTTATTAAAAATGTCTAGCACGCTGTCAATAATTATATCGAATGAGGGTGCTTAGAAAAATTTTCGCCACCAGTTGGCGCTACTTTGTTAAAAGTTCTTCCATTTTGACAGCGCTATCAAAACTAATATTTTTTAGTATTCATTTCGAAATAAAAAAATTACAAAATGGATGAAGTGCTGGACAAAAGAAAATTGTTGAAAAGGTTTTCTAAAATGGCGCCCAAGAGGTGGCAGCACCGACTAATCAGGTCTAGCTGTCAAGCAGTTAGTAGTTCCAGAGATTTTTGAGAGAGTTCAAACAAACAAACAAACTCTTCCGCTTTAATTATATCAGTATAGATGTCCATTATAAACTAAGTAACCAAAAGTCACACATCGTCACAAAGATAATAAATCTATATCACCAATTCTTGACAACCACTAAGCTTCTTTTGAACATAAAGACCCTACGAAACCTCATAATGACAAGTCTTAAATTTTATGCAATCAGAACTTTCCTGTGGCATTTCTATTTCTATTCTCAATTTGATAACATTTTAAACTGTATGACAAAAATACCAGGTGACAAATCAACAAATCGCTAGTTTTAAAGCCTCACTCACCGCAGTGCTACAATAATTGATAGTTTCCAGCCTTGGTGGGACATTGGAACACAAGCTGTTATTTCGCACAGGTATGTTGACGATATAATCATATGCCTGACCTGTCTGTATTTACATAAAATTGACAGCAGTGATAAATTACTACTTTGGAATTCCATGATGTGTATTATTATATTAGCTCGCTTCTAAAACAGCGCTGGCTAGTTGCCACAATTAACACTGTTGCTTTGACATTCATTATGCACTATTTTTAAATTTATTTGTTGTCATTTAAAAACTGGTCTTTACGAGATCAGCTTTAAACATAGGTTTAAACGTTATTTGCTTCTTTCTGGACTTCTATTTAATTTGTATAAGTGTATATTCTGTAAGTAAACAAATAAAAGGCAAAAATAAATAAATAATAGTTGAAGTAAAAATGGTCCAGTGGATAAGGCACCCGCTTCGTAAATACGAGGTAGTGGGTTCGAATCCAGGCAAGTACCAATGTGATTTTTCAAATCATATGTACTTTCTAAGTTTATCTTGAACATTTCTGACTGACGGTGAAGGAAAACATCGTGAGGAAACCTGGACTTAAAAGTCTGAAATTGCCAATCCGCCTTTAGCAAGCGTGGTGATTAATGCTCATACCTTCTCTATATGAGAAGAGGCCTTTGCCCTGCAGTGGGACAGTGAACAGGCTGGTATTATTATTATTATTAAACAATAAATTATTTTAATTTTTTTATGTATAATGTACATCGATTGAAAATTTTACTAAAGCTTTACTAATTCTTGAAAAGAATCATGTTGTGTAATTCCCCTAAAGACAAATGAAGATTTAGCCTGCCTAACGATCCGAAATAGCAAAGTCCAGACGGAACCTAGCTCCATCATGAATGTAAATAGAAATTTAAAATTCATAGTGGTTCGTTGGTAAAAAGTGCCCGTCCCATCCATCACGGAGAGACAGAAAACATGATATTTGTATGCATTTTGCTGCATTCAATACAACGGATCGTTCTGCTTCCCCATTTGCTAGTAAGTGCTCTGATAGTTTTTGCCTGTGTTTTGTAGGAAAATTTGTGATACTTGAGTACGAGTTTTCTGAATTAGAATAAAATAAGTTCGAAATAGAATAATACAACAAAATCATTTCAATCATTCACAAAGAATTCAAGAGAATTGCTGGATAAGAATGTTATGCAACTTTAAAAGCTATTGTAACAACAAAAATACAATATGCACAGGAAAATTGTTCTACAATCTGATGATGAAAGGTTTTATAAATATCATAAAATGTATACGAATATTTCTTCATGATTCGTCATTGTAACAAAATGTTACAAAATATTTAACGGATAACGGTATTCACTACACATTTATAGAGTAAACTCGTGGTACGTGAGGTTGGAGGACAGGCATCAATTGTACCGTGCCTCTATGTACACTAGATAGGTAACAAAATTAGGTGATAATGGATGTTAACAGCTAAGTGTTTAAGAAGTCTTGTACAGTACAACCACTTGTATAGTAAATATTAAGAACCAGTTGCCTACCGATGCAGAATAGATGTTAAGTTTAATTCTGAAATTTATTGTAACGGTATTAATAGAGCTTTACTCCACAATCTGAAAAACCGGCCATGTGTGAGTCAGACTCGCGCCCAAAGGATTCCATACCTTACACACATACGGATCACCAAATCACCACGCAAAGGTTTTGGGTTCGATCCCCGGGTCGGGTTAAGTAATATTGGTTTTTTCAGTTATAAATTTCTTAGTATTAGCCCAAAGTCAGGAATTGTGCCCGATAAATGGCAAGAGGCTCCCACTCTGTTACATGGGACCTAAAACTAGACGTGTAGCTATATACATATATAGCTTCACGTCTAGTTTAGTGAAATAAATGCAATATTTATTATTATAACTTTATTGGTATCTTCTTAATTAGTTTATCAGTGCAGGAATTATCTTAAAGTTGCCAAAATAACAATATTAAGACTATAAATACAAAAATTAGAAATATTATCACCGCGATACGCTCCCTCTACCTAAAAAGAGGCAATTTCTAAAGCTTACTTAAGACCACTTAGTTTGAACACGAAAATATAATCAACTGTTCTATCGGATTATACATAATCTGAGCTACCGGAGACTATTGTTTATGCTTCGACGTAAAAATAAACAAAACGTTATTCAATCTACCCTCCTACTGTAAGCAATCACTTGATGGTGGGGAAGACTGTGGACTTTGGGGCTTTAAGACAAGCGTGTAAATTGTCTGTTAAAATTCTTATTCTTTATTTTTGTCGGTAGTAGATGGTGGACTAGCTGGTTTACACACCACGCCATCAAAACCCAAAGTAAGCTTAATATATAGCTTGTGTTATGACTTTATGAGTTCTAGAATGAGGATAAATTAATTAAATACTTTTTTTGTCAATACATTCATATTATAAATAGAAATACCCATACCATATAAATAAACATGTTCATGCACACAAATATTTGCACTGAGCAGGAGTCGATTTTAGGCTGGCATAATAATGAATATTTTTCTGTTGGTAGTGCATTCGTAAGAAAGAAGACTATACATGGTGGCTCTCTGATATATGTATGTAGTAGTGTTAATTATAAGGAACGTAAAGATATGGCAGATCTTTCTATTGAGCGCACTATTGAGTTGTCCTGTGTTGAGCTTAAGAAATATATTGTGGTTTGTGTGTACAGGCCACCTCAGAGTGATTTCATTCTTTTTGAAACAGTTATGGAAGATGTAATGAAACGTTTAAGCTCTGTCAATAAGCATGTAATAGTGTGTGGTGACTTTAATGTCGACTTACTTGTTCAATCACAGACTAGTATTAGATTAATTAGTTTATTGAATTCATTTAATTTAAAACCTTTTTTTTCGGAACCAACTAGAATTACATCACATTCTGCTACATGCTTAGACAACATTTTCTGCAATTGCAAATATATAGATAAGGCTATTCTGAATGACCTAACGTCAGATCATTGTGGGCAAAAAGCTGTTTTTCCTTTAGGCACAACTACTAAAGGGAGTAAGATTGAAAAGAAGAAGTGTAGGCCAATGACCTCTGTTCGCCAAAACCGTTTCACTGAGAGTGTTAGTCACTCACATAGATCCAAGCCACGATGATCCAAATGTGCTTTACGAGTCCTTGTTTAGCACAATACAATCAGCGTACAATGCATCATTTCCGACTAGAACTTTTACCAAAAACATCAATATAAAGTTTTGTGATTGGGCAACATCCGGAATATACAAAAGTAGAGCTAAGTTGTATGAACTTTATGGTAAGAAACAATATAATTTTGATCCAGTCTTTATTCAATATGTTAAGGATTATTCAAAAATCTTTAAAGAGTCATGTGTTGCCGCTAAGTCCTTGTATTTAAGTAATAAAATTAAACAGTCCAAGAACAAAATAAAAACAACTTGGAATGTTATTAATAGTGAGACTGGTCGTATTAAATTGAAAGATAACAATTATGAGTTAAACATTAAGGACAATATTATTTCAAATAATACAGATGTAGCCCACATTTTTAACGACTACTTTGTTAGCATACCAGTAAAGACAACCAGCTCCTTAAATTCTTGCCCAATCAAAGCTGAGCATTTACTTAGAGGGAATGTGAAAGAGTGTGACGTCCCTTTTAATTTTAATTATGTTAACCCAAACGACATAATAAAAGTGTTCAAGTCACTACATTCAAAAAACACTGCTGACTTGTGGGGTTTTTCAGTTAAATTAGTTGAGAGTATAATTATTAATATAGCACCATATCTAGCTGCTATCTTTAATAAAAGTGTTGATGTAGGAGTATTTCCTGATTTAATGAAACATAGTAAAGTAGTACCTTTGTTTAAAAACGGCTCTAAGAGTGACCCTAGTAATTTTAGACCAATATCTATACTGCCAGCTATTAGTAAAATTTTTGAGAAAATTATATTGCAGCAATTAGAGAGCCATTTTAACTTTCATAAATTACTACATAATGAGCAGTATGGTTTTACGAAAGGTCGCTCAACTACAGATGCAGGCGTTACACTAATAAAACATATTTTTAACGCCTGGGAAAATAAAATGGATGCTATTTGTGTTTTTTGTGATCTCTCTAAAGCATTTGACTGCGTCGAGCACAATACGCTCTTGAGAAAACTCAGTCACTATGGGATCAGGGATGTTGCACTTAATCTAGTTTCCACCTATCTAAGTGATAGAGTGCAATACGTTGATGTAAATGGAAATAGGTCCTTAGGGTTACCTGTTGCTATGGGCGTCCCACAGGGCTCCTGGTCCTTTTCTATTTTTGGTGTATGTAAATGATTTGCCGTACTTTGTACAGGATTTCTGCGATATAGTGCTATTTGCAGACGATACGTCTCTTATTTTTAAAGTTAACCGTAAAGACCCTAATTTCGACGTTGTAAATGGTTCGCTCGCGCAAGTCCTGAACTGGTTCACGGTAAACAATCTTCTACTTAATTCCAAGAAGACAAAATGTATAAAATTTTCTATGCTAAATGTCAAAAGTGCAGGTATAAACCTGGTTTTAAATAAAGAGTAAGTTTTAATCGTAGAGTCCACAGTTTTCTTGGGCTTAACTTTAGATTGCAAACTTCAGTGGGAAGCCCATATTTCGTGTCTCGCAGGTAAACTCAGCTCAGCGGCTTTTGCTATCAGGAAAGTTAGGCAACTTACTGATGCGGCAACTGCCAGACTAGTCTACTTTAGTTATTTTCACAGCGTTATGTCTTACGGCATATTGTTGTCGGGTAGCGCTGCTGACATTGAAACCGTTTTTATTATTCAAAAACGAGCTATACATTCTATCTACAACCTAGGTTCACGAGACTCCCTGAGAGAGCGATTCAAAGAGATAGGTATATTGACAGTTGCATCTCAATATATATATGCTAATGTTGTTTATGTTAAGAGTAACATTAGTCTATATACTAGGAATTGCGATGTGCATGAGATTAACACCAGGGGTAAGCATAAACTGGTTGGCTCACACTATCGCTTACATAAAGTCCATAATTCGTTTACGGGACTTGGTGTACGTTTATTTAATAAATTACCTTACCCTTAGACAAATTTAAACAAATTGTCAAAAAACATTTAATACTTAAGGGTTACTACACTGTTAATGAGTATCTGAACGATAAAAGTCATGGGATGCTCGCTTGACGAAGGAGTAAATTAATTTTACTCTTGATTTTAATGACATTATACTTTTAAGGATATATTTTTGTTAATTATTGTATGAATGACATTTTTTATGATTATTATGAATGACATGCTTTATCAAATAATTTTTTGACATTAATTTATTGATACATTTTGACATAATTTATAAAATGATTTTTTTTTTGTATTAATTTTAATTGACATGATGCCCGAGCCATATTTGAACAGTTAAGTACACATTTTGTATTATTTTGTTAAAATTATATACTTAGTATTGTTAATTTTTTTTTTACATTTTGATTTGTGAAATAGAGGTACATTGTGAACTCCTGTGGTAAATTAAGTTCATCTTACTTTATACTTATACCAAAAATTAACAGTTTATATAATATCTACATAAAAACATTTATCACAGTTCACATGTTGCCTTTACCTTTTGTAGCAATATGCAAATTGAGGCAGCCTGTAAAGCACACATTTTACTTTTTAATTTTCTTTACAACATAGAAAGCTGTAAGTAATTAAGTATCTATAGAGTTAAGTGTATTGCCTGCGTCACTTTGCATGCTACTTGAAACTGTAACTTACAAAAATTGTAATAACCTGGCGATTAAAAAGAGTGGCCTGAGTTTCTTGCCAGTTCTTCTCATGGCTCTACTTCGTCAGCGAACTGGCTGTAGGTTAATTTGCTGACATTTTGTAAACTTTGACGTTCATAAGTGTTAATTTAATTAACTTAAATGAATAAACATATATTTCATTTCATTTCATTTCATTTCGAACCCGCGACCTCAACTTAGCAGTCCGTACACAGTACCACCGAACCACAGAGCAGCCAATGTATGAATAGGACGTATGTGCTCGTATCTCGCATAAAATATTGGAAAGTATCCGATAATTTGATTAATGGGTGAGAGCAATGGAGGTCCACTTGTTTTTCCTCTCACCTCCTTTTAATGGTTTGGTTAAATTTTATCCTCATTGTTTTTATAATTCTTAGAAGACATCAAGCATACGTCTCTGCTGACTAAATTGCATATAAAAATGTTCTGGACCGGCGATCACACATCTATATATTCAAATCATACATTTACATTTTAATTTATCTGTGGGCGACCGATAGATGAAGGTTTCTGAGGCCAAAATGAAGAAAATTGGAGGTCTATGTCTAAGGAGCCGACTTTCAGCTAATATGTAATATTGAGTGGTTAGTGGTCAACCTAGTATCAGGATTGACATGACCTTACGACTGTTATCAACTGGGCAACAAGCGGGACCGACTTTTAACGTGCCCTTCGAAGCACGGAGACGCTCAGATGAAAAACCAATATGCGGTCACCCATCCAAGGGTCAGCCGCACTCTATGTTGCTTAACCCGCTAATCGTTTATCGATCAGTGAGTGCAACGAGCTATAAGCACCTAAATGTGATGATGATAATGATAATATTATTCTATTTTTATTGTGACCGCTATTCTAAGTAGATGCTCCTCTTAGCATAGACTTTAACGCCGCTTACTTGATGGCCCTATGCTTCAGAATATTCCACCACATGACTTGACAGCCCACGACTGACATATCCGAAATCGCTGCGACATTCTTCGTAGACATCTTCCCAAACAATGCAACGAGGGTCCACTGACGTACCAACTTACCTTAACAGTAAACCTCACCTTATACCAAAGTAGTTCAGACCCAAAATCGCTTGATCCAATTCAATAAATAACTTTGTAATATCACCAATTATATTTACAGCTTTATAAGTTTTTATTTTGTTGTAAATAAGGATGCTTTTGCTTTAGCATGGATTACTTTTATTAATGGTACCAAGGGTGTGATGGAAAGTATTTGAGAAAGTTTTAGATTTGCAATGACGTGATAGATTCGATTTTAAGTGTTTGTTGTGAAATCTCATGTTAGGGTGTAGGTCCATTTCACATATATTATACTATTGTATATATCTGATAACAGAATATGTACTACATCACTTTTTCAACATTTTCTTATTATATTTTCGAAGTACATACTTATTTTGTATTCCAGAAGTATATTAGCATTATCAAATCAAATATCGAGTAGTTAGTGATCAACCTAAGGTCCGGATTTGTTCAGGTCGCCCATAGAAGCATTTGACTTGACCTAACGACTGTTATCAATTTGGTAACAACCGGGACTGACTTTTAACGTGCCCTCCGAAGCACGGAGACGCTCAGATCAAATACCACGATGCGGTCACCCATCAATGGGCCAACGCCATATTCTTATTCATATTCAGCATTTCAGCAAGACAATCAGCGCTGTACCTTCTACAAAACATTGCATTTGGGTGATATTACCACAATCGCAGTATTCAATACAGATATAATTTGGAATTATGGCGATAAATTAGTTTTATTCTGCCGTTTAAGTTCATCCTGAATGGTACAGGTTTTGTTGTTAGAAAATTTAGCCTACCAAAGTAACTCCACTCTGCCTGATGGTAAGCAGTCAGTGGAATTCAGAAGTGGTTGACACCATTCCAAAAGCCAAACCACTGGTATGGTGGCCTCCACTATGGAGGCTTAGTGAGATGCTTTTTCACGCCAAGATAATTAATCTATGTATATTTTTTATGTGCTATATTGAGTATTTTATACTGGTACAAAAAAGTTCGTCTTCCTATTAGTCCTACCAAAATACTTTGAGCACGCTTGGCTGTCGGCGGGTTGGTTTTGTCGGATTGCCTTAAGTGTTGATACTTATACCGACAAAAACCACCTCGACAGCCAGGTGAACAATATGAACAGCTACCATAGTGGAGGCTACCATACGAGCAGTTTGAGCTTTTCGAATGGTGGCCACCACTTCTGGATTCAACAAAAAAAAAAAACATACCGATGCAATGCTTCTAACACCTTGTCCTGGAAGTTGCTGCGATGTCGTCTCTGGGAGAAGAGGCACAGATTACAAAACCAATTACAGGCCACAACGAAATTGCCTTTTTCTGCAATTAATATCAGAAAGGTATCAGCCCAATGCTATGGCGAACAGATCCTGAATCACATCATTTATTGCAATATAATTATTATCACTTATAATGTTCTAGTTTAAGTACATTTTTATGAATTTGAGTATAATAAAATGACACCTATAATGGATAATTGTCTAAGTTATTCGTGACTTCAACAAACGTTACTGACGCAATACATTTTGCCATCAAACATATCTGAGGTAAAAATATATGGAATTGACATAAGCAACATTGTCGTTAGCATATTATTATGTCAATCCCATACATTTAGTAATCTATTCTATGAATAAAATAGAAATCTATGCCACTTGTCTAGGGCCTCAGATAAAGTAAAACTACTATGGGGAAACCTTTTTTTAATAATAATAACAACTGGTTATTATCACACTTTCGGAAAGAGGCCTCATCTCATAATAGAGAACGCATGACTACAATCACCACGCTTGCTTAAAGCGGCTAGACTATTTAAAACTTTTTTGTTATAAGTTCTGGTTTATTTACGACGTTTTTCTTTACTAAATTTGATATAATAATAATAATAAATAAATCTTTATTAAGCAACTAAGACTCATTATGTTAGTAACAATTTTACTTGAAATATGTTAATAAGCTTATTCTAATAACACATCGAAAATATTATATCTAATGTTAGCATGCGAAACTCTGCTACAGGCTAATCACAGATGTAGAGAGCCTGCAGCAGCGATTCACATACATACAGTCGAGTCTCGTCGCAATGCATTCCAGAATGTTGTTGGGGCTGGCCCGCACACGGCGCACCAGGGATGCGCTTCGTTTTCTACTTATGGTAAAGAAGCAGTCAATATAGTATTTGTTACTTTACTGTTATTGCAAGAACAGTATCCACAGGTTGATGTTGCAGGATCATCAGAGATCTGCAACCGTGTTGAATAGATAGATGGTGACTGACTCTTCTTAAATTACTTTTAATTATCATTTATTAATTAATTTAGGGCTAACAATACATTAAACAATTCCTTTTTTATTGTAATCACATAGGTATGTATACAAAATAAATGATTTTGATTGTTTTTAAATTTACTTTATTGCTGTATACAATATTTTATTATCCATATGCACGTATTTTGCTGTATAAAATTAATAGCAGCATTATTGCAATAGTTTATTAGTCATGAATTTCTCATGAAACAGATCTATAAAGAAATTTATATTTTAATTTTGCGTCATTTGCCAATAGCGATTTGACGAAGTCTATTGGCAAAATGTTTTTATTAATTATTTTAGTAATTTGTTTATATGGTATTGATTGTAGCAGATTTAATGAACCACCCATAACTGTAGTTTATGACTGTTATACTGGCGAACCTGCGAGTTATAGTCAGATTCAACTTTTCACAGCGAGAAATAATACAAAGTAAGTTATTTGTTCTTGTAATTAAGACTAAACAGATGACTACGCTCGGGGTTTCGTAAAGAAACCACCTCTCAGTTTAGTAGATTAACACAAGTTACCAACATAGGCCAGTAGCCAGTGGCCAAAACGAGTCAAATCCGTTGCAACTAGAGTATGAACTTAAAAAACTATTAGACCATTTCAAAAATTATAATGTAATAATATTAAGTGTCAACAGCAATAAACAATTAAATGAATTTAAATTAAATAATTTATTGAAATTTATATGTTATCAATATAAAAACTGTCATTTTGTAAATATATTCACTCACGGATTTATACGAAATATCCACTATTTACAGAATATAATGTGTAGGGAAATTAATATATTAATAGACACTATAGACTATTACAAGAAATATATACCTTTCAGTAAAACCATTCACAAAAAAAATAGTAAGAAATTACCAAAAAAAGGAACCATTCCCTACTATTTTCCGGTTGTATGTCCTAATTCTCCAGGAGAATCTTTGGAAAAAAGTGTAAATAATCCTTTTTTGTTCAGAAACCGATCGAGAACAAAAATGGGATAGTAAGGTTATTACATCAAAATATAGCAGGCCTCCTGAATAAATCTGAATCTATTGAGTTATTCATAAATAAAATTTCTAATAACTATAAACACCCAATACATATATTGTGTTTCACAGAAACTTTCATTAAAAACGGAGATGAGTCAAATGTAATCATTAAGGGATATAAATTGGGTAGTTATTACTCTAGGAAAAACCAAAACCGTGAAGGTACATGCATATTATTGTATAATGGTATAGATTGTAAAGCATTAGACATATGTAAACAATATTCCTGTGATAATGTTTTTGAATGTTGTGGTGTTGAAATCACTAGCATGAATACAATTATAATTTGTATATACAGAATCCCTAATTCTAGTGTTAACTTATTCTTAAATAAACTAGATCTTTTTTTACATAAATTATTGCACAAAATTCATAAAAAAAAAGTTATAATGACAGGTGATTTTAATATAAACATGCTAATAGAAAACAAAAATTCACAACTATTAGCAAATTTATTATCAAACTACAATTTAATGTCACACATAATCGTCCCAACACGTCAAACGAGTTGTATAGACCTTATAACTAGCAATATTAAAAATGCTAATGGTGCAGTATATCCTTCTTGTCTATCAGATCATGAGACTGCCCAGGTTCTAGAGTTTCCAGGGTACTATAAAAAAAATATTTCTCATTATTACATCATGAAAAGAGATTATAGTAATGATAACATAAATAAATTTATATATTACATTTCAAATCTGTCTTGGCAAGATATGTATTCAGAACAGGATGTAAATAGGGCCTTTGATATATTTCACACTGATTTCTGTTTATTTTATGAACTATGTTTTCCTCTAATTAGAATTAGAATGAATAACAACATAAGAACACCAAAATGGATAACTAAAGGTCTGATTAAATCTAGTACTGTCAGAAGACAATTAAGATTTAGTTACTATAGACATAAAACAAAAGAAACATATAATAAATACATTAAATACCATAAATTATATAAGAAATGTATAAATTATTCAAAAATTAATATGAATAAAAAACTAATTAATAAATCCAAAAACAAAGGTAAAACAACATGGAATATAATAAAAAATAAATATGACAACATAAATACAATAAATAATTTAGAATCAATACATAATAATGGTAGCATAATAAGCTCTCCTATTGAAATAGCAACAAATTTCAATGATTATTTCATTAATATTGCAAATAAAAGTAATAATGTAAATAATGACATATATATAAAAAATAATAAAGACTCAATTTTCCTAAAACCAACTACAGATAAAGAAATAATATATATTATCAAATCCCTTAATAATACCAAAGCTGTAGGTTATGATTCGGTCACCACAAATATTCTCAAAGTAAGTGCACATATAATAGCTCCAGTCCTTACATATATAATTGAAGTTTCATTTATACAAGGCGTATTTCCAGAGAAGTTAAAATATTCTATAGTTAAACCATTGCATAAGAAAGGTGATCGCAAGGATCCCAGTAATTATCGACCTATCACGCTTGTTCCAGTATTTTCAAAAATTTTTGAAAAGGTTTTCTACCAAAGACTAAATGATTTTTTAATTAAACATGACATTATTAAAATGGAACAAAACGGATTTCAGAGTAACAAATCCACATCATTAGCTACTTTCAATCTCATTCGAACAATTACAGATTATTTAGATAAAAGAATTCCAGTAGTCACTGTGTTTTTTGATATGAGTAAGGCATTTGATTGTGTGGATAAAAATGTGTTACTCAACAAATGTGAGAAATATGGTATACGGGGTGTTGCACTGAACTGGATAAAAACGTATTTAAGTGATCGGAAACAAAGTGTAGAAATAACAAGAGTAAATGATAAGTTAGAATCCACATCTTATAGGTCTTCAATTCGAGTTAATAAATATGGGGTACCGCAAGGAAGCGTGCTAGGTCCGCTCCTCTTTTTAATCTATATTAATGACCTACCCGACAAGATTAAATACCAAACTATCTTGTTTGCTGATGATATATCAATAATTATACCATACAAACACAAGCATATATCACACGAGTTACAAGTAAATGAAGCTGTACAGTCAGTATTAAAATGGATGCAATCAAACAATCTTTCCCCTAACATATCTAAAACTAAATACATAAAATTTCAGACATATAAATCAAAACAATACAATATAAATATCAAATTAGAAAATCAAAACATAGAAGAAACTGATAACATTAAATTTTTAGGCATAACACTAGATAAAAATTGTAATTGGAAAGAACATATTAGTAACATTTGTAGTAAACTTAATAGCTTTGTATACGCAATAAAAAAACTTCGTACAGTAGCTGACGAAAAAACAGCACGTACAGCATACAGCGGATATGTTGAATCTATCCTTAGATATAATGTAATCATCTGGGGAAATTCTACCAATATAAATAAAGCCTTTATTGTACAGAAAAAATGTGTTAGGGCAATTTGTGGTGCAGGGCCACTAGAATCATGCAGACCTTTATTTAAAAAATTAAATTTATTGACATTACCCTCAATATATATATTAGAGATAGCAAATTTTGTGAAGAAAAATTATGATTTATTTAAATCGAAAAACGATCATTGCGACAATAAATATAAACCTAGAGATCCTACAAAGTTAATAATACCATACTGTCGAACAACACTCCATAAAAAAAACACTTATCACATGTGTATTACAATTTTTAATAAAATTCCAAAGGAAATAAGGGAGCTTCCTTTTAAATATTTTAAAATTAAATTGCGTAAATGGTTAATGGCTAATTCGTTTTACTCTGTACAAGAATATATGAATACGTGAATAAATGTGAATAAATAGGAAACATAATAATGTAATAATAATAATTTAATAATTGTAGTGACAGTGTATTAATATAATGTAATAATATTCAAATGATATAAATGATGTGTTGGCAATAATGTAATAATAATAATGATGTACGTATTGATAATAATATTGATGATGGATGAATGATGTAATATTATTTTAGATTGATGGTAATTATAATTTAGATCAATACTCACCTATTGTAACATTTGCATGCCTTTTCTAGGCAGATTACGGTATGTACTTTTATTACCATTAAGCCACCTGGTTTCACCTGTACTCTGAGCAAATAAATGTTCTTATTTCTTATTTCTTATTTCTTAGCCAAGATGATTGAAAGAGTAGTAAAAAATGGCCGATCGATGAATTGCTTAAAGCGGGACATACCACGGAGATACCATAGTTGAGGCTGTTTCACTAACTGTCTACTACTACTGAACACAATAGCTATCCCATGAGAATCACTGATTATTAAAAATATATTAATAATTACTAGTGAAATTTGGTCATCAGTTATGGACCGGCGCCGATTGACGGCATGGCACGGCACGGCAAAGGATTTTGTTTTAGATCAAGTTATATTTATCCTTATTTCATCGTATGTAGAATTCATATTACTTTATTTCGATACAATTATACTGCGCGCGGCACCTCGTTGTGACTGCGGCAAATGGCACGTAGCATGAGAGGCGCGGGGGCAAGAGTTCAATTGTTATATCTATGCCTTCTCTAAATAAACGACGTGCCATCGCAGCATGCCGAAGTACGCCGTGCCGTGCCGTCAGTGGGCGCCGGCCTTAAGACTTTACTTTCAGCTACTGCGTGATAAATGTGAGACCCTGTGATGAGAATTACTGGAGACGTACGGATGGTTCCTGTAATAATCTCAGATACCCCAGTAGAGGCATGATACGGACGCCTAGTACTAGAGTTCTTACACCAGATTTCAGTCCAAGTAAGTCGAAATTAAAGCCTTCACTAAAGGACGTTACGTCTAATAAATTTTTAGGAAGAATAAATAAATACATAGCATGAATATATTCATACTAATATTATAAATGCGAAAGCAGCTCTCGTCTGTCTGTCTGTCTGTTACGCTTTCATGCCTAAACCATAGAACCAATTGTAATGATATTTGGAATAAAGACAGATTAGACCTCGGGAAACAACGTATGCTATCTATTATCGTGACAAAAATGGTTTAATAGGGTTGAAATAGGGATGAAAGTTTGTATGAAAAATCGTCAATGTATAAACAGATATAACCGACATTCATGCGAGCGGAACTGCGGGCAACAGCTAGTATATAAATAATTTTACTACTAACTAAAAGACTACCCTAGTCTTCTTCTACACAGTAGGTCAGTGTTTGGGGGTCTGGTCAAAATTCGCGCCTAGAGTAATAATATCACTACAATCATACTTAGCGATAACAGCTTTATTATAAACATAATTGGAAAGGCGAGATAGGGGTAGACCTGGATAAGTTAAATGAGACAATTTATATAAAATGATTAGATTTTACGGTTTTTAAAAGCTATAGAACTTAAGATTGCAAGTTAGTGTAATAAAAAATTTGCATATTTTGGCACTTGCAAGTAAATAAAAAACTTTTAGAAACTGCTACGCAAAAACTGAATACATACACTTTTAAAAAATTGAAAGTTACTACAACTACAACCCGAAATATCTTTAATGCCTGTGGATTGTTTGCTTAGTAACATAGGTACGAACTTATGTGTCATTTCAGTAACTTTGTAAATTATATTCCTTACAGATTATGAACCCAGAAAAACTAAAAACAACAAAGATTTGCCTTTAGCAAGATATTTGCGAACTCAAATCCTGCCAGAAGGAAAAGCAAGTGAACTTGATCTCACGCAACTAGTTGCGTATGTCATACTGTTTGCGCTCAATGATGTAAATTCTATTCATGATATTTGTAAGTGGCGTAATTTTATTGGTTTTTAACCGACTTTAAATAAAATAATTTTTAATAAAAAGAAAACCGACTTCAAACAGAAAAATAAAAATAAATTTACATAGCACAAAGTAATTCGTATTTTGATTTAGTTAATCAGAAATAATTAAATAAGTATTTTATAATTTTGAACCTATGGGTATTATCAATCTTAATTTGCTGTTGTAGTAAGATTTAGGTTAAGTGAAAAGAGTTTTCTTAACTCGAACGTATATATATTTTTTTATTTTAAAATAACATTGCATAAAGTGCATCACGCCTTTTCGCTCCAAGAATTGGATGGGAGTGTGCTAATATTCATGCTTTGCTACATAATGTTGGGTGCCATGTTATAAGTAGAGACTTTCTCGCCATTTACTAGCACAATAATTATATTTGAACTAAAATGTAATGTGATCCTAATTACAATTATTATTAACATCTAAAGTCACGTATTGGGTCAGAATTTTATCAGTTTTTTATGGTTTCTTACCAGAAAGAATTTTACCCAAAGTTCGATCGAATTACACCGACCATGGTCATGGGTCATGTGTTAGCTCAAGGTAAAATGTACGTGTGGTGTGAGAGCTCATTTTTAAAAGTTAATTATATTTTTATTTATTTTTATTTTCTCATCATACTTTTCATAATGTTTTATCTTCACCATTAGGTTTTCACAATTGTTACCTAAATCTTTTCTTAATTTTGTAAAAATATAATTAACTTTTAAAAATAAGCTCTCACATCACACATCAGGGTAAAAAATCTTAGGGTACTAAATCTTAAAAATAATCACAAACAATCAAAGAAATCGTGAAGCCACGTTTTCATATTTTCTTTATTTCACATTTTCATAAATCGCCTTCCTCTTTTTAGTAAACTACGTACACAACACAACCGATTGTTGCACACCAGAAGGTCAATTTAATTACATTTGCACTCCAAATAAGATTCCACTAGATGACCCAGTGCATCGGTTCTCTGGAGTACGGTGTCAAAATCTTACCAGACCTCAGAGCTTCCAGTATTTTGGATGTGTTGATTTTGGTCCTAGTCCGTTTGCAAGAGTAAGTTTATGTTAATTATTGTCTTTAGTAGCATTACTATGTCCATACGTATATACATAACTTCATGCCTGTCTCCCATTGATGGGGTAAGCAGACACTATAGAATGTCATTTGCTGCGATCCAGACATAACTCCTTTGCCTCTTCATCATTCTATTTGCACACACGCGTCGGTTACGGGTACTTGTAACTTGCCCTTTGTTAACACGTCCCCTATTTGGTCCATGTATGTCCATCAAAAGCGATGTCAGTACTATGTGTTAACCTATAATTATTCTACAGCACTATTCTATCTAATTTTGTAAAGAATATTATTGTTGCCGTGTAGTCTTCGTTCTAGAACAAATTACCACGTTATATCTGTTCATGGGCATTGTTAAAGGTTATACGACTTATATAACACCAAAATGGGCAGCAACTTAGCCTGAATAACATGTAACTGCGGTCATCCGCCTTCCAATTCTGCCGTGGTATAACTAAAATGCTGTTAACTGCCAAGTCGACTTTGACAGTTAACGGCATTTTAGTTATACCATGGCAGAATTAGTGTCGTGACTAGCAGTCTCTTTTATTAATATGGGAAAGAATTACGCAAAATGGATACTCAGACGTCGAAGTACAGAAAACAGCTTATCAATAATAAAACCCTTACATACAATTGTTTTCTAGATAGAATTTGCTACACCTGTATTCGATATAGGTAATGTATACGGCAACGCATTGGACGCGATAGATAAACAAAGAACATTTATCAAAGGAGGACTGAAATATGAGATAGATCACGGCAAAATCTTTCCTCTACAAAACCCTAACTTCGATCCGAACGTAAACCTTTGTGCTTTGAATCAATTACCTCTGGAAACACGTTGTCATCTCTACCGTAAGTATAACATTGATATTATACATCTATACCATTATAAAGCGGAAAAACGCGCTAATATTTGAAACTATCAGTCGTTTTTTAACAATTATTTATGCGGATAGCCTAGTTCTCGAGAAAGGTTATAGGCTATGTAACATTACGCTACTGGCGACGGAAGCTGTACAGTAAGCAAAGACGCGGGTGAAACTGCGCCGTAAAAAGCTAGTATATTATGAAATTTAAAAACATGCCAGCTGAAAGAGATTAGCATAATTTTTTTAATGCAACTGCCTCGGTTACGAAGGATGCTTTAATGAGCGAGAGTATGCTATTGTGAAAATACATATTACTGTGGGTTTGCACACGGAATTTGTTTCTAAGTGCGGTAAATAGTCTATTAAAAAGTATGACATTGTCAATAGAATAATTTGAAATGAAGTGCACTATCTAAGTCTATCTATTATTATATAAAAGCAATAGGTCACTCACGGAGTAAACAAAGTTAATAATAATATTCTACCACATTCACACAGCGCCATTTACCTTAAATTAAGCAATTATATTTACTTGTGTTATGGGTACCAAACAACTGATATACTACATATACATTTTTTTTGTAAATACATACATATTATAGATAAATTATAAATTATAATTGTAAATCTATTATTGTATGAAACTTTAACAATTTCGATAGTAAGATTTCCAAATTACCAAAAAATACTCATTTTTTAAATTTAGATACTACCCTCAGCCCTCATTAAGTGGGAAAATGGGAGTCGCAAGTTTGTGTGAAATTTAGTCAGGTTTAGTGGTAGCGGGTAAATAGATCAAAATGGGATTCGCCATAGAGACGGATTATACTGATATTTATTACTGATACAATGTACGATTGCCGTAAGATAAGACAGACAATATTCTCATACAGGCACACATCTGAATATATTTATACTAATAAAACCTATTTATATTTCTATCATTGCAGAAGTAAACGGTGTTCTCGGTCCAAACATTTTCTCTATACTTTACTACAGACAACACAACTATATAGCCACGGAGCTGGCAAGAATGAATCCTTGTTGGGACGATGAGCGAATCTATTACACAGCGAAAGATATTAATATTGCTATACATGTGCAAATCTTCTACTACGAACTGTTGCCGATCTTATTAGGTATGAATTTTATCTTATTTTATCATTATCACACCGGCCCATTATATTCCTACTGCAGGATCTGGGGCATACCACAACCTCCTAAAGCAATCGTATTATTACCTTACTTTGTCTCTATCCTTGTTTTTAATGGTACAAAAGAAAAAGACAAAACACAAGGTGACATTATAATAATACTGCTGTATTATGTAATGCAAATTGGAAAATTTCTGTTTTTTTTATTAGTCTAGATTTCCTCGCGATGTATTTCTTCACCGTTAGTTAGAAATGTCTAAGATAAACTTAGAAAGTATAATATGTAATTTGAAAAATCACATTGGTACTTGCCCAGATTCGAACCCTCGACCTCGTGTTTACGAATCGTCTGCCTTATCCTTTGGGCCATTTTGAAAATTTAACGACTGACTTACTGCCAAATGTCTGAAAGTAAAAAATAAATCTTAATAAACTTTAAATTGACAGGTAGAAATAATTTAATCGTTGATGGTGTAATATCTTGTGACAATGGATTTCGAGATCTGTATGATGAGAACATAAGTCCTCAGGTATCTGATGAATACATTTACATCAAGCGGTGGTTCCACATCATTCAAGAGACTGACCTTAAGTATGAGTTTTTATTATTGTATAAATTTTCAGCTTTTTTATTAGTTACATTTACGTGATTGAGCACCAAAAAGTTTACGTTTCAAACAACATTATGTTTTTTCATTCATGAATATTAATTCTGGCTATTATGCAATACTCCATTGTCTATTTATTTAAATACGTCAATTCTTTTTAACCAAACTAATGTTGAAAAGAGAAAAATCATTTTTTTATGTTTGTTTTTTTTGCAACGATTTAACTAAAATCTACGTTACCGATTTGAAAAGCTCTTTTACCTTTAAAATCAATAAATGAAGCGGGTAACATAGTCTATATTTTATGTTGAACAAATTTTCCAGCCTTTTCAGAATTTCAATATTTTAAGCGCCTTTGTAAATCTGAATAATGCTATACGACACTATTGCTATGATATTTTCCGTTTGTTGTGAGACCGAATGAACCTTTTAATACCGAAGCGAAGCGAGGGTGAACGTTTGAACTACACGTTCGCCCTCGCTTCGCTATATAAATATTATTAAAGTTTTTTTTTCAAACTTTTTCTTTAATTACTTTTTCTATTTCAGAATGTACGATACTGACGGATACTATCTTAAAACAATACCATTGGTTAATGTAACTGCTAGGACAGGCTTCTTACCACTTGATAATAACTTGGAAGAAATATTTCAAGGCAGTTTCAGACAACCAAGTGGACGTTTTGATCAAATTGTTGATCCAGATGTAAGCTGCCAAACAAAAACAACTGGCATATATCTATTTTTGTTTTTCTGTATTGTACCAGAAACGTCAACGATACTCAAATATCGTTGACGTTTCTGGTACAATCCCACCCACATACCCATTACCCATTCTCATCAACCAGAAGAAACAGTGAAGAACTCATATAAAACACCGAACTATGACACTCGGAAGTCCCAACGATTGCGCCCGAATCCTGTAAGAATTGCCGAGTTTTGTAGCCAACGCGATTATTAATGACACATCATACCGTATCAATAAATTTACTGGAAGGAGTAGACACAGGCGTGTTTCACACATGTTTTGAATATTCGAGGTCCCATGTAGAAATGGAATAATCTATAAACCTAACTCTGTGTTTTTGATTAGCTACAAAATTTTATACTTTATTTTAAGTATGTATAGCTTCATCGGTCGGATAGCTCAGTGGGACTACCAAGATTAAAGCGTCACCTCCACGGGCGAGTTTATATCCACGGTACGGCGATTTTTACGCCAGCGTATTGTGACGACTCGCAACGGATCAATGCATGTCGGCGACTACTTGCAATAGATCTTCGTAGTATCGGGTGAGAACACACGACGACATTTTGAGGCGAGCGCCCTGCGAGTTGGATGCGTCTTATCGTGAGTAGTCGTGTCTGTCTGCGGCATGCGCGCAGTTGAATAGTTGACGTTTCACTCCTCAATTACACTCGTCGTATCGACGTGATAAAATCGCCTTTTGGAGATTGATTCAATAAGTTACAATTGAATTTGATGATACAACCAGACTTTCACAGTGGAATCTGAAGGCTCTCGAACCAAAAGGTTCAGCACTTTATACTTTAGTCGCTCAATTAAAGCCTGGAACTCTTTACCAGCGCATGTGTTCTCATCTAATTATTATGATCCTGGGTCTATTATGCGGGGTGTGAAAAAGCATCTCACTAAGCCGCCATAATAGAGACCACCATACCAGTAGTTTCGCTTTTGGAATGGTGTCCACCACTTGTAGATTCTGCTGACTGCTTACCATCAAACAAAGTGAAGTCACTTTGGTAGGCTTCTTCTTCTTAATCTGCCTCTTCATTATTAAAGGTTGGCGTTAGTTCTTTGAGTTTGTCTCTGTCCAGTGCGAGATGGAACAGTCTTTCAACGTTGGTAATTCCAGTCCACTCCCGGATGTTTCGCAGCCAAGATTTCTTTCTTCGCCCAGCCCGTCTCTTGCCCTCAACCTTGCCCATCATAATAAGCTGGAGTAGCTTATACCTATCGTGCCTTAGTACGTGGCCGAGATACTCTATCTTGCGCCTCTTAGTGGTAACAAGTATTTTCCGGGTCATATAAACACGTTGAAGCACGATTTCATTTCTGACCTTGTGTGTCTACCTAATGCGCAACATGCGACGGTAGCACCACATTTCAAATGCCTGCTGGCGCTTCATAGTTTCCTCTTTCAATATCCATGCTTCGCAACCGTACATGACAATAGGTCAGGTGTAGCATTGAAGAGTTCTGACTCGGAGCTTTATGTTTAGTTGCCGACAACACAGAACTTTTTTCATTTTATTGAAAGATGCTTAAGCAAATTCGATTCGAATTTATGTCTTGATCCGATCTGACTTTGGTAGGCTAATATAAAAAAAAAAGATGCGATACATTCGTCCGTGGAGGTGATGCCTTCTACCGCTGTTCTTGTTTTATTGCTAACTGTAGCCAAAAAACAAAATGCCTACGTGATGGTAACTAGTAACTGTCGCTCATGGACGAATTAGAGTCCCTAGCATTGCTCCTGCAATGTCAAGGACTCTGCAAAGCCGCTGCCTACCGCTTAGGAAATGAAGTAGGTGAGAAAAAAGGAAAGGGAGAAAATTGGACCTCCGGCGGTCTCAAATTTATTCCCAGTAGTTGAACTACCTATCTATCAGTCTTTTGCAGCAAGCTTATTTAGATATTTTCATTTTTAAATTTCTATATGTATAAATTTTTTTATATTAGGTTATTATAGGTCGAAATGGTCCAGTGGATAAGGCACCCACTTCGTAAACACGAGGTAGTGGTTTTGAATCTGGACAAGTACCAATGTGATTTTTCAATTCATATGTACTTTCTAAGTTTATTTTGGACATTTCGGACTGACGGTGAAGGAAAACATCGTAAGGAAACCTGGACTTAAAGTCTGAAATTGCTAATCCGCCTTAAGCAAGCGTGGTGATTAATGCTCATACCTTTTTTATATGAGAAGAGGCCTTTGCCCTGCAGTGGGTCAGTAAACAGGCTGGTATTATTATATATATATATATATTTTTTTTTATATTAGCCTACCAAAGTAACTCCAACCCGCCTGATGGTAAGCAGTCAGTGGAATCCAGAAGTGGTGGCCACCATACCAAAAGCCATGGTCTTAAACTGCTGGTATGGTAGCCTCCACTATGGCGGCTGGAAATGGGGTAAGGGGAAGAAATGAGGTAGGTGAGGCAAGAGGAAAGGGAGGAAATTGGGCCTCCAGCACTGTCACTCACCGAACGAAACGCAGTAGTACAGATACTACTACTCTTACGTTGATCTTCTATGAGAGCGTAGTATGCCCCGGACGATCCGACCCATTCATACTGAAACCAGCATGGATCTACTACCGATTATAAATAATTATATCCTTTATTTCAGATGGCGGAACGCGTTCTTGGCGGCACGCAATTTGCTTCTGATGTGACAATGAATGATTTGGCCAAAGGAAGATACTTCGGTTTTCAACCGTATGTCAAGTACAGGCAGTTCTGTGACAGACAACCGTATACTACTTTTGACAGTTTAACCGCTTTTATGACTAGAGAAGTTATTATTTTTTATGATCTTATGAATTTTAAATTGTGACTGTGACTGCGTCTGTGGTTCGGTGGTACTGTGTTTAGATTACAACGCAGAGGTCTCGGGTTCGATCCCCGGATCGGGTAAAGTGATATTGGATTTTTCTGTCGAGAAATTCTTAGTATTAGCTGTAATTAGTCTGGAATTGTGCCCCGATAAATGACAACAGGCTCGCAAAAAATGGCGAAAAGTGAGTGGTTACGCACCTCTGCCTACCCCTTCGCGGATAAAAGGCGTTAACCCATAACAGTGCATGTATGTTAATTCTAAATAACACTAAATAACAGTAACGCCCATTTAAAAATTTCCTATCGGTAATTTTATTAAGAACCCAGTATTATTAAATTTCTTGCTGGAATGCCATAGTGCATCTATATGAAATGTAGCAACGTAACGTAAATTATTTTTGATCGTTAGAATTATCAGGTATTACTACATAAAAATAAATATGTTTTCAATTATCTTCTAGAGAGTAAACAGATTGTCTTTATTGTATGAGAACGTAGAAGACATTGAGTTAATGGCTGGAACATGGGTCGAAAACCATATACCAGGAGGTCGAGTTCCTTACACAGTTTACTGCTTGATGGTAGAACAGCTAAAACGATCTATGGCTTCTGACAGGCATTGGTATGAAAGGCCTAATAGACCACATGCTTTTACTTTAGGTATGTTTATATTTAAGTCCTCTGTGTATTATTCGATATAACCTTTTAAAATAAACTGGGTATTTACGTTTATATTTTCTTCTTCTTAGTGATACTTTTGGTAGAGTGGTCATGGCCATGAGGTCGTGACTTCAGTAGAGGCAGATGTTATTTTCCTCACGATCATTTTCCATTTCTTTCTTGTGGCAGCAATCCTTTTGCACTCGTTCAAGGAGCCACCCACAGCAGACTTCACCTGGTCGTATTATGTACGAATGGAGTCGTTATCGCGTCGAGAAACATACCCAAAGAACTTCAGAATGCGTTTATATCTAGACGTATTATAAGCCTGAAATGTTTTGGAATACGTGTAAGGTGCACAATTCAAAGTGGCGAAACATGGGGACGGCCTATGTCCAGCAGTTGATGCTTTTGGACTGATCTGATCATGAACCTGTAATTATAGACACGATATAAGATTGTATCCAGTTTTTTTAACCTAAATAATAACGGCATGAGGGTGTTTAGGAAAATTTTCGTTCCCTGTTGGCGCCACTTTGGTAAAAGGATTTTCATTTTGACAGCATATCAAAACAAATATTTTTCCGTGTTCATTTCGGAAAATTAAATATTTAATTTACAAAATCGATAATTCACGTGCATAAGGACAAAAGAAAATTGCCGAGAGGGACTAAAACGGCGCCCACTAGGTGGCAGCACCGATGCGTCAGGTCTAGCTGTCAAGCGTTTTTAGAAAGTTAAACCCTGATCAGCCTAATGTAAAATAAAAAGTGGCGCCAACTAGTGACGAATTTTCCTAAACACTTTCATTGACCGCAGCTACTAATGATATAATTTAATTTTTAGATCAACTACTAGCTATTCGAAAAGCGACAGTAGCTGGCGTATTATGTACGAACGCTGATGGAGTAACTAAAATACAACCAAACGCATTCTACACTATTTCACCCAAGTAAGAGTTTTATTTTATTTAGGTCTAATTTCAAAACGCTTGTACATTATATGGACAGCATATTTTATGCATTCTTAAACTTCTCTTTTGCCTTTTTCCTTCCTCCTCATCCCCTTTTCCTTCCTCATCTCCTTCTCCTAAATAGTTAATTTGGCTTGGTTGTATTGTCTAGGTATTATTTCTGAAATGCTTAGAAAACGGACATGTCCATAAGTTAAGATTCCCACTCACCATCAAGTTGGGCCGTATTCTTGTTAGCCATCGAAGTTGTACAAAAATACCTAATTTAATTTAATTAGACTCAATTTTGTGTTAACTTCAATTGTTTTATTTTTTGTATCACTTAGTTGTTTCACACTTGTCATTAGTGAATTAATGATTAATTGTTTTATGGTTTTAATGATACTCACTATAAACTGTTGGTGTGACAAAAATCTCATCAGTAATTATGAATTGTCTATCTTTTGCAAAGTTTAGCTTTATATTTATTTGTTAATATTTTATATTTGTTTGTTTGTTAGGTATTAGCCTTTTGTACCACTCCCAAACACATCCTGTCTTTACAAATAATGTTAGTCTGAGGCGGTATGGACGATTTCTTGGAGTGCTATGAACTAAATCCTCCATTCTTCTCATTTAAGGTGGTCTTCCGCCTTATTCTTTTGGTTAATTCGTTCTTTAATCTGCTTCTTATCCTTTCACGACTTCTTACTGTGACAGATATAAAGTTCTGCTTGATATTGACTCCCAATTGCTCGCGATAAGTATTTTTAATTTTTGAATAACGTCCGTCCTCATCAAATCATATGTTTACGATTTAAATATGATAATGTAATACCGGCCTTACTCGTGTTTGTATAAAGCGTGTCTTTTTTATTTTTCAGCAACCCACTAACTGACTGCAGTTCGCCAAATATAGGGAAAGTAGACTTGTCTCCTTGGCAAGACCCTTCATGCATTCCGGAATACCCATCGAGTGGTTAATCGTAATACAGCATTATGTTATTTACAGTGATGGTTTGCTTCTAATAAAATGAACTAGGACTAACTGACGTTTTGTTTTATTTAAGACTTCTTAGTGTTATTTCTTTCCTTCCACATCTCCATCTCTCTTCACATGCATTAGCAGGTCGCTAGTAGTTAATTACTAATATAATTATATGAGGGACTTATCTATAACTATTATTATAGAAATATTTTTTTTTTGTTTGGACGCGCTAATCTCTAGAACTACTAGTTGGATTTGAAAAATTCTTTTGCGTATGATAGCCCGGTTCACGAGGAAGGTTATAGGCTATGTAACATCACGCTGCTAGCAACAGGAGCAGAGCAGTAAGCAAAGACGCGGGTGAAATCGTAGGTTATATAACTTCAAGGTCATGCATACAATATTCCCACCAGGTCTTTAAGTTATAAGAAAAATATATGTGGAATAATTAAGGAGGTCAGTAACAATAAGATTGCTACATTGTTTCCCGCCTTTTTTTTATCTTTTAATATGTTTTACACGCAATAAATTGTATCATGTGATTGGCAATTGAAAGCTATTATAAAGTCCGCCTTTGTACCTAGTCAAATTATTTGAAAGCATTTTATTTAAAAAATATTTATTTAATTGAATATACAATGTTTTTACCTTTTATGTTTTTTAACTTTATCTTAAGACAGACTGCGGAACTTCAGAACTAGCCTGTAACAGGCTAGTTCTGAAGTTCCGCAGTCTGTCTACACCTGTCAGTACGACAACAGTTGTCGTACTGACAGGTGTATTTATACTAAATAAAGCATGGGAACCTGGTGTTCCATCGGACCACCTTACACACTAGTTCTTAATGTTTGATTTTATTAAAACAGTAATAACAATAAAGTAACAGAACACTATCCGTACGGTTAAGATTACAAGTTTATCAGAAGTAAGAGTGTTTCTGTTTATTTAGGGTGGTCTTGTCACACATAACTACCTATTTGCATTAAGTTAAATAAATAAAAACAAAACACGACCAATATCTTTAATTAGATAACTTTATTTTTCATTATATGGCTTAATTTAATTTATTCGATGTTTTTTTAGACTAACCAACAGCCCACCTGATGGTAAGTGGTAACTGTCGCTGCGACACCGCTGCCGCTACACTGAAGGGAGCGAAGTAGGGGAAAGGATAGGTGAAGGAAATAAGGAAGATATGGAAAAATAAAAGAGATGGAATATGGTTTGCTTGTGAATGTCTTGAAAAGATTTCCATAATCTAAAATTCAGTTTAACCGTTTGTGAAAATGAAAATGAAAATATATTTATTCATATAGGTAAATTAAATTAACACTTATGAATGTCGAAGCTTACAAAATGTCAGCAAATTAACCTACAGCCAGTTCGCCGACGAAGTAGAGCCATGAAAAGAACTAGCAAGAAACTCAGGCCACTCTTTTTAATCGCCAGGTTATTATTTAATTATTTTTCAAGTATATATTTTTTTTTTGAATGAATTGATTTGAAATTGAAATTAATCCTTAACGAGGTTAATATCTGGGACTCCGAAGCAGGATAGTTTATATTTTTATAGGAGTTACAGTAATAGGCGCGTAAGTGGAATTGTCCCGATATTTTTTTCCTACCATTCCTGTTTCAAAATGAATACTTTAATTTGAAAAATACGAGTAGATATACCTTGAAACTGCACTCCCAACCTTCCTATCTTCCAGAAAGGGGTTAAATGGTTTTTATTAGGGTCAGCAATGCGCAAGTAATACCTACTCCTGGTCCTGTAATTGCTAATCTTAGATCGCGGTTTCAACCATGTCTTTCTTTGCTGCTCAGCTCCCGTCACTAGTAGCCGGATGTTACAGCCTATAAACTTCCTCGAGAATTAGGGTATCATACGCAAAAAGCGCAGCATGAATTATTTAGTTAGTAGCATAATGAACTGTGATGGACCGACCAGATAAAGTCTGTTGTGTGCGGCTCTTTAAACGAATGCAGCAGGATGATCTCCAACAGGGAGAGCTGGCGAGACGTCGTGAAGCCAATGTCATCTGCCCCCTTCAAGACTACGACATGACGACCACGACCGCTCTGCCAAGAGCGTAACAACGAAGAAGAATCAATAGTATTAAATAAAAAATTTAAAAGTAAACAGTTCTTAAGGAAAGTTATAGCCTATGTAACATCACGCTATTGGCGAAGGGAGTACAGCAGTAAACTAAGACGCGAGTGAAACCGCGCTCCGTAAAATTGTATAAAATAAAGTGATTTATTATGTATTATTATGGATATTGCCATAATCACCAAACGTAGCAATATCTCCCCCAATGGAGCTACAACGAAAAAAAATATTTAAAGTAATAATGTATTATACAAGTTTATTTTTAAAAAAAACTGAAAATTTTATTGATTTTACATCGTAAATACTTTTAGTATATACGTGCAAAGGAAGGTAATTATTATAAACAATGATAAAATGGTTTTATGATTTTCTAATTAGCAATAGTGTTACTTTATGTGTTTATACTACCTAATTAAAATGTAAACAGAATTAATTTATATAGCGCCGTACATGAGAGACGGTTACAACTTGTATCTGAAGTTGAGGGCTCTCTCAGCGGGCTCTCGAATGGGGTGAGAAGAACTTAGTTCATTTTAACCCCACGAACACAAGTATGCGTGTTCACTGTGAAGTAGGACCCTTTTGTTATAGCACCTCAGTTCCAAGAGCTTCTCTTTGTGTCTCCAACGGGATTGGGATCCTCGGCGTTCAAATATCCAGCAAGGTCCAATTTGGGAGTCATTTGGAAGATAAAGCCAAACTGGCGAGCAAAAGATGGGCGTCATCAACAGAGCCAGACGGTACTTCACGTCTTCTCAACGGCTTATGCTGTATAAAGTGAAGTACTGTTCTCACCTGTCGGTAGGAACACCAAAATACCAGCTCGATCCACTTGACTCCCTCCCTCCAACGGTGAGCTGTTCAAACCGTCGGTGATCTCGATCTCACCGACAAACTGGAGTCACTAGAGCAGCGAAGGGACTTTAGCTCTCTATGTGTGCTCTGTTGTATGTTCCACGGAGAGTGCTCTGAGGAACTGTTTGACTTGGTGCCATCGTCTCCTATCAATCATCGCACCACTCGACTTCGCAGGAAATTTCATCCATACTACCTGGACACGATCTCGTCTAGCACGGTTCCTTTCCAGCGTTCATTTATCCCACGTACGTGCAGGCTCTGGAACGAACTACCAGCTGCGATGTTTCCTGAGCACTATGATATGTCCTTCTTCAAACGAGGTTTTAAGAGAGTATTATCACGGTAGGCAGCGGCTTCGTAGAGTCCCTGGCATTCCAGAAGTCCACGAGCGACAGTTGCCATTTACCATCAGGTGGGCTGTTACTGGCTGTTAACTCGTCTGCCACTAGAGGCAGAAAAAATTACTACGCAGCCTATGTCATTAAAAAAATATTTAAATATTATCTTTCTCACTCGAGTCTCTAGTTTTATTGTATATTTTCTAATGTAACAACACAATTGACGTATTTGATTATTTTTACTACAGACAACACAACTATATAGCCACGGAGCTGGCAAGAATGAATCCTTGTTGGGACGATGAGCGAATCTATTACACAGCGAAAGATATTAATATTGCTATACATGTGCAAATCTTCTACTACGAACTGTTGCCGATCTTATTAGGTATGAATTTTATCTTATTTTATCATTATCACACCGGCCCATTATATTCCTACTGCAGGATCTGGGGCATACCACAACCTCCTAAAGCAATCGTATTATTACCTTACTTTGTCTCTATCCTTGTTTTTAATGGTACAAAAGAAAAAGACAAAACACAAGGTGACATTATAATAATACTGCTGTATTATGTAATGCAAATTGGAAAATTTCTGTTTTTTTTATTAGTCTAGATTTCCTCGCGATGTATTTCTTCACCGTTAGTTAGAAATGTCTAAGATAAACTTAGAAAGTATAATATGTAATTTGAAAAATCACATTGGTACTTGCCCAGATTCGAACCCTCGACCTCGTGTTTACGAATCGTCTGCCTTATCCTTTGGGCCATTTTGAAAATTTAACGACTGACTTACTGCCAAATGTCTGAAAGTAAAAAATAAATCTTAATAAACTTTAAATTGACAGGTAGAAATAATTTAATCGTTGATGGTGTAATATCTTGTGACAATGGATTTCGAGATCTGTATGATGAGAACATAAGTCCTCAGGTATCTGATGAATACATTTACATCAAGCGGTGGTTCCACATCATTCAAGAGACTGACCTTAAGTATGAGTTTTTATTATTGTATAAATTTTCAGCTTTTTTATTAGTTACATTTACGTGATTGAGCACCAAAAAGTTTACGTTTCAAACAACATTATGTTTTTTCATTCATGAATATTAATTCTGGCTATTATGCAATACTCCATTGTCTATTTATTTAAATACGTCAATTCTTTTTAACCAAACTAATGTTGAAAAGAGAAAAATCATTTTTTTATGTTTGTTTTTTTTGCAACGATTTAACTAAAATCTACGTTACCGATTTGAAAAGCTCTTTTACCTTTAAAATCAATAAATGAAGCGGGTAACATAGTCTATATTTTATGTTGAACAAATTTTCCAGCCTTTTCAGAATTTCAATATTTTAAGCGCCTTTGTAAATCTGAATAATGCTATACGACACTATTGCTATGATATTTTCCGTTTGTTGTGAGACCGAATGAACCTTTTAATACCGAAGCGAAGCGAGGGTGAACGTTTGAACTACACGTTCGCCCTCGCTTCGCTATATAAATATTATTAAAGTTTTTTTTTCAAACTTTTTCTTTAATTACTTTTTCTATTTCAGAATGTACGATACTGACGGATACTATCTTAAAACAATACCATTGGTTAATGTAACTGCTAGGACAGGCTTCTTACCACTTGATAATAACTTGGAAGAAATATTTCAAGGCAGTTTCAGACAACCAAGTGGACGTTTTGATCAAATTGTTGATCCAGATGTAAGCTGCCAAACAAAAACAACTGGCATATATCTATTTTTGTTTTTCTGTATTGTACCAGAAACGTCAACGATACTCAAATATCGTTGACGTTTCTGGTACAATCCCACCCACATACCCATTACCCATTCTCATCAACCAGAAGAAACAGTGAAGAACTCATATAAAACACCGAACTATGACACTCGGAAGTCCCAACGATTGCGCCCGAATCCTGTAAGAATTGCCGAGTTTTGTAGCCAACGCGATTATTAATGACACATCATACCGTATCAATAAATTTACTGGAAGGAGTAGACACAGGCGTGTTTCACACATGTTTTGAATATTCGAGGTCCCATGTAGAAATGGAATAATCTATAAACCTAACTCTGTGTTTTTGATTAGCTACAAAATTTTATACTTTATTTTAAGTATGTATAGCTTCATCGGTCGGATAGCTCAGTGGGACTACCAAGATTAAAGCGTCACCTCCACGGGCGAGTTTATATCCACGGTACGGCGATTTTTACGCCAGCGTATTGTGACGACTCGCAACGGATCAATGCATGTCGGCGACTACTTGCAATAGATCTTCGTAGTATCGGGTGAGAACACACGACGACATTTTGAGGCGAGCGCCCTGCGAGTTGGATGCGTCTTATCGTGAGTAGTCGTGTCTGTCTGCGGCATGCGCGCAGTTGAATAGTTGACGTTTCACTCCTCAATTACACTCGTCGTATCGACGTGATAAAATCGCCTTTTGGAGATTGATTCAATAAGTTACAATTGAATTTGATGATACAACCAGACTTTCACAGTGGAATCTGAAGGCTCTCGAACCAAAAGGTTCAGCACTTTATACTTTAGTCGCTCAATTAAAGCCTGGAACTCTTTACCAGCGCATGTGTTCTCATCTAATTATTATGATCCTGGGTCTATTATGCGGGGTGTGAAAAAGCATCTCACTAAGCCGCCATAATAGAGACCACCATACCAGTAGTTTCGCTTTTGGAATGGTGTCCACCACTTGTAGATTCTGCTGACTGCTTACCATCAAACAAAGTGAAGTCACTTTGGTAGGCTTCTTCTTCTTAATCTGCCTCTTCATTATTAAAGGTTGGCGTTAGTTCTTTGAGTTTGTCTCTGTCCAGTGCGAGATGGAACAGTCTTTCAACGTTGGTAATTCCAGTCCACTCCCGGATGTTTCGCAGCCAAGATTTCTTTCTTCGCCCAGCCCGTCTCTTGCCCTCAACCTTGCCCATCATAATAAGCTGGAGTAGCTTATACCTATCGTGCCTTAGTACGTGGCCGAGATACTCTATCTTGCGCCTCTTAGTGGTAACAAGTATTTTCCGGGTCATATAAACACGTTGAAGCACGATTTCATTTCTGACCTTGTGTGTCTACCTAATGCGCAACATGCGACGGTAGCACCACATTTCAAATGCCTGCTGGCGCTTCATAGTTTCCTCTTTCAATATCCATGCTTCGCAACCGTACATGACAATAGGTCAGATGTAGCATTGAAGAGTTCTGACTCGGAGCTTTATGTTTATTTGCCGACAACACAGAACTTTTTTCATTTTATTGAAAGATGCTTAAGCAAATTCGATTCGAATTTATGTCTTGATCCGATCTGACTTTGGTAGGCTAATATAAAAAAAAAAGATGCGATACATTCGTCCGTGGAGGTGATGCCTTCTACCGCTGTTCTTGTTTTATTGCTAACTGTAGCCAAAAAACAAAATGCCTACGTGATGGTAACTAGTAACTGTCGCTCATGGACGAATTAGAGTCCCTAGCATTGCTCCTGCAATGTCAAGGACTCTGCAAAGCCGCTGCCTACCGCTTAGGAAATGAAGTAGGTGAGAAAAAAGGAAAGGGAGAAAATTGGACCTCCGGCGGTCTCAAATTTATTCCCAGTAGTTGAACTACCTATCTATCAGTCTTTTGCAGCAAGCTTATTTAGATATTTTCATTTTTAAATTTCTATATGTATAAATTTTTTTATATTAGGTTATTATAGGTCGAAATGGTCCAGTGGATAAGGCACCCACTTCGTAAACACGAGGTAGTGGTTTTGAATCTGGACAAGTACCAATGTGATTTTTCAATTCATATGTACTTTCTAAGTTTATTTTGGACATTTCGGACTGACGGTGAAGGAAAACATCGTAAGGAAACCTGGACTTAAAGTCTGAAATTGCTAATCCGCCTTAAGCAAGCGTGGTGATTAATGCTCATACCTTTTTTATATGAGAAGAGGCCTTTGCCCTGCAGTGGGTCAGTAAACAGGCTGGTATTATTATATATATATATATATATATTTTTTTATATTAGCCTACCAAAGTAACTCCAACCCGCCTGATGGTAAGCAGTCAGTGGAATCCAGAAGTGGTGGCCACCATACCAAAAGCCATGGTCTTAAACTGCTGGTATGGTAGCCTCCACTATGGCGGCTGGAAATGGGGTAAGGGGAAGAAATGAGGTAGGTGAGGCAAGAGGAAAGGGAGGAAATTGGGCCTCCAGCACTGTCACTCACCGAACGAAACGCAGTAGTACAGATACTACTACTCTTACGTTGATCTTCTATGAGAGCGTAGTATGCCCCGGACGATCCGACCCATTCATACTGAAACCAGCATGGATCTACTACCGATTATAAATAATTATATCCTTTATTTCAGATGGCGGAACGCGTTCTTGGCGGCACGCAATTTGCTTCTGATGTGACAATGAATGATTTGGCCAAAGGAAGATACTTCGGTTTTCAACCGTATGTCAAGTACAGGCAGTTCTGTGACAGACAACCGTATACTACTTTTGACAGTTTAACCGCTTTTATGACTAGAGAAGTTATTATTTTTTATGATCTTATGAATTTTAAATTGTGACTGTGACTGCGTCTGTGGTTCGGTGGTACTGTGTTTAGATTACAACGCAGAGGTCTCGGGTTCGATCCCCGGATCGGGTAAAGTGATATTGGATTTTTCTGTCGAGAAATTCTTAGTATTAGCTGTAATTAGTCTGGAATTGTGCCCCGATAAATGACAACAGGCTCGCAAAAAATGGCGAAAAGTGAGTGGTTACGCACCTCTGCCTACCCCTTCGCGGATAAAAGGCGTTAACCCATAACAGTGCATGTATGTTAATTCTAAATAACACTAAATAACAGTAACGCCCATTTAAAAATTTCCTATCGGTAATTTTATTAAGAACCCAGTATTATTAAATTTCTTGCTGGAATGCCATAGTGCATCTATATGAAATGTAGCAACGTAACGTAAATTATTTTTGATCGTTAGAATTATCAGGTATTACTACATAAAAATAAATATGTTTTCAATTATCTTCTAGAGAGTAAACAGATTGTCTTTATTGTATGAGAACGTAGAAGACATTGAGTTAATGGCTGGAACATGGGTCGAAAACCATATACCAGGAGGTCGAGTTCCTTACACAGTTTACTGCTTGATGGTAGAACAGCTAAAACGATCTATGGCTTCTGACAGGCATTGGTATGAAAGGCCTAATAGACCACATGCTTTTACTTTAGGTATGTTTATATTTAAGTCCTCTGTGTATTATTCGATATAATCTTTTAAAATAAACTGGGTATTTACGTTTATATTTTCTTCTTCTTAGTGATACTTTTGGTAGAGTGGTCATGGCCATGAGGTCGTGACTTCAGTAGAGGCAGATGTTATTTTCCTCACGATCATTTTCCATTTCTTTCTTGTGGCAGCAATCCTTTTGCACTCGTTCAAGGAGCCACCCACAGCAGACTTCACCTGGTCGTATTATGTACGAATGGAGTCGTTATCGCGTCGAGAAACATACCCAAAGAACTTCAGAATGCGTTTATATCTAGACGTATTATAAGCCTGAAATGTTTTGGAATACGTGTAAGGTGCACAATTCAAAGTGGCGAAACATGGGGACGGCCTATGTCCAGCAGTTGATGCTTTTGGACTGATCTGATCATGAACCTGTAATTATAGACACGATATAAGATTGTATCCAGTTTTTTTAACCTAAATAATAACGGCATGAGGGTGTTTAGGAAAATTTTCGTTCCCTGTTGGCGCCACTTTGGTAAAAGGATTTTCATTTTGACAGCATATCAAAACAAATATTTTTCCGTGTTCATTTCGGAAAATTAAATATTTAATTTACAAAATCGATAATTCACGTGCATAAGGACAAAAGAAAATTGCCGAGAGGGACTAAAACGGCGCCCACTAGGTGGCAGCACCGATGCGTCAGGTCTAGCTGTCAAGCGTTTTTAGAAATTTAAACCCTGATCAGCCTAATGTAAAATAAAAAGTGGCGCCAACTAGTGACGAATTTTCCTAAACACTTTCATTGACCGCAGCTACTAATGATATAATTTAATTTTTAGATCAACTACTAGCTATTCGAAAAGCGACAGTAGCTGGCGTATTATGTACGAACGCTGATGGAGTAACTAAAATACAACCAAACGCATTCTACACTATTTCACCCAAGTAAGAGTTTTATTTTATTTAGGTCTAATTTCAAAACGCTTGTACATTATATGGACAGCATATTTTATGCATTCTTAAACTTCTCTTTTGCCTTTTTCCTTCCTCCTCATCCCCTTTTCCTTCCTCATCTCCTTCTCCTAAATAGTTAATTTGGCTTGGTTGTATTGTCTAGGTATTATTTCTGAAATGCTTAGAAAACGGACATGTCCATAAGTTAAGATTCCCACTCACCATCAAGTTGGGCCGTATTCTTGTTAGCCATCGAAGTTGTACAAAAATACCTAATTTAATTTAATTAGACTCAATTTTGTGTTAACTTCAATTGTTTTATTTTTTGTATCACTTAGTTGTTTCACACTTGTCATTAGTGAATTAATGATTAATTGTTTTATGGTTTTAATGATACTCACTATAAACTGTTGGTGTGACAAAAATCTCATCAGTAATTATGAATTGTCTATCTTTTGCAAAGTTTAGCTTTATATTTATTTGTTAATATTTTATATTTGTTTGTTTGTTAGGTATTAGCCTTTTGTACCACTCCCAAACACATCCTGTCTTTACAAATAATGTTAGTCTGAGGCGGTATGGACGATTTCTTGGAGTGCTATGAACTAAATCCTCCATTCTTCTCATTTAAGGTGGTCTTCCGCCTTATTCTTTTGGTTAATTCGTTCTTTAATCTGCTTCTTATCCTTTCACGACTTCTTACTGTGACAGATATAAAGTTCTGCTTGATATTGACTCCCAATTGCTCGCGATAAGTATTTTTAATTTTTGAATAACGTCCGTCCTCATCAAATCATATGTTTACGATTTAAATATGATAATGTAATACCGGCCTTACTCGTGTTTGTATAAAGCGTGTCTTTTTTATTTTTCAGCAACCCACTAACTGACTGCAGTTCGCCAAATATAGGGAAAGTAGACTTGTCTCCTTGGCAAGACCCTTCATGCATTCCGGAATACCCATCGAGTGGTTAATCGTAAGACAGCATTATGTTATTTACAGTGATGGTTTGCTTCTAATAAAATGAACTAGGTCCAACTGACGTTTTGTTTTATTTAAGACTTCTTAGTGTTATTTCTTTCCTTCCACATCTCCATCTCTCTTCACATGCATTAGCAGGTCGCTAGTAGTTAATTACTAATATAATTATATGAGGGACTTATCTATAACTATTATTATATAAAGCGAAAGTTTGTTTTTTTGTTTGGACGCGCTAATCTCTAGAACTACTAGTTGGATTTGAAAAATTCTTTTGCGTATGATAGCCCGGTTCACGAGGAAGGTTATAGTCTATGTAACATCACGCTGCTAGCAACAGGAGCAGAGCAGTAAGCAAAGATGCGGGTGAAATCGTAGGTTATATAACTTCAAGGTCATGCATATGATAGTTTTTCTTTATTTAAATACTTAATATTTTTATCTATGTGTATATATTTATAGTAGTATTTAAAATATTGTAGAAACAACCAATCATTTATTTATAGGTATTTATTTAATACAGTGTACAGTCGTATATATTAGCCTATATAATTATATATATATATATATTATATATATATATATATTACACACATACATATATACACACATTATATATATATATATATATATATGCATTAACAGCACACTCATACAGGTGTACATAACTTCAATCCATTAAATAATTTAAAACCTAGTCTCAATAGTATTTATAAGATAAATGTAAAAATATAGTGTTAAATTGGATTTTTATATACACATACAGCATACAGAGGCAAAATAAAAATACATACTCGACAAGAAAAGTTTTAATTAAATGTTCAATATAGTTATAAATACGTCACAATAATCAGAATATGAAAATAATCATAATATCTTAATAATATTAAAATAATATTTACTCAGCTTTTATGAAGTAGCACGAACTCGGAGCTCCGTTCGGTTCGACAGCCAATCAAGCAGTGTCCTAATTCGTCCGACGCGTGTCCTTTTATACCAGTGAACAAACAAGTCGGACGGCTACATGTTTTTCGAAAAGATTATATTTGAGCTGCTAGTTTTTGCTAATAATGTTGTTAAATCATAATTTAGTTTTTCATGATGTTTGAACATATAAATAACCATAACATTGATCTTATTGTAACTTAACCTAAAATCTAACCTATAAATGAGAATGGTATTTTATGCAATCTAGCCACTTTTATAACACAGTTTATTATCAGCACTATTGCCGGGATAATTAGGTACTTACAAATGAGACATACACATATCCAAGCGTACTCATTTAGATATTTGTTTTGAATATATAAACAAAATATTTCGAATAATCTATCACGGCCAGACTGACCAGTACTTCGCTCTCGAAGTACCCTATATATTAGTCTGTATACATTATATAATATTATTCCTATTCCTGCTGCATTAATTTTTAGTTAACCAGCAGTTTTGATCTTTGGCCTTGACATACAAGCACCTATCACCCGCTGCAGTGTGAATTTCAGTGAAGTATCAGGGCAAAGATCGACCAGCGGCATTTTTGTGACTTCTAACCATGACATATCAACCCTATCACCCGCCGCAGTATGATATTCAGGTTAATATCTGATCAGAAGCCGACCAGCGGTAAAATAACAAAATATGTGTACGTCTTTTGTAGAAGAATAAAGAATAGATAGATACATTATAATAATCTTTATTGCACACCATTTAAATAAGAGTTTACGCAACATGTAATGTACAATGAGCGGCCTTACCACTGAAAGTAATCTCTTACAGGCTAATAAGAAATAAATAATCTTCATAACATTATTATTGACAAAAATATTTGTATACAGTTTAATTACATCTCATAAGTAAATATTACTATTGTACATGCAGAATCATATTATCTTATAACAATAATCTATCACGGATCAATTTCACAAAGATTCTTCAAAATCAATATTTTGTTCTAGCCATTCGCCTGGCCAGGCTCGTAATTTTTCCTTAGCTACTATAATAGTCCTATTATTATTTTGGTCCTTTAGCCTAAATCTGTCATTTTCTAGCACTTCTAGAATTTTATATGGACCCTTAAATTTTGGGGCAAGTTTGTCATGACGTCTATGTTCTTGGCTAATATAAACAGTATCGCCAGTAGAATATGTCTTATTATTTCGTCTAGTATTGTCAAAACGGTCTTTGAATTTAGAAGCGCTTTCATTAAGTCTTTGTCGTGCTAAGTCACGGTCAGTATTTATATTAATATGGGGCTGGTTAGATACATCTGCCACATCATCTAGGCAAGCTTGTATGGGAGGTATGTTTCCATCTTTACCTATTAACAGCCTAAGAGGGGAAAATCCTGTAGTTTTCTGAATAGTGGTATTAAGGGATTGCTGTACCTTCCAAAGAGCGTTCGGCCATTCTGCAGTATCATTAATTGTTGTGGTTAACATATTTATAATTGTCGCTACATAACGTTCAACTTGGCCGTTACTGCGAGGTGTACCGGTAGATATCATATGGTGTCGAATTCGTAATTCTCTAAATAGTGACTGTACATTGTTTGAAGAAAAGTTTGTTCCTCGGTCTGTAATTACCAGGGAAGGGGTGCTAAATAATGTTATAGTCTCACGTAAAACTGATACCAATTCCTCGCCTCCTAAGTTTTTAAGTGGCTTTAACATACAAAACTTTGTGAAACCATCGACAATTAACAAAATGTGTTTATATCCATTCTCGGATTGTCGAAAGGGTCCAGTACAATCAAGATGCAATGTATGAAAGGGAATAGTTTTCACTAAAGGGTAGAGCAGACCCTGTTTAGGTCCTGAATGACCTTTCCGAATAGTGCAAATTAGACAATGAGAGATGTATTTTTTTGTAAAAGCTGCAATGCTAGGAAACCAAAAATGTTCTTTAAGTTTATTAAGGGTTTTATCGTAACCTACGTGGCAATTTTCGTCATGATAGAGTCGTAGCATACTCAGTCTATATCCCTTTGGAACAAATAATTTGGGTAAATCATTAGGGTCAGCTTTATAATGTAATAGGTCGTTAATGATAACATATTGGTTGACGTCAATGTCACCGATTCGAACTTTGTTTAGTAAGTCTTGGGTTTCATGATCATTTTGCTGAGCAATCATTAACCATGATGGTGGATCAGAATTTAAGTTTTCAATAATATTAACCGAAGGTTTTACAGTTACTGGGTTGCGACTTAAGTAATCAACATGTTGCACAAACGTTCCCTTTTTATATGAAATTTGGAACTGGAAGTCTTGCATAAAGGTCCACCATCTAGCTACACGGGGGGACAAGTCTTTTTTTGTCATAGTAGATTTGATAGAGTTGCAGTCTGTTACTATAGTAAAATTTATTCCCAATAAATATACTCTAAAATGTTTAAGGGCATTATAAATAGCTAAAGTTTCTAAATCATATGAGCAGTATTTGGATTCAGTAGGGGTAGTACGTTTGCTAAAATATGCCACTACTTTGCTTTGATTATCTATTTTTTGTAGTAAAATGGCTCCGTAACCTATGGAACTGGCGTCGGTATGTAACTCAGTCGGTAATTTTGGATCAAATACAGTTAAGAGGGGTTTTGATATTAAGTGTCTTATAACGTACTCTTTAGCTTTCTCTTGGTCCTCGCCCCATTCCCATTTTTGGTCTTTCTTTGTTAATTTGGTGATACTAGCGGTTTTTGAAGCGAACTCTGGTATAAATCTACGAAAATAACTAGCCAATCCCATAAATTGACGTACCTCCTTGGTGGTCGTAGGAGTTGGAGAGTTAGTTAAAGCTATAATTTTGCTTTGACTAGGTCTTATTCCTTCTTCAGAGACATTTCGACCCAAATACTCTATTTCATTTACAAAAATTTTGCATTTCTTTAGGTTTATAGTAAATCCAGCTACACTAAGGGCATCTAAAGTGAGTTCTAAATATTGTAAGCCTTCAGTTTCAGTCTTAAAAGGAATCAGTAGATCATCAATATATACTAATAAAAATTTCAAGTGCTGGACAGCTTTGCTGATGGCTTTTTGAAAGACAGGTGGACCATTGCATATACCGAAAGGCATTTTCATAAACTCGTAATGGTTATCTGGAGTAACGAAAGCAGTATACTTAATAGAGTCTTTTGAAACGGGAATTTGGTGAAATCCACTTTTCATATCAATCGAGATATAATATTTAGAGTTACCCAATTTATCAAGTTGATCCTCAATCAAAGGGAGAGGGTATCTTTCTCTTTCAATAATTTTATTGAGGGCTCTAAAATCAACACACATACGGTCAGTCCCGTCCTTTTTTTTTACGAGTAAAACAGGGCTAGCATAGGGGGAGTTACTTTCTCTGATTATATGTTTATTTAAAAGGTCTTTGCAAATTTCACCGACCTTTTCTCTCTCAATGGGTGCTAGTCTGTAAGGCCTATAATGTATAAGTTCGTCTCGTTTTAATCGTAGGTGCAATGTACCAGTCTTGACAGTCCCAATGTTGTGTTCGGACGGTAATACAGACGGAAATTTTTCAAAAACAGTCCTAATTTTAGTCTGTAGGTCAATCTCTAAATGATTAATTAGATTATCTAGTAGCCCTAACCCATCAGTATTCATTTCAGAGTGGTTGACAACGTCAGTCGATAATGGAGTTACTCTACGAGTCACTCTACAACCCGCGGAATCCATAATAACAGAAATATCTGAATATTGTACAATGTTACGACCTATCAAACAATCATAATTGAATTCACTATCTCTAGCTACGTTAAATTCTATTTCTATACAAATTTCATTAAATTTTACAGGTGTAGTGATTTTACCAAAAATATGCAATATACCTTTTCCAATACCAGACAATGTGGTGTAATGGGGCTCTAGTTTACAATCCAGTCGTTTGGCTATGGAGTCTTTAATAATACTACAAGAGGCACCAGTGTCGATAAGAGCGTCCAAAGTTATATCTTTAATGTTAATCCTTGTTAATTTGAGATTGTTAGCCTTAGTAAGACAGTTAACATCATTTTTATCTGTTGTGGTTGTATTATTTTTTGTATTATTAGCTCGTTGTTTAAAGAAACATACATTTTCTGCATGCCCTATCTTTTTACAGTATGTACATTGAACAGGGTGATGAGTTGGTGATGAGGTAGAAGTCTTTGACTGGTTAGTTTCGCGATTCGGGTTGTAAAAACATTGAGCACGAGTGTGACCAACCTTATTGCAAAGAAAACAACGTTTGTCATCCATTCTAGATCGTTTATGACTACTGGTGGTGGACGGGGAGTCAGTCTTGACAGCTTTGTGATCTAGTGGTCGCTTTCTGGGTACCTTAGCGTATGTCGTAAATAATGATATTAGTTCGGCAGTAGTGTTAACACGACTGTTATGTGCTGCCATTTTTACCGTGGCATCATGAATGCCACCGCAGATAAGTTCTACTAACTGTTCTTCGGTAAATGCTATTTTCGTCTGCTTAAATAATCTCAGTTTTTCCCTAGCGTATTCACAATAAGAATCTGTGTTTTCGGACGTTAATAACACTGCTCTGGATAGTTTTTCAGAAAGATTACGTTTCTCAGGGTATAAGTCAGTCAAAGTCGTTTTAAAAAGTTCCCATGTTCTGCCTTCTTCAGGATCCCAAGTCTCATACCATAATAGTGCAGAGCCCTTTAGGGCTTTACCTGCCTTAGCGATGGTTGTTATGTCGCTCCATGCCATGTCCACAGCAATAGAGTTGATAGCGCGACACCAGCTAACAGCACCATTTTCGTTTTTCTCTGGATCAAAAGGCGGTAGTACAACATCATCACCTCTACGTTTATCCGTCAGTGCAGCTTGAATCGTCTTCAGTAGGCTTTCAAAAACAGTAGGATCCATTATGAAACCACGCTCACAATATCTGAAAACATATAACACATTAGTCGTTTGTTCGTTATCCCACTTCTGATGATAGTTTTTCTTTATTTAAATACTTAATATTTTTATCTATGTGTATATATTTATAGTAGTATTTAAAATATTGTAGAAACAACCAATCATTTATTTATAGGTATTTATTTAATACAGTGTACAGTCGTATATATTAGCCTATATAATTATATATATATATATATATTATATATATATATATTACACACATACATATATACACACATTATATATATATATATATATATGCATTAACAGCACACTCATACAGGTGTACATAACTTCAATCCATTAAATAATTTAAAACCTAGTCTCAATAGTATTTATAAGATAAATGTAAAAATATAGTGTTAAATTGGATTTTTATATACACATACAGCATACAGAGGCAAAATAAAAATACATACTCGACAAGAAAAGTTTTAATTAAATGTTCAATATAGTTATAAATACGTCACAATAATCAGAATATGAAAATAATCATAATATCTTAATAATATTAAAATAATATTTACTCAGCTTTTATGAAGTAGCACGAACTCGGAGCTCCGTTCGGTTCGACAGCCAATCAAGCAGTGTCCTAATTCGTCCGACGCGTGTCCTTTTATACCAGTGAACAAACAAGTCGGACGGCTACATGTTTTTCGAAAAGATTATATTTGAGCTGCTAGTTTTTGCTAATAATGTTGTTAAATCATAATTTAGTTTTTCATGATGTTTGAACATATAAATAACCATAACATTGATCTTATTGTAACTTAACCTAAAATCTAACCTATAAATGAGAATGGTATTTTATGCAATCTAGCCACTTTTATAACACAGTTTATTATCAGCACTATTGCCGGGATAATTAGGTACTTACAAATGAGACATACACATATCCAAGCGTACTCATTTAGATATTTGTTTTGAATATATAAACAAAATATTTCGAATAATCTATCACATACAATATTCCCACCAGGTCTTTAAGTTATAAGAAAAATATATGTGGAATAATTAAGGAGGTCAGTAACAATAAGATTGCTACATTGTTTCCCGCCTTTTTTTTATCTTTTAATATGTTTTACACGCAATAAATTGTATCATGTGATTGGCAATTGAAAGCTATTATAAAGTCCGCCTTTGTACCTAGTCAAATTATTTGAAAGCATTTTATTTAAAAAATATTTATTTAATTGAATATACAATGTTTTTACCTTTTATGTTTTTTAACTTTATCTTAAGACAGACTGCGGAACTTCAGAACTAGCCTGTAACAGGCTAGTTCTGAAGTTCCGCAGTCTGTCTACACCTGTCAGTACGACAACAGTTGTCGTACTGACAGGTGTATTTATACTAAATAAAGCATGGGAACCTGGTGTTCCATCGGACCACCTTACACACTAGTTCTTAATGTTTGATTTTATTAAAACAGTAATAACAATAAAGTAACAGAACACTATCCGTACGGTTAAGATTACAAGTTTATCAGAAGTAAGAGTGTTTCTGTTTATTTAGGGTGGTCTTGTCACACATAACTACCTATTTGCATTAAGTTAAATAAATAAAAACAAAACACGACCAATATCTTTAGTTAGATAACTTTATTTTTCATTATATGGCTTAATTTAATTTATTCGATGTTTTTTTAGACTAACCAACAGCCCACCTGATGGTAAGTGGTAACTGTCGCTGCGACACCGCTGCCGCTACACTGAAGGGAGCGAAGTAGGGGAAAGGATAGGAAAATAGGGAAATAAGGAAGATATGGAAAAATAAAAGAGATGGAATATGGTTTGCTTGTGAATGTCTTGAAAAGATTTCCATAATCTAAAATTCAGTTTAACCGTTTGTGAAAATGAAAATGAAAATATATTTATTCATATAGGTAAATTAAATTAACACTTATGTTATGAACGTCGAAGCTTACAAAATGTCAGCAAATTAACCTACAGCCAGTTCGCCGACGAAGTAGAGCCATGAAAAGAACTAGCAAGAAACTCAGGTCACTCTTTTTAATCGCCAGGTTATTATTTAATTATTTTTCAAGTATATATATTTATTTTGAATGAATTGATTCGTAACTTAATCCTTAACGAGGTTAATATCTGGGACTCCGAAGCAGGATAGTTTATATTTTTATAGGAGTTACAGTAATAGGCGCGTAAGTGGAATTGTCCCGATATTTTTTTCCTACCATTCCTGTTTTAAAATGAATACTTTAATTTGAAAAATACGAGTACATATACCTTGAAACTGCACTCCCAACCTTCCTATCTTCCAGAAAGGGGTTAAATGGTTTTTATTAGGGTCAGCAATGCGCAAGTAATACCTACTCCTGGTCCTGTAATTGCTAATCTTAGATCGCGGTTTCAACCATTTCTTTCTTTGCTGCTCAGCTCCCGTCACTAGTAGCCGGATGTTACAGCCTATAAACTTCCTCGAGAATTAGGGTATCATACGCAAAAAGCGCAGCATGAATTATTTAGTTAGTAGCATAATGAACTGTGATGGACCGACCAGATAAAGTCTGTTGTGTGCGGCTCTTTAAACGAATGCAGCAGGATGACCTCCAACAGGGAGAGCTGGCGAGACGTCGTGAAGCCAATGTCATCTGCCCCCTTCAAGACTACGACATGACGACCACGACCGCTCTGCCAAGAGCGTAACAACGAAGAAGAATCAATAGTATTAAATAATTTTTTTTAAAGTAAACAGTTCTTAAGGAAAGTTATAGCCTATGTAACATCACGCTATTGGCGAAGGGAGTACAGCAGTAAGCTAAGACGCGAGTGAAACCGCGCCCCGTAAAACTTGTATAAAATAAAGTGATTTATTATGTATTATTATGGATATTGCCATAATCACCAAACGTAGCAATATCTCCCCCAATGGAGCTACAACGAAAAAAAATATTTAAAGTAATAATGTATTATACAAGTTTATTTTTAAAAAAAACTGAAAATTTTATTGATTTTACATCGTAAATACTTTTAGTATATACGTGCAAAGGAAGGTAATTATTATAAACAATGATAAAATGGTTTTATGATTTTCTAATTAGCAATAGTGTTACTTTATGTGTTTACACTACCTAATTAAAATGTAAACATAATTAATTTATATAGCGCCGTACATGAGAGACGGTTACAACTTGTATCTGAAGTTGAGGGCTCTCTCGGCGGGCTCTCGAATGGGGTGAGAAGAACTTAGTTCATTTTAACCCCACGAACACAAGTATGCGTGTTCACTGTGAAGTAGGACCCTTTTGTTATAGCACCTCAGTTCCAAGAGCTTCTCTTTGTGTCCTCAACGGGATTGGGATCCTCGGCGTTCAAATATCCAGCAAGGTCCAATTTGGGAGTCATTTGGAAGATAAAGCCAAACTGGCGAGCAAAAAGCTGGGCGTCCTGAACAGAGCCAGACGGTACTTCACGTCTTCTCAACGGCTTATGCTGTATAAAGCACAAGTCCGACCGCACGTGAAGTACTGTTCTCACCTGTCGGTAGGAACCCCAAAATACCAGCTCGATCCACTTGACTCCCTCCCTCCAACGGTGAGCTGTTCAAACCGTCGGTGATCTCGATCTCACCGACAAACTGGAGTCACTAGAGCAGCGAAGGGACTTTAGCTCTCTATGTGTGCTCTGTCGTATGTTCCACGGAGAGTGCTCTGAGGAACTGTTTGACTTGGTGCCATCGTCTCCTATCAATCATCGCACCACTCGACCTCGCAGGAAATTTCATCCATACTACCTGGACACGATCTCGTCTAGCACGGTTCGTTTCCAGCGTTCATTTATCCCACGTACGTGCAGGCTCTGGAACGAACTACCAGCTGCGATGTTTCCTGAGCACTATGATATGTCCTTCTTCAAACGAGGTTTTAAGAGAGACTTTGATTATATACTTGTCTAGATAGAGCAATCCAAACAAACAACACGCAAAAAAGCGGCTACAATTTCACGCTAAGTGTGAGTACGCTCGTGTACTTATTTTGGTCAAACTGTCACTGTGTGTGTGTTTAGGGATGCCTGCTCTAAATTATTTACTTACCTTTCCTTCAAAATTTTAATGATGAAGACTAAAATAAAATATCGGTTTAATTTTTATTGTTTTATTTCCTTACAAAAACATAAAAATGGATCAGCTACCAAAGTAATAATAGTAATAAAAATAGATCAGTTATCAAAACAAAGGTAGATTAAACGAGTTAAATCAAAACCCGTCTCTTTGAGTTTGTTTGCGGAATAATTTCCTTTTTGATTTTATTTGGTGGGCTACATTATCAGACTTACAAATATGATGACATCTTGTTTGTAAATACTTTTCTATTTTATGAGTTTAAATAGACTTGTTTAGTGAAGTTGTGTGCAATCACCAATAAAAAAAAATTTAAAAAAAAAACCAAAATTTTAAAAAGTTGGTACTAGTAGCAAAATGTTATTCAGTGCAAGACATCATATACGTCTATTTTTGTATTTTTATGACATGGTAGGTAAGTTATAATTTTCATCAGAGATCATTGTAGCCGTTTTGTAATTAACATAAACTACTTTGATGTCGGAGGCCACGATCTAATTTGGGTCGTTGAGCCAGTGAAGTAAATAAGTAGTAGTACTACCATAACCACAGATTATTTAATATTTACTTGTCTCCCACAGTTTCGGCAAATTACCTCAGTATTAAACTGACAACACCGGTCCTTCCCAATAACCTACGAAATATCGAAATAAATAATTGAATCATCTTTAAAAATAGTGGATAAATAAAGTAACTTACCGGTGGAAAGTGATCTTGGTGTTGTTATAATGTTTTCCCACATACTTACGACACAATTTCACAGCAGAAACCGGCATATTGATTTTTTTCTCGTGTGCACGTTACCGCTTAGTGATTGACATGACACTGACGTAGGTGACAAGCAAGTCTACCAATTTTAGTAGACTTAATTTGAGCCGTTCTGTACGGCGAATGTGCTATCTAGACAGGTATATAATCAAAGAAGAGAGTATTATCACGGTAGGCAGCGGCTTCGTAGAGCCCCTGGCATTCCAGAAGTCCACGAGCGACAGTTGCCACTTACCATCAGGTGGGCTGTTACTGGCTGTTGACTCGTCTGCCACTAGAGGCAATAAAAAAAATTACTACGCAGCCTATGCCATTAAAAAAATATTTAAATATTATCTTTCTCACTTGAGTCTCTAGTTTTATTGTATATTTTCTAATGTAACAACACAATTGACGCATTTGATTATTTTTGTAAAAAATTGCTATTTAATGGACAATTATTAAGTTATTGTTTTGTTAGTTTATGTGAGACAAAAGAAGCACGTGTAAGGAGGATATGACGACTTCTGTGATTCGGTGGTATTGTGTACGGACTGCCACGCATAGCTCGCGAGTTAAATTTCTGCTCAGTGCAAATATTTGAATGCATGAAAGAATATTTGCATTGGTCTAAGTTTTTTATGTACAAAACAAATATAAGTATGTTTATCCGCATCCTGAACCTTATACAACAAGCTATTTATTATATTTATGCTTACTTTGGGTTTAGATAGAGTTGTGTAATTGTTGTGATATTATTAGTTATGCTTTAGACACAGATAAAACTCGTTATCTCTGGACGCATCGTCTGCGCCTGTCTCTCACCTTATCTGTCCATTTTATTGTAGCCCAACCTCTCCCTAATACGTAAAAAAAATTACTATATTGCATTGCCTAAATGAACCCATTATGAATGTTCTGTTGTACAGAATAAGCTGGGACTACAAGTTAATTTTACTACTCTTGTACTGCTGTACTTGAAGTTAAGGACATAGCAATATATTTATCTGCCCCTGCAAACGGGTTAATACAAAGTTCTCTCAAAAATTCTTTGATTTCCTTGGTGCCTACTTATATAATAAATTAAATACTATTCTTAATATATACCCAAAAAATAGATTAAATTGTAGTAAAACAACTCAAACATATTTAAAAACATGTGATTATGATCATACAGAAAAACTATTAGCAATACTTTCATAGACTTTCTATCCATCTTACTACATTCCACTCGCATCCTCCATCACACAAACATTCTTACATCCACAATCACTCACACATACACACATCATAAATCATATTCACAGTAATTCTGCATTTTACTTTTATTGTCTTATTCTTGCTTTTTCTACTTTTTTATCTTTTTGTTTGTCTTATTTCTCACACAGGATAATATCTAATAAAATGCTGTCAAAATTATAACCGAGGTTGGGGCACTGGTGACCTGTGACACAGGTTTTTATACAAAACCTACTTCAGGCACCAGTCTCTCACTTAGGTAAAATTTTTGTAATACCTGTCTGCATACTCTTTTTGTAAAACCTTTGTGAAGAGAAAATAAATGATTTATTATTATTATTATTATTATAATTTTTTTTTATATTATAGCCTACCAAAGTGACTCTACCCCGCCTGATGGTAAGCAGTCAGTGGAATCCAGAAGTGGCGGCCACTATATCAATAGCCATCGTCTCAAACTGCTGGTATGGTGGCCTCCACTATGGCAGCTGGGAATGGGGTTCGGGGAAGGGAATGAGGGAGGTAACGAAAGAGGAAAGGGGAGAAATTGGGCTTCCGACGCTCTTACTCAGCGAACGAAACGCAGTAGTACGGATACTACTACTCTTAAGTCGATCTTCTATGAGAGGGTAGTACTTCCCCGGACGATCGGGCCCATTCATGCTGAAATCAGCGTGGATCTACTACCATGCATAATATATATGCTACAGAAAATATTATTAATATGAATGTGCACGATCTAATTACCTACACTAATCAATGGAAATTAACAAATGCTGTATTTTAAATCAAAGCCACACATTGATACACGTATGTTATCGGTAGATCATTCTAAAAAAAAATTAAAGTAGTGTGTGATGATCAATATTATTAAAATATATTTCTATTACTTTTTTGTGGAATGCGGTATCAATATTCATGTCAAAAAAGTTATGGATGTACTTAACTGAGATCCACCTGCCTAAAATATACTGAAAAGAAATAAAGCCCTTTTACGTGCCGACGCTATATTAAAATTTTATATAACCTATGTCACTTCCACAATCAACACTTAGCTGATGACACTCATAATTATGTTAAAATCCATCAAGCCATTTAGACTGTAGAGCGTGCCAAAGAAACAGGCATATCTACATACATATATACATACATACATATACATACATACGCTCAAAACATTACCCTTCTTAACTTCGGCAGTCCGGTAAAAAGTACGTAAGTATAAGAGGATGACAGAGAATGACATTGTAGACAAATTTAATCTATACTATTATGTAAACCGGAAGAGTTCGTTTGATTGTTTGAAAGCGTTACTCTCTGAAACTACCAGTGGTATTTAAAAAAAATATTTTTGAGCTTGATAGCCGAGTTCATGTAACATCATGTAACATCATGCTACTGGCGACGGGAGCAGGGCAGTAAACAAAGACGCGGGTGAAGCCGCACCGCAGAATGCTAGTTAGATATAAATACCCAAGCAACATTAAGTAACGTCCTAAATGTGACTTTCAACGATCAAAAAGGTTTTTTTTAATCTTATTATGAGCAACAAAGTGTTAAGTAGATTTAATAATAATAATAATAAATAATATATAATATGTGGACACTATCACACACCGTCATCTAGTCCCAAGCTAAGCAGAGCTTGTGTTATGGGTACTAGATAACTGAAATATAATACATATACATACTTTTTTTTTGTAAATACATACTTAGAATACATAGGAAACACCCAGACTGAAGACAAATACAAATGTTCATCACACAAATATTTGTCTACCGCGGGAATCGAACCCACGACACCCGGCGTCGCAGTCAGTTACACTAACCACTAGACCAACGGTGCAGTCAATAAATTGATAATAATTTAGTTACAATGTAAAATGTATTCTTGTAAAATGAATTAAGGATTATCGATTTCGGTAATGTAAAAGCAAACTTTTACAATGTATAACCTTTATTTTAAGTAATTTATAAAATAATTAATGCATTATTTAGATATCCAATCTCCAGGCTAAAGGGGACAATCCCACCCACATGCCCATCACTGTGACTCCTGTAAGCCAGGATTAACAGTGATATCCAAGAAGAAACACCGAGCTTTGACACTCGGGAGTCCCGTGGACAGCTAAACCTACTGTCTTGGACCCCGCAACGAATTTAATCAGAAGTAAAAGGAGGAGTTGGAAATAAAATGTCCACTTCCCTCCATTGCAAAGCGGGAGACAAATTTAATCTGTATAGGATTATGACCTATTAAAAGAGAGCACCACGGACAAGTAATATTAAGGGTAACCTATGTGAGCTATATCTGATTCCAGTAATATGTAAGGCAGAAACGCTTAAACGCACGGAAATTCACCCTAGATGACACAAGATCCTCATAATAAACTGGTCCTGATGTAACTTGTAAACTATTTAACATTATTTCGCGGTCTTTACGCCAAAGAATACACTCCCAAAGAATGTGATGAGCAGACTGTTCTTGATTGGAACACTGACAACTCGGCGAATCAACTAACTTAAACGAAAATAGTTTGCCCTTAAAGTTACCATGACCCGTAAGAAATTGGGCGACACAGTGATCCACCTCTATCCATGTTCCTTCCAACCGCTTTACAACTGATGGAAAAAACTGGTACAGGTGGCGCCCCTTAGTTAAAGTATCTCAGCGCTGCTGCCATTCGCCTATAAGACTCCTATAAACTTCATTTTCTGCTTTAAATAATCTAATGATTTTCTGGCGATCGCGCGATTGTAAGAAGTCGCTATTCATGCCTTCGTGAGTTGTATAATACATAGCCGCTCGTCTCTGAACCTCAAGATCAACCGGAAGAACACCTGCCAGTACTGGCAAAGCCTCAGTGCTAACTGTCCTATATGCCTTACACAGAAATATTAACGCAAGACGTTGACTTTGAAGCAATTTGCGCCTTACAGCACCTATAGTTGCCCTATCAGCCCATACAGGCGCCCCATAACACATACTTCCTAAATAAGTAGCACTATAAATCGTTTTAAGAGTATTAAAAGAAAGACCCCATGTTGTTGTTGATATTCTAGTTAAAGCGTAAAAACTATTTTTAGATTTTTCCCCAATTGTAGTGATGTGATTAACAAATGAAAAGTTTCTTTCTAATATGAATCCTAAGTAACAAACTGAATCCCTACTTTTAATGCTAATATTATTAAATTTTATTCGAGGTGGTGTTTTCAGATTTCCTTTTAAAAGAAGCTGAAAAGTTTTGTGAGGAGCGAACAATAATCGGTTACGTTTTCCCCAGTCAGAGACTAGACGTAAACATTTATTCGCTAAATCCTCTAATCCAGCCCTGGTATTAGATTGTATAAGTAACAGGCCATCGTCAGCATATCTAGTTAATGTACAGCCAGTTGGTAATGGCAATGAAAGGAAATCATCAAACCCTAAGTTCCAAAGACACGGCCCTAGCACTGATCCCTGAGGACATCCCATAGTCAGTGGCTTCGACACAGCATGGTGACCAAGTTTTAGCTTAGCTGTGCCATGCATAAAATATGTATAAATAAGCGAATAAATGTTACTAAAACAACCTCGTGATTTTAATTTCATAAGTAATATTGGCCACCATGCGTTATCGAAGGCACCAGAAATGTCTAAGAAAATACCTATCACGTATTGACAAACAGATTTAGTAACAGTTTCCCTAACAGATATAACTGCATCGACTGTTGATCTACCTATTGTAAAGCCAAATTGCTTATCACTAAATTTTACCCCTCCCGGTAAAAGCCTAGGAACTACGAGACGTTCTAACAATTTTCCTAATGATGGTAGTAACGTAATTGGTCTATATGACTTAGGGTCGTCTGGTGGCTTGTTGCCTCTCTTTGGTATTATTCTAATATACCCACTACGCCAAATACTAGGAAATACACCCTCCCCAATACACCGCCTAAACACACACAGAATTGCATCCCCAGAGATCCTACACGCCTCCTTAATCATTTTATTTGAAACCTTATCATCACCTGAAGCTTTGTTAAGTGGATCTAACAATATTAAAAAACTCGTCAGTTGATGGTAGATCTGACATAGGCGACACAGGTGGTACAGCAGCCCATTGTCTGATCTCTTGGTGATACTCAGTGTCGTCCTCCGGCCGATCGTCAGGTATAAGAGTATGTAAAAGATATTTAGTTGTTTCATCTATACCTATAGAATGAGCATTATTGATTTTTATGTTTCCTATGTAAGCAAGTTCAATAGATCTATTAGCTTTGAATTCATGATATATAGGTGACCATGTACCCTCCCTATCAAGCCTATCAACTATTTTACGCAACAAGTTACCTTTAGACTTTTCAACAGCAGCTTTGTAACGTGACCTGGCAACCCTAAAAGCAATAAGCGCGTTGTTATAAGTATCGCCCGATATGTTACGTTTCTTAATGGTATTAACCTTTCTACGCGCCCTACGGTAACATCTACGAAGTTCAGCTAAATAATCATTCCACCAATCACATCTACGAGTGCTTGTGACAGATTTTCGGCCAAAAGCAACATCAGCGCAATAGGTAAAAGTATCTGATAAGATCTCAGCACTTTCTTGTGCAGACAGCTCGTTACGAGTGAAGTCTTTAGCATGCATACCAAAAAGAGTACCAAAAAGCTCCCAGTTTTCCCCTCTAGTTTAATATCTAAAGCTAGCAGCATTACCTTGAGGATCCTGCGACACTCTAGTAGTGAATTCATACACGATTAAACGATGATCACTACACAAGAAAGTGTGACGTCAATAGAAGATTCGCCCATTGGGCTCCAGAAAGTAGGTGGTGCATCAGGGGTATTGTCTATGAATAGATTCATTTCTGCAATGAAATCTTCGACAGCACTGCGTCGATCCCTATCAGTTGCCCTATATTTGCCATACCATAGCGTAGATGACGCTTTGACGTCGGCGCCAATGATAATTTTGTGGCCTGCAAGAGACCGCAAAACGTGGCGAAGATGATGTAGGTGAGGAGCGACAGGATGGGAGTATTGGAAGTTTTTTACGGTAGTAGATCCACGCTGATTTCAGCATGAATGGGCCGGATCGTCTGGGGAAGTACTACCCTCTCATAGAAGATCGACTTAAGAGTAGTAGTATCCGTACTACTGCGTTTCGTTCGGTGAGTGAGAGCGCCGGAGGCCCAATTTCCCCCCTTTCCTCTTTCCTCACGTCCCTCATTTCCTTCCCCTAACCCCATTCCCAGCCGCCATAGTGGAGGCCACCATACCAGCAGTTTGAAACGATAGCTTTTGGTATAGTGGCCGCCACTTCTGGATTCCACTGACTGCTTACCATCAGGCGGGGTGGAGTCACTTTGGTAGGCTATACTATAAAAAAAAAAAAAAAAAAAAAAAAAGTAGCAGCTTACGACATAAACCCTGCAGGACGAGGATGTAACCTCCGCAACTGCACAGTGTGGCGTCATAAGATTAGACAATGAGGTTACAGTAAAATTAGAACTCAATACGTATATCCCAGCTCGTGATCTGCCATTTAGCTGCACAATTTTCCTACGCAAATGAAAAAGTTGATATTGCTCCTGTACTAAAACAATGTCCAGCTTATGTTCCAAAACTAATCGATCTAACTCTGATGTTGCCACCCTATCGTTATGTAGATTCAACTGTCCTATAACAAGATTTGCCATTTCTAACTATTAGTTGTGTGTGTTGTGACTAACTGGTTTAGGTTTATTAGTAAGTAGTGCTTAAAATAAATTGTTCTAGCTTAAGCTTATAAGTAAGACACTGTTGAGAGCCGCAACGATGATCGCTAGGTTTTTTAAATCTCTTACAGGCTATGCAACTAAATTTAAAATCTGGGGTGTTCTTGTTGGGACAAGCTCGAGTATCATGTTTCCCAGCACAATTTGCACAAGCAGGTGTTTTGCTTGTACAAAATTTAGATATATGGCCAAACTGCTGGCATTTCAAACAACGCACTATGTCGACGTCATCAATAAACCTACAAGTTGCCCAATCTATAAAAAGCTTATCTTTAGTAGTGGCCAGATGGTTCCTAACCGCAGGTTCTACTTTTAAGCCTATCCATTTACGACCATTATCTAATTTACGCCTACGAGTGATTCTAGTGCTCTTAACAAAATCCTCTTCCATAAGTGCCATTTCGTCTTTGATGTTTTGACGATATAAGGCAGTTATAAATGCCGATTCCTCCATAGTAATTGGGACATCTTTAACAAGTATACGAGGCCTACGTCCTTTCGGTTTTTTCAAACGTAACCCTACAGATTTAATAGCATCTACGGACTGCAGTTTCTGTAGCTGCTTTTCATTAGCGACACGTAACACGACACCTGAGTTTGCGGTCTTCTTAACGCCGACAATTTGAAAACCATCGTCACTAGGTTTAATCGCTTTCATGAGCGCTTGTTTGGTTGCTGAAGATGACGCAAAGTCAGCTGATCGCTCTGTGGTCGGATAGGCGACAACACACGGCAGAGGTGGTCGTGACTGAACCGTGGCTGCCGACTTAGGTGGTACACGAAGTTTTAACTTGTCCGCATACGTTTGTTTATGCTCGAGGTTCGGTTTCGATAATGTTTGTTGAGTGTTTTTTACATTATCTAATTCACGCTCGATATTTGCTAACTTAGTTTCATTACATGACGACTTTATCGCTAACAAAGAAACTATACCAGTAATGCGCTGAGTGAAATCCATTATTGCCGTTTTATTTGCTACATTCATACGAGATCCCTGATCGTTAACTAATTCATTAATTTTCGCCAAATAATCAGTCGCCTGAGCTACTAACGAACAATAGTCCCTATCTGAACTGCTATCGCTTAGGTTAAAAATTGAGCTATCCTTGCCTAAGTTCATTGTTTGCACTCGCTTGGCTCCTTCTAAGAAAGAAACAAATGTAGGTGAAATGTCACTGAACAAGCGTTTCGCCGTAGGTGTTACAAACTTCCTCCCCCCACTGTCAGGGGGCTCGCCCATGTATTTTGACATATTTGTTTAATAAAACTAACTAACCTATGAACGACCTGTTACTAATAAATACGCAAAATATATAAAAACTACAACAAAAACAGACTAAAATATGAACAAAGTCGAAACGATACCAACCTACTTTCGAAAGAAAAATATGCAGTAATCTCGTTGAAATAAAAACTATTAATACAATTTATAAGTTCAAATAACAAACCTATCAGCGTCCTATACTACTACAAACGCAAAATATATAAACTATACGAAAACAAAGCAAATATAAATTTAATGTTTGAATGTTACCTATCTACCCACTTTGTGATAAAATAACAAAGAATGACTTACCGATTTTCATTGAATTTTAAAATATAATACACTTATATGTAGTTAAAAACTTACGAAAATACACCTAAACACTTAATTAATCACACAAAACAGTACACGAGCCGGGAAAACGTATTTTAACCGGGTTTTAATATTTTTAATTCGCAGTAAACAACGACCCACTGCTCAAGCACGGAAGCGTGGAGGGGAAGGGAATCTCCAGGCTAGGTAATTATTGTGCCGGACGGGCGGTAATCGAACCCAACACGAATGTGTTGTGTAGATCTGTGAACGACCCGCTGTCGTCCTACACCTATAGGTTCCGGATACAGCGCTGATCTTCGAAGACGTCGCGTAGGGCTTCACTACATACAAATATACAAGGCTTCACTACATATAAATATTCGGTATATACAAATATACCGAAGTAAAACAAACGGTCTTGGTTCAATGCTTGAGGTGTTCTGCTTAGGCCATTAGGTGTTGAGGCTTGAAGAGTCTTCTATGGGTTACTGATTAACAGTGAACGTTCTGTGCCTGCGCGCGCGCGTTTATATACCATTTGCCTCGATTGGTGCCGTGTGCAAAACACCTCGTACAAACTTTATTTTTACATCATTTTTAACAATACAATAATTATCTAGGTATCGTTAGATAGGTATCGATGATACCTAATATGAAATGTCTATACTATAAATCTAAACTTTACGATTACCTAGATATCGTAGCATAAACCTAGAATTTTAGTGCCAACTAGACGTACTTTGAACTTTGTCTGCTTATACTATCTAAACTAATGAACCTATTTTGATAAGTTTTCACGTACATCTAGGGGACACTATTCTCTAAAATAAAACACCAAAGTAACTATTCTTTATTGAATAAAACCAAAGTTATAGACCAAACTGTGACCTGAACATAAAAATAATTTTGTTTCTGCTATAACTTATAAACTATTTGTTTTATCAAAAAGGTAAATACATATTCGTGATAAGAACACTAAGGAGCACAGTAAAAAGTGATTCTAAACATTATAAATCTAGATTTTAGATTAGCACTAAATAATTTCACTATAAGGTAAACAAGAAATAGTTCGCTACGTACGACACCAACTTTTAGTAATGGCGGTAGACGAACGACGTTTTCGTTCTCGCTCACATATAAAAACGAGTGGCACTTAAAATCACTGTCATGTTATGCCAGCACACGCTCACAATGTTTTCTAGGTTTTAAATCTATCTAGGTTCTGTCTATCACTGTATGCACTATTTTATATAGGTACTATTTAATATAAAATATATAAGCTGTCGCGAACAATTATAATATAAAAATATATAATAAATTAACTACTTTAGTTAATGTAAAATTAAATAATTTAATATTAATGCAAATTTTGCTAGTTTATATTCTTCATGTAAAATCTTTACTATTAGATATAGCGGAAAAGTTTGTTTGTTTGTTTGAACGCGCTAATCTCTGGAACTACCAGTCGGATTTAAAAAATATTTTTGCGTATAATAGCCCAGTTCTCGAGGAAGGGTTATGTAACATCACGCTACTGGCAACAGAGCAGTAAGCGAAGACGCAGGTGAATCCACGCCACCGACAGCTAGTTTAAAATAAAGCATGAAGCACTATAATAGCTTCTGTTTTATTTTGCTATTTTAATAGAAAATAATTTTAAACTTTTCCGCTGTACAAAGCTCAAAGTAGGTACATAGTTCCATTCTGAACATAATCTCTATTACAAAACTTTTCAGTCCACACACGTATTTATATGAGTAGTAGTAGATCCACGCTGGTTTCAGCATGAATGGGTCGAATCAACCGGGGAAGTACTACCCTCATATAGAAGATCGACGTAAGAGTAGTAGTACTACGTTTCGTTCGGCGAGTAAAACCACCGGAGGCCCAATTTCCCCATGTCCTTCCCCTACCCTATTCCCAGCCGCCATAGTGAAAGCCACCATACCAGAAGTTTAAGACGATAGCTTTTGATATGGTGGCCACCACTTCTGGATTCTACTGACTTCTTACCATCAGGCAGAGTCGAGTCACTTTGGCAGGCTAATATATGAAACAAAAGTAAAAAAAGAAATCAGAAGGCTGGATGCTAGTTTCCATAAAACAAATCTTAGCTTTCCAACACACAAATATTCATTGCATAAATAAAATATTAAAATATTCTATTGTTCTTGCGTATAGTAAAATGTCCTTTAATGAGTCATAGCACAAGTTCACAGATATACATTATATATAAAACACTCTAGTTAAAATAACATTTAGTATCCAATTGTTTGTGTGGCAACACCTTTAAAAAAATCAGCTGTCAAAGACTCCCAAAAAAGGTACGTAATTTTTGTAGTACCCAATAACTTTTATAAAAATGCTAATTAAGAGTGTTCACACAAATGAGTGGTATTAAATTGGAAACTTCCATTGCGTTATTTTCATAGTAAAATAACTGCAAGCATTATGGTTACTTACTTTTTATACAGCTTCCACGTAATTCTAAAAAGTGTTCTGAAAACATTTTTAAAATATAGCTACGATTAAATGATAAAAATTGAAAACTACGAAAATATGACACTAAATTGCGACGTTACCGTTGCCATTCTTTTGTGTAAACGCTTTTAAAATTTTACTAGCGACTCGCTCCCACTTCGCTCATGAGCACTTAGATGGTTATACCTACACCATAAATACAAATTGTTACATATAAAGCTTTTCGAAAAATGTTTTAAATGATAGTGAAAACTTCACCACAAAAAATTGTTACTTTATTTTATATATTTAAAGATAAAGTGCTTCATAAAAAAAACTTGAATGAATATATTTTAATTGTCAAAATAGTAGAATTAAATAAAATGATGATTAAGTGAGTGAGAGTTGTAATATTGAACACTAGGGCCTAGTAAAAAAAATGGATGGGATTTACATAAGTTAACGACAATGTTGGCGTTAAAAGTCAATCCCATACATTTTTTATCAGTTCTATGAATAGAATAGAAATCTATGCCACTTGTCAAGGGCCTCTGTGTAGAAAACAGTAGTGAAAAAATAGTTCTAATTAAAAAGTGTTTGTAACCAAAGTGCCTTTTCTATATGTTTACACTTGTGTTGTTGCCCGCAGCTCCGCCCGCGTGAATCTCGGTTATCGCTTAGAATTTTATTTCCTTTGATGTTTCATATTTTATTTACCCTGAACCCTTTAAAGCCGTTTTGTCGCGATAAAAGATAGCCTGTCTTATTCTCCATTGCAAGGTCTAGTGTATCAAAATCGGTTCAGTGGTTTAGGCGTCAAAACGTAACAGACAGGCAGACAAAGTTACTTCCACATTTATAATGTTAGTATGGATTTGTTCGCTTAGTAGGTATACGACGGCGACGTACGTCGACGTCCTGTAAACCGGTGTAGAAAATCGTGTTGTAGATTTTTACCGAAAATGTAATTCGCTATAAAAATATGCAATTTTTATCAATTTTATTAAAAAGAAAAATAAAAAATTATGCTATTGTTGTACTTAAATTAATTATTTAAATTAAGTAAAAATTATCCTATCCTATTATAAATGTTATAAATGCGATTAATAAAAATGTGAAAATTTGTGTATGTCGTTACACACACACACAAATTTTCACATTTATAATATTATGTATTGTGTGTGTGTGTGTGTGTGTGTGTGTGTGTGTTTGTTATTACTTAGCGTCCAAACGGCGGAACCGATTTCGGTGAAAATTGATATGTAGATAGATTTGGTGCCGGAGACGGACATAGGCTATTTTTCATCCCGAAAATCGGTCTGGTTCCCGAGGGATACAATAAAACATATATACTATTAGTACTATACTATAGCTAGTATTATTATTATAAATAATATGAAAGTTTGTACAAATGTATGGATGTCTGGATGTATGGTGGTATCGATGTTTCTTGCTCTTACACGACAAAACTACAAAGTCTATACATCAGAACAAGACATGGACTATAATTTATAAAGATATTATGTTAATTGATCAAAATATGAACTATCTAATAATTTTAAGTGAACGGAGTCGCGGGCAGATGCTAGTGTATAATTTGTAAGCAGACATAGAATTTTAGGCTATTCAGTTATTGTTGTTAGTCCGTTTAATTACTTACCTACGTCATGAATAATCCTTACGTCATACAAATTAATTATAAGAAACTAGCTGTTGAATGTCGGTTATATATTTTTACTAATCATGAACATGTCTCTGCGTATACATTGACGATTTTTCATACAAACTTTCATCCCCTATTGTAATCCCTTCAATCCATTTTTCGCGATAAAAGATAGCCTATGGTTACTATTTTTATATCAAATTTCATAAAAATCCTTTCAGTGGGTTTGGCGTGAAATAGTAACAGACAGACAGACAGTTACTTTCGGATTAGTATGGATGACGAGATAAATAAGTGTGGTTATAAGATCAGTAGCTTCTATATTTTTGATCATTTCTTTGTCATTGTTAAAAACATTCATAACAAGAGCGTGTTTGTCATCTTTAATTTCTTGTTAATATAATCAGTAATATTAAACAATTATAATTCTAATCATATTTGTACCTATTCATATTTTTTTTTTAAAATGAGTTTTCATCACGGTTCGTGGTCGCCATTTTAGAAGTTATCCACTCCAACGGCTATCAGTTCTGCGAGTTATGTGTCCTGCCCATAGCCACTTTAGTAAATCAACTCTGCGAGAAATATAGTGACCTTGGTTCGCCTGCGAAATTCTTTGACTCCGTGTTATGTTAAAAATAGTTTTTAGTATTTCATATCTGCCTCGATTGTACAAAGTTCCGTTTTCTTTTTTCATTTAATTTCCATTTTTCTTTTAAATATTTCATTTTTCAGTTTGATATAGTTAACAAAATGTGGACGTCATTATTACTGATTATATTTGCTGGCGGTCTGGATGCCGTAATTCATGATAGCTATTCCGGAAAACCTGCAACCAGAAATCAGATCGAGACATTTGAGAAAAGAAATAATACGCAGTAAGTAGCGTTTTGTTACATACGTCTTTTATTGTGTTGTTAGTTAAAAACCTAAGTAATGAAATCAAATCAAATCAAATTAAAATATATTTATTCATTTAGGTTAATTAAAGTAACACTTACGAACGTTAACAACTACAAAATGTCCGCTAACCTACAGCCAGTTAGCTGACGTAGGGTAGGGCATGAAAAGAACTGGCAAGAAACTCAGACCACTCTTTTTAATCGCCAGGGTATAACAATTTTTGTAAGTTACAATTTCAAGTAGCATGCAAAGTGACACAGGCATGCTACTTGACATTGTACTAAGTACTAATTGCACTTACTATGATTTACTGTATTTAAGAACATGGATGCCAGTAAATCCGGTATTTCATAGAAAAAAAAAAAGATTTATTTAAGAGTCTTATATGTTGCTGTCCAAATTTTTTTTTCAATCTTGTCAATAAATGTTTTCTCCTCCTAAACATTTTTATGAGCAGTGAGCACTTGCTTTACCACTCATAAAGTAAATGTCGTTTGCATAATATATCACAAAACAATAATGTCTATTTTTGCTTGCAAGTTACCTCAGTACAGTAACAGTTGTCACTGTCATAATGAGTCTTGTTGAATTTTAATTTTGATGGAATTTTTTGTTAAAAGTAGTAAAGCAAATATGTGGTCGACTACATAACTAAGCATGAATCTATTTTACTTCTCGTACATTATTTGTTTCAACTTAATTTTACAATGTTTTAAACAGTTGTTTCTATAGTTGTTTACAGTTACCACTTAAAAGATTAAGTGTAACTATGAGGTGCTCATAGCTCGTTGCGCTCACTGTTCGGTAAACGAGTAGCGCGTTAAGCAACGTAAAGTGCGGCTGGCCCTTTGATGGGTGACTGCATAGTGGTATTTGACCTGATCATCTCCGTGCTTCGGACGACACGTTAATAGTCGGTCCCGGTTATTACCAAGTTGATAACAGTCGTTAGGTCAAGTCGGATGTCTCTATAATAATAATAAATAATAATAATATGCCACACAAACTACAAACAACGCCATTTAGACCTAAAGTAAACATATAATATAGCGTGTTTTGGGTTCTAGAAATACGGATATATATAATTACTTGAATACTATTTTTTTGTAAATACATACATATACATACATATAAACACCCAGACCAATACAAACAGTTATGTTCATGCACATAAATATTTGCATTGAGCGGAAATCGAACCCGCGACCTCTGCATGGCAATCCGTACATTACCACCGAACCACAGAGGCAGTCATGGTCAACCTGAACGTATCCTGACACTACGATTTGTTTGAGTGTACCTCTAAACATTTTATTTGTAGATACTGTCTCATAGATGTCAAGCCATGTGAAGAAAATGAATGGAGAAGGGTTAACGGTGCCTGCACTAATCTCAAGTACCCCAGCAGGGGCATGATGCGAACACCTACTAGAAGAGTTCTCACGCCTGACTTCAGTCCAAGTAAGCTTACATCATATTACTTATTTGCTTACTGCTTTGCTCCCGTCGCCAGTAGCATGATATTACATAACCTATAACCTTCCTCGGGAACTGGTCTATCATACGCAAAAATATATTTAAATCCACTGGTAGTTCCAGAGATTATCGCGTCCAAACAAACAAACTCTTCCGGTTTATATAATACTATAGATAATGCAGAAATCGAGTATCAGTTTTATCACAAGGTGTGATAAAACTGCTACCACTAAGTTCACAATCAGGAACATTGCTTGTCAAGCATCAAACATGATAAATTTCAAAATTAAAGTAAACGTGCTATAATATACTAGTTGTTATTTGCCCCACCAAACTCTAACATATTTCGGATCGCTAAAAGACAAGGAAGAAGTTAATCTATAATTTTACAGATGTCAACAAATTTAACATTTACATACGAAAACATGAAAAAAGCGCTTTACGTTAGGAGCTAATTTTAAATTATTTAAAATTAGGCTAAAATTTGTCGCCCATGATACAACGCCTAATACCTAGCCTTGAAAGGTCGACAGAGGCAGCATATGCATAGCTTTTCTATCGAATACTGATAGTTTATTGAGTTTGTAAAATTTCACTTGAACCTAAAATGTGCTTTATTCATGTAGCATTAAATTCCAAAATGTAATCTTAATATGACTATATTAATACCTAATATTTGTATTATTATTGAACATTTTCTTGTACAGATTATGACTCAAGAAAAGCTAAAGATGACACAGACTTACCGTTGTCTAGACCAACACGCAACAATTTACTTGCGGATGGAAAAGCTACTGATCTTAAAACCACACAACTACTCTCCTTCTTTCTTGTATTTCAAGTGAATGACATGAATAGTGGACATGATGCTAGTAAGTACAAAATCTATAAGACTGATGAACTTTCCTATTAGTTATTAATAATAAGTACAAAATCTATAGAGTTAAGTGTATTGCCTGTGTCACTATGCATGCTACTTGAAACTGTAACTTACAAAAACTTATAAAAATTGTAATAACCTGGCGATTAAAAAGAGTGGCCTGAGTTTCTTGCCAGTTCTTCTCATGGCTCTACTTCGTCAGCGAACTGGCTGTACGTTAATTTGCTGACATTTTGTAAACTTTGACGTTCATAAGTGTTAATTTAATTGACCTATATGAATAAACATATTTTCATTTCATTTTCATTTTCATTTCATTTCATTTTAATATTATAATTGCGAAATGATCCTGTGGATAAGGTACACGCTTCGTAAACACGAGGTAGTGGGTTCGAATCCGGGCAAGTAGGTACCAATATGATTATTCAAATCATGTACTTTCTAAGTTTATCTTGGACATTTCTGACTGACGGTGAAGAAAACATCGTGAGGAAACCTGGACTTGAAAGTCTAAAATTGCCAATCCGCCTTGAGCAAGCGTGGCGATGAATGCTCATGCCTTCTCTCTATGAGAAGAGGCTTTTGCCATGCTGTGGGACAGTAAGGCAAAGGCCTCTTCTTCTCTTAAAGGTATAGTATAATTGCGAAAGTCTGTGTCGTGTGTGTCTGTTTGTGACTCAGCGCTTAAACGGCTGAACCGATTTTGATAAAAATTGGTATGTAGATAGGTTCGGCCCCGAAAACGGACATAGGCTAGATACTTTTTACCCCGAAAATCGGTCTGGTTTGCGAAGGAGACAAAAGAGATTTTAGGCGCAGAAGAAGCCGTGGAGCGCAGCTAGTGAAGTTAGTACCAGTTCAATTTTGTTTTGATGTAGTACAAAAATCTTATCTCATATAGAGAAAGCATGAGGAAGACCAGAGGACAAGTGGCATAAACGCTAAGAATAGAATAGAATAAAATAGATTAACAAGTGTATGGAATTGACATAAGCTAACGCCAACATTGACATTAGCTTATGTCAATCTTATACATATTTTTATTAGCGTTTATGCCACATGTGTAGGCCTTCAGTAATATCAATAGCTTTTTGCTGGTTTTAGAATGAATGGGCCACATCGATCGTGAAAGTACTACTCTTGCTAAATATCGATATAAAGTATTAGCACCGGTATAGCTATAATCTATTTATTTCTATTTTATTTTATTACCTTTGCTTTTTATTCTGTGAGTGAGGTCACCAGTAGCACAGTAAGTAAACTCAAACTCAAAGCATTTATTTCATTTTGATCATAAAGTATGATGCTTATGAAAAGTCAAAATTACATGAAGTCAGCTAATTAACCTACAGCAAGTTCGCTGACGAGGTAGAGCTGTGAGAAAAACTGGCAAGAAACTCACGCCACTTTTTTTAATCGCCAGATAATTACAGTTTTTTGTATGAGTTAACAATTTTAACACATAAACGCAACCAAAGAACCATGTACGACCATACGACTTTGTGTAGCAAGTGCAAGAACCTGTGTTTTATTTTCATTATTGCTGACTGTGGCAGGCGAGCAAGCAGACCACGTAAATGGTAAGTGGTAACTGTCGCTCATGAACGACTCAGAGTCTCTGGCTACCGAGAAGAGAGTGGGGTAGATGAAGGGATAGAGATAAGTGAGGAAACAGGAAAGGGGGCAAATTGGGCCCCCGGCGCTGTCACTCGCCGAACAAAACGGAGTACGGGTACTACTACTCTTACGACGATCTTCTATGAGAGGGTAGTTCTTCTTTGGTCGAACCGGTCCATTAATACCAGCGTACCTTTTTATCAAAAGTAAAAAGGACACTTTATTAATAATGGGTAGTTTCAGCCTTTTACGAAGTAATGTATTTAAATGTTTCAGTAAACTACATATTTAATACAACAAATTGTTGTAAACCAGAAGGTAAATCAAACTACATTTGTACACCAATTAAAATTCCTAAAAATGATCCAGTTCATCGATTTTCTGGACGACAATGTCAAAACCTTACCAGACCACAGAGTTTTCAATATTTCGGATGCATTAACTTTGGGACAGAATTCAAGCGAGTAAGTATTTATTAATTTTTTTACACTTCATATTATACAAATCATGTAGGTATAGGCATTCTCCAATGATATTTTATTAAATCGAATATCATTGGGCATTCTCTATCAGTATTTGTTCTGGTTTTTCATAAAACCTTAACAATTTTTTTTATATTATTTCTACCAACTGTGTTTCCAAATGTCAACTCATGCCGTATTAGTCGGTGACTTTAATGCAAATTGTAGCGACAGAAATACCTTTAAAAATAACATATCTACAAAAAATTAACTGGCATTTTTATAATTAACAGTAACTAAATACCAATCTAGGTATACTTGATATATATAAAGCGGAAGAATTTGTTAGTTTAAACGCGCTTATCTCTGGAACTACAGTCTTTATTTTTGCATAGCCTAATCCAATGTATCTTCACGCTACTGGCGACGGGAGCATAGCAGTAACCAAAGACGTAGCTTCACGCGGGTAAAACCGCGCTGCGGGAAGCTAGTATAGTATAAAAGTTGAAAAAAAATATGATTTGTTTTTCAAACTAATGAAAATATAAATTTTTTATCTTTGCGCCTTTCTGTCTGAATCTGAATTCTCCATCAATTTTTAATTGTAGTTATTTTTCAGATGGTGTTCGTAACACCAGTGCTTGATTTAAGTACTGTATACGAATATGGTGAACTAGGTATAATAGATAAAATAAGAACATACTCTAAAGGGTTACTTAAAGTTGAGATTGAGAATGATAAAGCATTCCCTCCATCACACCCAAGTGAAGATCCTGTAATAAACAAGTGTATTCTTAACCAACTCCCGAGAGAAAAACGTTGTCATTTGTATAGTAAGTATTACCTACCTTTAATCTATACAATATTATAAATCAAAGGAGTTTGTTTGTTTCAACGAGCTAATCTCTGTAACTACCAGTCGGATTAGAAAAATATTTTTGCGTATAATAGCCCAGTTCTCGAGGAAGGTTATAGGCTATGTAACATCACGCTACTGGCGACTGGAGCAGAGTAGTAAGCAAAGACGTGGGTGATACCAGAGAAGCTAGTATTATTATAAACTTAATATTATTAAAGTTTTATTGAGTCTTTGTGTTGTTAAGCGCGAATGAGTACCTTCATACTATTAATTTTGTAATTACATTTAGTAATTTTCTGTTTTATTTTTTAAATTTATCTAAAGGCGCATAAAGTTTTACAGTTTATAACGGTCAAATTAAACAGAAAATTATATTTTATTAAATTACTAGCTTGCCGTGGTGCGGTTCCACTCGCGTTTTTGCTTACTGCTCTGTTCCAGTCGCCATTAACGTGATGTTACATAACCTTCCTCGAGAAAGGCTATCACGCAAAAAGAATTTTCAAATCCGTCTGGTAGTTCTAGAGATTAGCGCGTTCAAACAAACAAACTCTTCCGCTTTATCTAATAGTATAGATTTAATAAAATATAATTTTTCTGTTAAATTAACTATAGTAAATGCCCAATAATGTGAAAAATGTATAATCTGCATAATGTAAAATTTAATATGTATTTTATTATTGTAGCATCCAACACCGTTGTTGGGACCAATATCCTGACTATATTGTTCTACAGACAGCATAATTATATATCAAAGAAACTAGACCAAATGAATCCTTGCTGGAGTGATGACCGACTATTTTATACCGCGAAGGACATCAACATCGCCATCTATGCTCAAATATACTACTGTGAGGTGCTGCCAATATTATTGGGTAAATATTCTTTCTGTTCATAGTTCAACAGTAATAGCTTCAATTCAATCTAGAATCAATAACCACTTTTTGGAACATGATTTGAATAATCACGGTAGTAGATCCACGCTGGTTTCAGCATGAATGGGTCGGATCGACCGGGTAAGTGCTATCCTCTCACAGATAATCGACATAAGAGTAATAGTTCCTTACTATTGCGTTTCGGTGAGTGAGAGTGCCGGAGGTCCAATTTTACCCTTTTCTTCTTCCTCACCTACCTAACTCCCTTCATAGTCGGCTGCGGCTTCGCAGAGTCCCTAACATTGCAGGAGCAATGCTACGGACTCTAAGTCATCCATGAGCGACAGTTACTACTTACCATCACGTGGTTTGCTCATCTTACACTGCCGGCAATAAAAAAAAATAACTTCTGTGAAGGTCGTAAGACGTGATAACGAAATAACAATATCAGCTGGATGGCGCCTGGAAGCTGTAGTTCTTTCAATAGAAGCGTAAAGAAGCATTTTACTAAGCTACTGCTGTTTAAAGTTCTCTATATAAAGATATAATCAATATCAGCGATAGGAAACTGAATTATATGGGTACATATCACTTGTTCAGAGGTGCAATTAATTTCTATTGTTACAATTTCTTGGTTACGTTTATTATTGTTACAATGTTATTACAGACATGAGACATAGTGTCAACAGGCCTTTCTATACACAAATTTTTATCCAAGATTTCTGAAAATCTCGATTTTCATTCGACGCTAAAGCGCTGTCAATAAAAGACATAATGTAAAATCCATTCGGCGCTGAATGATTTAATGTTTAAAATCGGGTTTTTAAATAGATAGCGGTTTAAAGAAAGCTACTGTTATAAACAGTATGTCTCTCGGAGCTAAACTGAGATTAAAGCATTTTTTGTCTTAACATTTATTTTTAAATTCGCAGGTCGTAATAATTTGATCAAGGAAGGTTTAGCTTGTCCTGAAGGATTCAGAGACATGTACGACGAGAATGAAGTACCGGAAGTATCTGATGAATACGTTTATATCAACAGATGGTTTCATACCATTCAGAATGCAGATATCAAGTATGTTCTTACTTTTCTTAACCTTATGACTATGATCATACCTATGTCAGCTAAATTTCGTATCATTTTCTTTGAAAGTGCAATTATTTTCTAACTTTTGTGTTAAGTCTTATGAACTGTATTTTAAGTTTATTTTCAAAATAGAATATTTGGAGTAAATGCTTAAATAATATTTAAGCATTTATCTATAATTATTTCAATACATAAACTCCAACATAATTATGTTTTAAGTATATATATTTATTCATTTGGGATAATTGCATTAATATTATTAACCTACAGCCAGTACGCTGACGTAGAGTAGGGCCATGAGAAGTACTAGCAAGAAACTCAGGCCACTCTTTTTAATCGTTAGGTTATTACATTTTTTGTAAGTTACAATTGCAAGTAGCATGCAAAGTGACGCAGCCAATACACAAATTCACATTCTTTCTTCGATAAATTATTTATCTTCGGTGTTTGTAATAGTCACTACGGTTTTCTAGTTTGCCCCATGCATGTGTTCAAAATGATGATAAAAATCAGTTATTTGAACGTTGTTCAATATTTTCAGATTATATGACGAAGATGGATATTTCCTAAACAGTATGGTTATCACAAATGTTACCCTTAGAACAGGATGGCTTCCATTAGACAACAATATGGATAGACTATTCCAAGGTACTTTTAGACACCCTGGTGCCAAAGTCGACCATATTATTGATCCTGAAGTAAGTGTCTTAGCTTATTAATAATAATAATAATAATAATAATATGTGGACACAATCACACATCGTCACCTAGTCCCAAGCTAAGCAGAGCTTGTGTTATGGGTACTAGATAATTGAAATATAATACATATACGTACTTTTTTTTTGTATATACTCGTACATACTTAATATACATAGAAAACACCCAAACTGAAGACAAATACAATTGTTCATCACACAAATATTTGCCTTCCGCGGAAATCGAACCCACGACACCCGGCGTCGCAATCAGTTACACTAACCACTAGACCAACGGTGCAGTCAATAAAATTAACTTTATAGAATACTTAACAATGCAATTTAAGTAGAAGTAGTAGGTCCATACTGATTTCAGCACGAATAGGCTGGATCGACCGAGGAAGTGCTTTCCTCTCATAGAAGAGCGACGTAAGAATATTAGTTTTCATGCTAATGTGCTTCGCTCGGTGAGTGAGAACGCCGGTAGCCCAAATACCCCCTCGGTCCTCTTCCGTTTCCCTTTCCTTCCTCATCCCCTTCTTCGTGGTCGGCATGGTCGGCTTAGCATTATTACCTCTGCGATGCTTCGAAAACACAGCCATCTCTATAGGTTACGGTTACCACTTACCATCAGGTGGACCGTATGCTTGTCATATCTATATATATATCAAAGTTATTTACAAAAAATGCCATCACGTCAAAATAGATTTTCAATATTGCTACATACGATGAAAGAAAACGTTGTGTATAAATATTGAGACTGAACTAAAATTGCCATTCCAAATTAAGGGAGCGATGTGGTCAAGGCCTATTCTTTGTATAAGTAGACGCTTCTGTCGTAAGGAGAAGTAATAATCGGACTAGAACTCTGGGAGATGTCTTTTCATCAAATCATACCGTTCATGGCTCGTTTTGTATTTTTGCCTGATTATCGAAGTCAAGGAGTGTAATGTTTTCGAGCCTATGTATCTATGTATGTATGTACATAGGTCTATTTCTTTGGCACGCTCTACAGCTTAAATGGCCTAATGGGTCTTTTAGTAGTTGAAATTAGATTCGTAATAATTGTAGGAGCGGCATAGGGTTAATATTGCAATGTAGCGTCAGCACGAAAAAAAATGTTTTTTAATATTTATAATATTATTTCTCTGTTGTATTTCTGAAGATTCCCAAGGTGTTAAATATTTCTGCAGATATGTAAAAAAAAACTACTGAAAGTTGGTTATTATATTTAAATGTATACTTAGCGATTGTGCGTGTCACTTAAATAGTCCAAAAAGTTAAATTTTTCTTTAGTAAAAGATTTTTTGGTTTTTAATGATAAACAAAGAAATTCAAATTTCAGTTGGGACAAGATATTTTGCAAGGTATCAACTTTGCGTCGGATATAGCTACAAATGATTTAGAGAAAGGAAGATTGTTTGGATTCCCACCGTACGTTAAGTACAGAGAGTTCTGCGCTAAGAAACCTTACAAAACTTTTGCTAGCTTAAGCGATGTTATGAAAGAAGAGGTATATTAATTTACTTTGATCATTTTTACTATTTTGTTAAATTTAGTTTAATAATTATGACAAAGGTAATTAAACTTTTAATAAGTTCGAAAACGTATTATTACTTTCATCAACCGCAGTAAGTCTACTGCTGCATGTAGGTATTTCCAAAACATAATTGCGGCACAGAACTGGACAAGGTGAAGCTTGTGCTTTAGTTCAATCAGTTCTGTGCAGAAATTTATGGATTAAAAAGTTAAATTATATCGCACGCTCATTGAAAAAAGTTTGTAACATAAATTAATTAGGTACTCACGTTGTTGTCGGCAATTTTGATCTTGTGAAATTATTGTTCAATGATATTTTTAAATTTAGAATTTTTCTCCATTGATTGTATTCTCTATGATTGCAGAGGATACATCGTTTAACACAATTATACGACAACGTAGAGGACGTAGATTTAATGGCAGGGGTTTGGAGTGAAAATAGGATACATGGTGGAATGGTTCCTTATACTGTGTACTGCCTGTTAGTGGAGCAGGTGAAACGAACAATTGCTATGGATAGACACTGGTATGAGAGGCCTAATAGACCACATGCTTTTACTTTGGGTTAGTATATTTTTGTACCTACCTTAAATTTTTCGTAAACGAAAAATTGAAAGAAATTTGAAACTGATAGTGTATTGCTAAGTAAGATGGGCACCTATGTTGGGGTCAAATTTACAACTTTTATCCTGGGGGCGAATATTAGAGAACCAGTATGTTTCCAGAATCGACTACTTTTACCTGACCGCTTAAAGTAGTCGATTCTTGCTGGTTTCAACATCAATGGATCGAATAGTGGTTATATGAATTTTATTTAATGAATCATATACTTTTTAATTCACTAATATTCAAAAATATTTCAGCGATAGGTGTCAAATATTACAACCGATGTCATGATAGATATGTGTAAGCTAAAGCAGTTTATGGAACCTTTTAATTTGTACAACACTTCACTGTGATACTAATCACAGTATCCTTATCATTAATAGATATAAGGCTAAGAACAAAGAACGATGGTGAGATGACTGATGAGAGCGCCGAAGGCCCAAGTTTCCTCTTTCCTCACCTCCCTCATTCCCAGCCGCCATAGTGGAGACCACCATACCAGCAGTTTAAGACGATGGCTTTTAGTATAGTGGCCGCCACTTCTGGATTCCACTGACTGCTTACCATCAGGCGGAGTGGAGTCACTTTGGTAGGCTATATAATATAAAAAAATAAAAAAATATGATGCGTCATTAAAACCGCCTCATGTAAACTCGGCGTCCTGAACAGGATGAGGCGGTACTTCACGCCCGAGCAGCTCTGTCATCTTTATAAGACACAGGTTCGTTCCTGCGTGGAGTACTGCTCTCATCTTTGCGATGGCTCCGCACAGTACTTACTGGATGCACTCGATAGGTTGCAGCGGCGAGCAGTACGTATCATCGAAAGCCTGGCGGCCACTAAGAGTCTTAAGCCTTATTTTTTTTAATAAAATTTTCTTTAAATTTCAGATCAACTAAAAGCTATCAGGAAAGCTACAATTGCTGGTGTAATGTGTACTAACGCTGATGGAGTGACTAAGATACAACGGAATGCTTTTAAAACAATCTCACCTGAGTAAGATTTTTTTTTTATTGTCTACTAATCCGCTAATATTCTATTACAGGCTTCTCTAATCCAGAGAAGAAGTAAACATTGATTAGTACATTTGTTCAAGCAGATTGACATTTTTTCATAAGTTTTGGTTTTTTATTATGGTTTCCATAATCTTAAGTAACCCAGTCAAGTAATCTAAGGTTAATAATTTGAAATAATACCTAAAGTAAAATATGTATCTAGTTACATAAAAGATTTATTATTCAGTTTACAACTTTTTATTTAAACTATAACTAACAGTATTGATTAATATCTGCTTTTTTTTCAGCAATCCATTGACAGATTGCAAATCTTCTAAAATAGGGAATGTAGACTTCACTGCTTGGCAAGATCCACAATGCAATAAATAAATAAACTATATCAATTTAATAAATCATAACTACAACAGATTTAAATTTGTGTTTTTCTTTGCGCTTATTGCCAACATCCTGTGTAACGCAATAAACTATCATCCTTTGTACGACCCGGTTCCTAACACAAAATAAATGCTTCGTATTCCCTAAACTGCAAGAACATTAAAAGCGAAAACAACATTTTAAATTATTTTTATAGTAGGTACTAAACATCAGTTTGAATTGTTGCCATGAAAAACTTTTGTTCTTTTATTGTAAAGTTTTTATATTTTGCTGTCCCAGAAAGCTCACATTGACTGCATTGTCATAACCAGCCATAAAGTCTACCTGCATGCAAGCATTACTGCGCTCATAGCACTATGCAGGTGGGACATCGTTTCACGTGCACCACACAAACAGCTTAAGGTTACAATCTGCAAAAAACCGCTTGAAAATGTTTTTCTTATGCCTGACGACCTGAATCCGTAGTCTATTTAGAGATTTCTAAAAATATACCTTTATAATATTATACATGATTACATCAACAGCCTGAAAATACCCACTGATGAATAATCCTCTACAGTAACGAAATGTTTGCCATATGTAGTCATTACGCCTTTCAGGCAGATTAGTGACCGCAATTTGATAAAATAAATAAATAAAATGATATTTATTATCAGCTTTTTACAAAAAACTTATTATCTACTTACACTTATATATTACATTCTAAAATCAAAATATGTTTGAACAAAAATGATAGTCAATAATTATTTTGTTTACAAACTAGATTATGTTAACCAAGTAACCGATCGTGACCGTAGATCAACCTGACCACGTTTAGTATTCCCACGTTTCAGTGCAACAAAATAGTATGCTGAAGTTTGACTTATAAAATGATTCCAGTACCATAACAATTAATATAAGAATAACAAAAAAAAATACTAAAATGACTTTCAATTATTTATTATTGTAACGTCTCGTGTTGCATTCGCGTCGCGACGAAGTTGTATCGCGGGGTCCTCGGTACGTCGCTACAAAGCAGTGGCGTGCACTCCATATAGGCAGAAAGGCGCTGCCTACCTTATTAATTGCTTATAATCACAATTTTATTAATATAATTAAATAATGCCTACCCTGTTAAAATCTATAATGCCGACCCTGTCATAAAAATATTTGTGCACGCAACTGCTACAAAGATACCTCGCTCGCTCCCCGCTGCCCGCGCTCGGTCAGCCAGCGCCCGCACCTAGTTTAGACCGCCTCGCGCACGCTGCGATCGTGCGATAGACGCCATTAAAACGTTGCTGTAGTGACTAATTTTGTCTACCCCGTGACTGTATAATTTTGTAATCCTTTATGGAATAAACGTGCGATATCAACCACCTGTTGTTTCCGTCGAAATCCATTACATTATTTATATTTTACTTTCTTCCAAACGGTGCTGTCTCATTTGCACAGCACGTTTATTAGGCCTACCGATATTAAATACTAGCTTGCCGCGGCTAGGTTTTACCCGCTTTTTGCTTACTGCTCTTTTCAGTGCCAGTAGCGTGATGTTACCTAACCTTCCTCGAGAACTGGGCTATCTTACGAAAAAATAATTTTTCAAATCCGACTGGTAGTTCCAGAGATTAGCGCGTTCAAACAAACATACAAACAAACAAAAAAACTCTACCTTCAAATATATAAATAATAGTATAGATATTAACAATAAACAATAACTTCCCACTTAAAGTTTAAAAACCGACTTCAAAACAATACCTTTATGTTCAATCCTTAACTAAAAAGTAGAAAATAATATTTTAATTACTTCAAAGCAAAGAACATTGAAAAGGAATCGACGAAATCATTGATACCTATACAATACTTTACTATTTACAATTTATAATCAGTTATTTTGTGGTCGGTGCCAGCCAAGAAGGATCATGATTTTAATAAATATAACCTACTAGCAAAAATAACCTAATAGATTCATTTATTGATATATGGATGTAAAATAAAGATTTAATAAGAAATTACAAGAAATCGAACGGAAGCTGAAGTGTGCATCAAATTCTTTATGTATTTAGACACAACTATCAATGACGTCTGCTTTCACGCGTCTGAAACGTTTGTAGTGCACACAAGTTTAACCTCCGGGCGTACCATTGCCGCCCCGTGCATTTCGAAAGTTTGTTGCAAAGTCAGAATTAAAGATCCTTCTTGTCTGGCACCGACTTCAAAATAACTAAAAATAATTTTATTTCATACATTAGCCTACCAAAGTGACTCCACTCCACCTAGTGGTAAGGATTCAATGAAATCTAAAAGTTCTTAAGTAGTCATCGTCTGAAACAGCTGGTATAGTGACCTCCACTATGGTGGCTTAATGCTAGATGCTTTTTCACGCCCCGCTTCAAAGACCCAGGATCAATATTAGATGGGATTATATTCTTTATGTCTATGGTTATAACTCTTTATGAATAACATAGCAAAAACTTGTGTCTTCTGTAATTAAGCCATAAAGACCTAATAGTAAGGCACCACCCGCTTTGTATGCAAAACTTTTCGAAACCGGGCAAGTAATAATGTGACTTTTCAAATTTATATTTTACTAGCTGTAGACCGCAACTTTGCCCGCGTGAATGTCGGTTATATCACGTTTTTCAGACAAACTTTCATCTCCTATTTCAACCCCTTTAAGTCATTTATCGGGATAAAAGATGTAACCTATGTTATTCCCCAAGGTCTGTTCTATCTCTATACCAAATTTCTTCGAAATCAGTTTAATGGTTTAGGCGTGAAAACGTAACAGAAAGACAGACGGTTAGAGTTACTTTCGCATTTATAAAATTATAAATATAAATATAATACAGTATGAATTTTAGAAATCCATACAATATTATATTCATCTTAGACATTATCATCGTGAAGAAACCTTTATAAAATTCAGTCTTCTTAAACCTTTGTATGTTGTGTAGGTAAACAAGGCAATGAGAGAGAAAACCGCATACAAATCTATTGGATGGTTCTCGAGAAGTAACTTCCTTTTATGCTATGTGTATAATGTCGGCACGCGTGCCTCTTTTGCCGTTGTTTTATTCTGATATATTTTTGTGAAATGTAAGGTGTGTGATTTTAATGTTGTATTACATAATTATTTAGTATATACACCGAATACATACATACATAGTTTTAGTAATTTTTCCGAAGAGGAAAGCCGAGTTGTTTAACACGCGGAGATCGAACCTGAGACCATCGCGTGGTAATCCTCACACAGTACCAGCGAACCACAGAGGCAGTCTGTATTTATGTTTATGTCATATAGTGTCTGTGCATATTTCATATAATATTTTATACTAGCTGCCCGCAGCGCGGTTTTACCCTTGTCTTGCTTGCTGTTCTGATCCCGTCGCCAGTAGCGTGATGTTACATAGCCTTCCTCGAGAATTGGCAATAAGAATGTTTTAGAGCAGACTGGTAGTTCCAGAGATTAGCGCGTTCAAACAAACAAACAAATAAACAAACTCTTTCGTTTCATATAATGGTATAGATAATATATAGATGACTTTTATTTACGAAGAACCAACAAGGTTTTATCTACGTGGTTATCATTAGACCTTCAGAACGTATCATATAGTTACTCCAACGCTAAAATAAATAATTAAATGTTAAAAACTAGGCAATTTCAAAAATGAAAAAATAGTATAACTATCTGTTGCCTGTTGGCTGGAATAAGAATATTGCCTGCCTGATCTTACGGGAAACGTACATTGTATCAGTGATAATCAGAATAATCCATCTCTATGGTGAATCTCATTTAAATCTATTCACCCGCTACCACTAAAACTGGCGAAATTTCACACACCATTTTTCCCACTTAATAAGGTAGTTTCTAAATATAAATAATCTCAGGGGATCAGATCTGGGGGATCAGACCGGAATAACTTAAAAAAATGTTATCTAACTGATTTTAGTAAAAAGTATAATTACGAGATTTCCATTTAGAATCTACATCCCACACGTCAACATCCTTGTGAGCCAAATCCAAATACTTGATCCGTTTATCTTTTTCTGATTTTACGAGATTGTGTGGAATGGTGACATCGATGATCATTGCAAGGCGCTCTTATCGATCGATCACCACTATATCAGCTTTATGGGCAAAATAGTCCTATCAGTGATGATAGATAAATCCCAATATATTGACCAGTTGCGAGAACTGGGTCGGGCACATAGGTACCTCAAATACTACAAGCCTGTACTTACTTATTATTATTATTATTTTGTGTGTGTTTTTTTCATTATTATTATTATGTAAATGACGAAATCCTTGATAGACAGATTCTAGATGAAACTATTGAATTCAAAGATGTATATCTTTCAATTCAATAGTTTTAAAATATTCAGTCTTATTGTTTGATTTTGTGTTCTTTTTTAAACGAGTTTATTGCAATCTTGTAGTTATACAAATGCAAAAATTAAAGTACTAGCTTTTGCCTGCAACTTTGTCCGCAATGCCGCATAGAAGTTGAAAATGGTTGTAATAAAATATTTTATTTGGTTTTCTACGTTTTAAAGTTAGTTAAATAACATATAATTTTTTTTTGTTTAAATGTTTGAATACATATATTATAAACTATAACAATCTTCGTTTCGTTTTTTATTAATTTTATACATGAAAATAAATTAACATTAATGTTTTGTCTCATTAAATATTAAAAATTAAAACATAGTCAGTGTTCTACTAAAGAATATCCATTTTTCCTATCGAAATTGGCAGAGAATAATCGGCAATTAAAAAACAACGTTTTAAAAATAGTCTAACTCTACATCCAATCTTGAAGCAGTAGGAAAACAGGAATTACCTGTGCACCGTGGGTGAGTAAAGCCGGTGCACAGGTAGCGAACCATTTTTAATAAATTTCTAATACATAAACTGGGAACTCTTTTTCAGATAGAGTTTACTACACCAGTAATTGATTTAAGCCATGTGTATGGTGACCAATTCAGTGTGTAGAATGAAATAAGGACATATTCTAAAGGCTCGTTCAAAATTTAATTAGAAAACTGTAAATAATTTCCGTCATCAAACCCGATTTTAGATCCTAGAATAAACAAATGTCTACCGCAAATAACTACCGCGAGAGAAACGTTGTCATCTGCACAGTGAGTATTATAATAAGTTTAATAAACAGCCTTATTTAGTGGTATACCTACTATTAACTAGACTACTTCGGTAGTGGTACTGTGTACGTATTACCACACAGAGGTCTCGGGTTTGAGCCCCCGGGTCGGTTAATGTTCTTAACCGACCCGGGGGTCTGTTAAGACCATTAACCGACCCCTTCTTTCTTCTTCGGCTTTTTGTCGAGAAATTCTTAGTATTAACTCGGAGTCTGGAAGTGTGCCCAACACAACGTGTTGGGTGTACACAAGTGTGCCCAATGACAACAGGATAGCCCCCTGTAACATGGGGTGGTTAAACACCTCTACCTATCCCTTCGGGGATAAAAAGGCATGGAGTTATGTATGTATGTATACCTACTATTGTATTGGTCATTGACAGATGAAGCACAATTACCATTATTGCGCTTACTTCACACCAGTATTATAAAATAACAGTTTTAACAATGCCAAATCGAAATGTCTGAATTATCCTACTATCTATGTGCTTTGATCTTTATGTGCCACTTTAGTCGACTCTGCGAGCTACTCGTATAATTATAATTATCATCTCGCAAATTTCTATGTTATAAATACGATCTCGCAGGCCGACATCTAACATAGCTAATTCTCATCCGATCAAGTTTGTGTCCACTACGAACTTAAATGCAGCGTTGTAGTCCCGGTGGACTGACGATTTAATAAAAGTAGTGGGTAACTATGACATGTCCTTCTTCAAACGAGGTTTAAAGAGAGCATTAATATCACGGTAGGCAGCGGCTTCGCAGAGCCCCTGGCATTGCAGAAGTCTATGAGCGACAGTTTCCACTTACCATCAGGTGGGCTGTTGGCTCGTCTGCCACTATAGGCAATAAAAAAAAAAAAAAAAAACCCAACTGGTACTTCACATGAGATTTAACAGGTGATTAGTTAATTTTTCGTTGATCAGCCTTTCAGAAATTGGGGGTAAGACATTTCTTTGTACAAACAAGACTTAAATAAATTAAATACACAGTAAGTAATGGCTGAGCTACTGGTATTGAATAAACTCACGAACAATGCTTGTTTACTACTTATATTTCTTGCCATCACGTAGGCCGCTGGATAGCCTGCCACAGTACGTAACAAAATAAAACAATGATTAAGTAGGGAAAATAATATAATAACATTATAAAGGCTTATGACGTTTTTCCGTGTGAATAATTTGTTAGCAAAGCTTTATCCAAAATAAAACCACTATATTTTGAAATATTAGCTATTGTTAATGAATATAATGTTAAAAATCAAGTTAAAGAAAACATTTGAACACGATAATTATGTCATAAAACATGTTCCAAACATAGAATGATTTGTAGTTTTCTCATAAACATAATTGTTTTGAATAAACTGCTTAAAAATGAAAATAACAGATTTAATTAATGTAATAAATATAAATATACATTAAAAAAATTGAAAGAAATCAGTTAAGCTTTCGTCTCCACTTCACACATATGGACAATATCCGTATAACCGCATTTACTGACTGACTCGCTTATGTAAGTCGATCAGAGACGGCTTGTCGGAGATATCTTATTAGAAGTATAGTTCCAGCAGAATTGAAAAAAGATAGCTTACGTCGTTTTTCACGCTGACGATGCCATACTACTTTTGAAACCAAACCTACAATAGTTATTTATTTACATCAGAAACTAAGAAGGGCCGAGGATACTCCCCTGAGGCACACCATAATCAATTAACGATTTAAAGTTATCCCCGACATGGAATGAAGATAAGCAGGATTACCTACAATTTTGACTACTTAAACACTGTCCGAATAAATCTCAATCCGTCGGGAGTCAATACCAAAGACAAGTCTGCCAGTATTCGATTTTATAAGTGGCAACGTAATAATAGCTTCGGGTTCTCAAATTAGTATTTAAACTCAAGATATTTAAACTTTGATTTGTTGCCAACTATCAGCAAAATTTACATATTTCAGACATATTTATTATATGAAGGAAATAAATTATTGCTTACATGATTAGATTAGCTCTTACACAACTTTTTACTAGGTATATATTCAAAAAGCTATCTAAATATAGACATTCATACTGTAATTGTATTAATGGAAACATCTTAGTAACTAACTAACATCAAAGTGAAAATTTTGTACAATACATAATACGTGGGTGAGTATTTGTAATAAACTTCTTTTACAGCTGCTTAGTTATATAAGCACTATTATGTACTTAAATTATGATTAGGCATTAACATACTTATAAATTACCTTATACTTAAATAAAATATTAAAAACAAGATGTCTGCTCTTGCTTCACTTCAGCGTCAAAAGTTTAATTCAGTCTTACAACAAACGCCTACGGAAAATATCATAGCAATAGTGACTTATTGCATCATTCAGATTTACAAAGGCGCTTGAAATATTAAAATTTTGAAAATAACTGAAAAAATATGTTCGACATAATAAAATCTGCTATCCGTTCTTTTTTTTAGATTAAGTCATTACTCACACTTATTCAGCTCTATTCAGCTTATATAGAAAAAGTATATAGAAAACAACGATTTTGTATGGAGACGCGTAAGCGTTTTTTCAGCTTTCTGCATGCGTACAATAAGTCCCTAAATCGGAACACACATACAAACAAACATACAAAAAATTCAAATCTTATATCTTTATAATATTAATTAGTTTAGACACAACAGTATATTGTCGTTTGAGCCTAATTCAGGCCTCAGAGCAAAGGTAATATCGCATACAGAGACGGCATGCACATTGATCACTACGTTTGTTCAAGTCGCATTGATGAGTTTCAATTTAAATTTTTGGAACATTACTTTAATATTAACGAAATTTCATTATTTGTTGATTTTATTATTTCAGCAGCCATTTTGCTGTAGTCGATGTTGTCATGTCAAACAAAATGTTGCCCTTATTAATACTGAGTGTGTATATTTGCGGACTGGATGCTGTGATTTACGATAGCTATTCTGGAAATCCTTCAAACAAAAATCAAATTAAGCTGTTTGAGGAGAGAAATAATGCACAGTAAGTAGCTTTAGTTGCGTTATGCTTTTGTGTTTTGAAAGAAATTGTTTGTCAATTTATGTGCACTTTTTATTTTTCCATATACCTTACTTGTAGATACTGTCTCATAGACGTGAAGCCGTGCGTTGAAAATGAGTGGAGAAGGATTGACGCTTCTTGTACTAATCTTAAATATCCTAGCAGAGGTATGGCCCGAACACCCACTAGAAGACTTCTTACACCTGAGTTCAGTCCAAGTAAGTTTGTATTACTACACTATTAATGGAAGTGTTAAAAGAACCTACAAGTTCATAGGCTATATTTTGTTTTTATTTAAATCATCAAAATATAAGTCACCGTTGTAAAAATTCTAGGAAAAATTACCTACTATTCATAAATCCGATATATGTAGGATAAAACTGTAAAAAACATTTGCTTTTGACAATATTTTTATCATAAAGACGTCGTGACTTGCAGAGGGAATCTGTAAAAAATAAATAAGAAGTCTGTTGAACCGGAAATCAACATCAAATACGAGGTTAAACTTAACTTAACGACTGGTAAAAATTAAAAATAGGCTACATCATGTACGTCTTCAGTTTTATGAAGTAAAAAAAATAATATTTAAAAAATCGGGTATGAGACGTTTAGAGAAGCTTATCACTATAAAGACAAAGCAAGACTTTTTGTTGTATTTTTCGTTACAGATTACGAGCCGAGAAAAACTATACATAATAAAGAACTACCCTTGTCTAGATTTGCTCGCACCGAAATGCTGCAAGATGGAAAAGCCTCTGATCTTAAACACACACAGCTACTTGCGTTCTACCTTTTATTTTATACCAACGATGTGAATTCAATTCATGATATATGTAAGTATTCAATAAAAAAAAATACACAAATCTAATCTGATCGCAATTTTAGACGTTTTAAGATTATCAAGCACTTTTTATATAATTATGGTCTTTTCCAAAAAGAATCTCAGTTTAAAGATCGAATATAGAAAGCGTCTGTAAAAAAATAGCTGATATAATAGTTAATAATCATAATTATGTTTCAGTAAACTATGTATTCAATACGACTAACTGTTGTACACCAGAAGGTAAATCGAACTATATTTGCGCGCCACCTAAGATTCCAGAAGACGATCCATATCATCGGTTTACTGGAGTGAGATGTCAGAATCTCACCAGACCACAAAGTTTTCAATACTTCGGTTGTGCTGATTTTGGTACTACTGATTTTGCTCGAGTAAGAATATATATTACGTATTCGTTTCAAACCACTTACTTTTTTATTACTTACATTCTTCAATAAAATCTTATTATTTTATTTTTTTAAATACCATTGTTTTCCAGATAGTATATAATACGCCAGTGTTTGATTTGAGCATAGCATATGGCACATATGCAATAGATGAAATAAGAACATTTGCTAAAGGTTTAATTAAAATGGACATAGATGACGGTAAGGAATTCCCTCCAGCAAACCCAAACACTAATCCTTTTACAAACAAATGCCTCCTTAATCGACTGCCAGACGAAAAACGTTGTCACCTTTATTGTAAGTATGCATAAAATACAATTTAACACGTACAATTATAACGATATCTGTATTAATAATTTTGTTTTTAATTTTGCCGCAGTATCGAATGGCGTTCTCGGTTCGAACGTGGTAATGATATTGTTCTACAGACAACATAACTATATAGCAAAACAACTAGCTCGATTGAATCCTTGCTGGAGCGATGACCGTATATTTTATACTGCAAGAGACATCAACATCGCTATCTTTAACCAGATAACCTACTGTGAAATGCTGCCTACTATATTTGGTAAGTATTGTAATAAGCAAAAATGAGTTGGATCTTATGGGAAAGCCTTATTAGGTATCTCCTCGATGCCATTCTTCTCTTCCCTGATAGGGAACCTTCTTTTCATGGTCTGGAACAGCTTGCTTTGATTGATACTTAGAAAAAACGGTGTCATGTCGTTATTTACTCGTACTGCTTATCATAAATTACGTTACCTGCTTGCCACCTAAATGCAACAAAAAATAAGAAATTAATTTATTTTAGACGTGATTAACGCAAGATCACCTTGTCCCTCGTATTTAAGTTTTAAGCTTTCTATTGTTTCTGGTTTATTAGCTTGTAAAATATTAAGTAAAATATATTTTATTCTCCGATATTAGCAACTTTATTGTCATCCTAAAAACAAATTTGACTTTCGCCACAGGTAAAGATAACATGAACAGGGGCGGTATGTCTTGTATCGAAGGATTCAGAGATATGTACAACGACTCAATAGTACCCCAGATGTCTGATGAGTTTATTTATGTACATCGTTGGTTCCACAACATCCAGGAGGTTGATCTCAAGTATGTTGTGTTTTATTGACTTGTACCATTTTTAATAGTTAGGTCCCTAATTACTCATATTTCATTCTGCTTGTTTTGTGGCGTCATCTATCTAGCAATGGTGACGCACAGAGAAAATCAAAGCGAAGATGGTGACTATGAGTTTACAGCATAGAAAACATAGATAGCGCTAATAACAACTTAAGTCCCCTTCTATACAAGATGTATGGAGGCCTGAATCGCGATATCAACATTCTCACACCAAATAACCATATCTACAAGTCCCGACTACTGACTGTCGGGCAGGAACCCGCCAGGCACGATCACCTATCCTGGTCGGAATATCCTCCCTTTAGTTGGAGGTATATGGTGTGATACCTATACAGTTTCAATGACGACTGTGGTTTGGTGGAACTTTATTGGGATTGGTCACGGTTTGATTCCCGCTCAGTGCAAATATTTTTATGCATGAACATGAATATTTACATTTGTCTGGGTGTTTCTATTTATCGTTTCTTGTTGATTTAAAATTAACTTCAATCATTGGTAAACAAAATTTATTTCATATTTTTCTATGTTAAGTAATTTTTTAACAGGTTATACGATGACGACGGAAACTACCTCAACAAGGTGCCAGTGTTGAATTATACAGCTAGAACTGGATGGCTAGCCCTAGATAACAACTTAAATAAAATATATCAGGGCAGTTTTAGACAGAATGGTGGTAAAGCCGATCACACTATACATCCATCTGTAAGTATCAAACTTTTTGGCCCAACTGCCGAGGTCAAGGAGGGTAATGTTTTTCGAGCGTGTGTATGTATGTATATATTTATGTACGGGGTATGTATGTATATTTCTTTGGCACGCTCTACAGCTCTAATGGCTTAATGGACTTTTACATATGAGGTGTCATTAGATTCGTATTGATTGCAGTAGTAACATAGGGTATATAAAATTTCAATGTAGCGTCGACACTAAAAAAGTATTCAATTTGTTTTAGGCAGTCGGGCTTTTTATTTTGCTTGTTTGTGTGTCCAGTAGTGGTGAACACTATCCCAAAAGCTATTGTGTCAAACTGCTCGACATGGTGGCCGCTACTATGATGGCTTTTAAATATACTTTTATCATCAACAGCAATATGAAGTACAGGGCGTTTACCACCATTTCTTATAGCAGTATTATTTTAATGTTGCTTTTGTTTTTCGTCTTCTTTTGTATGTTGATGTTCCTTTAAAAACAAGAATGCCAAGTAAGGTTTTAATAAGATTAGGGCCCCAAAACCGTTTGGTTTAAGACACAACCCCAGGTTTTTGTGTTTATCACTTAATCATCATGCCTTTTTGCCGATTATTGTAAATCATCACAATTTCAGGTAGGACAAAATATTCTTTACTCCGCCCAATTTGCTTTTGATGTAACGACGGCTGATTTGGAAAAAGGGAGATTGTTTGGTTTTGCACCGTACGTGAAGTACAGACAGTTATGTGCTGGGAAGCCTTATACAACTTTCGATAGCTTAAGCGATGTTATGTCTGAAGAGGTAAGTTTGCTTTGTTATCTGTTGAATTACTTTACATATTATTACTGATTCTGTTGCGTTAAATAATTTCTTCTACGCTAGGGTTGTGGCTTGTACTTTTTCTTAGATGTTTTACTAAAAGGATACATTATGGCGTTCTTCAAGAAACATGTTAAGTTTTGAATGTTGTGTAACTGTAACAGGCAGGCCATGTCCTTGTTTGCTACCATAAAATAATAAAATATATAAATACTAGCTTCTCGCGATGCGGTTACATCCGCGTCTTTGCTTATTGCCCTGATCTTGTCGCCTTAGCGTGATATTGTATAGCCTAACCTTCCTCAAGAACTGGGCTATCCGACTGGTAGTTTCAGAGATTAGGTCATTCAAACAAACAAACAAACTCTTCCGCTTTATATACCTAATAGTATAGAATTTTTTTTTAAATATATAGATACTTTCAAATCTTTTTCTATTATTGATATAAGCTACAATCTTTTGGAAACTCTAGAACGTTAATAATATTTCAGAGAATATATCGATTGGCGCAAATATACGACAATGTAGAAGATGTAGACCTAATGACAGGTATTTGGGGCGAAGAGAGAATGCCTGGTAGTATGGTTCCTTATACTGTGCACTGTCTCATGGTCGAGCAGTTGAAACGAAGCATCGCATTTGATAGGCATTGGTACGAAAGGCCTAATAGACCACATGCTTTTACTTTAGGTTGGTATTTATTATATTTATATATATTTTATTATTATTTCTTTATATCAACTTGAAACTAAAGAAAAAGTAATATAGTATTACAATACAGCAAGGATGTATTAACGCTGCTGTATAAAGGAAGAAAGGCGTAACTAAAAAACATGGTAAACAAAAAATTCCTCCTGCGCATTGTACTTATGGCTTAATTTTCAGCAACTTCTTATCGTATAGTGGCGTTGTGTTTTCTTTGCAATGTAGAACTAACCTCGAAGTTTTGTAAAATTGAAATAATTTCAGTACATCGTTTATGTAAGATTTATATTAATATATTATAAAAGATATTTATGATTGAATTGCAGAACAACTAAAAGCTATCAGAAGGGCTACAATTGCTGGTGTATTGTGTGCAAACGCTGACGGAGTCAAGAAGATACAACCAAACGCTTTTAACTCCATCTCATCTGAGTAAGAACATTTTTCTTTTACTTTTTATGAATAATCGCGTTATCTCTTTGTCAACCACAGAAAAGGTTTTATATATATACGACTGCTACGTTGTATAAATAGTCTCATCTGCACCATTGATAGTGCAGGTCAATGGTGTATACGTACGACTGGGATATTTCTACTTCCATCGTCTTTAGCCAACCTAGATCAAAATTATTTTTATATTCTAGTATAGCATAAGTTGATAACAAGTTAACGATGGTTTTAATTACCTTTCAGAAATCCATTGACAGATTGCAGTTCTTTTAAAATAGGCAATGTAGATTTTTCTCCTTGGCAAGATCCGCAATGTAAATAAAACTTCCTGTTTATATACATAATTATCTATAAACTTAGTTTTTCAAATGTATTACTTTGCACCAAATAAATGTTTCTTTCTTTCTTTCTTTCAATGCAAGAATTAATATCTAGTTGTCAAATTATACATTTATTGTAACATTTATTAAAGGGAAATCGGTTTTTCTTATTACCACCTATTGTATTTATTTCATGCATAAATGTAAAAAGGATTATCTCAGTTTGATATGAATCAAAATATTAAACACAAATTTCATACTTAATTATGAATTTTATTATGCTTTTATTTAATTTTATATTTACATAACCGCACCAAATTTGTTGCGTGGTTTAAAAGAAGCTAGAGGAATAACAGACAAAAAATATCAGCAACTTTGTTTTATATTATTTAGAGGTTAAAATAATTAGTTGTATTTACGCAATCTGCCAACATCTAGATGCCTATTAGGTATTTATAAAAGATGATCCCCATTCGAACAGAATTTGTCAGTCCAAGCTGAGAAGTCCATCTTTTTTATTTTGTCGCAACTACTAATCTGGTTACTGAAAGAAAAATTAAATAATACATTCATCAGTTTATAAAAAGAAACATGGTATATAAACCTTAATCAGTCCTGTTCCTTTCATTAGGTACAAACATATAACCCATTACATTATCAAAACGTATACTGCAGAACAAGGGCCTCTTGAGAAATTTGCGATAAATCACGCTTTGCAGGAGATTTGGTAAGCGCAGTATAGTAAGGTCATTTGAGTTCGCATAATTTTGTAGTTGTTTGAACTTACCTGTGTTTAGATCCAGCTTTTAAGAAAGCACGAGGTTGAATTCTCGTTACTTTATCTCCAATATCACAGAGCATTCTGGCTATGCTCGTCTTTCTTACTTCAGCTAGTTGAGCTGCAGAACAAAATAAAGAACGCATGGTGTTGTCACATAGAATTTAAACTCTCAATCGCAATCGAATGCGCCGTTAGACAATATGGAAACAAAAAGTAAGCCAGAACGCAAAAAATCTAACAGTTGCAGATATTAAAGTCAGCTAAAATTAGAACGATAATAATAACGGGTGGCGCAAAAGTAAAGACCCTATTTGGTTCAGCTATAACATTTTTTCTAAATTAGAAAACTAGATTTAGATTTTTTTAAATGTATATTTGTGCCATTAAATTTCGTACCATTAGGATTTAAAGATGATGTCTTTTAAATGGTGACCTCCAGAGTTGATACACATTTGAGCCCTATTTATGACATTTTGCATAACTTGCCGTAACACTTCCTGCGATATGTTCGTTATTTCTTGACGAATGTTTTCTTTTAGAGCTGCGAGAGTCTGTGGCTTGTTCACATACACCCGAGATTTCAAAAAACCCCAAAGAAAGAAGTCTGGACTGGTCAGATCGGGTGATCTTGCAGGCCAAGGCAAATCGCCAAAACGAGAGATAACTCGGCCTGGAAAAGCGTCCCTCACTAAGTCCATAGTGTCGCGCGCTGTGTGTGCCGTAGCGCCGTCTTGTTGAAACCAGATGTGCTCCAGCCCCAATTCGTCCAAACTGGGTATCAAAAACTCACGTAACATGGTTCTGTAGCGTTCTCCAGTGACAGTAATCGCATTGCCTCCAGCGTCTTCGAAAAAATAGGGTCCGATCACTCTGTCAACACAGATGCCACACCATACAGTAACTTTTAGTGGGTGTAGAGGTGTTTCTTGAATAATGCGCGGATTATCAGTGCCCCAGAACCGAGTATTCTGCTTATTGACATGCCCTGAGAGATGGAAATGGAAACGCAGGAAGTGTTACGGCAAGTTATGCAAAATGTCATAAATAGGGCTCAAATGTGTATCAACTCTGGAGGTCACCATTTAAAAGACATCATCTTTAAATCCTAATAGTACGAAATTTAATGGCACAAATATACATTTAAAAAATTCTAATTCTAGTTTTCTAATTTAGAAAAAATCTTATAGCTGAACCAAATAGGGTCTTTACTTTTGCGCCACCCGTTATAATATAATATATAATAATATAATATTCTACCACATTCACACAGCGCTATCTATCGGTGTATGCTGCTCGTAATCTTGGACTTTATTTAGATTCAAGTTTAAGGTTTGAAGAACATGTAGCACAGTCAGTCCAAAACTGCTTCTATCGACGCAAAGTTTTGCACAGAATAAGACCGTATCTATCTGAGGAAATGAGGGTACAATTGGTAGAATCTCTAGTGTTATCTAAGCTAAATTATGCAGATGTTGTCTATGGCCCGCGTTTGCTTGCCCGAACTGATCGCCTCATCCAACGAGTGCAAAATGCCTGTGCGCGGTTTTGCTTTTCGGTACCGGCCAGAGGTCATGTCACGCCATTTCTGAATGCCCATTTGTTACTTAAAATGAAGTCAAGATATAAGTTGCATGTGGCATGCCTCCTTTTTGGTGTGATCAGGTTTAGGCAACCGCAATACCTACACGACAAGTTTAGATGGGTAACTGGCAGTCGCGAGGCTGAGGCTAGACAATGTTCGAAACAACTCGCGATCCATCCACATAAATCTGCATCCTTCAAGGGCAGCTTCCGTTACGCAGCGTCCAAAATTTGGAATAACCTACCCCCACCAATAAGAAACATAAAGTCCACAATAAACTTTAAAAAATCTTTACGGCAATATCTTTTGGATGCGCAACGGAAGCTAGAAAATATAAATGCTAATATTTCAATTTTATGAGTTTTTTTACACTATGATACTATAATGTAAGTAATGACTTTTTAATAATTAGTTAATTCATAATCAATTTTATACAATTATCTTATACCTATTATGTTTATCACACACACACACAAACACACACACACACACACACACACATACGCGCACACATACGCGCACACACACACACACACACACACACACACACACACACCCCTACACACACACGCGCGCACACATACACACACACACACACACACGCACACACACACACACACACACACACACACACACACACACACACACATACCACACACACACACACACACCACACACACACACACACACCTATGTTGGTGTTGTGTGTCACTACTTCTGGGCTCCAGTTGAAAACCAGCGCTAGGTCCTGATTACATAGGCCTAGCACATGCTGAACTGGACACCCGTTTGGTGCAAAAACGAGGTATCACTTGTTTTGTATAATGTGTGATGAATATACCTAAATAAAACTTCCTGTTTATACATAATTATCTATAAACTTAGTTTTTCAAATGTATTACTTTGCACCAAATAAATGTTTCTTTCTTTCTTTCTTTCTTTCTTTCTATCTAGCCCCAAATTAAGCAATTATATTTGCTTGTGTTATGGGTACTAAACAACTGATAAACTACTTATATATATTTTTTTTTGTAAATACATATTATAGATAAATTACACCCAGACACAGAACAAACAATCATGCTCATCACACAAAGGTTTGTCCTGGGTGGGAATCGAACCCACGACCTCCGGCTTAGCAGTCAGGATCAGAAACCACTAGACCAACAGGTCAGTCTGATAATGATGATGATAAAAATCAAGATGTCAACAACTTACCATTAGTAAAAGCATTCGGCCTGTTAGGTCTCTCATACCAATGTCTATCGGAATGTTTGTTACGTTTAAGTTGGTCTGTCACAAGACAATAGAAAGTTGGTGGCACAAAACCGCCGTGAATAGGTTTCTCAGCGTAAATACCAGCCAACAAATCTATGTCTACAACCTTCGGATACAGTTCTTTTAGAATTTCTATTCTCTGTAAAGCAATAAACGTACATAACTCATAGATTGTAGAGTAGTAAAAGCGCCACTTGATACCAAGAAGGATTTCGAAATGCCCGTTAATTTCAAAAGTAGCTAGACTGTAAAATTTCAACAAAGTTTTAAGATCTCTTTTTCTTTTCTTCTTCTCTCTTTGTCTCCCGCTAGTAATTTCCTTGGTCATTTACTTTGCGTACTTTACAAATTTACAATTGATGGACGTAAAGTACACCCGAATTTAGTCAAAATATTTATGAATCTCAGAAATTTACATCTCGTGTGGAAAATAAACCTAAAACTTGTTTACATCTTAATTAACATACGTTACCTCATCATCAATGATGTCACGGAGATCCTCAAAGCTCAGCACTGGCTTTCCAAAACACATCTCCCTATATTTGCTGTAGGATTGAAACCCGAAGTAGCGGTTTTTAGACAAATCATTTGTTACTATGTCTGACACCTTCTGAAGAGGTCCAAGCCCTCGATCTGTTATCTGAGGAAGAGTAATTGTTTGGTTAATAGCAACTCTGGCACTATATTTTGTAGAAAATAAATACAGGTTTAGCAATTTAATATTATACTTGTACCTGTTATATTTCATTACAACTGCCATAGGTTTACAACAAGAGATCATGAACAGGCAATATATATTACAAAGTGAAAAGAACGAAACCCATTTTCTTTCCTTGTGCTGACGCTACATTGAAATTTTATATACCCGTTGTCACTCCCAATTAATAAAAATCTAATGACACCTCATACGTTAAAATCCATCAAGCCATTCAGGCTGTAGAGCGTGCCAAAGAAATAGACATACATACTCACATACATACATATATACATACATACATACATACGCCCGAAAAACATTACCCTCCTTGACTGTGTCAGTCGGGCAAAAAGCCGTATTTTTGCCTAAAACGTTACCAGTTTCTATTAGATGTTACCTGAGGCCCAAGACAAGTGGCATAGATTTCAATTCTATTTATAGAATAGATTAAAAATTGTATGAGATTGACATAAGCTAACGATAATGTTGGCGTTAGCTTATGTCAATCCCATACATTTTTAATCCACTCTATGAATTCAATAGAAATCTATGCCACTCGTCTAGGCCCTCTGGATAGTATTTAAGTTAGGGGGGTGTTACTTTGTGTAAAGAGCCATTATAGAATTAAGCAAAGATGGAAATCAAGATTGGTCAGCCTAATAAACATTGTATCTATCAAATATATTTACATCAGGGTCCAAAATGTAATCAGCTTTAGCACTGCCTTGTCTGAAACTGCCTTGCGTCACATAGTCTATATTGTCATCGACTGCGAAATATCCGGTCCTCAACGTAAGGTTCACTACCGGGAACTGTTTTAGGTAGTAACCATCTTTGTCGTATAATCTAAAACAGAAAATAAAAGGATTTTTATTGCTCGAATTATGGTAGAAAAAACTTCAAGTTTTAAAATTACCTAAATTATGTCTCTAAAGTAAAAGAAGCCTAATGTTATAACAACAAAGATTAAAATTGTGATCGTGTCGTGAGTAATGTATTTGACTCAACAAGGTAGGCTATAATAACTACTTAGAAGTAGAGATATTATATCTTCTGATCCAACATCAGTTTATACCTATTCATTTTTTACTTTTCTATTGCCGACATTGGAAGATTTTCTAACAGCCCACCTCATAGTACGTGGTAACTGTCGCTATATGGACTTCTACAATACCAGCAAGTCTGCAAAGCCACTGCCTCCGTGAAGGGAGTGGGGTAGGTGAGGGAATGAGAGAGGTGAGGACTAAGGAAAGAGAGAAAATCGGGCCTACAGCACTCTCACTCACCGAACGAAACGATATAATACGAATACTTTTACGTCGATCTTCTATGAAAGGGTAGCACTTTCCCGGTTGATACGACAAATTCATGGTGGACCAAACCAGCGTGGATATACTAGCGTAAAAATCTTATCACAATCGAACTTTACTTACTTTACAGCACCATCTTGAATGTTGTGTAACCATCTTAACGCTAACGTATATTCCAGAGATACTTGTGGTAGAATGTTTGGATTATACTCGTCCTTCAGTTTACCAGTAGGGCTAATTACCTTATCGTGAACCAAATTATTGTAACCTAAAAAGTAAAATAAAAACATCATCATTGAATTTTTCTAAATTCCTACAATAATGTCAAAATATTTAATTGTCTAAAGTTTATACATAGCATGAAAATGAATTCAATGATTTTGGTAAATGATAAGGTAGATAAGTATTCGTATAACGAAAAAAATGGGTTTAACTTTGGTACTTATATTTTTATTACTTGCAAATTAGTGGCAAACAGGAAACAAGTTATTAAATTGCATTTTTAAGACAGGTCACCTGAGTTAAAAATGTATTTTTGTAGCAAATAATCTTGACAATAATGACATTTATATTCCATAATTTTAATAAAAAGCCAATTAACCAACTACTTCGAGTTTCCAAATAATATGCTTACCAAGAAATATAGGTGTAAGTTCATAATAATATATTTGAAGCGAGATAGCTATATTTATGTCTCTTGCTGTATTAAACAGTTTGTCATCATCCCAACAAGGATTCACTTTGGCCAATTCTGTAGCTATGAAGTTGTGGTATCTCCAAAACCATACAGTCATTATGTTTATACCTGCTAGAGTATTGCTACCGTCTTCCGCTGTAATTTTTAATACACATTTTAAAAGTAAAATTTAAAAAGTTACCTATACTCCTGGAATTACAAGCGTCTATAAACTAAGGTAACTACTATTAATTATGCAGTCCATGCTTGTTTAACACCTATGTTGTATAAAAACTTTATGTTTTCTGTTTGCATTTTCATTCACAGAACGTTATTTACAATAACTTCATCACTGCAATGGGTATTACTTCATCCATAACTGGAATATCATGATTTTATTCGTATTGCCTGATAAATTACAAAGCTTATACTTCTAAATAACTAGCTTCGAAGCGACATTTTTCTTATTTTTAGGTCAAATACTATTATTTTATATATTTTATGATTTATTTTATACTTGATAAACTTTCAACTCACGCGTTTGATGACATCTATTTTCTTTCGGTCGTTGGTTTGAATAACACACGTTTTCTTTTGTCTTGTAGCTCGGCGGCCATATTCTACCATCTTCAATTTCAAATTTTAATAGACCTCCTTGGAACAAACGACCTTTTTCTAGCAATGATCGCTGAATATTTCCGTATACCGTAGATAAATCCAAAAGAGGAGTCTGGTAGGAGATCTGGAGTTAAAGATAATGCGTTTGTAGAATAAGGAAGACACCAAATTTTTTATCGTTTTGTCTTTTCGAATTTTTGATTGTCGTCAAACATAAAATAGGATTCTTACTTAAAAATTTTCAAAATTAAAACCAATATTAGTTTACTAAACAACGGCATGAAATCATGGCGACTGAGAATTGAGCTCTGTATCGCAATTAAGACGACTAAACTATATTTGTGAAACGGGTCTACTCGTGTTAGAAAATTATTATAAGGTGCCATACCTCTTTACCCGACGTTTCCTTCGTCGTAACCTCACTGACCAATCGAGCATATGACCTATGTGACCCTGAACACTTGAACAGTGAGCTTACACATGTTCAGGAAGTACTAAAGCGGAATGGATACCGGCTAGCATGCAACGTCCAAAGAAGAGGGAAAAGATGGTAGAAGTAAGCAGAGCACCAGCTTTTATGCCCTATATAAAAGGAGTGACGGACAAAGTTGGAACAGTACTACAGAAATTCTCTATAAAGACTGTATACAGTCCGCACTCCAAAATATCTCATCACCTGCGTACTCCGAAAGATGTCATCCCTCTACAAACACCTGGTGTCTACAAGATGGATTGCAGCTGCGGAAGTTCCTACATTAGACAAACCAAGTGCACAATAGCGGAAAGGGTCAAAGAACAATAACAGCAGTCACGAACCGTCAAACAAATAAGTCTGCGATTGCTAAACACCTGTTAGAGTCAGGAACCAACCACTGGATTGAGCTACATAAGCCGCAAGTGCTTTCTACTGATCGGCATTACTACTCCAGGATAGCCCGAGAAGCGGTTGAAATTAGTCAAATAATTTTAAACAAAAAAAGAGTGTGTGTACTCATGTACGCACGTAAGAAGTTATACTTCTTTAGCGTAACAATCCAAAAATACTAAATAATAACACAACGCATACATACATATCAGTTAACCTCAAATCTATGAATGCACTTAATATAGTATATTATTTATTTATTTATTTATTTTATAACTTTATACACATACATGTAAAGGCGGACTTAATGCCTGAGGCATTATCTACCAGTCTACCATTGGGTGATGCAGAGACAATCAAGTAGGTGCAAAGTACTTAGAATATTAAAACCACTTTTACCACTAATATTCAAAATAAATATTTTTACTGATAAATGATCAATAAAAAATATCTATCACCGTCATAAATATAATTGAATTGATATAAACGCCACTATATTTTTTATTTATTCACACTGATTATTTGTTACTGCTTCTGTGGTTCGGTGGTACTGTGTATGGACTGCCACGCAGAGGTCGCGGGTTCGATTCCCGCTCAGTGCAAATATTTGTGTGCATGAACATGTTTATTTGCATTGGCCTGGGTGTTTCTATGTATAATATGTATGTATTTACAAAAAAAAAAAAAAGTATTTAAGTATGTATATCCGCATTCTAGAACCCATAATACAAGCATATAATATGCTTACTTTGGGTCTAGATGGCGTTGTGTGTAGTTGTTGAAATATTATTATTATTATTTGTACTGATACGACACACAAAGTTTCGCAACTAACTTCAGGGTGTAGAAGGTTCGCAACTAACTTCAGGGTGTTGCTTTTTTCTGTCGGTGTGCGCGCGCATCGTAAAAATTCACTCTCATCATTTTTCCCAATCGCGCCAAAAGAAGTACAAAAATATAACTTCAAAAATCCGACTTTAAACGGGAAAGAAACTACACAGTTAAAAATAAGTTTACTTAGCAGAAAGTAATTCGTATTTTGATTTAATTAATCAGGATTTTGAAGTAAGAGATTAGCGGAGAAACAGACAGGAAATAACAGCAAGGAAGACGACGACAACGGCCCAACCAGACATGACGGAACGACTTGGACATATTTTGCAACAAATGGCCAGAGATTGCTAATGGTAGGAATTTGGAAGTCCAAGAGAGAGACTTTTGCCCAGCAGTGGGACACACAAGTAGGCTAGTATTATTTTATACCAAATAATATATTAATAGAAAGAAAGAAAGAAAATATATTTATTTGACACAGACAAGAGGAGACACAAATTCTTACAAGGTCAACACAAATACAAATAAATACTTATAATAACACAATTAAAAGTTAAGTTAAAATTATTGTGTGTCTCACGGCTGTGCCAAATAGGCCCAGTTCAACAGTATGCCAGACCGCTAGTGTCTGACGCTGGTTTTCAACTGGACCTATGAGGTGGTCACGGACGTAAATCGTACACTTAATTATAGATTTTATTTGTAGGTATAATGTAATTAAATAAAAATATGTGTAGCATTAAATAAAATAAATAAGAGATACCAAGGTGTGTATACATATAAAGGTATTAAGAGATAGAAGAAAGTAATAATGTAGGTAGTTATTATTTTGTTTCACTGAAGGCGAACGAATTATAGGAATGAATTGTAAGTGCAATATGAATAATAGTACTTGTAGAACAATATAACTAATTCATTATTTATTACGTTATCTATACATATAATAAAATTGGAGTGTCTGTTTGTAATATTGAAATAACCGTTTTTTACTACATGTATATGTATGTCTGTCTGTTTGTTCCGGCTAATCTCTGAAATGGCTGGATCGACCCTGACGGGACCCTTATTGGCAGGTAGCCGATGTAATAAGGTGTAACTTCGGCTACGTTTATTTTAGAAAAAAAAAATTATTTTAGAAAAATAAAGTAATGTTGATCGACTGTTAGGCGGAACGAAGTTCGTAGGGTCAGCTAGTTTTAAATATAATTTACCGGCTTTTTGGTTTAGTTGAGCATCCGGCGTACACACACACACACACACACACGCGCGCACGCGTGCGCATATAAATACGCACTATATACACCGACAAACTGAAACCAATGCATCAATCATATTATAATGATAACAGGCATCATATAATAGACACATTTGTTCTGGCCATATCTAGTTCACGTTGCGCATCTATGAGATATTTCTGTAGCCTCTTTTTAAATGTGCCGATGGTGTTAATTAATCTTATGGGCGGCGGATTGTTATTCCACACTTTGGATGCCGCATAACGGAAACAGCCTCTAAAAGCAGCCGTGCAATGTGCCTGTGTGGTTAGCTGTTGTGAGCATTGTCTTCTACCACACTCCCGCCTATTAGTTACCCAACTCAGCTTGTTGTATAAGTAATCTGGCTTCTGATACTTCACTACACCAAACAGAAGGCAGGCCATGTGCAGCTTTCGTCTGGACTTCATTTTGAGTGAAAAATGCTTATTTAAAAAAGGTGTTACATGGCATCTGGGTGGGATTGTATAACAGAATCGAGCGCAAGCATTTTGTAATATATTTTCACACAATTATTCAAAAACCTATTCTATTTATTTTAATTATTTTAATGTTTATTTATTTTAAAAACAATTAGTAGAGTATTTAATCCCATTTATAGCACTAAAAACGATTATAAGATTTTATTTTTATTATAAGTATTGTCCAAGCCTTATTAATTCCCACGGCAGAGTAAAGACCTATAATAGGTAGTGGTTATTTTGGATTTATTATATTTTTTACAACTTCTTAAACTAAACTGTACAGTATTTTATACTTATGACGCTCAATTAAAACTCGGAACTCTTAATATTGCGTATGTTGCCGCCAATTTTGATTTCGATGCTTTTCGGCTAGGCCCGAAATAGCTTATCTCAAAAACATCGTAGTGGGTGCGTTTGCAACTGACTTCACTGACAGCTTACCTTCAGGCAGTCATATTAATTAAATAGTTGTCACAAAAAAAAAACTATTATATTATTATTACTTACCCTTTCAGGTGTAGTATCATTTCTTACGCATCCAACACTTTGGAAGGACTCAGGGCGCGTCATGTTCAAACATCGGTGACCCGAGAATCGATGTACAGGGTCATTCTCCGGAATCTTGTTTGGGACGCACTCGTAATCAGTTTTGCCTTTCTCGTCACAACAGTATGTCTTCCATATAACGTACTTAGCTATTATAAAAATATGAACAAAACAACGTTAGAGATTTGAGGGAGTTAGAAAAAAAACGGACGGACCAACGACTAATTTAAAATTGCTTGGACTTCAAAATGTTACAATGACACACAATTATTATTATAATATATCATGTATATTGACAAAATATATCTCAATCCATAAGTCAAGGGTCAAGGATATGAATCCTGCACTCAAGCCACCAGCTTTTCGGTCTTGAACCGAACACATGCATCGCATCGTATGCTCCGCCAAATTCACCAGGTCATCGGTCATATCTAGCGACCCACCCTTATAAATGTTTTGAAAATATTGCTCTCAACAATAGTAAAAGCTGTATCGAGTAGAAACAGAGTGCAAAAACCAGCGGTTTTAAAACATAATAAAACTGAACGAAATATTGCTATACCAGTGTCATGGAAAGAGACGATGTCAGTAGTCATGAATAGCCAGAAGTATGCAACTAGCATTGTAAAATCTTGACTCGGAACCTTCCCGACAGACGTGATGCGAGTCCTCACAACTCGAGCTAGAGGCAGATCATTGCCATTGGAATCTTTTACTGGTTCAAAATCTGGAACAAAACAGATAGAGGTAGCCTTCTCACAGAAAAATCGGTGAATTCTAATAATATGTTTCGGTCCTCTTCCATCTTTAAGTTTTCTTTTCGCCCTTAATTTTCTATTTTGCTTACAGTCGATGTCTTGTTTGTATTTCTTTAACATTATTTTTACAGTGCTTAGAAAACAAAGCTATATCCATAAGTTCTAATAATCATTTACAATGAAACGAGCAATGCGGACATGTTTAGTCGCCACAAATTGTGAACAAAATACAATAAAAATGTCATTGTATTTAGTGTTATCTCTCCTCACAACGTTAACATGTATGTGCGCCTACCTCTGTGGTTCAGTCGTACTGTGTAGGGACTGCCACGCAGAGAACGCGGGTTCGATTCCCGCTTAGCGCAAAAAAATTGTGTGCATGAACATAAATATTTGCATTGTTCTGGGTATTTCTATTATATATGAATCTATTTACAAAAAAAAGTATTTAAGTATGTATACCCGCATTCTAGAACCCATAACACTAGCTATAATTATGCTTACTTTAGGTTTAAATGGCGTTGTTGTAGATATTACTAATAAATACATAATGGTGTCATTACGATGAAAGCAAAACATTGCAAGCCGCTAAAACTACATCAAATGTGATAATTATAATACATCATTTGCTCGGAAACGCCCTCTGCAGGACACAAGGTTTTCTTTTTATTGTCGACAGTGGCAGATGAGCAAACAGCCCACGTGATGGTCAGTGGTAACTGTCGCTCCTGGAAGACTCAGAGTCTTTGAAGACTCTGCGAGGCCGCTGCCTACCATGAAGGAAGAGGGGTAGGTAAAGGAATTAAGGAAGGTAGGGAAAAAGGAAAGGGTGAAAATTGGGTTCTCGCAAAGGGCGGTGTTGTACTCTACTATTTGATACTATGTACGGGTTATTATTATTACCATTAAGAGGCGCAAGATAGAAAATCTCAGCCCCGTACTAAAGCACGATAGGTATAAGCTACTCAAGCTTATTATGATTGGCAAGGTTGAGGGCAAGAGACGAGCTGGGTGAAGTAAGAAATCTTTGCTGCGAAGCATCTGGGAGTCTGGGAGTGGACTGGAATTACCACCGTTGAAAGACTGTTCCATCTCGCACTGGACAGAGATAAATTCAAAGAGATGACGGCCTATCTTGGAAGAGGCACATTAAGAAGAAGATGGGTTATTACGCTTATAATAGTTTATTAGTGATTGCAAAGCTGTCTTTGTCAACGCTGATGCTTGTTGTTCAGTACTCCTTCAGGCTCTTTTGCAAAAGTGGAGTGGTGACACTTTTCTAGGTATCGTAAAGACGCCTGACACACCGCTAAAATTACATACTTTAATTTCTAAGTGTTAATCTTACGTTTATCATAGACCGGTGGTAGAACCCTCACAAACGGCGTGTGTGATGCTCCTTTCATTGGATGCTGAAGATTGTTGCAGGAGCCGTCGACGCGTCTGCCTTCATTAGGATCACATGGTTTTATGTCGTTCACGCACCAACTGAAGCCAAAGAAACACGCGAATGACAGCTATATTACTGTAGCTTTCACTTCAGTACTTATTGCATTTGTATGCAATATATTGGAGGTTTTCTAAGCGTGCCATTTTATATCACAGTTGCAGCAGTCTCATCACAGAGCACTCCTGCCTTGCCTGTATTGATTAATTTTCCTGGCACTTTTTCATGCTATATTTTGATTGACCTCATTATTGGTGGCCTGAGAACTACTAATCCTATTAATATTATAAATGATAAAGTTTGTGTGTATGTATGTGTGTGTTTGTTACCTCTCAGCGCCTAAAGGCTGAACCGATTCCTATGAAAATTGTTATGTAGATAGATTCGATGTCAGAGACGGACATAGACTTTTTAGCCCGAAAATCTGATTCAATACATTTTAGACGCGGGCGAAGCCGTGGGGCGCAGCCAGTAAGATATAATTGGCAGCTAAGTAATTGCTTCACAAGAGGCTGTTGAACTTTTCAGTTCCAAAAACCAGAATGTATTATAAATGTCGTATGTTATGTATTTAGATATAATTATAATGTTGATATTAAATCTAATGAATTCATTTACTGAAATTCCGGTTAAGAGAGACATGTTTTTGTAATTATACTTGTATAATTATATTTAATTGCATTCAACGTCAAACTCATTTAGCAGATTTGTCTACGGTCAGTTTTAGTTTTCGGCGACGTGCCAAGACAACAGTATGCAAACATAGTTAGGTATGCAATTTAATATTGTGATGTTATCTTAACATCAATGAAAACCCACCACCGCTTTTATACAAAACTAGCTTTTCGCGGCGCAGTTTCACCCGCCTCTTTGCTTACTGCTCTGCTCCCGTCGCCAGTAGCGTGATGTTACATAGCTTATAACCTCCTTCGAGAACTGAGCTATCACATGCAAAAAGAATCAATTAATTCTGACTGGTACTTCTAGAGATTAGCGTGTTCAAACAAACAAACTCTTCCGCTTTATAAATAACTAGCTTTACTGATTAGTTTTACCCGCGACTATGCTTATTGCTCTGATCCCGTCCCTAGTAGCGTGATGTTACATAACCTATAACCTTCCTCAAGAATTGGGCTCCGACTGGTAATTCTAAAGATTAGCGAATTCAAACAAACAAACAAAGTCATCCGCCTTATATAATAGTATAGATTTCAAATTAAATCAGATTTTGACTGATAATTTTTCGTTTTAGATCGCCGAAAAACTGCGTCAACATTTGCAGTGTGTGGGTGTTGAAACGTCTTACAACACCAATACAACCATTCAATGACATCCGATTGAAAATCATTTTGAAGTAACTCGTTACAAAAATCTAAAATATTATTGTCAATCACAGTCTTCCCTTTATTGCATTGTACTGAAGTTGACTAATAACTTTTACCTCTCAAATAAAATTTCACAAAAACAGCAGTTTTTGCCCATCAGGAATTTTACTTAGGCTAATATGTATATAAAAAAATCTCGAAAATATTGAATATAAACTCACAATGTAGTATTAGCTTTATCATGTCTCTTCACATCTTCCTTTGTGATCGTATTGCCTGTGTACGAATCGTAGAATATCGCGTTACTGACACCGAACAACACAACGAACAAATACATGACCAACATGTTGCACGTGCGCACTCATTCAAACATATTAAAACTATACACTTTGTGTTTATAATTTAATATTAAGAATATAATAATATATTTTATATAAATAGAATTGACAAATATTATCTTGATGAAGGACATACATTGGAGATCGTGGGAAAAGACGGTATTACGGTAGCCGTTAATACAAAAATATTTTAATTAGCTCAAGTATAAAGGACTTGTTTTTATGTTTTCCAGTCTAAAATATGAGATCCCATATCTTCTAGTGGGTGCAACAACCCTCAAACCGGAGTTCTCGCCTTGTCGCGGCGGGGGGTCTTAGTAACCGTGGTTACCCAGAACCACGGTGAACCAAAAGTAACCCCAAGAAGGAGCCGCTCCTCAGGGCTTTGGTGTTAAGCCCACGATGAAGCGGCTCAGGTGGGTTGCGGTGCTGTATGGGCGGCACCGCAACTGGTTCGGGCTGCGGTGTTGCTTCGGCAACACTGCGGCTGAGGAGTGGTGGTGGAGCCGCGGCGGGAAAGGAATGTCGGTATAACGGTGCGCCGCTCTCCCTACCTTCCGCGGCCTCGGCGGGGCCGCAACCGCCAGATTGCGGACGCGGTGCTGCCGCAGGGGAAGAGGAGTGTCGGTATTGCGACACGCCGTTCTCCCTATCCTCTGCGGCCGAGTTAGGAGCTGGCCTGCGGGCGGCGATTGGGCAGTCGCCACCCGCAGGCCAGTCTCCTCTCGAGGGAGGGGGGCCTAGGTTCTCCAAATCGGACTGGGCCCGCTCGCGTGTGGTGAGTGGGCCATGGCCCGTCGGGGTTGCGAATAAATGCGCGAGCGTCTTCTGTGACCCCGACACTCTGGCCGTCTCGAGGAACACCGTGAGTTTTAGTCGGTATGCCGGCCGCACTTTGAGTGCGATCGGAGAGTCCGACATAACCCCTTGCCCGGGAGGGTGCGTATGCGTTATGCATTTCCAAGGAAAAAAAAAAGAGTGCATCAACAACGCCAATATTTGCTTACTAAATATGACCTTATTGCGGTCCTCAACTCGCTTGCTAAGAGTAGTAACTGGCTGGTACAGCTCCATTTCATATTCATATCTGAAGACTGAATATTTGATGGCCTTTCCATTAATCTATACCTACTGTTATATAAAGAAGAAGAGTTTGTTGGTTGGTTTGAACGCGCTAATCTCTAGAAATACCAGTCGGATTTGAATAATTCTTCTATTTTGCGTTTGATAGCCCAGTTCTTAAGGTAGGTTATGAGCTATATAGTAAATTTACACTGATTGAAGTTACCTACTCATTGAGCAATAGATCGATATGCTTCAAGAAAAATAGTATAGTCCAATAAATATTATAAATGCGAAAGTGTATGTGTGTGTGTGTGTGTGTGTTTCTTACCACTCAGCGCCTAAACGGCTGAATGATTTTGATGAAAGTTGGTATGTAGAATCAAACCAACAGTTTTACTTTTTATTTCGAAAATCGATTTGGATCCCGAGTTATATTAATCAAACACGAGTGAATCCACAGGGCGCAGCTAGTTTATAATAATACACAATTACATTTGTGTTCCCACTATTATGAGTTAACGTTGTTTTCACGCGGTGTAAGTAGTAATGGAAAATGTCAACAGCGCTTCCAGTACTTATTTTGAGAACTAAATTGCTACAAATATTTTACGTTGTCATTTATAAAAAGTTCACGTTTAGTTTTTTGGATAACCAGTGTTTTTTCAGTGATTTCAGGGCAACTGTATACAATTAAGTATACTATTTTTTATTTCTGTCGGTATAGCAAGACATACTCAAAAATTTAAAAAAAAGACTAATATTTAAAATAATAATATATCTATACATATAATAAAATTGGAGTGTCTTTTTGTAATATTGAAATAACCGTTTTTTACTACACACACACCAAAATATTTTTTTTTACAATTTTTGTCTGTCTTTCTGTTTGTTCCAGCTAATCTCTGAAATGGCTGGACCGATTTTGACGGGACTTTTATTGGCAAGTAGCTGATGTAATAAGGATTCACTTAGGCTACGTTTATTTTAGAAAAAAGAAATTATTTTAGAAATTTTTTTTTATTATAGAAAAATAAAGTAATGTTGAGATCGACTGTTAGGCGGAACGAAGTTCGCCGGCTCAGCTTGTTTAATATAAAATTACTAGAAATAGATTCTGATAAGTGTTTTGATACAAAACATGAAGCTACAAAAATGAAAGATACCAATACTTATCTTTGCTTGTTTGCATCAAAAAGCTAAAAGATAGTAAAGCCACTGATCATCTTTTATTTGATATACTAGCCGTCCACCCTCGCTTCGCTTTGGTATCAAAAGTTTCATTCGGTCTCACAACAAACGCCCACAGAAAATATCATAGCAATAGTGTCGTATTGCATCATTCAGATTTACAAAGGCGCTTAAAATATTGAAATTTGGAAAGTGACTGAAAAATTTGTTAAACATAATAAAATATAACAGTTACCAGTCTTATTTGTAGCTTTTTATAGGTAAAAGAGTTTTTAAATCGGTTACGTAAATCTTGAGTTAAATTTTAACAAACAAACATACAAAAAATCAAATCTTTTCTCTTTGTAATATTAGTTTAGATGAATACAATTGATGATGTTTGTAAATATTAAGTCAGTCAATCCCAGTCGTCGACAATCCCAGGCTTACAGACGGTATTGAATCACTAGGCTTAAGGAGAGACGTTGCCTATTTATGTGTATTCTACCGCCTGTAAAATGGGCTGTGTTCTGAAGAATTGTTCAGGATGGTGCCAACGGCCAATTTTTATCATCGCACCTCCCGTCATCGGCTGGGAGTTCATCCTCACACCTTAGAACCTCTTAGGTCCCGTACAGTGAGGTTTCAGAAACTTTCTCCCTCGTGCGATAAGGTTATGGAATGAGCTCCCGGTTTTCTCGAGAGACTACAACATGGAGTATTTCAAGAAAGGAGTTAAAAGGTTTTTAACAGGGTCGGCAACGTGCTAGTGATGCTCCTGGTGTTGCAAGCGTCCATAGGCTACGGTAACTGCTTACGTATAAAAAAAAAGTCAAGATCAATAACCATACAAGAATATAAATGATAAATTAAAATACAATGTTCCTTTCATTATGCCCTTCCATTGTTACTATCGTGATGCATAATTCCAATACAATTGAATCACAACAAATAAAATTAACTATTAATTACACATATACTTTTGTTTAAAAGTTCATTGAAATATTACTACGTTGATCTGATAGTAGGAGCAGTCATCGTCACACGTATAAAATTGCATTAAAATGTCATCTATATTGTTTTTATTTACATATATACATACATAACTTCACGCTTGTCTTCCATTATTAGGGTAAGCAGAGACTATAGAACACCATTTTGCTACGATCCAAACATACCTCCTTTGCCTTTTGAACATTCATTAATCTTTTCATATACACTCATCGGTTACGGGTGCTTGTAATTGTGACCTTTGTCAACACATCTCTTATTTGGTCCGTGTATGTCTTTTGTTTTTTTTTTCATATTTATGTAAGAAGCATCTGTCTTTTATCAAAACATGAACTGTTTCCATCATCAATCAGGCGAAAGTCGCCCACTGCTGGGCGCCAGTCTGCCAATAATACAAGTTAACTATGATATTATATTTACTAGCTTTCTGCGGAGCGATTTCACTCGCGTTTTTCCTTACTGCTCTGCTCCCGTTGCTAGTAGTGATGTTACATAGCCTATAACCTCCAAAAAAGAATTATTCAAATCTGACTGGTAGTACTAGAGAGTACCGCGTACAAACAAACAAACTCTTACGCTTTATGTAACAGTATACATTGAATGGTACTAACCTGCCTAATGTGCACGAATGTTTAGTAATAATGTTGGCTACGTTAGCCAAATACAGAAGAGTTGAAGCGCTCGCCATGACAGAAACCGGTCGAGGAAAGAAGGAAAAGGACAAGGAGAAGGAGGATATATTTTATTTAATTTTATAAAGCCTTAAATTCAAGACTCATAATTGTATAAGCATAAATTATTCAAGGTACTTCGGTTCTACTTACAAATGGTACTTAACCGTCAGTTCTACATCGAGAATATTCTACTGTTTGCATATACTTGGATTCGCTTAGTGCTTACACGTAAACTTGCGACTTTGGCCCATAAGACTGCTTACGGGTATGTTTAGTCTAAAGACGTTTTTTTACTTTTAGTCGCAAGTTTTAAACAATCTACATTATTTTGGTTTATTGAAATCATCATCACGATTATTTATATCAGCCCTTTATTATTCTACTGTAAAAAAACACTTTCCTGATATAGATGACTACGCTTGCTCAATCTCAATATGGATTGACGATATCAGACGTTTTTTTAAGAAAGAAAAAGAACAAATATCGAGTACAAATAACATACTTAACAAGGAATATAGGTGTAAATTCATAGCAATAGATTTAAAGCGAGATAGCTATATTTATGTTTTTTGCTGTTTCAAACAGTTTGTCATCACCACAACAAGGATTGACTTTGGCCAATTCTGTAGCTATGAAGTTGTGGTATCTCCAAAACCATACGGATAATACGTTTAATACCTGTAGAGTATTTCTACCGTCTTTCGCTAAAATTTTTAATACACATTTTAAAAGTAAAATTTAATAATTAAGAATTTTTTACCAATACTCTTGGAATTTCAAGCTATAAACATTACGGTAAATTTATTTCTGCATATGAATCAAATGAAAACTTAGAAAGAATTTCCATTTCCATATCATGGCGTAAAAGCGTCAGAAGCTCAATTACTTTCTGTAATGCGTGGAGATCTTAAGTCATGTTCTCATGTACGGTAATCGTTTTCTATGAACACATAGTAAGAAATAATTTCAAATTTTAAAAAATAAGCTAATTTTAATCAATACGGGTAACTATTATACTATGACGTCACATCCAATAGGTTTATATAATTCACTTGGTAGTCCACTTTTCAATGTACTGGCCATCGCACAATATTTAGAGCTAAATATAAAAAAAAAAATGTTGTTGTTGTCATCTGCTTCCGAGCCGTCATAATTCTTGTCATTCGCTTTTTTTTGTGCGGGCCTCGCAACATCACTTTAGGTAAGTTCATTTAACCATCTATTATATTCGTAATTCAATTTTGTGTAAGGCCGGTATTACAATTGTAATAATTACTTTGTATGGTTCTTTGATTGCGTTGAGTGTTTAAATTGTAACTCATTCAAATAACTGTAATTATCTGGTGATTGAAAAGAGTGGCGTGAGTTTCTTGCCAGTTCTTCTCACAGCTCTACCTCGTCAGCGAACTGGCTGTAGGTCAATTGGCTGACAAAATGTAATGTTGACTTTTCATAAGCATCATACTTTGATCTAAATGAAATAAATGCTTTGACTTTGACTTTACATTATCATATTTAAATGATTTCATATCTGTCAAATTCTATGATCATAGTTCGACGACCCTCAAACTGTGGTCATAGATAATCACATGTAGTTATTACACCGTCATATGTTCTTCATTTAAAAATGACTTACACATGTTTGATCATATTTCTATGATAGTCTAATAGCGGCCTAACTTAGTAGTATAAGTAATGAAACCTCCAGCTTAGTCCAGTTAGGGTAAATTGGTAAATTACCCGCTGTTGCCTCCCCACTGTTTACCTTATTCCCCTTGCCCTTTTTGAGTGAGTTTGCATTATAGTTCAAACCGTATTGATTGTTGCCGTACAACTTTGATGTCTGGCTATTGTGATCGATGTGTAGTTTCGAATATGCTGGTTTGTATAGAACGTTTTGGGCATTATGCTATGGAATACATTAAAAGGGCTTCAACTTGTAAAATTGTTTGAAGGTACTATGTTTAAGTTATGATTTTCATTACCAATCCTCCGTATACTATTTTGCTTATTACTAAATCTGTACGCGAGAGGATTACCAAGTTTTAAAAATTATAATTTGTACACAGATTATTTAAGAAGAGTATTAGTTGTAAATTTTCTGCACTTAAATCACTATTTCATTGATCGATTCCGTTTGCATATTTCTAAACAAAAACTTCGACTAACTTAGCTATTTATTTTAATTTTAACATGTTTTATAGATTACACGTTGTAAGTGGCTATTGATAGCATAGGTACCTATTGTATATTAGCAAAACATTTACTTTTTTTTTTATGGAACCAAGGTAATGAAATGAAATGAAATGTTTATTTTGCATGAAATGTGGTACAGTTGTGATGTTACAATGTTAATATATCTAATGTTCTCACACATTTCACCGGTCCGGGTGTGCAAATAATTTAATAAAATTAAAAATCATGTCAATACAATCATTATCTAGGTTATAATAATTAAAAACAATAATAATATTAAATGTCAATAACTACTAACAAAATGTATGTCATTTTCTATAATCAAAAAACTCTTTGAGTGTGTAAAAAGTGTTTTCTCTATGCCATGTTTTGAGTGCCAATTTCATTCGTCCGATTGGCAGTTCTCTAATAGGTTTAGGTACTTTATTAAAAACTCTAATACACATTATATAACAGTTTTTGTGGTACATGGACGTTTTGCAAGCTGGCATTATTAGTCTAGTTGGATCTCTTTTACCTATAATGGAATTATCACGGGCACTTACAAATTCCTTTGAAAATTTTTTTACGTGTACACAGACTTCTAGTACATACAATCCGACTAGTGTAAGAATACCGTTACTCTTAAATAGGGGTCTACATGATTCTAATGGACCAACGTTACAAAGAGCACGTATACATTTTTTTTGGCTAATGAAAGCATTACTTATGTCTGTTGAGTTGCCCCACAGCAACAGTTCATACCCCAACACAGATTCAACATATCCATAATAGGCAACTAGCGCAGTCTCTTTGTTAGCAATACGCTGCAAATTACGTACGGCATATACAAATTTATTAAGCTTTGTTGACAAATTCTATCAAAAAAATTGAAAGGAATCATTATATTTTTGTGGATAGTCTTCTTGATATTGGATATTTTAGTAATTCAAATACTATTAATAATTCTTTATTCAAGAACAAGTCATGTTTCATAAGGTTACGACAAACAAATACATTACAAATATTTATAAATCATGCAGAATTTTGTTCCAGGGAATAAAACCCACAAATTCTTACACAGTAGTCGCTAACACTCGTACAGGCTGTATGTATGTATGTATCACAATTTCTCGTCTCGATTAGTATTACTATCTAGCTTTGCTCGGCGCGGTTTTATTCACGTCTTTGCTTACTGCTCTGTTCCCGTCACCAGAAGCGTGATGTTACATGGCCTATAACCTATTTCAAGATCTGGGCTCTCATACGACAAAACGACTGGCAGTTTTAGAGATTAGCGCGTTCAAACAAACAAACAAACTCTTTCGCTTTATATAATAGTACTTATAGAAACTAATCGCGGTGGGAAATTAGAGTACCTACTCTGATCCACTAATCAATTAGATGATCATTATCTTCATTTTATCCAAGTACAACGTACCTATTTTATAAAATGCTTACGCTAGTAACTCCAATCGCCAAATTGTCACCATATTTTTATTTAGCGAACAAAAACCACGAATCCGTTGACGTATGCTGGCAATATAACAAAGTCTCGGTAATGCGGGAATTAATATCGTTGTGAACGTAATAAGGACAGATGACACCACTTTGTTCCCTCAATGCACCAGATGAAAAAGTCTCGTGGCGAAATGACCTGCTTTTTTTAGTTAAATAATTTTATATTTTGACTGTTATAGAGAAAAATCTTTTCAGTGCACGTATGTGTCTATGTAGATGTAGAATAATTTTTATTTTCATCATCAATTTCGTTTTAACTATTTTTCTCTTTATACCGTACTAGCGGTCCGCTCTCGCCTCGCTTCGGTATCATAAGTAGTAATTTTAGAAGTCCTTTCTTCTAACATAGCCCGCTCTGTTGCTTTCTTAATGACTATTTTGAAAAAAAAAACATCATCACATATCTGTGCCCGCTGTGTGACATAACCCCCTCGAGCAAATTTGTACCAAATGAATTAAAATAAAGTTCTGCCTGTGCGTTTTTAGTTAAAGAAAACTACAAATTATTTACGTTTTTATATACTTTTCGATATATTTTAAGGTAAGTATACGTATTTTATTGGTTATTTTTATGTGTGTAAAGCAGTTTCAACAATTAATGATATTACTTTGATTAGGATTAGATTTCTGTATTGGGTTAAACATACTTTGAACTTAACCTACATTAGTACAACGCATAATAGTGCGCTGGCTGCTAACTTTTTCGGTTTAATATTATCGTTACTGGCTCGACTCCTATAAGTGATAGGTTGATGTATTCTTGATGTATAGTGCATATAAATTGATAGTAAAAACCTGAGTAATCCACAATATAATAGTGAAAACCACATCCAAATCCATTGTGTAGTTCTCGTGATTAGCGCGTCTAAGTAGAGAGACAGATGCTTTCTAGCGACTTCCGTTTATACTATGAACAGATGATGCCTCACTAATTTCAGTAAAGAGTATTTATATGAGTTTGGACCCGTTTTTTAATAAAATAATTAAATCAAGAGAGATATCCCACAGCATTACTATACTGCTATATGAGGGCCTTCCACCTGCAAATGACATTGCTTGGTCGACGTGGAGGGCTTTGAACAGGGTCTCAACTCAAGTAGTCGGCCGAAGTAAGGAGAACATGCACAGTTGGGGCTATAGCTCGGCAACTGCTTGCGTGGTGTCTCTCACCACACCATGGTACATTTATTATCCTGCTCTGTGTGCCCTGTCACCTGGTACACGCATGGACCTGTACAACGCTACAGACAACGCACTGTTAGTGGCAGCGTACTGGTCATCACAGATTTAACTCGTCCGTGTCGACACGATAAGAAGCCCGCCCTCTCTCGCGCCGCGTTCCTTACCGCGCTCGGCGGCGTGTATATTTTGTTAATATTGACATTTTTAATATCGTAATATCTTTTTAATGGAATGTTCGATTTCAATAATTCAAAAAGTAGTCAACAGGTATTGAAACAGTCTTAAATACGAAGCAATTTATTCGGATAAGAATGATAAAAATCGTGGGGATAACATCGTCTGATTTTGATCGGAACTTTTAAAATGTAAAAACGTAGTTATAGTGATATAACTACAATAGTTGGACATATAGTCTTGCGAAGTTTTTTGGAGATATTGTTACGTTCTTTATTATTGTAGAACATTTTTTTGTTCTATCATCAATACTTTCCGCAGCGCATGCGATAAAAGACATTTTTAGCAAATTTTTTTACACCTTGGGTTGGTTTTCGTAAGAATTTCTAAGGATCTCTAATTTTTTCTAGTAATATATAAGCCTATGTTTCTCACTGATAATGTAGCTTTCTAATGTTGGAAGAATTTTTGAAATCGGTCGAGTAGTTTATTAATGTATTCGTTGCATACAAAAATACAAATCTTTCCTCTTTATAATATTAATAAAGAAGTATAGACTGGTGTAAACTGTGCTACAGCCGCAAGCGCCTTCCACCTTAAGATTAACAAAAGAATGCATTGTTGAGGCATTAAGAAAATTTATATTTATATATAATATACAAAATATCAAATCTTTTCTCTTTATAATATTAGTTTAGATGAAAAACGAGTAGCATTCAATCCGCAGCTCTATTCACGTACAATATTAGTAAGTCGTCGTCATATATTTAGAATTTGCAACTAAGTGGCAATTGTTTTTTAAATAAACAGTTCCAATGTCATGCCACACGCAACAGCTCACCCATGGCTCACAACTAACAAAGTAACAAAACTCATGTGTGTAAAACGTATACTTTGGTCATAAAACACGCCTGTCCGCAACAATGTAGAACATAATGTGCAATTTCGACAAACTTCTGAATATCGCCAAAGCTTTCTATTCAAAACGTATAATGTAAAGATTAGTGTGCAGATGGTAAATTAGGTAGGAATAGAAGCAGTAAACTTGAAAATGGGGTTCGTGTATTAAGGTATATAGACCGGGAAAGAAAATTGAAGAAAATAGCTACCTTACTTTTTGAAAACAGTTGGCAACAGTTGATTGTGTTTTCTTAGAAGTTTTTAACAACATATAGGTACCACAAGCAAGCCAATGAAAGGTGAAATAAATACTTGTTTGGTAGCTAGTTCATACTTCCATACTAATGTTATAAATGCGAAAGTAACTCTGTCTGTCTGTCTGTCTGTTACGCTTTCACGCCTAATCCACAGAACCAATTTTGTTGATATTTGGTATAGAGATAGAATAAACCATGGGAAACAACATAGGCTGTCTTTTATCGCAAAAAAATGGCTTGAAATGGTTTAAATAGGGGATAAAAGTTTGTGTGGAAATTTCGATATAACCAACATTCACGCGGGCAGAGCTGCGGGCAACAGCTAGTTACCCTAAAAATTTAAATAAAGAATTTGTATAGCCTTTAAAGTCTGGTTTTACAATAAGTTGTGTTTTTATATTTTTTTCATAACAGCAATCAAATATTCAACTTAAACTGATAACTGCTAAGTTGCTATTAAAAATATAAAACATCTTTGAACTGTAATAATATCATAGGTATTAGAATTAGGTTCTAGTGAATATGTAACCTTCTTTAATAGTATATGACAACGAAGCTCTGTAGGTAGAATTGTGAGAATTGGCTCGCTTCCGCGTCATAAATCAGTTTAACGTCTCCTTCGAAGACCTACAAGGAAAGCCAGGTCACTGGACTGCGCCATTCACTGCAAATGTAACTTGGTTCTAATATTTTTATGACATACTGAAGTTCAAGTGCAGAGGAAAAATAATAAAAATATTATTCAATTTTGATTTTATTGCTAGTTCATGGAAAACTATATTTGTTCATATTTTAACCATTACTATTTCTCTTTTTGATAAATGCCTATTTAAAGTGTTTCCACGTACTCTTCGCCATTTAGATCTGGTAGGCACTTAATTCAACGCGTGGAGTATTGGCTCAGATGTCTCTCTTTGAGCAATAGCGGTCTCTGATTGTAATCATGTGAAAGTTTATTTCTGTGTTTCAGAATTTGCCTTAAATATTTTCAAAATGGCTAACCGATATGTCCATATATATATATATATATATATATATATATATAATTACGTTTATTTTAAAGATACTTAAAGTTATATCGGAGTGCCTTTTCGTAATTATGTCACAGTTTTAAATATGAAAGCTGTATTGGATGATTGTTCAGAACAATTACCTAAAATACATTTATCCACTTTTTATTAAAAAAAATGCGGCGTCATATTCAAAACAATACAATAATGTTTACCAAAAATATACTCCAATATACATATCAAGGAAAAATTTACAATCCATTTAACCGTTTACCTGCCTTTGCAAATATGTGCGTAGATATTTATATGAAAAATTCAGCTAATTAGAAATGCGAGTACCGACCAGACCGGCGTCTCCCTGTTTAATGAAACAAGAAAAATAAAAAAGAATAAACACAGAAATTGTTCTTAATAAACTTGTCACGCGAGAGGGTGAAAGTTAATTTCCTGTTTCGTCCAATCTGCAAAGGTACGAACTGTCTCCAATGTTAGCTATATTTCGCTTGAAATCGCGACTGTAGCAGCTATGAATTTGTAAATCATGTTACAAATAATTTTGGATTTAGAAATAGTGATGAAAATATTTAATTTTAATGTCTAATATACGATCCTGTTTTATTATATACCTTCCTTTCCGTACAGTAGATTACTCTTATTTATCTGAGAATCCCACAGCATGTGGTATTTCTCCAGTTGTATTGATTTAATTTAAAACGCTCCCAAAAAGACTTATATAATAATTGGTGTCAGTACCTGACAATTACTGAATAGTAATTTGAACCTGTTAATTCCAGTGAAAAAACAGGCATTACTGTCCTTGTTCTCGTTAAACATAAAAGCAATTAAAAAAATAGGGACAAAGGGTCAAAATTAAGAATTTTGTAGAGCATATCTGGAGCATAGCTTTCAGTACTTAAACAGTCTAATAGGGAAAAATTAGTGTTTCATTGGCGACCACGGTTCCGTTAGCTGTCGCAGTGCTATTTACTCCCTTAAGACGGGGCAAGTTAAAAAGTCTTGTCGACTTAATGTGATTTAAGTTGAGCACCGAGATTTCCTGTTACTAAACATTTGCCTTTTCTTTTTTTAGTATTTGAAACCTGATTGAATTTCACTCGTTGTTGCTGTTTATTTTGCAAAAGTCATTAACTTTTATAAGTATTTGTATTTGATATTGATTACTTGTTTAATACTTAATAACTAAATGTAACTTTTAAGTTGTTTAAGAAACTGGTGCTTAAACAACATTGTAAAACAAATGAAAAATATCTTAGAAAAAAAACCTTCTCACTGAACGAGACTTTCTAGCAAAAGTAACAATAATAATACAACTAAATCTATTCCTGTTCTATACAAGATACACAAACAACTAATCAACCACATCCCTTTATTCAAACCACAAAATTAACGTTTTCAATGCTCCCCGTTGCACCATAATTGCAATTCTGAAGTTTGTTGAATCCGTATCGTAATCGTAGAATTCTGGCAATGATTAAAGGATAACATTGAGAAAGGGAAGAAACCACTACTTGTAATCAAAATGTTCTTATGTTATTATTTGATTGCAACCGAATTTAGGGTAATTGATAGGTGTGGGGGCTTGAAAATAAATAGGAAATAGGAATTTCTTAAGCAGTTTGACAATCTTAAACTTTATATCATGATTTATAAGAATTTTTTACAAATAATTTAGTTTTTGCTTGATCTCAACTATTTTGAACACTTTTGAATAACAAGTCACAGTTAGTTAATATGAATATATAGGTAAACAGAAAAATAGTTAGTAAACATAATAAATGAAAACTACTTTAGAAATTTTTTAATCGAGCTTTACTGTTATTTTGGTATACAACTGTTATTGTGTATCATAGAAACCTATAAGATATGACTGCTGATGGTCTTGCTTGATTAGCTACGAAAATTATACTTGTACAGCTTAAATCACTCTCTATTCATTTCTAATTAGATACATTTAAAAAAAAACGGAGCTGATTACCACGAGAATACAGGTAAACAAATAACATCTAAAATAACCTTTTGTCACATTGAACCTTAAACCATACGAATAAAACAAACAAGCACACTAACAGACATTCGCCATGTTTCTGATCATAAACGTTTTATAGCTACGTAAACATCACTCAGTTCGCGGCGGCGTGTTTCTACCACGCGGCTAAATGGTTTACATAAATTAACCACTTTACGGCCATTTTATGAACTCATTTCGCAAATGTCTTCATCTTTTAGTTCTCGGGAATTTATATATCTGTTTCTGATATTTAAGTTACTAGGGATTATATTGACATAAGTAGATTTTATTGTCGACAGTTTATATTTATACTGAGAAGGAAACTCAATTTTACCTGACACTCAGCAGCCAGTGAAGCCCAGAAGTTTTACATACTATATATAGCAAAATGACTCTAATATAAGGATTAGTGAGAAGCTGTTTCCCCCCTCTTTATGACCCAGAAAAAAAATGCTACAGAGCCAATCGTGGTAACTTCGCTTTGTATTAAAAACCTATGGAGCAGCGAACATCTTCAGGCCATTTTACATTTAGTCGAAAAAGCTAACATTTACCTTGTTCTAATTTGTAGTAAAAAAATTAAAATGCTTATTTAAAAATGACCTGAATTGGTAGACCGAGAAAGAAATGGCGGGACAATCTGGGCAGTTTTTTGGGGGATTGGAATGAGAAAGCGCGCGATAAGTGGAATGGGTGGAGGGAGGCCTTTGCTCAGGAGTGGGACAAAAATGGCTCATAATAAAAAAAATTAAAAGAAATAAAGGTAATATAATAATAAGTGCTAACCTTTCTATAGTAGTCTTCTCTTTACTAATTATCTGCTACGATACGCGACGCAAACGCAATGACCCTACTTTGTTCAACATAAAATTCTAACACTTCGTCTTTGTACATTTATGATTTATCTTTGTTCGTACACAGTAACCCCAATTTGTTTCAACGTGTAACAGATGTTGTAAAACGAAATAGATGAAAAAAAAAGAAAAATTACAATAATAAGAATAAACTCTGTTTGCATAGTGCAAAAACAAGTCTGATGAGCAAAAGTTTAATGTGTATGGCACCAAATATTTATAACAAAATTCCAAATTGTATATAGGCTCATATCAAATCAAATCAAATAATTTATTCATTCATTTTGGGTAATAATATTATAATTATTTTAAAAATACAGTTAATAAATAAATTAATTGATAAAAGTTATTATAGTGTGCATGAATTTCTTAATGATAAATTTAATAATGAAATGAAATGAAATATATGTTTATTCAAATAGGTTAATTAAATTAACACTTATGAACGTCAAAGTTTACAAAATGTCAGCAAATTAACCTACAGCCAGTCCGCTGACGAGAAGTAGAGCCATGAGAAGAACTGGCAAGAAACTCAGGCCACTCTTTTTAATCGCCAGGCTATTACAATTTTTGTAAGTTACAGTTTCAAGTAGCATGCAAAGTGACGCAGGCAATACACTTAACTCTATAGATACTTAATTACTTACAGCTTTCTATGTTGTAAAGAAAAATTAAAAAGTAAAATGTGTGCTTTACAGGCTGCCTCAATTTGCATATTGCTACAAAAGGTAAAGGCAACATGTGAACTGTGATAAATGTTTCTATGTAGATATTATATAAACTGTTAATTTTTGGTATAAGTATAAAGTAAGATGAACTTAATTCACCACAGGAGTTCACAATGTACCTCTATTTCACAAATCACAATGTAAAAAAATTTAACAATACTAAGTATACAATTTTAACAAAACAATACAAAATGTGTACTTAACTGTTCAAATATGGCTCGGGCATCATGTCATTTAAAATTAATACAAAAAAAAATCATTTTATATATTATGTCAAAATGTATCAATAAATTAATGTCAAAAAATTATTTGATAAAGCATGTCATTCATAATAATCATAAAAAATGTCATTCATACAATAATTAACAAAAATATGTCCTTAAAAATATAATGTCATTAAAATTAAGAGTAAAATTAAAATTAATTTACTCCTTCGTCAAGCGAGCATCCCATGACTTTTATCGTTCAGATACTCATTAACAGTGTAGTAACCCTTAAGTATTAAATGTTTTTTGACAATTTGTTTAAATTTGTCTAAGGGTTTATCTATTATGTCGATAGGTAATTTATTAAATAAACGTACACCAAGTCCCGTAAACGAATTATGGACTTTATGTAAGCGATAGTGTGAGCCAACCAGTTTATGCTTACCCCTGGTGTTAATCTCATGCACATCGCAATTCCTAGTATATTTTATAGACTAATGTTACTCTTAACATAAACAACATTAGCATATATATATTGAGATGCAACTGTCAATATACCTATCTCTTTGAATCGCTCTCTCAGGGAGTCTCGTGAACCTAGGTTGTAGATAGAACGTATAGCTCGTTTTTGAATAATAAAAACGGTTTCAATGTCAGCAGCCCTACCCCACAACAATATGCCGTAAGACATAACGCTGTGAAAATAACTAAAGTAGACTAGTCTGGCAGTTTCCACATCAGTAAGTTGCCTAACTTTCCTAGCAAAAGCCGCTGAGCTGAGTTTACCAGCGAGACACGAAATATATAATAAAGACTTCCTAACTGAATACTATGCAATTATATTTACAATGATAATTATTAAAATAATATATATAATGATGTATACCTAAATGTTTATAATTTTGTATTCTGTGTGACTAAACATTGACATACATATTGACATGTATTATTTTTATTCTCTTGCTTAACTAATTTCTATTTTGACATTGTATTCATTTTTTTGTCTGTTGTTTTATTTATTTTCTATTTTGACATTGACATTGTATTTAAATTTTGTTATCTTGTTTTTATCTAACTTTTTTTTTAACATCAACTTCATATTATTTATATCATTATTTATTTAATTTCAAACCATAAATTTGATTTTTAACGTTATTAATTTATAATTTTCAAACGCCTACTAGGCACATTTTGGCATCACAAATTGTTAAAAATAAGAGCATGTAATACCCAAAATGAATGAACAAATTATTTGATTTGATTTGAATGACGGAGTCACCATCTTTGCGTACACTTAATGCACCACTAACTATATATTTGTTAATATAAATGCAATGCATGCAGTTGATACATATTACTCTAATTAATAGGAACAATGTACAAACTGTACAAGGTGCAAATTACAAAACATTGCCTTTGAAACTACACTAACGTGCTTAGATGATACAAGCGTACAATTCGACATATTAGCAGCCTACTCTTAATTACAAGCAATTTAATTAGCATCCAGAAATGACATCATTGTCGAACGTATTGTAAACATTGTCTATCAATTTGTACTCTGTGGCAAAGTGAACGTACATACTGATATCATTTTGGATATGGTTTAAACTCAAACTCAAAGCGTTGAGTTTATTTTGATCATAAAGTATGATGCTTATGAACGTCTTACATTAAGTCAGCCAAATAATCTACAGCCAGTTCGCTGACGAGGTAGAGTCGTGAGAAGAACTGGCAAGAAACTCAGGCCACTCTTTTCAATCGCCAGATAATAACAGTTTTTTGTATGAGTTATAATGTTTACACTTAACACATCCAAAGAACTATATATTATTACAAATCAACCAGCTAATTTATTAACCAAGATTTTAAAACAGAAAAGAAGAGAGGTTTAGGTGTTCTATGACAAAATTAGACTGTTCCTCTTGTTGTAGCGATAACAATTTTAGTTTAACGTAATGCATTTTTATTGGAAAACATTGCAATAATATAATTTTAGGTATGTGTTTACTGTAGATAGTAATGTGTATAAGAATAAAAAGGTGAAGATAAACATAGATCCGACTGCAGCAATAAGACTGACGCTACTACGATTGTCAATCCACCTGACAAACATGGCGATTAGAACAATACCCGCCAATATTCCTGAGAAGAAAGCCTATACACGAATATATTCATCTAAATTGTCTTTCCTTAAAATTCTTGGAGATGTTAGGGGTAGAAGAACAAACTACGACCTCACTTGAAGTATGGACATTTCTTCTTTCTCTAGTCAGCTTACGACTTCTGTCGCCAGATCGAAACGGCAAGCAATAGCAGTATGCTTCAAATCAACATTATGCTCAAAATATAAGGTTACCTTTGCTTTGCCTAATAAATCGTCATACCCTGTACGTGCAGTGCATTCAACATTTGACGTGATGACATCTAATTAACATCACAGATCATTAGCCGCTATTGATATGACGTATTAACGAACGGACAAATTCAAATGATGAAGTGTTATTTTACTCGGTTCACTGGAGTTGAATATATCAACGGTAACTGATGTTTACAAACGTTCTATTGGTTGTTGTTTGAGTTTGGGTTATTGTTTGATAGCTGGATTATAGTTTATTAACTGTGTCTACGAGCTCGCAGAACTGATGGCCGTTGGGGCAGAAAGGTTCTGGAGTGGCAACCAAAAACCGGAAGACGCAGCATGGGCAGACCCCTTACAAGGTAGACCTACGGCCTTAAAAGGTTTGCGGGGATGATGACCGATGGATGAGGACGGTGAACGGTGGCCAAAATAGAGGGAGCCCTATGTCCAGCATTGGACGCCTTTCAGCTGATATGGTGATAATAAACTGTATCTATTATTTTATGTTTTTGATATAATGATAGCTTACTTACATAATCGTCACATCTACTACTCCTCGTCGAGTAGTATGAATCGTGGCCACCTTCCTACAAAATAGTTCATTGGCTTCTTAGATTTATCTAAGAAACGGTTGAATGAAACTGTTGAAAGTAGAGGTGGGTGACCACTTAAATAAACAAACAAAAAAAAAATCCGTTCCATTCTGCATAGATTGTGTACGAAAGCAACAGGAAAAATATTTCTAAGCTGCCTAACATGATCCACTTTTTGAAAAGAATATTATTCCATACTAGTACAATAAAACAAACCGAAATAATAACTTATACAATTTAGTCTGGAGTTATTCTAGAACAACAATCATCATTTGTTTGCGGTATCACGCTGTCGCACGGTTGCGCGTTCCATGTCTCCAGTACCGCGTATGATAAAGGGGCTCAACGCTCTGCTGGCGTCAAGTCATGGGCTGGATCTGTTTGCTGATGAATGGAAGTTGATCTTGTCTGAATGTATGAGGTATTGTGAGACATCAGAGTAAAAGTTGTTTACTGTGTAATCAATCAGTGTAATTGACTGTAATTTTGTCGTTCTGATTATAAATAAATAAATAAATCAAAATTTGTAATAGTTAACTCAGCCGACCACAAAATGTAGATGCCAATAGATCTTTCCTCTTTGCGTCATACGTACGATATTGCCATTGTCATGATCCCGATGATTTCAATAATGAACATGTAATCACGTAAACTGCATCGAATACCAACCCGTATCGATTATTTTACCCGAGGGAATATCGATTGTCAAATCGCTTTGAACTGCCGAGTGTGAGATGCTTTAAATTATATTACACCAGTATTCAATTGATTTTATGTAGCAATAGTAGTTCACTAATGGTTATCTGTCGAATGATCACGTCAAAGTTATTTTTAGAATGTTTGCCTTTTATAATTACAAGATAAGAAATAGAAAATGGTTGAACTGCTATTTTAAAAATCTATGTCAATAATTTCAAACATGCACAATAATTTACAAGATTAAAAAAAGGGGTAAGACAGATTTGTTGTCAACAATAACCAAATTTTGAGCAAATAATTTTAACACGTTTTTCGACTGGACCTAGATTTTCAATATAGATAAACTCCCTATATTCAGAACAGTTTCGGTAAATTTGGCAGATCGATCGAAAATTGGTTAATAAGCATCGTACTCAAGTTCTATTGGATGAGTCATAGAGAGATGTGCCTTTATAACTTTGGATATGGAGATTTCATGAGTCATTTATTATTTTCGGCGTATTCAGTATCAGGAAGCAAAGGATGAATATGAACAAGGTTTCAGGAATATATTTCTCTTATAGTCTGGTCATTACATTACCAAAAGGAAATACTGCCCCGTAAAACCGTTTGCATTTAAGAGAGAAATCTTCTAAGAAATTTTTGTGTCGTGCTTCATTATCATTACTAGTTATGGCGATAGCCGTGTGATCTCCAGTCTAGAATTGGAATCACTCCAATCTCCAATGTAATATGGGGATTCTAAGGGATTCTAATGGGCAGCAGCGCTGCCTGCATACTAAATATCACTGTAATCCACTCGATAATATGCAGCAATAGACATCTTCACATTAATCTGATGACGTGATACGACCACTGCTACCATTATAAAATAAAACAAAAAATATTATTATTTGTTTTGATCGAGAACCAAAACAGTGCGTATCGTTTCCTAAAGACAAAAGTGTTTGCATGTTATCAATGAATGTTATCTTTCTATACTATTGTATAAAGCGGGAGAGTTTGTTTATTTCTTGAACGCACTTATTTGAATAAATGATGATGATTTATTTATTTATTCGTAAAAAAATATAAGCTAACAGTACATACGTCCAAATCGCTTATATCTATGCTAAACACACAAAATAAAATACACAAAAACATAAAACCAATGACAGTTAATTTAACTTCACCATATAAATGACATATTTACATCTTATCTGAAACACTCACTTATTGTCTATACATAAATATATACTATTTAAAAAAAATAACAAATTTTTATGCATTATGCTGGGTGCATCAAAAATATATCTGCTTCTGGATTGGATTTATTAAAACAGTTTATTAATGTAACGGCTCTGGAAGTGGGACTCTTATCTGCGTGTGGGGAGCGCCAAGCAGGCGGGCAGGAAAGGAGTTTGTGCTGCCGTCTACCAGTGCCTCGTGTATAGTGGCCCGGTACAAATGAATAATTGGCAAAATTAAAGCAATTTCTACATCAAAGTTTAATAAAAAAAGGTAAAAGAAATTTGGGCAGATATTCTCTTGAACTACCAGTCAGATTTGAATAATTCTTTTTGTTTATGATAGCTCAGTTCATGAGGAAGGTTATAGGGTGTGTAACATCACGCTACTGAGACGGTAACAGAGCAGTAACCAAAGACGCGGGTGACACCACGCTGCAGGAAGCTGGTTGAGTAAATACGCGAGATAATACAGGCTGGGCTGCCTCTATGGTTCAGTGAAAAACCACTAAAGGTCTCGGGTTCGATCTCCGGGTCAAGTTAGCCTACCAAAGTGATTCCACCCCGCCTAAAGCAAAAGTAAGCAGTCAGTGGAATCCAGAAGTGATGGACACTACCAAAACCCATCATCATAAGCTGCTGGTATGGAGGCCTCCACTATGGCGGCTGGGAATGGGGTTAGGGGAAGGGTATGAGGGAGGTGAGGAAAGAGGAAAGGGGGGAAACTGGATTTCCAGCGTTCTCACTCACCGAACGAAACACAGTAGTACGGATACAACTACTCTTACGTCGCTTTTGTATGAGAAGGTAGTACTTCCCCGGACGATCCGGCCCATTCATACTAAAACCAGCGTGGATTTATTACCACAAAAATGATGATTAGGTTTTCCCTTCTTTTTTTAGTCTGGAATTGTGCAAGATAAATGGCAACCAACTCGCTCCCTATTAAATAGGATCCAAAATAAAATGGTGAACCGAGAGTCGTTAAACATCTATGCCTACCTCTTCGGGGATAAAATGCGTGAAGCTATGTATGTAATACAAGTAGCTGTGACGTCACAGATATGTACATGCCATCGTCGTGGTGCTGAGACGTCCGCAGACATATCCGACGGATGTCTGAGGATTGGACGCACTACACGTGAATGCTAAAATGACGCTGAAGCAAAGGAAGTTTTCTTTTCTGTTTATTATCTGTCTTTCATTTTGTAACACACATTGCAAGAATCATTTTATAAATTTTATGATTTGTTATAGTTTATTTTTTGCATTTCTTATTGAAGTTATACTTCTTTTGGCGCAATTGGGAAAAATGATGAGAGTGAATTTTTACGATTGGCACGCACACCGACAGAAAAAAGCAACACCCTGAAGTTAGTTGCGAACCTTTTACACCCTGAAGTTAGTTGCGAACCTTTGTGTGTCGTATCAGTACAAATAATCAGCGTGAATAAATAAAAAATATATTGGTGTTTATATCAATTCAATTATATTTATGACGGTGATAGATATTTTTTATTGATCATTTATCAGTAAAAATATTTATTTTGAATATTAGTGGTAAAAGTGGTTTTAATATACTGTTTTAAGTGCATTTATAGATTTGAGGTTAACTGTCGGTATGTATGATTTATTTACATTGCAAATTATAAATTATTACATTATTATCTAATTTATTTTTTTTGTTTTCATTTATTTTAATTTTATTTTATGATTTTTCATTATTGTTGCATGCTATTTATGTATGTATGCGTTGTGTTAATATTTGGTATTTTTGGATTGTTACGCCAAAGAAGTATAACTTTTTACGTGCGTACATGAGTACACACACTCTTTTTTTTTAAGGTTTTGAATGTAAAGAAAAAAATATTTTTAATTGTCTAAGAATTTACGGTCTGTCACGTACACTCCTGGGACACCAGTTTGGTTATAATATGGTTAATATTATAGCGTAAATCATGGAACGGTCATACATAAAAAAATATTAAAATTATAGTAATGAATTATAAACCAAAACAAAAAAAATCCTATACAGTTCGCACTTTTTCTTCTTTCTTACTTTTATTATATTTTCCATATTCAAGTATGTGACACAGGGTAGTCTCACTAGCAGCAATTTAAATTTAAAATAATCTAATAGTATAAAAATGTCGTATTGGACATTAATAGTAATTTTATTACAAGTATTTCATCAGTATCAGAGCAGCATTTTAGCGCTATTCTGTTCCAAGCTCGCAGTCGGCACGTCGCCGTCGCCGCGTCGAGGCCGTTGCAATCGAACATCCTCGGAACATTCTGCAGGTTATACTACCAAATAGCAGATAACTGCCTTCCGATATCTTCATGCTAAAAGCTCTCTTATTGCTTTAAGCTAAAGGCCTAAAATGCCATTTGTCTGTCGTAAGGCATTTATCAGGAAGCCTGCTTGAGAAATGCAATGGTACATACTTGGATGCGCATCATTTCTGAATATTTGCTGTAAAGATTCTTGTACTTACCATTGCCGATAGCCAATTTTCTGTTAAAATGTCTACAAGTTTTGACAATAATGAGAAAATTTAGTAGGTAGTTGAAAAATTGTATATTTTAACAGTTAGAATTTTAGGGTCATATTATAAAGGAACCTCAGTTTTTGATGTTATAATTTAAGAAAGCAGTGCCTTTATCATAAATGTTAGAAATTATAGACGGCCTCGGGTTCGATTTCCAGGTCAGGTAAGATATTAGTTTTTCCTCTTAAGAACTGTTACACTCTATTAATTTGGATCCAACATACCAGTTGAAAAACGGACAATGTACCTTCACCTCTACCTGCCCTTTCGGGCAAAATATGTTGTGCTATATTTTATAAGGCTAGCATTAAGTTAAAAAGCGTTTCAGTATTTAAGCATTAATATAATTAAAAACTCGTGTCTATACCTTCAAATTAATATACAAACCAAACAGGTAATCGGAGCTTCAACTAAACTCCAAAATCACAAACATGCATTTCCAAATTAGTCCATTACCAGTGATGCATAGAAAGTGGTATTAAGGTAATTGTTTCCGGGAACCTGACGGAACAATTAACTTAATGAATATGCGGGCTGTGTGCAAACAAGCAGCATGTCCGACCGTCTCGACGGTTATAATCTATGCATGCGATGAGGTATATGGTATCGGTGGAGTATGTACCTATGAGTTGAATAAAAAACCTCGATAACCGATCGCAGATTGAATTGAGAATCAAATAATCTTTTTAAATTACTAGAGGTCCGTTCTTGCTTCGCTTCAGTATCAAAGTTTCATTCGCGCTCACAACAAACGCCCAATGCCTAATTTACAAACTTGGGTAAATATTGAAATTTTGAAAATGACTGAAAATATGTTAAACATAATAAAATATAGCGTATGTTACCCGTCCTATTGTAGCTCTCTAAAGGTGAAATATATTTTAAATCAGTTACGTAGATCTTGAGTTTAATCGGAACCAACAAAGAAACACAAAAAATCAAATCTTTTCTATTTATAATATTAGTTTAGATGAATCGAAATATAGTATGAATCACAATTCAATCTGCGATCTAAGCAATGATATTGTACACAATATTATAGGTTATATCTGCACACAAGCCGTTGCCGACCAAGGAGAAGGGGAAGAGGAAGGAAAAGGGAAAAGAAAGAGGACCGAGGGGGTAATTGGTCTGCCGCACTTTCAATAGCTGCTTTATATCTTACTCTTTTGACAGCTCTTGTATGTTTTCGCATTTTTACAAGTCACACTCAGTTTTAGGTTGATTGAGATAGAAATTAAAAGACTGAAGATAATATAGCATATATATGACGTAAGCAAGCAGGCAGAGTATTGGTCTTTTCGAGAGTCGTTACGATCACTTACCATAGCTTGCTGTTGCTTTTCTAAGAATATGAATATCATGCAACGATATGATGAGTACATTTTTAGACATGGCTATTAATTGTAGTTCTGAATTGATTTTGGCTTTGCATTCTTAAAATAAGCTATTTCTTACATACTGATTATACTTCCTTAGCTAAGCTGTTCCAGTTCAAACTCAAACTCTGAGTTTGAGTTTGAGTTTGAACTGGAACAGCTTTATTTCATTTTGATCATAAAGTATAATGCTTATGAAAAGTCAACATTACATGAAGTCAGCCAATTGACCTACAGTCAATTCGCTGACGAGGTAGAGCTGTGAGAGGAACTGGCAAGAAACTCACGCCACTCTTTTCAATCGCCAGAATCGGTAATTTGACTACGTATTTTAATTAAACTGGTAAATGCACCTCCTGGTCACATTGCACGACAAGGTAATATTGGATTGAATATTAAATGTATGCCATGCCAAGATTGACCAGTCCAATGTGAAAATAATGTTTCGTTAACTAAATTGTTTGCTTCAGTTGTCTTCGTGTTTTGATTTTCAGAAGATGTCAACTGCTTACTGTCTGGACCGTCTTATACTCCTTTTACTCCTTTAGTATAAATAATTCTATCAATTTCATTGAATCAAACATTCTACATTCAACTGTCATTGTTTATTAAATGAAATGCAATATTAACAGTGCTGTCAATTATTCCAATCTATACCAATATTACTATTGAGCGGCAAATCAATTCAGAATTCACACACAGGCTTATATGTAATGATGAACGCATATAATGGAAACCGCTAATCAATCAATTATACGATTATTATGTGATGTTGGACAGTGCGTGATTGCTTTTGTGACAGATGTACAGCTATAGGTATAAATGAATAATAGATGGATTTACTGAATGTTATTAACATCCTCGCTATATTAAAAAAACACAACAATGAAGTATGGAACTGCATTTATATCTTAAACTTTATATATTTTACAGATCGATAGATTTGTGAAGTTAAGGCTTCCGGTTTTAGTCTACATCATATCGATACTACCATTTTTCATCTGTTTGTATTCAAGATTGTATTTGGCATTATGTACTTTGTAGAAAGGTTGTAGAGTGGTGATCACAATTGGAAGTCGCAGCGTAGGAACACCCCTCATAAGGTGGACCGACGACCTTATAAGGGTGGCAGGCAACCAATGGATTAATGGATAATTATGGAGAAATTGGCGGAGGCCTATGTCCATTAGTGAACGACTTTTAGCTGATATGATGATATGATGATGAGGACATTCTTAAAAATCAAGGAGTCTTTAAAATGTTTTTATGCAACACAGTATTGTGTGAACGAGTTTTTAGGACTTGTTTAACAGAGTTTATCTAGTCAAATAAAGCTATGAACAATATAAAATTTAAAAACTTTTCAAAAGTTAAAGTAAGAAAAGTAAAGGTGTCTTGTTTTCATATGCGTCTATTCCATCAACTTTTAATGAAATAGCTGGAAAATTAAGCTAAATTTGAAATCGACGCGAATCTTCAAAGCTGGCATGTGGATGACAGCTGTCGGCGTGTCTGCAGCAACCGACACATGATCCCGTGATACATAGTCACAATGGAGTTTGGTTGAGAGCCGACTCAAATATAGTTGAGAGAATAAGGATTTGAATTTAAAGTAAATCAATTATTTCATTAAAGAATTAATCTTGACAATGTTACCACTCGAATTTTAGAAAATGTTAAACGGCCTCAAATCAGTTGTTTCAGAACTATACACTGACATCACTCAATAAAAACCTGAAACTATTTACCCGCGCATATTTTTTCTTCCAATTTTATACCGGACTTTTTGAACGGGGCATAAAAACACATCTTAAAAAGCCGCTATGGTGAAGACTGGAAAAGCCAGTATTTAATCATTAGGCAACATGGAGTCATTTTGGTAGTCTCATACATAAAACAACATTGGAGAAATAAATATCTCTGTTTAGTGATAGATTAACCCCCAGTTTCTGAAAGAGTGATCAACGAAAAGTTAATCAAAATCACCTGTTAAATCTCATGTGAAGTACCTAAAAGCATGCTAAAACCATGAATAATTAGTTTAATTTCATCTAATTATTAACTAATTAAATCAAATGAAACTAATTATCCATGCTTTTAGCAACCCAATTGGTACTTTAACTGAGATTTTAACAGGTGATTAGTTAATTTTCCGTTGATCAGCCTTTTAGAAACTCGGGGTTAGTATTTCAAAAGAACTGTAAAATTGGTAAACTTAGTAATTTTTTTAACAACATTCGATTTTAACAAATATTCAGTTGAATCACCCTATTTAGTTTATTTATATTTTGTCCTTAATACTTATTTTCTCAGAATCGTAGCATTCATAGCTTACAAGTGGGTTAGTCATGGCAATAACAAGACCATTGCGCTATGAATCAGATCCGGAAAATATCTTCCTTTAGAAATAGAAAATGTTATTTCTCTATTATTGTGATATTGAAATGTAGAAACTGAGGTGACATAAACATCCAAAATATTTTTATTTTATTTTTAATGCGCATTCTTTTCAATAAGACATATTTTTATTCTTCTTTTAGTGAGTAATATTAACTACTAGCTTGCCGCAGTGCGGTTTTAACCTCAACTTTGCTTACTGCTCTACCCTCGTCGCTAGTAGCATGATGTTACATAGCCTATAACCTTCCTCAAGAACTGGGCCATCATACACAAAAATAATGATTTAAATCCGACTAGTAGTTTCAAAGATTAGCGCGTACAAACAAACAAAAAAACTCTTCCGCTTTTTATACGAGTATGTCATTTAATGAATAACGAATATTTTATTAAATTTCATTAGTAATACCTAATCGTTATGCGATCTTCATCATGAAAGTATAATGTTTATATTTATCATGCTTAACCTACTATTAAGTAGCTAGAAAAACCTAGTTCTCCATGTGTTGTTCTGCACTAAGAGAGAAAGAGAGAGAAAATACTTTCCATGATGAAGAGCTTAAGTTCTTTATATAACATGAACTGGCAAATGCTCCAAAACAAGCACATCTATCTAGTAGGCTCTATGATGTAACTTTTACACAGAATCTAGCTTTCTTTGGATTACGAATCACTAGCTGGACCCTGGCTTCACCCGCGCCTAAAATGTGTTTTGTGTTCCTCGGGAACCAGACCGATTTTCGGGATAAAAAGTACCCTATGTCCGTCGAATTTATCTACATACAAAATCGGTTGACCCGTTTAGGCAACAAACATACACACACAAACTTTCGCATTTATAATATTAGAAGGATTAGAATAATTAAGATAATTTGAAAGCTTGATATGCACCTGTTAGTTGTCGTTTTAGCGGTCAAGATCAGTACGATTAGGCTTATCATGGTAAGCAGGCATCTTAGCTATCAGGATGAGTTGAAAGCTATTCGTTATTGCGGTAAAAACTAGTTGTATTATACTTGAACATTCTTAGTTATTGCTGGACTAGACCACTTGCTGGTAGCGGTATTGCCGGTTATAAGACTATATAAGTTCATTGCGTAACTTAAATTTGCGGGTTTAAATCAGTGTAAATATTTGTGTGCACGAACAGGGCTATTTGCATAATAATATGTATTTAATTACAAAAAAAAAGTATGTAGTTAGTATGTTTATTCGCATTCTAGAACCCATATCAAAAACTATTAATAAATGCTTTCTTTGGGTCTAGATGGCGTTGTGTGGTAATATATTTATTATTTGGATTGTGTTATTTCATTTTATAGAGTTGAATTTTCTATACTGCATATTTGATATATATATCGTGACTTTGAATTTGCTTTTTAATTTTTATCATGGTTTGACTAGCAACAATCGATTTATTGAGTGAACTAGTACATTAGTAACATTAAGATTCGACCAATCATTGTATACTAGCTGTCCGTAGCGTGGTTTTACACGCATTAAGTTACATTTTTGATTACTGCTTCGCTCCCGTGAGTTATAACGTGATGTTACATAGATTATAACCTTCCTCGAGAATTGGGCTATTAAATACAAAAAGAATTTCATAATCCAACTGGTAGTTCTAGAGATTAGAGTGTTGAAACAAAAAGTATTCTGCAGCTTTATATAGTAGTACTAGCTTCATGCAGTGCGGTTTCACCCGCGTCTTTGTTTACTGCTCTGCTCCCGTCGCCAGTAGCGTGATGTTAACTAGCCTATAACCTTCCTTAAGAACTGGGCTATCATTCGCACAAATAATTATTCAAATCCGAATGGTAGTTACAGAGATTAGCGCGTTCAAACAAACAAACAAATGCTTTATATAATAGTACAGATAAATGTAGATGTAACTATGCATTTTCTTTTGAAAATTATTTTTATTTATCATCTAGTACAATATTAACTACCAAATTCCCTGAACATATAACAATTAAAATTCTTTAAATACGCAATAAATTTTGTACCAAAAAATAAACAGCACGTTTATAAGACTAAAGTACTTAACGGTCCCAATTAGTGTTGTAAGTGACAAATGTGAGATGTTAAAGGAACTTTGAACTTGTTTTAGTCATACATTTGACTAATGGGACGCACAGAAATAGCTTTGATTTGTTACTTCGGATGATGCACTTTTTAGTGTACGGGACGGGAACGATACGGGATCGGTTAATATACAAGATAATAGAGAATTTTTGTCTGAAAAAGTAAGCAACATTTTTGCTTATTGAGCGATTGTTAATTGATGCGGTATTAAACACTAGCATTCCGCACCGTTTCACCCGCGTCTTTAGTTACTGTGCTGCTACCGTCGTCAGTAGCGTGATGTTATTAGCGTATAACCTACCTCCAGAACTGGACTATCATACGCAAAAATAATTACTCAAATCCGACTGGTAATTACAGAGATTAACGCGTTCAAACAAACAAACAAACGTAATATAGATAATACCCACGTCTCATATATAAGTAATGTTCTATGTTCGGTCCCAACTCCAATATACTAGAGACCGAGACTGTTGTTATTTACTGCACACAATTTCAAACTTCGTGATAATACAAAATATTTTGGGCAGATAAAGCTAGAGTTTACACGACTAGGGGATCAAACTTGAGAACTTAGCATGGTAGTCCGTACACATTACCAATGACCCATCGAGGCAGTTCCTAGTCCTTACAAACTTTACCAACATTCAAAATTCGATGAATCTAAGACTCTCTACACACTAAAGCCTAGTGCCAACACCATTAGTATAAAAAGGGGGCTGCCGCCGAACCCGCCGGGAAAAGCCAGCGAGTCTAGTGTGTAGAGGGCTTAAAACTGAAGTCGTCCGTTCTAAAACGAACATATTCTTTATTAATAGCTCTTATCTAGTACTTAAAAAAATACATTTTAAATAAGTGGTCAGTTTTATTAGTCGATCGAACGCAGTTAAAGACGCCGGTTATTGACGCTCACGTACCACAGAGTACATAAAACAGACTCTCCCGCTGTGAATGTAGTAAAATTCAATATGTTCATATTAATGACCAGTTATTAAGTGCACCTACTGAGTTTACTACTATTATAAATAGAGCACTTAGCCTATTTTAGAGTCCCTTGAAGCTTTAACAATTATAAGTGAAGTTTTAAGGCAACGCAATCAAAAAATGTTTAAATATTTTGATACTTTCACAAATAACTAAAAGAAAATAGTAGTAATATCAAACAAACGAACATTGCATTTATAAAATACCTCTAACTTCCTCCAACTTAACTAGTCTTAGTTTATAGTTTTGTGTTTGTAAAGACGGGCAAAAACATGTCGAAGTTAGATTTTCTAATAAACGTATACTACCTTCAAAAAATTGATATGGTACTCTCGGTGAAATCGCGCTTGCCCGTTTTTTATTAAATGACTTCACTTAGGTACTTATTTACAAAACAATAGTTCTATATAATGCAGGTAATTCAAACCGCTCTTGGAACTACAGCATCAACTACAAAACTACAAAATTCTGCCACCCAGTACCTAATAATGTGAAAAAAATATTAAAGTTTATAATAATATAATTATTTTATCTGGTTTCCAATCTAAAACAACTAATTCCATTGTGATTTTGACTGGCCTGTTAGTCTAGTGGTTAGTGACCCTGACTGCTAAGCCGGAGGTCGTGGGTTCGATTCCCACCTAGGACAAACCTTTGTGTGATGAGCATGATTGTTTGTTCTGTGTCTGGGTGTAATTTATCTATAATATGTATGTATTTACAAAAAAAAAATGTATTTAAGTAGTATATCAGTTGTTTAGTACCCATAACACAAGCAAATATAATTACTTAATTTGGGGCTAGATGGCGCTGTGTGAATGTGGTAGAATATTATAGATTATTATTATAGATTTTGATTCCCACATACATTTACAGTGCTTTACTCGTGACTTGAAAGCATTGACTCCTCCTATGTTGAACTCATCAGGAAGTATAGTTATTTGTTTTACTTTCTACCGCAATATAAATATGGCGGCAAAGAGCAATTTTTCGCCTTCCGTGGCGTGAAAAAGCATCCCACAAAGCCGCCATAGTGGAGGCTATACCAGCAGTTTCAGACGATGGCTTTTGGATTTGTGACCACCACTTCTGTATTCCACAACTGATTACCATTAGGCAGAATATACACTTTGGTGGGCTAATATACAAAAAAAAAGATGACCTCGTTCAACCTAAGCTACATATATTTCTCTTTAAAAGCTACTGAGACCCCATACAGTAACGCCAACTTGTCGTTAGTTCAATGTCAATCCCATACATTTTTAATCTATTAATCTATTAGTTCCCCTAATATGGTAAACGTGATGATGGCTGGTCTGTGCGTCATGTTCGTGAACGGGTGCTACTTGGGTTGCTGGTCAATCTTTGCATGTCAATATGACCGGAAATGCATTTACTATTTCAATTAAAATACTTAATCTAATTATAATCTATATATATAAAAATGAATCCCTATTTCCCTTGGTCATGGCATCACGCGTGAACGGCTAGATCAATTTCGTTAATTCTTTTTTTGTTGTGTTTGTTATTGTCAGGAGATAGTTCTTATGAAAGAAAAACTAAGAAAACTGCTAAACCGATTTCGATGAAAATTGGTATGTAGATAAATTTGGTTTCGGGACATACGCTACTTTTTATCCCGAAAATTGCTCTGTTTCCCGAGTTACATTAATTAAACACATAGCAATTTTCGCGCGGGCGAAGCCGCAGGGCGCAGCTAGTACTAGATAAAACTAAATAATACGAATCCTCTCTTTTTTTTTTTTTCAATCTTGGTAATTAAATTAATTAGTTGATATGTAATAATTACTTTGTATGGTTCGTTGGTTGCGTTAATGTTTTAAAATTGTAAGTCACACAAAAAACTGTAATTATCCTGCGATTGAAAAGAGTGGCGTGAGTTTCTTGCCAGTTCTTCTCACAGCTCTACCTCGTCAGCGAACTGGCTGTAGGTTAATTAGCTGACTTCATGTAATTTTGACTTTTCATAAGCATCATACTTTATGATCAAAATGAAATAAATGCTTTGAGTTTGAGTTTGAGTTTATTCTATGAATAGGATAGAAATCTATGCCACTTGTCCTGAAGAAATACTTTCTTATGTGAGATTTAGTTACACGCTTACTAAGATATTAAATCTTAAAATAGTTCTTGACAGTCTTCAATTCTGTCTATCTTCAGAACAAAGGTCTCCTTTCATATATAGAAAACATGAGTAACGCTTATTCAAGACGGATTGGTATTTTTGACATATATTTAGCTGTATTCTGGTTGCGTTACCAAGCAATGCGTATGTAAGAAGTTTGAAGCTAAACTTAGAAAGTAGGTATATAGATATATAAAAGTGACATTTATTTTTATTTTTTATAGTCTACCAAAGTGATTTCCTCACTCTGCCTGATGGTAAGCAGTCAGTGGAATTCAGAAGTGGTGGCCACCATACCAAAAGCCATCGTCAGAAACTGCAGTTTCGAGCCCACTATATCATGCAGACGGTGGGAGCCTCAACGACTGATTTATAGACTATTTCGAATAGGCCCGATTTCCCCTTTTCCTTTTTCTCACCTCCCTCAACCCTTTCAACTACCCCACTACCTTCACGGTAGGCAGCGGCTTCACAGAGTTCCTTGGCATTACAGCAGCGATGGTGGAGACTCTGATTCGTCAGTTACCACTTACCATCACGTGGGCTGTTTGCTCGTCTCCCACTGTCGGAGGTTTGTCATGTAAGGAACTGACGAGCAGAGGTCTGGTATGACTGCTTTTACACGATCGCAAAACTCCTTGCTTGAACCAGGGTTATATTTTGCATTAGACGTCTTTTTAAATGAAATTATGATAAGGTAAGTTAGAACTTTAACTATTTGTTCAATTTATATTTTTGTCCATTATGCATACAAATCTGAAAGACAACAAAGGATTAAAACTCGAACAAAATTTCTAAATTTGATTTATAAAACTACTTGAATTCTACAGGATTAGGTATAATGGTGTATAGTAGAGGCATTTCTTTAGCAAAAGAATCGCGTTTCTTATGGTTTAAGTAATCGTTAAAGATTTAGAAGTGCCAACATTTCCAGTGCATGTCCACTGTATGTACCTACATACTTGCAATGCCAGAAAAGATAGTTGCGCCTTGTCACTTTTCAACATAGAAATTTAACGTTCTTAACTACTTCTTTTATTTCACTCACTTATTGACAATAATTAGTAAAATAGATACCTAGCCAGGTTATTTGTAAATGACCTATATCTACATATTTACCATCAATTCTATTTCACTGTTGTTTTCTAAAACTCATTGAGGTCATTCTATCATTACCAGTGGCTATATATAGGTATACAAATTTCAATCCAAGACTCTTGAAAATTCTGATTTTTTGTTTGGCGCTGAAGTGCTGTCAATAATAGATATATTGCAAAAGCGAATCAGCGCTGAACGATCCATTGCATACAATCGGGTTTTCAAATAAATATCTCTATTTATAAAGCCATACTTAGAGAGCAAGTCAACCAGGCTGTCTGATACCATGGTAATATTTATAACAAACATTAGGGTTACTAAGAAGTCGTTTGAAACTTAGATCTGGCTATTCAGACAGCCTAGACAAATGGCATCAATTTCTATTCTATTCACAGAATAGATTATTATTATTTTTTTTTATATATTATAGCCTACCAAAGTGACTCCACCCTGCCTGATGGTAAGCAGTCAGTGGAATCCAGAAGTGGTGGCCACCATACCAAAAGCTATCGTCTTAAACTGCTGGTATGGTGGCCTACACTATGGCGGCGGAGAATGGGGTTAGGGGAAGGGAATGAGGGAGGTGAGGACAGAGGAAAGGGGGGAAATTGGGTCTCCGGCGCTCTCACTCACCGAACGAAACGCAGTAGTACGCATACTACTACTCTTAAAGTCGATCTTCTATGAGAGGGTAGTACTTCCCCGGACGACCCGGCCCATTCATGCTGAAATCAGCGTGGATCTACTACCGTAAATGTATGGTACCGTAAAAAATGTATGGGATTGACATAAGCTTACGCCAACGTTATCGTTAGCTTATGTCAATGCCATACATCTATGCCACTTGTCTGGGGCCTCTGATTAGTTATCGAATATCGGTGTTAAGTACTCCTTGTAAAACTGATATTCAGTATTCAGTCGTAGTTGGTTTAACTAGAACTCACCCCCAGATGTAAAGCGGCGGCAAATAATGTTTTTTATTAGGTTATACAATATCCAACCATTCTAATAGTTCTCTAGTCCTAAGCTTTATTTTATTTTTGACGTGATAATGTCTTATAAATCGATGAATGCTGGTGGCACGCTCGCAACGGCACGCATGGCAAAATGTCACGTTCCGCGTGCAAGCGAGAGCGCAACATAAGCGATAGAGAGGGACGATCAGCCTAAGTGTTTGGCTTATGTCGCAAACTCCTTTTTTTGTATTATTCAATTCATATAAGTATGCAATTTTTCATTAATGTTTCCATATGACGTTATCACGTAAACTTATCTTCCGTAAATTGACTTTACAGACAATTAACAGTTTTTTATATTATCTGAAGTGGTATTTCATTTTGAAGGTTTTATAGGCGGTGTCTTGCTTTCATGTAGTTTTATATTCCTTATATTGGGTCATTATATTATATTCTTGTATTAATATACGTATATTTAAGGGTTGTATTAAATACTTATTGTGAATAAATATTTCGAATAAAATGAAGAAAATCTTTATTGTTGATCAGAGCAAAAAAAAAGTAAAAAAATGTTAAAAATTAATTTATTTAATATCACAGATTTAAATACAATATTTATAATAAGTTAGTAGTTATAATAATATCTAAATATCTTAACATATTTCATAAAAGACATAGTAGAGTCGTTTTTACAAAGGCTTTTTTTATTATTATAATATATTATTAATAATATAATATCATACAAATCGTTTTATATAAACAAAATGCGTACAAATGCGTGTAAATTGGCAGTTGTCACTGAGTCATTCAGTCTTTAAAATTAATAACATACATACATTTGCTATTCGTCACGTAATACATTGATGAAAAAATCCTAGTTCGTAGCTAGTTACAAAACTTAGTTACGTAAGCTGACGAAGGGACTTTAATAATTCATAACCTAATAAAAATATATGAATACACAAATTTTAAAATCAATAGATTTATAAACATATATTTTAATTATAAATTAAACCTTAATCGTTTATATGATCCCAGCGAAGAATAGTCGACCACATATTTGCTTCACTAATTTTAAACTTTAAAATGCCATTAAAATTAATTATGGGTTATTACAACTGTCAACTGTCACTATACTGAAGTGACATGCAAGCAAAAATAGACAATATTATTTTGTGATAATTATGCAAACTATTTTTACTCTAAGGTTGGTAAAGCAATTTTATGGTTGACTATTTCAACAACGTAGTGTTCGTATATATTTCACTATTGAAATCAGTTAATTGAATGCTGGCGATCAAAGTTTTTTAAACAATTATTTAAGAAAGCGACAGAGAAACATACAATATGAAAAAGAAATATTAAAAAAGTCTCTGATAACCCTAAGTCCTACCAAAATTCTACCAAGCGTAGAAATTAAATATAAAGTTTCGTGAGTCTTTATCCAGCCCTTTTCTCGATCGAAAAATTTGTCGTCGGCGAAATGAGGAGATCAACACATAGATTAAGATTTGTAGATTTTTTATAATTAAGTCGTGATGTCACGCAAAGTTGCTTGTTCTTAAGCTGTTAAAGTAATCGCCTTCTAAACACGAGCTTATGGCAAAATGTAACAAGCTCGTGGTATTTTTTCAAATTTAGAAACTTTCTGAATTTATCTTGGACATTACTATTAAGAAAAACATCTTGAGAAATCTTAGACTGAGTCGCAAAATTTCACCGGCGATTTAAGCAACTGTTTTCTGAATTAGACTTTTACCCTGTATTCAAAAAGAACGATAAACAAACCATATCGTCTTTTATATTGTTAGTAATTTCAATCATGAATAGTCTATTAAAAAACTTGTTTATCTCAATACAAGGAAAAGATATTTACTTATTTCAAATATGAATATTGCTGCAATAACTTTAGATAGAATAAAGGGTAGGCTTATAGATACAAATAAGACTCAAAATCTTCAGAAATAAAATAAACAACAACACGCTGAGTGTATCCACTGGGTTAAAACAACAATCACTATTTTTTACCTACAAACCCAATTTGACCCCTAAAATCCCTGTTAATTGGAGCTACTTGACAATAGTAAGACATATTTTGTCTCTATAGCTAGTGTCTACGTGTGCTAAAGGTAGTGTGACGGCTACATCGACCTTTGATATCGAGCTAGGTGACGGTGACAGCTCTGCTACCTGTGAGGAACACTCGCTTGACTTCGATGTCATTGTTCGTGCTGCAATGGAAGAAAGAGTTAGAACCGAAGTTCAATATGCATCTATTGCTAGCGATGTTAGTGATATCACATAAAATACTTTATATCATAGGTTGCTAACAAGGGCAGTACCACCCCCTAGTTAAGTGGGCGCTGGAGCTTTTTGTGGGGGCGTAAATAAAATTTGTAAAAGAGGGGCATTGTAAATGTGATTTCTTGTAAATGAGGCGGTATGTAGTCCATAAAAGATTGGCAACCTATGCTTTAGATTAACAAAGTATAGAGGAATGTATCACTGAATACAAACATATTATACAAAGTGCACATAAATAATAACTAATAAATTACACAAAGTTTAGTCCTGTGTAGGAATTAAGGCATTTGAACAGTAGTTATATACAGTGTCACTAATAGTCAAATTTAAACATATAATTTTTTCAAGGAATGCAGAGAAAAGAAGTATTCATAAGGCTTTTGTTATAGACAATTTAGCTATATATCTATGGGATTGACATAAGCTAACGAAAATATTGGCGTTAGCATAAGTCAATTCCATATTTTTTTTATCTATTCCATGAATAGAATAGAAATCTATGCCACTTTTTGTCTTCGCCTTCTAATGTTTCTACTCGATTTTTGGAATATGGATTACCATTAACACATTCTACTTACGGTAATTACAATGTGCAATAATTGATTGTGTTGGATATTGGCAGATATATGGATTACATTCAAAGTGTTTCATTTTTGGATTCAAAATTCAATATAAATGAAAAAGAAGAATAAGCGTTGAAGAGTCGTAGAGGTCTGTTTCGTGGCAAATGACGTTCTCTCTGCTTACCCCATTAATGGGAGACAGGCGCGAAGTTAAATATTTATGTAAAATTTGATTCGATATTTCTGCGTCTGTAAGAAACAAAATTTTAACACAAAAGTATTAAACATAAATCTTTTAACTGTAACCCTTTTGCGTTGGACCCTTTTTTAATTTGGATATATTTTTTTTTATTTCAACAAAAAAAACTCACAATTGGTGTAGCAGCTTGAGGCGGAGTCACCGGAAGGGCTGTAAGGCTTCATCTCGTAATGGTTACTTCCGTTTGATGACTGCTGTCTACTGCGGCTCCCAAATGGGGATGAATAGCTAGGGTTGGAAAAATAATGGGGCATAAAGGAAATGGATGCGAAAAGTTATTACTTGATAAACAACAATATATTCATGAGAACATTAAGTTTTGTTTTCAAGAAAATTTCTTAAAACAGTAATGCATTAGCTGAATTCGCTTTATCCAAAAAAATATTAAAATATTTCGTGGTTATCTACATTTTTCTTTACTTTATCAAGGTGCTTTATATTTTTACCAAATACATCAAAATAACGAATCCAAAACCCGCATAATCCTAGGTTCAGCTCACCTGTCTCTAACAAGAGGCATATCGTAGTGGTTATTAGGCCTCTGCATCCAGTATTCATTACAAGTTCTTGTCACATCTGGCGTCGCATTATTCTTGTTACGACCTACATACATTTTTGGTATACCTGCCAACGAAAATATCTTCATTAAATGAAGCCTTTAAGAACTATATTATTGGTCTACGACATACGCTGAAGCTTTCGGCTTATATTCGACTCGCTGTAGTCGTTCTCTAAGAACTCAAATTTAACCCATTCATCCGACATCTAAAAAGTACGATATAAATATTAAAATAACCTCTTCTACTTATTTAGTTTAGGTTCAAAGATATAAACTTTTTTGAATTGTTTTATATGACAACTATCCGTATCAGTTTAGGTCGACAAAGCACATGGTGGTACCATAGTTCCTACAAATTGAGTGATTAAAGTCGTGTCAGCGATCAAACTTGTAACTGAATCGCTGTCAAAAAATGACAATTAAACTGAGACGTAAGATGTGGTGGTAAGAATGAGCTATTCTTTCAGTTTAGGTCCTAAAGTGAATCGCAATTAGAAACGGTGGTAAGTCTCCTGGTACAATTATTACTAAATTTTCTTTTAACAAGAAAGTAAGTTTTCTATAATAGAATAAATCTGTTCTTTAACTCAAACGTACAAAAGTACAACTATTCATCAGAAATGCTCTAAAACACTTCGAGACTATCTTCGTACCTTGAAGAGCATTATCAATTGGCAATGGTATTAATTATAGTATAGTTCGTCAAAGAAGCCCAAGTAGAGAACTAACCATCGAATACGCATATCGCTCAATTTATTGTGGTGTTCAAAAATTTAATGACATATGCAAATGCTATTTACTTATAAATTAAAGGTTTAATGGAGGAAAGCAGCTAGGAGGGCAGGGCAGTTTAGCTGGTTGTTGAAAATCTTACTATTATATAAAGTGGAAGAGTTGTGTTAGTTTGAACGCGCTAATTTCTGGAGCTACCAGTCGGATTTCAATAATTCTTTTTGTGTATGATAGCCCAGCTCTTGAGAAAGGTTACAGGCTATGTAACATCACGCTTTTGACGACGAGAGCAGAGCAGTAACCAAAGACGCGGGTAAAACCACGCTGCTGGAAGCTAGTATAATATAAAAACTCATTCTTGTATCATCAATTCTATGTCAAACTTACCTATTCTGCCAGCCATATATTCAGGCCTGTGCCTATATTTGCACCAAACGTATAAAATTACTATTCCGGTGAGGAGCATTGCAACTGTGATGCCAATGCCTACATAGAGGTATGTGTCCGCTGCGTAAAATCCTAAGTGAGAAAATAATCTTTTAAATAGACATGCTCATGAATTTTAAAGTAAGAAAGACATTGTAAAAGAGAATTTTTAGTTCGATTCTTCTGTCAATTTCTAAATGAAATTATAGAAATATTTGAAGTAGTAAACTGGATTAATAATTTAATCGAAAATGTTTGAGATTATACTAATATCGGAAAATTCTTATTTTATAGTCTAGATTGCCGTTAGATTGGATATGCTATAAGCTTACAAGAGATCAATAAGAAAGGAGAAGACAGAATAATGCACTAATAATATGTTTTTTTTTTGTTTTAACAACATTTTCATATCGACAACAAAGGAATCTGGAGTGCTATGAACCAAGCCCAAATTACTTACGTATTCCCGTAGCGCAATGTCCATCAACACATGCCGCATGCTGTAATGTAGACCCTGTACACTCGCCAGTACATTGCCGTCTCCTGATTCTCACGCAGTCTGTACTACAAGTGGACCAATCACTCCATGGTGACCATGTAGGGCCTAATAAATATATTTGTTATTTCAATTTTATTCTTTGATTTACAAAACTTATGATTATCATCTACGGGCAGGTCACCAGATTTGGTTAGTTAATGTGTTCAGTCAGACAGTTCCAGCACAGAAAAGTCATTGAAAACTCTATTAGGTTGTTTTAAGTGTACCCGGTAAATAACCGTTGCTATATATAGCTTGTAACATTTGGTACTAGCGCATCTAGCGGCAACTTGACATATTAAATTTAACAGTCAACTCAAACTTAAACAATTCAAATTTAACTTTCTACTTCGCTTTTTAAAGCTATTAATACTGCCAATGCTACTGGTATAAGCCTATTAGATTACCACACGAGGGCTACGTCTAAATATGAAGAAAGCTTACCGTCACAAGTAACACAGTCAGCATCAGTCTGTGAGGCGTGACCTCTACACGGCGCGCCGCCATTGGCTGGCCCTGGCTCTGTACAAGTGCGCGTACGTCTCCGCCCGCTCGTCTGTGAACCACAACGACATGGTGTCCACGCTGACCATTCTGACCAGCCTCCATTCACTGTTGTAAAAGTATTAGAATATTTTTGGGCGTTTTTGTATGTAATATTATACCTAACCTATTGTAAAGTGATCAGTTGATATGGTCTGTTGTCTAAACATGTTGTATTGTTTTTGTTATGCTACCTAATTATATTTCATTTTCTGTTTTATTACTACACTTGTTTCTTTCTTCACACTTATTTTTAAAACCAACCAGAAAATTAATAACTTAATTCTCTATTTAAGATTTATTGGATATTTCAACTAGTATATTATTTTTAATAGTCTTTATTAAATTTACCATGGGTATTATGATCAAGATCCGTGACATACTGGCAATTATCGTGAAAATAAAAATAATAATGGAATAGACTGTTTGTAATATTGATATAAGAACAGACAGGGTAAATTGAGCGACTTTTAAGAAACATCCGTCACTTTTATACCCAAAAGTATTTACTTTTTGAACATAATATGTTTGTAAATTTTAAATATTTTCATAACATAAGCCACAAGGAACGGTTAAAACTTTTGCTCAAGTAGATGACTTGCCTCGCAAATATTTTGACGTGTCAAAAGTTGAGAATTCGCCACCTTGCAATATTTCTTGTTAAATGTTGGAAACTAAAGCCAGAAAGTTCTTGCCGGTTTAAGACTATTAAGTGTGTTAGACGAAGTAATTCCACATGGTTTTTATAAAGTAGGTATTAAAATAGCAAACAAATCCAAGCCGTTGCCGACCGAAAAGGAAAGTGGGTAAATGAGCCTTTAGGGCTTTCAATGCTTGAACAAACTGCAATAAATATTGATACTATATCATGTGCCTTCATCGATATTTTATGGAAGATTTTGTTCAAACCCACGTTTGCAATCAGTCATTTTATTCACTTATTCCCATAACTTGCAATAGTGTTATAAACTATTATAACACTGATATTGTTATACTAGTTCACACTTCTTCACAAGAAGCTGACAAAGGAATGATATTAAAGCAAGCAATAACATACCGTAGACAGACAAAACAGCGACGTCTGATGCCCGTCGGCCCGCGATGTTCTCAGCTATGCAGGTGTAGTTAGCTATGTCCTGTGCAAATAATTCATTATGTAATACATTTTCTTTTGATGTTAAAATATAATTATATTTAATCGTAAAATGAGAGGGGTATGATGGTAAGTTGAAAAGTTATTTAGATTATCCATATTTGATACACTTTAAACAGTCAAAAATAAATAAATAGGACAGTCGATAGAAAATTAACAAGTTTTGAAAAACATACTTTAATGTTTGTAAACATTTGTATTCGTAGTCAGCTTAGTTGAGAATAAACACGGGCAAAATAAAACCTTCAGTACTGTTATTAGCAAAGCTACACTTGAATCATTTGTTAATCCACAAAAATAATAACGTAAAATATGGTAAGGTTTAAATATTGAAGATTATAAAGAAAAAGAAGGTTTAAATATTTACCCACTAACCTGTAAACTGACTTTAGTCAATACAAGTGTTTCAGCTGTAGGCTCAATAACAACATCATTCCTAGTCCATTTGATTGTCGGAGTGGGTGCTGCAAGTGGCGGCTCACACTTAAACGTAACTGATTTACCAGCTACTACTGTGGCTGATTTAGGTTGCTGACCAAATACTTTCTTTATATCTGTGGGGAAAACGAAAGTAAGATAGGAATCAAATATAGTATGCTAAACAATGCAACGTGATAAATATGTTTATTGTCAGACACCGTGCACTATCTTGGGCTTCAGGCCTAGCATTGCTTGACAAAATGTTCAATTATTATTTAATCTGGGTGTCAAACATCTGAAGTCTCAAAATCTAAAATAGTGACTACGTTCCTGAGGGGCGTCGTTATTAAAAACATATTTATTATCATTATTCATTCAGTTCTTTAATGCTTTCTAAATTACATATCAACATGTTGAAAGCTGATACCTATCCAAACTGGCCTCTTCTCTTACACAACCACGTAGATCGAAACTCGTAAAAGCCACTTACGTCTACGAGTTTCATAAAGCTAACTATGTCAAGAGGAATTTCATCACAAAATGTGCAAATAGACTCAAGCTACTTACAACTAACTTTCTCATAAGATTCACCCTTGAATCACAAATAGAAAGCTAGTGAGCATTCATCAAAGTGCAAAGTGCTTGACTTAACGAGCGGAAATAATGTTTCCTCTACATAATGGTTCCGTTACACACCCTCTTAAAAAAAGGGATGAAAATAAAATCGTAATTTTTTTGGATGATATTCTTGTATCTTTAAAAGTTATAGAGAAACTCGAATAAAAAATATCTGGATAATTTTTAATAGTTGGATATTAGATAATTTAAATATAATGATTATAACCACGTTGATCAATTAAATGTATTTTGTTTTTCCCTAATCTAATCCGAGTTTAGAAATTAATAACAGAAGGCGAAGGGTGGATTTAAAGTTATGCCACCCTGTACACGTATTTGTAAGATACATTAACCAGACATGAACCAAATGCATTGCATATGGAACCAGTATAAATTGGCGAATTGGTAGTAAATATGTTCAAAAGGTTAATACATAGATCATAGATACATAGATCACAAGATTGGCTTAAGTGGGATTCCCAAAGGAAGACCTATATCCAACAGTGGGTACTTATGGGCTGCGGATGATAATGAATACATAGCTATGGGTATAAATTTTAATAGTAGATAGACTATTCTTATTAAATACGAAAATCATGTTGAATTATCACAACATTATGTAAATAACAGGTAAATGTCAGCATAAAATTGCTCAATAAAATGTTATGCAATTATCTTGTCTTTTATTGACATCATGTATAATTTGATAAACTCTAAGTTAAACTTCTAAGTGAATTAAAACAGCTTCTGTTTGTATTGAAAAATGCAAAATACAGTCAAAATAATTTTCCAAAGTCTACTGTCATTCGGTTGATTATTTGTTACGACACGACATGGCGTGTCTCGGCATGGGGTGTTTATTTCTAGACAATGCCAGTCGTTAATTGTCTGCACTTCATTTTATTTTCGTCCTCTTATTGTGACAATTTATGCGTTACTTTCGAGTTTTGTGTTACGTTTGTATCTTATTTTATTTTGGAAATGCACTGGGGAGGAAGTTAGGGCAAATTTTAATGAAGGTTTTTGTCTTCAGATGTCGTTAAGTTTTTTCGATGTGATACCAATTTTAAGTTTGAAAATCTTTAAGATGTTATTTACTTTTTTACCTAAGCTACAACTTACACATCCTACAATATAAATATTTAGTAATCAAATCAATTCGAACTGAAAAGTTTAGTATAACCTTGTTGTCACACAATAAGTATATCAAATAGTTAATTAAGCTTCAATGTTTATAAAATCAATCTCTTTATTATATATAAGACCACACGGCAACTTTAATTGAAAACAAACCTTTGATCATATTTTACCAAAAAGGTCGACTATAAAAACAACCTATCGATTCATTAGCATTGGTTCCATAAACAGTGATTCCAAACTCTCGAAGCGTAGCGATCGCTAAATAATAGAAACATTTAAATGTTAATCAGTTTCAAATGAGAACACCATTAAACAGCGGAAACTATTAACTTGTTGGAACAAAATATATTAATGAAAACAAAACTAAGAGAGAGGCATTTAATCCTACTTATGATAGTCGTAAAATTTTTAATTGTATTCGTTATGTTGGAAATATTTATGAGGAACGACATGCTTCTGTAGTTCGAAGGGTAGATATTAAAGTTATGTAGCTATAAAAAGAGATATCGAGATAGTTGAACCTTAGTATTTACATCATAGGCGCAGCGAAGGCAGACCCGTTACAAGGTGGACCGACGACCTCTTAAAAGTGGCGGGCAAGCGATGGATGAGGGCGGCTCACAACCGACTTAGGTGGCGAAAATTGAGGAAGGCTTATGTCCAACAGTGGACATCTTTGGGCTGATATGATGTGGTTGAGATTAATCGTAGAGTTATGGTATTATGGTGTCCGTAATATTTTAAATGTTGAGTTCAGACTGAAGTTTACTGGGACACAAAATATATGATACCAATCCAAACGCTTATTATTATGATAGAACAGAAAGAAAACAATGTCACCTTATAAGCTTGAACGCTAATCCTAAACCAAATTTAAGACAACTATAGATAAAATATTAAAGTAGAATATGTGGTAAAGCGAAAAAACGATTGGCTAGAGAGCCAAACGATATCACAAATGGGGTTTCTACAAACCGGTTTATGGGCAACGACTTTAAGGATTGCATTCGAATTAATTTACCTTTGCACTTATGCTATAGTGCTCAAAGACTTATTATCTCATAGTTTCATAGAGCCTCTTCATAGCCAACTAACTAAACCATCTTTAAATGTCAAACATTTATTATTTTGATAAAACACACCAATCTATAAAAAAATCGTCCTGAATATGCACTGCATGACCAACAGCATGAAATCTAATATAGCTGGTAAAACGTGAGTGTAGCGTACTACACACGTCTGCTTCTCGTTTTTATGTAGGTACCTAATATATTTATAGAAACATATATTATTATCTGGCAGCGTTATGTCTTATAAAGTTTACGTATCATACATACATCGATCTGGTAAGAGTAATAAATAAATAAATAAATTAAATATATTTAACTTGAAACTATTTAAATCTTAAAACAGATATAATAATTCTAAAAATATTACTTACATGCATATTCAACAAAGACACTCTGACTTTGTATCTTGCCTTTGCTATTCCAGGCGTAACATTCACAGGTATACCTCTTGCTGCTCCCATCGAGCTCATTTCTTGTAACATTTAGTTCAGCTTCAATGACCCTTACTCCATTATGAGGATCAACATGTTCTAATTGAACAGTAGTTTCTATTCTAACATTATTACAATTGAAATATACTTGTAAAGCATTTGCTGCCCTGCAAACTAAGTTTGCAGGTCTATTTCTTATAACATATGAGTTTTTGGGTTCTAAAAGGAAAACTGGTAAACCATTCATAGGTTCCTCGTTTTCTGGTAAAGGTAAGTAGTCATCGTCCTCTTCAACTTGTGATTTAAAATCGGCAAGGTATGGGTCGGAGTTTCGGAGACCATCAGGGTGTATGTATTCTGGTCTCGTTTCTTGTGTTGTGTTTTCTGGGTCTGAAACAACGATAAATTTTTATTTTAAATTTTATTATGATTATTATTTTTACGGAAAAATCTTTTGTTCGAACTATTTAAATTGTATAATTGAACATTTTGTATAATTGAGTGTAAGATAATTGCTCTTGATTAATAAAATATTAATTCTCGATAGTTTTAGTAAATATAGTGCGTAATTAAAGTGGTCGCACTCTATATCATCACTTTATTAAGGTTTGCCTGCCTCGAGTGCAGTGAACATGGTATAAATAATTTACTTTTGGCAAACCCCCCGCTACTAAGTGATGCAAGTGAAATCCAAAAATAATTTATAACTGATGCTAGGGCATTAAACATTTCCAAAGAAAATGTGGACACTTGCAATTATTCTAGGCTGATCAACAAATATTAACTAATCAACTGTGAAGTAGGTACCATTTAGGTTGCTAAAAACAAAAATAATTAGTTAAATTTGATCTAATTAGTAACTAATTAGTACAAATGTTTAGTGCCCTAGTATCAGTTTTCACTAACATTGTGATCTTTTGTTTATACCATTATAACAATCGCTTTATTTTGTTTATTTTAACAGCGCTTCAAAGGAAGCATGTCTACATGAAACTATCTTCTAAAATAGATAATTAAGATTAATAGAGGTGAGTAATATACTTATTGTTTTAACTAGTATTATAAATATTTCACGGTATGGCATCTAAAATGATGATAACGTCTGCTTTGCAGAGATTGCTGTAGAAGTGCTTTGAAGCTCTACTTACTTAAGTGATCGATTAGACCTGTTATAAATATAATATTAACGTTATCTTATAAAGATTAAGAGAGTTTTATTAAAATTAATAACTTTGTTTCATTTTTATAACATTGATAACTGACCTATTATTAAAAATTTTTGCATTTACCTTCCTGTGTTGCAAACTTAAGTTAGCTCTTATACTATCTACCATAAAGTTGCAATTGCATTACGTCACATCATAAGCCTAAAAACGTTGACTGTTGGACGTAGGGCTTATCGGCAGACAGATATTTTAGATAAAAGATAGAGAAAGCATATAATGTTGCCACTTACTTCGCCCAAGGACAAAATATTGCGGTTCTACGTCCCAGACCTAAGATTTCACAGCTACACTGCTAATTAAGAATAACTACTTGTATTCCTATTTATGTGCAATACACAGTTTTACTATTTCTAACGGCATTAAAAGAAATAACAAACTTGATAATGTGACTGTGAAAAAACTAAATGTATTGAAACAAGACACTTTTACGCAGACAATAATAGGTTTTACCTGCTCCTCGATTCCCTCACCAGCTGTCAAAGTGCTGTACTTAAAACTCAACAGTGCATGACTAATAAACATCTGCACTTTTATACACGCAGCTAAATATTATAATTATTTAAATTATGTTATTTAAACAGTGTAACGTTTTGTTTGTCTTTTTTCTTTTGGTAACGAAGTTTTGGTTTAGTTATATATTTTCAAGACATAATTTTGTATATTATTAAGAATGCTTCTAAAATTGTATAACTACGAGAACTTTTTTGCTTTACCTAGTTTACTTACCTATTTCTAAGCGTAACCTAATCACTAATTATAAAAAAAGTATTTATCACATTATTTTCATCTCATTTATATTATTTATTTATTTTTTAGGTTAAGAACGCAGATTAATGAAAAGCTTTACGATAAAACGTAGTAAACAACTACAGGATGCGGTCTTAGTAGGTATGTCTAATTAAAATACTCGCAAAAATATGAAACGAATTGCATTTACAAGATGATCCGTTTTAGGTTGTAGTTTTTAGATTATAAAGCTAAATTTTAGTTATTAAATCTCAAAAAACATTTGCTTTGAACAAAAAGTTTGTTGATAGTGAACTACAGAACGTAACATTTGTAATAATCCTAATTGTTCTAATTCATATTAGAAATTATTTGTTGGACTTATTGGTCATAATTATTTAAAAAAAATTGTTTAATGATAAGAAGTAATTTTTATTTTTTATAGGTAGGTATCTATGTACGTCGTCTTTTATAACACAATAATCGCCTTAATGTACTGTGTTTTACCCTAAATATTTAATTAATTCAATTTTAGTATACCTACTTATTTATTGTAAATTGTACACTAACATACGATAGCCTTGTTTGTTTATTAATGTTAGCAATGAATTGTAATATACCTACTTGTTAAAAAGAAATTATCATTAAAATAACACTAGTTTTATATGCATGCATAAATTGTAACACAATCTCATGTTAAGTGAACACTGTTTCTTATGAGAATAAAGATCTTTAAACCTAATTTCTATTTCTATAAAAGTTTTCTTTCTTTCTTTCTTTCTAATATTTGTATAAATAAAATTTGTTAAATACAAATATAAAATTCTAAAAGAAGATAAAATCTCGATCTAATCTCACATCCCTTCATAATTGATCCGTCAAGATCGGGTTTTAAAAGGTGGTAAAAATCCCTCTGGATCAGATTACTGTACTAATAGGTATGGGCGAATGTGAAATACTTGGTATAAATAATAAATTCCTTTCAAATACGAGCCATTGAGCAAAACCCGTTGAAGTACCTATTATTATTATATTTGCTACTTTTTTGTTGCTATCGTTTCGTATTTTTTAAAGGGGACAAGTTCTATAGAAAATATTCTCATGTAAAACTCGTTTTTGTAGAAGTCCAGTTAATAAATACAGGAATTATAGTAATTTGAAAATGAGTAAATTTTGTAATATTTTTGCAATGTTTTGTAAGGACGTGCACCAATTTCTTTCCAGTTCTATTAATTAACGTAGCTATAACTGAACAGATGGAATAATTTGTATAACAAAATTATCATCAGTTAATTTCATTATATTAGTTTCATTAGCATAGATAACATACTAGCTGTAGCCCGCAGCTCTGCCCGCGTGAATGTCGCATTTTGCATACAAACTTTTACTATTTCAAACCCTGCAAGCCATTTTAAATAAAAAAATAAAAATTGATAAAAGATAGTCTTTGTTGTTCCCCAAGGTCTATTCTATCTATACACCAAACTTCATCAACACTTAGATTTATATAAAGTAGTTTTTCATTTTAACAAAAAATATAGTAAGCATAGAAAACAGATTTACACGTTTCTGACGGCTACCTACAGTCTATCTCTGAAATTAGGATTATTCCTTTTACTATTAAACAAGAGAACTGAGCTGGAAAGATAGAAGTGAAAGCATCACGGTGCATCCATTCATAAAGGCGGTTACAGAATTTTATTTTCAACTTGCCAAAAGAAAATAAACTATAAATCTTTCTTTTAAAGTAGATTATAGCAAATAAATGGTGATTCAATTACCGACTCAATGTAAAGTCATCTCAAATAATGATACCTGTTTGTCTTCACGATAAAATGTAGTACGCAACTACAGGATGCGGTCTTGGTATGTCTAATTAAAGTACATGTATATTGTATTTATGATAATCTAATTAGTCGATGGTTATTAAAAGATGATTAGTTGACATAACCACCTTTTAAAAACTGTTATAACGATGAAAAACAATGCAGGTACCAAGCAGCTGCAAATACATTTGCTGATATATATTACTACTTTACTAACTGATGGATGAAGACGTTTGGTGAAAGAAATGTATGATATGATTACCCGGCAGGGACTTTACTTGAGCCATCAAACCCCTTACTGCATGTTATGACCTACACGGCATGAAGTGTTTTAAAAAAAAAGATAAATATTTTTTTAAATATTTTGTTTCATTTCTGGGGCGAGGGTACAATCGGGACAATCCACATCCTGCCCATCACTGTGACTCTTGTAAGCCAGGATTTATAGTTATATCTATACATATAATAAAAATGTAACCGATCGCTGTCTGTACATGGAAGATATATGAGAAAAAAAATTATTGGGGCCTTTATCAACGCAAATAGAACCCAAAACAATGATTGTTACAATTTTTGTCTGTTTGTCTGTTTGTCTGTTTGTCTGTTTGTCTGTTAGTCTGTTTGTCTGTTTGTCTGTTAGTCTGTTTGTCTGTTTGTCTGTGCGTTTATCCGATTTAGATATGGTTTTCACTAATACATTGTGGTAAGCTTCACTTAACATTTAGTGTTTGTTTCATGTCAATCGGTTCATAAATAAAAAAGTTATGCCAATTTAAAGAATCACGTCGAACATTTGTTAATTTACTACGAAATCTGATAGAAACAGAGACTTTAACAGGTTACGGAATTAGCTGATAGCGTTTTTATTTTTCGGATTCCGCTCATTCTAAACAATCTTCTGTTTAGTTTTAAATGAGTCCATTTTCCAGTGAGCCTATGTTTCGCGATGACAATTAATAAAGCCCAAGGTCAGACACAACTAAAAGTTGTGGGCGTGGATCTAAGTATTAGCTGTTTTTCGCACGGTCAGCTTTATGTGGCTCATCACGTGTTAGCATTCCTAGCAGCCTGTATGCTTTGATCCCCGATGGCTATATAGGTCTAATCCATACATCCATACACCCATACATATTATATAAGGCTTTGTCCTGACTGACTGACTGACTAACAGACAACGCACAGCCTAAACTGCTGGTCGTAGCGACTTGAAATTTGGAGGGTGTGTTTGTCTAAATGTCTAGAGGTTGTACTAAAAAAGGGTTTTTTAAAATTTAATTCCTAAGTGTGTGAAAAGGGATGAAATCTATTGTATGAATCTTCTTAATTTTTTAACTTACAGTTTTGAAATTTTATTTTGGAATACTTCTATTTAAATAAAAAATATCCTTATAATTTTATTTTAACAGGGATGGATTTAGAGGGGTGAAATTAGGGATGAAATATTCTATACAAAGATCTTTAGCTTCTGAAGCTAGCGACTCGAAATTTACAGGGAGGGGGAGGGAGGGAAAGGAGAGAGGAAAAGGAGGAACTGATGAGAAGGAGGAAGGGAGGGAAAAGTGAGAGGGAAGTGATGGGGAAGTGAGAGGCAAGTGATAGGGAAGTGAGGGGGAAGTGAAGAGGAAATGCGGGAGAAGTGAAGGGAAAGTCAGGGAGAAGTCAGAGGGAATTAAGGGGAAAGCCAGGGAGAAGTGAGGGGAAAGTGAGGGGAAGTGAGAGGAAAGTGAGAGGGAAGTGAGGGGGAAGTGAGGGGGAGTGAGGGGGAGTGAGGGGGAGATAAAAAATAGTATGAAAAACAGTATTTAAACAATATAAAAATGTCTATTGAAAAAAACGACATTCACGCGAGCGAAGCCCAAAAGGTCACTCACTCACTTATCACGAAATCTCAGAAACAACAAGTGCTAGGAATCTCAAACTTTGCATTGTCATTCCTATTAGAATATAGGTGCTCACTTAGACGGAATTTTGCGAAATCCATCCCCTAAGGGGGTATAAAGGGGTGGCAAAGTTTGTATGAAACTTCTATAGTTTTTATAGTAGGATTACCAAATTACTAGAAAATACTCTTTTTTTAATATTCAGAAACCACTCTTATTAAATGGGCAAATAAGAGTCGCAAGTTTGTGTGAAAGTGGTTTGTCAGTTTTAGCGGTAGCGGGTTTAAACTGGATTCGCCATAGAGACGGATAATACTGATACAATGTACGATTGCCATAAAATCAGGCACGCAATATTCTCATAGAGGCACCCATCTGAATTTTCACGCGAACGAAGTCGCGGGCAACAGCTAGTACCTAATATGAAACAACGAGCTTTGACACTTGGAAGTACCGGGGACTGCTAAACCTACTGTTTGGACCCCGCAACGAATTTAATTAGAAGTAAAAAGGAGTTGGAAATAAAAACGTCCACTTGCCTCCATTGCAAAAGGGAGAAAAATTTAATCTGTATAGGATTATGACCGATTAAAAGAGAGCACCACGGGCAAGAAACTTCTGAGGGAGTACAGTAGATCATATTTTATTATCATGTCTTTAAAGAAATCGATGCAGTAAGAGGGGTTTGAATCGTATAATTTATTTTCAATAAATAATATCCTTTAACATATTATTATATTCCCAATACTTTTAAGTGTAAGTCACTTAATCTAGGTACATAATGTATTACAGGTGTACCTATGAAAACAAATAATGTAACTTTGTGTAATAAGCTACTAACGCCATAGTGCCCAGTAGAAGAACTATATTTGACGCTAATGACAGATCCCAAATCGCACGACAGCCACTGTAGCGAATTTCCTAGTATTTTCATAAGATCATTAAATTTTACAGCCGCATCCTATCAAATAAGGTCGCAAGTTGATGTATATCATCAATCAATAATGAACTAAAAAACAAAATACTTTAGTCTTATTAACACATGATGGAAATAGTCAAAATGCGTAATTCGTCTTTTGACCCTCCATCGAGAATATGATAACAATTTTTCATTAGATTTAATTTAGATACCTACTAAGACTAAACTAGAAAACATGTCATGATATAAAGATGATGTCGTGCTCATATCGGTAACTCCATCATTATTAATACCAGTATTTATAAGTCGTGTAATTGTTAATATGCATACGTGCATAACTGTACGACCACCCAACACTTCCTGTGTTAGGTGACAGAGTGCATATGCATGAACATACATATATTTAGTTTGGTTATAAAGCAAGTTAAAATCTTATAACATCTTTTGCGTTCCTGCTGAAATGTAATTAAAAAAACGATCCACGCTTAATCAGAAAAAAAAAGGTTTTTCGTTCTCACATTTACACAAATTTAAAAGACATTACACTAACATTATAAAAAACATGTAATACATAAAAGGGTGATACAGAAGTCAACACTAAGCTATGATTATTGAACAATAGCGCTAGTATTCTGAAAGGCCCGTTAACCATTAACCAAACTTATTATTTAGCAAGCCAGCAATTACGAGCTATATCTACAAGTATCTTGCTACATGTCACATACACCTACACTAATGAATAAGCTTTTTACAAATAGAGGAGTTGCCATAGTCACCACTTTAAGAGTTGGCGACCGCAGTAAGGTGATATATAATAAGGAAACGCTACTGCTGTTACCTGATATTCCATTTCGTCACGTCACATAATACCCACAGAAAGAAATGGGGTGACCCTATTATAGACTGGAAACTCATGACCCATACGTTGATGGGACATCTTATTGTCAGCAGGGCGAATTGGTTGTTTGCGAGCAAGTATCAAATAACATTTTCTAATTATCTGTTATTGACACCCGGATTTTTCACCAGAATCATCAATCACAGGTTTATAATAGTCAAAAAAGGTTTACTTAATTTCAACCTTAATCAGTCCTACTCCTAAGCCTTCCTCATCTATTGGCTTCCAAAGAAGTCGTTAATGTTTGCAGGCAATCTAATTGTAGGCAAATCTAAATAACTTGAGGAGCTTTTATAAATTATGCTGTATGTGAACAACCTCATATCTTATAAATATCTAATTGTGCACCTTTCATATAAATAAGTAACCGGTATCATACTTAAGAACGCGAATGATATGTACGTTATATTATAGGACATATAGTGCGCAAAATTATCACTGCTAAAGAAAAAGGTGTAGACCGGTAAATTAATTTCATACATGCAACATAGAGAATTAAAATTTGACGAAATCAATTAAGTACAAAAACAAATGTAAACAGCCCATAAAATAACTATTATAAAGTTACTACTCACCCTCATTCATAATATTCCTTGTACACGTGAGAAAAACCAATAAAATTCTGAAAGTTCCTTTAAAAAACATCACTGACAATCATTCACTATAACTTCATTCAAATCGCGATGTTTTTAAAACGATTAAGAAACACGTGCTCGCGCTTCGACCGTCGTCGGCTCACTGATGCTATTCTATTTTATCATGTTACACACACATACATTTCAAACCCCATCAGTCTTTTAGTCCCCATCTTCGATACATTGTTTGGTTCTCACATGGAGTTTCCAATTAATATTAATTGCGTTTCCTCTTTTAATTTAGTCTAAATAACGTCTAGGAATTGGGGCAATTGAGGAGTAAACAAACTAATTACCAATTGCATCTCTGAGAAAATTGGGCTACGGAAGTTGTTAATTGAAATTCCATTTAGTTTGTTTTGTTTATTTAATAATAGTTACGCACATGTTACTGATTAATTAACACTCATTAAAAGAAAAAGAACCAATACCGAGCTTATTTTAAAGATTGTAAACCTATTTGTAAAATTGAACCCAAAGTAAGATACTCGAATGATCTTCTATTTTGCCATCCTGATTACTTACAATTTGCCTATGCAATACTTAATAAAAAATATAAAGTTTGTACGCTATTTTATAGTTTTAAGACATATAACGCCATCTACGTCGTCAAACACGCTTACCCCGCGTATACAAGCATTTCAACCTCTTTCGTTACGAGCTTCTATCAAAAAGCTTTCGATTTAGTTCACATCATCTTCATTAGATGGCAACAGATTCGTTTCATTTGCAGTTTTCTAACTTAGATGGCGCTTGTAAACTTTTGTTACTCTGACATCTGTCGGTACTTTAGGAAGTTAATAAGAATGATAGGGGGCTCAAATTTTATTTGAATTGAAGGGTAGCTTCACATTAATTATTGTGTAGTGGAGACGGTTGAAATGTTTTTATTGTTAGCCGCTAGATGGCTATCGGTGGTACATAAGATGGATTACGTTTGCCACGTTCAGGTCCTGGGAGGTGCAGGTGGTTGGGGCAAGGCGATACTGTATGATATATTATAATAAATTATCCGGAAGAAGTTAGCGGAGAATCAAAAAATATATTGATATTCGGCGGACCATTGACGTAAGCCCAGTTTCCCCCTTTCCTCTTCCTCACCTCCCCCATTCTCTTTCCCTACCCTATTCCCAGCTGCCATGGTAGAGGCCACCATATTAACAGTTTAAGACAATGGCTTTTGGTATGGTGGCCACCACTTCTGGATTCCACTGACTGCTTACCATCAAGCGGGGTGGAGTCACTTTAATAAGCCAATTTAAAAAAAATACTTCGCATTATACTATAGAGAAGAGATGAGATTAGGTCTAATCTTATCTCTTACTCCAAACACCTGCACCTTACAGGACCTGAACTTGGATGGGCAGTGGGTGGACAAAGTTTGAAGAAACAATCGACATGAAAAGAAGAAAAAGAAGAACACTTAGTACTATACATCCATTGTACCCTCGAGCGAAGTAGGCGATTTGCTGGTATTAAGTATACAGTATACTAATCTATGCATTGGGCTTTTGATTTGAATTAAGCAGTTGATTGAACTTTCATCCCTGTATGAACCTTGAAAATTTCAATTTTTTATTCATTATATGGGTAACAATAATACAGGTTAAATCTGTGGGCATTTTAATTAATAATTATTTTAAATGCTTACTACCATTATATTTAAACTGCCAGACAGATTATTATTTTTCTCAAATATCCAAAATTGTTGTTTAGCCAGCTATGAAAAATCACGCCAAAGAAGAAATTGTTACGAAAATCCGCTGACTAATACACAGAACTTATTTTTTTAGCTTTAATGTATTCACAATTTTATATCTTCAAATAGAACTGATTTATACCACCTTATTATGTACCTATTTCTCTAAAAATTGTTAAGATACGATTATTTTATTTTGTATATATACTCCTGACCTGAAACTCTTGCATAGATTACTATTCAATATTTACTTGAAACGTCATCGTTTTAAATTTCAAATGATTGATTTCAAATTCAAACGTAGAATAGCAGTGTTGCCGACATTGAATATTGATTGCACAAAAGGCGTTTGGTGCCAAAGCGTATTCTCAATTCAAAATTATTCGTGAACCATCGACTCCTTTTGATGGCTCAAAATATGTAAGTAGCCGAATTCTTCAGTCACATTTTTATTCAGAATAACATTTTCTATCTCGTCCTCACAAGTTCAAGGAGTATCTAACCTCTCGTTTATAATTTGCGGTACGGAAATTCAAATTTGACGGGTTGGCTCGCCTTTCCGTTGAATTTTGTAGTATAATGAGCCTTTAAAGGTGGAGCAATCAATAAATATATCAAAGATTTACTTATTTTTATGAAAGCTTTGAATTTGTTGGATGTTGTAACACAAGAAACTCTTTAGGACGGTAATTCTTCAAGAGAAATCTTCTCTTTTAGAGGACAATGCGCACACGGAGGAGTGTAAATTTTAGAATAGCTTTATATAAGTGTTAGTAATAGTGTAAAGTAAAGTTACTTTTTAGCAAAAGAACTTCAATAACATTCCAACTTAAAAAGTTTTTAGAATTACTACTGTGTAACTTCAACCATAATTATGGAGATTACTAGTTTACATTATTTAGTTATGTTATCTATACTAGTATATAAAGCGGAAGAGTTTGTTTGTTTGTTTGTTTGTTTAAACGCGCTAATCTCTGGAACTACCAGTCGAATTTGAAAATTCTTTTTGCGTAAGATAGCCCAGTTCTCGAGGAAGGTTATAGGCTAAATGTAACATCACACTACTGGCGACGGAAGCAAGGCAGTAAGCAAAGATGCGAGTAAAACCTTCCTTAAAAATTAATAACAACAAGCTTCCATCAAAAACAAAGTAGTAAATTTTATAAAGTTACATTGTAGAGAGTAAAAATGAGCTTTAAATTCAAACTATACGTATCAAAAATATCTTGGAAAATAATACCAAACACTTATACACTCGAAGCGATTATCATAATAGTTTGGCTCGCAAACTGTACAAAATGGGCAAACTTAAGTAAATCCGTATTTGTGGGCGGCCGGTTGTTAGAGCCACTTGAACCAAGTTTGGACACGACTGAACGAATGCAGAGGACGTTTACACTACACGATGCAAAGAAAATTAAAACCAAAATTTATTTTTATTATAAAATGATTTAAAAATATAGCTCAATGAAAACATGCAAGAATGCCGTTTTGTCGTCGAAACGATAAAAGACTTGCATAATGCTAATATCTTTGTTAATTATTGCTAAATCAGATTATTTTTTTTATTCTGCAGCCCGACTAAAAGTAGTGCAATGTCTGCTAATGCAATAAATACTAGAATTATCATTCTTGCTTTATTGATCTTGTAAATACCTTTTTTGTCAAGGTGACAACCCTTGATAAAAAAAACTATGACCTATTTTTACATCCTGTTTCTGTTTTTTTTAGTAAAACCTAAAAATGCTGACGTTTCAAGCAAGGCGTGATTTTACTTAATACTTATTTCAAAGAAGTTTGTTACTTTGGTAATCACAAATCTAACTGATGAAAATCTAATAAAACTGTTTCAGCATTATTATATGCTAGTTGAAGGTAAAACTCGTAACGTCATCTGTAAAAATATCCTCACAAGTGTCAGCAACGTACTTCCATACATTTAGAATTCACTTCACGCGCCACAAACGAACTGGACTGAGTCTCCAATTGTTCGAATCTTGGGAGCTTAACTCGATCAACGGCTCAGTTGCCCAGTGATAAACCGCTTTGTCGCTGATTGGGAATCGATAGTAAAGAGAGGGTTAAGATTAAGTGGACCGCTAAGTGTTGTATTACGTAATAATGATATTATTAACCCTAAATGCTTATGATTTCAATGTTCATAGACAGTGTAATCCAGATTAAAAATTCTATATACAACGTTTTTATTATCTGCAAGATTCACAGCTCGCAGTACTGTTGGCTGTTGGTTTTGAAAACTTCTTTAGTAGCTGCCATGAATCGTAACACGCAGCGTCGTTATGCTATTGATAAAATTTAAATATTTTTTTACAAACACAAAAGATTTGTTAATTAATTGTAACGAATGCTTTGCAAAAAAAAAAAAGTCGAAATGGTCCAACGGATAAGGCACCCAGGTTTGCTTCGCAAACACGAGGCAGTGGGTTCGAATCCGGGCAAGTATCAATGGGATTTTTCAAATCTTAAGTACTTTCTAAGTTTATCTTGGACATTTCTGACAGACGGTGAAGGAAAACATCTAGAGGAAACCTGGACTCAAATGTCTGAAATTGCCAATCCGCCTTGAGCAAGCGTGGCGATAAATGCTCATACCTTCTCTATATGAGTAGAGGCCTTTGCCCTGCAGTCAAGTGGGACAGTAAAACGGACTGGTATTATTTATTGTTTTATGCTTTGTCGATTTTGATACATGTCATTCTTTACAGTACCGATACCACCTTGTTTTCTTCAGTTTCTTAAAACAGGTTATGGCAAAGATGGACTTTACAAATATATAATTAACAGACTCGAAAGAAATATTTATGAGTCATACAAAGTTTCCCAATATAATGCTCACCTTAAAAGAAACCACTACCCTTAAGTAGACTCCACACCACTCTACTAAAAGTAGAGACCTTATAGCTTCTAGTCTACTGTTGAATGAAGATACTTTCAATCGAGATGCTTCAGTTTCAAACTGTTAATATCTTACCATGTTTTTCAAGAGGTCTATAAATCAATGACAGGTCATTCATTAACCCCATTTCTCTTCGCTTTATAACCTATTCAATTCCACAAATATCTTCTTGTTTCATTAAAAAAACAGTGTTATAATCCCACCCACTTGTGTCATCTCCCCGAACTTATTTATGTTTTCTCTCTCGCACACAACTGTTAACATTCCCACAGACTATACGCGAACTTTATTAATTTATTTTTTACTACCGTCGAATTAAAACCTTTATCTGATTATCTCATATCGGTTTTTCGTCACAATAATAAATAAAATTATTTTATTTCATGATTTCAATTGCAGTAAGCTGATGTGTTTTCACGGTGCAACGATTTTGTATAAAGGTTTGGTTTTTTGATGCTTTGATAAAATATTATTGCGTTTTTTGTGGTCGCAGGTGTAATGTATTATTGCTTTCATTTAATTGATATTTCTTGAGGTTTTAATATTCAAATATGAATGTAAGGGGATTTATCTTTCATTCTGCAACTTTTAAATATGCCTCAATAAGTTTCAATAGTGTTTTGTAAATAGGTTTACGTCTCTCCGAAAACTAACTAAGCTGGTCAGGTATAACTGGACCGCTAAAAGGTGAATTAATGACTTTTAAAAGATATCTGGCAACCGATGGAAGTGGACGGCTTGCGTTCAACAATGGACATTTTTTGACTGCAATGTAGGACAATAAACTAATTATATATGGATATATAAAATATGTAAGCATGAAAAACTTCTAAGTAACACGGCAAAATTAGCGAGGTAAATATTGTTTGGGCTCGAAAACATGATGTGAATGTATTATAATTTTGGTTTTAATTATAAAAATTACAACAAAAAGAGAGAGAATTTTAACAATTCTTGACGTCGGCAACCGGGTAAAAATATCTTATCATAAATTTTTCTTCTGAATCCGACTGACCCATGATCTCAAAATGTATTTGAAAACTAACCTCAGTAAGGGTAGTAATCCAGTATGCGCATCGCTTACCGATATAGCATCGCGTTTGAGCTGTGAGCTACGGATATAATCCGACAACCCCGCCCTACCCTTTACCCAATACGTGACCACAAGCATTATGTGATATGATGTTGAAATGGTTGGATGTGGCACTGTTCAAATAATTAATAGCTAACCTAACATGGCCAATATTACTTATGAAATTAAAATCACGAGGTTGTTTTAGTAACATATATTCGCTAATTTATACATATTTTATGCATGGCACAGCTAAGCTAAAACTTGGTCACCATGCTGTGTCGAAGCCACTGACTATGGGATGTCCTCAGGGATCAGTGCTAGGGCCGTATCTTTGGAACTTAGGGTTTGATGATTTCCTTTCATTGCCATTACCAACTGGCTGTACATTAACTGGATATGCTGACGATGGCCTGTTACTTATACAATCTAATACCAGGGCTGGATTAGAGGATTTAGCGAATAAATGTTTACGTCTAGTCTCTGACTGGGGAAAACGTAACCGATTATTGTTCGCTCCTCACAAAACTTTTCAGCTTCTTTTAAAAGGAAATCTGAAAACACCACCTCGAATAAAATTTAATAATATTAGCATTAAAAGTAGGGATTCAGTTTGTTACTTAGGATTCATATTAGAAAGAAACTTTTCATTTGTTAATCACATCACTACAATTGGGGAAAAATCTAAAAATAGTTTTTACGCTTTAACTAGAATATCAACAACAACATGGGGTCTTTCTTTTAATACTCTTAAAACAATTTATAGTGCTACTTATTTAGGAAGTATGTGTTATGGGGCGCCTGTATGGGCTGATAGGGCAACTATAGGTGCTGTAAGGCGCAAATTGCTTCAAAGTCAACGTCTTGCGTTAATATTTCTGTGTAAGGCATATAGGACAGTTAGCACTGAGGCTTTGCCAGTACTGGCAGGTGTTCTTCCGGTTGATCTTGAGGTTCAGAGACGAGCGGCTATGTATTATACAACTCACGAAGGCATGAATAGTGACTTCTTACAATCGCGCGATCGCCAGAAAATCATTAGATTATTTAAAGAAGAAAATGAAGTTTATAGGAGTCTTATAGGCGAATGGCAGCAGCGCTGGGATACTTCAACTAAGGGGCGCCACCTGTACCAGTTTTTTCCATCAGTTGTAAAGCGGTTGGAAGGAACATGGATAGAGGTAGATCACTGTGTCGCCCAATTTCTTACGGGTCATGGTAACTTTAAGAGCAAACTATTTTCGTTTAAGTTAGTTGATTCGCCGAGTTGTCAGTGTTCCAATCAAGAACAGTCTGCTCATCACATTCTTTGGGAGTGTAGTCTTTGGCGTAAAGACCGCGAAATAATGTTAAATAGTTTACAAGTTACATCAGGACCAGTTTATTATGAGGATCTTGTGTCATCTAGGGTGAATTTCCGTGCGTTTAAGCGTTTCTGTCATACATATTACTGGAATCAGATATAGCTCACATAGGTCCCTTAATATTACGTGTCCGTGGTGCTCTCTTTTAATAGGTCATAATCCTATACAGATTAAATTTGTCGCCCGCTTTGCAATGGAGGGAAGTGGACATTTTATTTCCAACTCCTCCTCTTACTTCTGATTAAATTCGTTGCGGGGTCCAAGACAGTAGGTTTAGCAGTCCCCGGGACTCCCGAGAGTCAAAGCTCGGTGTTTTTTTTTCTTGGATATCACTGTTAATCCTGGCTTACAGGAGTCACAGTGATGGGCATGTGGGTGGGATTGTCCCGTAAGCTAACCTAACATTATTAAAACAAAATTTCTAAGCGTACTTAATCTGTGAAGCTGCTATTTGACAAGCAGATAGTTTATTCGAAGAATAGCATCAAAGAACGGGTTTTCAAAGCCTAATTAAAGAGCACTATGCAAACAGAATAACCTGAAGTGTGACTGTGAAGAGAACTGTGTTCTGTTATGAACGTATTTACTTTGTAATTGTAATTATGACTGCGTGAAACTTCATGGAATATTTTCTATATAAGAATTAGTCTGAGCCAATCTTGAGACTTTCTATTATCTCCATAGAAAATACAACATTGGACCTCACCCAATTTTTATGTAACAGCATGATAAATTCATTAAAATACTCATTGAAACTTCTGATATTAGTACGTATAAACCCCATATTTTATAACACCACTGCTGAATATACCACATCAATTAAACCAACATCGAGAACTCAGCAGGCTTGTCTCTTGTCTCTCACAATCGGCTCAGTGTCCGGCGTACCGTAAAATTGTATTTGACGTTCGCTCGGACGGGAGCAAATTAACGCGGCTTAGAAGAAAATCTCCGTGTTATGATATTGTGGTCGCTCATCGCTTTAAGTATGTCGCCGGTTTAAAATGATTTTTAAATGATTTTTGGTGATATTTGTTTGAGGTATTATTTAGGTGTATCAAATTATAGGTGCATACATAGCAAGTTTGTTTTTATACGGTTAAGGATGATACATATGTTTTCACATGCCTACATGAATTTATTATGAAATGGCTTAAGACAATCCTAAGCCATAATATTACTTCTGCAGAATGAAGACTTTTCTCAAAAGTTAATGTTGATTTTTACTGATTTGAGACTTATAATATTTATTTAAACTAATTTGATGACAATAACTGGGTTATTGATGAATATGTAATTTCGGTAAAGCTATTTTTTTATATTTTTTTATTTGTGTTACCTAATTTCATCTCAAATGCTAACCTATGCATTTTACAATAACTAAAATATTAGCTAGTCCACTTTTGCGTCAGTAATAAAATAATTTTAAACAAAAAAAAACTAACCTCAAACGGGAAGGAAACTAAAAAGTTAAAAAAAGTTTACTTAGCAGAAAGTAATTCGTATTTTGATTTAGTTAATCAGAATTTTGAAGTTGGTGCCAAGTAAAACAATAACTAGGTACCTATAGGTATAATCAATCCTAATTTGCTATTGTAGTTAATCAGAATTTTGAAGTTAGTGCCAAGCAAATACTATAATATGAACCTTTCTTAAAGTATTTGCTTGGCACTAACTTCTTCTTTAACAGTACGATTTTCGAAAGTTTACCTCAATTTCCCGGGGATGCCATGATCAGATCCTGGTTTCCTTATCATGGTACCATACTTGTGATATCTACTGTTCAACAAAATAAGAATCGTCGAAATCGGTTCATAAACGACGAAGTTATCCGCGTACAAAAAATATATACGGTCGAATTGAGAAACCTCCTCCTTTTTTGAAGTCGTTTAAAAACAGCGTGAAATATATTACTTTCTTGAAATATGGACAGCACCTTTAGTATTTACTTTGTAAACTATATTTTTAGAGCTATCAAAGCAAACTCAACGCGTAGCAAAACTATGAACTGCTACAGTATAAATGTGATGATTATAAACACAGTAAGCCTTATATTTAAACAGAATATTCGCGTACTATAAACCATTTCCAACACCATCATTTTGTTCCACAATTTATACAGTGTGCATATTCGTGGCAGTCTGCGACCAAGTCCCTAGGGGAGATAAAAAGTGATGCTGAAACGTCTCTCATTCACGCCGAGTGGGAAAATCATATTCTGTTAAACTCGTTATGTGTCCACGACTCGACTTGTCGCGCTGACCTAGCAGATTGAGAAGTAATGTGGATAAGGAGATATTCTTTTTTGTTGGAATATTATTATTAATCTGTTTGAAAGTAGGCATCGTGATCTAAAATCATGCATCACGGCCAGTTATTTTTAAAAGTAAAGGCAGGTGATAAACTAAATCATCGCTTTGCATAAAATACTTACTATTAGTAAAATTAGCCCTAATATTAGTAAACTACTATTGTCCGGCTTTTTGCCTGATATCTTCACTTCAAACTTAAATTTCCAATAGTACCTATGTACTTTTGTTAATTTTTTTTGTGCATAGACATACATAATACAATTTTCTAATTCTGTCCACAACTCGCACCACACCTTAAATATGAGATCGATACATACTACGTACTTAGTATTTTGGTACTATAAAAGGCATAAAAACCGCATACAATAAAGGAGGCTACCACCACTGTAAACGGCTGTACAAGAACTTTGTTTTTAATACGTACAATATAAATATGATCATATCCATACTAACTCCAACCGAGCTACTTCGCTGTGAAAGCAATACTGTATTGAGTTTTTAGCGCTTGCAGGGCTCACTGTCGGCCGATAACAGAAAATATTGGGTACGGAACCTTTTTACCGGCAAATGTGGCCGATGATTGATTTTTTGATTGAACTACTACACTACCCTACTTAGGTGGCACTTTTATTTATTTTATCTTGTGTCTATGGTTTTTAATGTAACTTTGTATGCTGGGTCTTTACTATATATTAGTGTATTATATTTTAAACTATTTTAGCAATTCAAATGTAGATACTGAGCAAAGTAAAATTAATACCATGTTTTATCACAAAGCTTATATTGCCGATAAAGATATCTGTATGTAACATCTTATTCTACCCAGATTTGCAATAAATAAATGAATTTGAATTAGTGATAACTTATCAATCTATCAAACTGGAAACTTCCACAGCCAAACTGAGCCTCTTTTAAGGTGAGAGTTTCTCAGAGTCACAACGCATAGCAGGCAGATTGATTACTTATTCAGGTATCACGAGGCCCATTACTGGGTCTAGTTTTACTACTTTAATAACAACAATTGTTTAACCCTTAAAATCAATACCCTTATGACATTTTATTATTGTAGGTTAATCTTCACCCTTCTTTGGTCTTTCTGGTAACATGCTGGCTTATAGACATCCGCGATGTCAGGGGGTCTACCTGAAAATCAGCGCCGTGGCTTATTACTGCTGCACCATAATGCTGAGATAGGATTTTTTGGCCTCCTGCAGGATCCTGATTATAATGTTCTTACTGCAACTTGTAAAATGTAATGTGTGTATCCTGTAGCAGATCTTAAATATGTCTCTCTTTTTCAATCAAATCTTAATACAAAATAACCAATACTATTTATTTTATTTGTAATTTGATTGTTTAGCATTTCATAACATGATATCGGTAGTTTGATAGCGGTTCTTTATTAATGGGTAAATGCCTTTTGCGATCATATTGAACAAAATTATACTAAAATTTTAATTACCTATTAAATGTCTTTCATCAAAATTGACTAACAATCTGCCTCAAACTGGAACAAACCACTCAAAACCAATATTCTCACAGGAAAAGTTCCACCATCCACTTTTACGACAAATGTTGGTAGAATTAATAAAGAAAACAATACAATACTCTTCTAAAACCAGTGAGCCGTTATCTCTTACAATTATAGAACATTTTTATTCATTTATTTTGATCAATTCAAGTCAAGCACCTATCACATTGCACGGGTTGAAACCCCACAAACTTATATTACTATCAACAAAACAAAACATGAATTTTATTCCCATATAAATAAGGTTGATTTTATAGATAACCAGTTACACAAAAATCAGACTATAGTGTGTCTAAGTGGTTATCGGAAAAATGGCTTTTGAAGAACACTTAAAATGTTGGTGAAGAGCTTCTCAGTTCGTGGCGACATGGTTAGGCTTTAATATAGCACAAAGAGGTATTGTTTAATATTATTGTGGGAATTATTTACCGCAGCTTTATGATATTTTATTATTAATTAACTTTAATTGGTTATGATTTCATTGATTTAGCAAAGTATGTTTAAAATAATGTTTGTTAGTTGGACTGGGATAAAAAGTAGTGGATATTAAAGTATATGTCGTACTTTTGTACTTTTATAGGTATATTCATATATTAGGTATATTTCTAATACTGATTTTATTATCTATATTGTTCAAGCTCAGCAAAAAATATTGTAAGTCAATCCATTATGGACCACCTTACATTATATTATTAACTAACGCACAAACACACACACAAACACACACACACACACACACACACACACACACACACACACGCACACCCACAAACGCACACACATTTTAAATATTAGAAGGATTTTACAGCGTTTGTTGTTTAATAAATGCACCTTTGATTACCTATAATTCGGGATATTGTATGAAGGGAAGCGACTGACAGAAAATCATGGCGTTTTTTTGAGACTAAAGTCTTTACATTACCTACCTAGCTTTGTATATAAAGACCATTTGATGAATTCCGTTTTAAGTACACTTACAAAAAAAATGTCTTATAATAAACATTATCTACTTTACAACACAGGCCTGCTGCTTATACGCTTTTATGGTATTTTTATGTCGTGGTGTGTGACGTGATAAGACTGGATAAGTAGAGTTGTAATTATAGTAGGTACATAAAAATTATATTCACGTAGTGCTATTTTTCATATAGTATAGTCTTAAACAGATAGATAGTCTTGAATATGGCAACATTCCATTGCTTTCCGTAGGTGTCTTACACAAAGAGAATACAAGTATTCAGTTTATCTGAGTAACCAGAGGAGACAAAATGTATTCCATGAATAGAATAGAAATCTATGCCATTTGTCTAGGGCCTCAGGTAACAGCATCGTTATACGGTGGTTACTATGGTAACTACAAATACTCTACTGTTTAGGAGAAGCCTAGATTCAGCAATTAACACTTTCTGAAGCTTGCACAACGCGTGTTCTTTTTTTTAATTTTAGGTCTCATGTAACAGTGGACGAGCCCTGTTGCCATTTATAGGGCACAATTATAAATTTTCTCCTTTTCATTTAAAAGACTACATGGAAAGTCTGATATAAAAAAAAGATCCAATATTAAACGAAGAAACCAACCTCCGAATACAACCTCAAACCTCTACTTTTCCGTTATATAAACCTACCACCCTCACAATATACTTGGTACAAAACCCTCCGCTTCTGTCGAGTAAAAACTCCGCGATATTAATAAGGTCTATATTTTACAGCCCGTCCATTTGGGGGTGTCGGATTTACTTCCTATCTTCACTGGCCGTGTTTGACCGACATATTCTTAGCGCTCGCCTTACGAACTCTAGCATAGAGCGGTGGAGTCGATCTATGATGTTTATATCTGTTTTAGAAACTAATTTTATAAGGTATTTTTATTTGACTGGCCTGTTGGTCTAGTGGTTAGTGACCCTGACTGCTAAGCCGGAGGTCGTGGGTTCGATTCCCACCCAGGACAAACCTTTGTGTGATGAGCATGATTGTTTGTTCTGTGTCTAGGTGTAATTTATCTATAATATGTATGTATTTACAAAAGAAAATGTATATAAGTAGTATATCAGTTGTTTAGTACCCATAACACAAGCAAATATAATTGCTTAATTTGGGGCTAGATGGCGCTGTGTGAATGTGGTAGAATATTATTATTATTATTATTATTATTTATCATATACTCAATACTCAATACTCAATATTTTATTTGCGTTCCACAATGTAGATAAGATGTTAAAGATATATTGCATGGCATCATTATGGACCCTGTCGGGCACAGCAAAGTTAGAAAAGAGGAAGAGGGCTTTAATTTAATAAAAATACTAGATTTCCTATGTAATATACTACCATAGTATTATAATTATATTCATCTATTGTTTTCTACTTTTTAATGTCTGAAATAGTGTCATAATATCATCTAGGTTAGTTTATTATATATGTTTTAGTTATTATTATATTATATTATGTATATAGATTATATTAATTTTATTATTATATTATTTTCTATCAATATTTGTGTCAATTAGTATTTTAATTTTATTGCATATTATTAGATATAAGTACCTATACCGATTAGAATTTGTCAATTAAGTATTCATTTATATTGCAGTAGCATTTACATAATAGTAGCGATTTTATTTTATTTGTAAATATATTAAATTTAGTTTCGTTTTTTATTACTTCAGGCAATTTATTATAGATTTTAATCGACATCACATATGTACTGTCAGAGTGTAGTTTTAAACGAGAATTTGGTAGGTTAAGTCTATTTTTATGGCGTAATGTGTACTGTAATTGTCATCATCATCGTCATTTACAGGTCCATAGTGATTGGTGGAAATTGATCTCCTCTTAAGCATCCCCTTTGACGAATACTGAGCAAGGCCCTATCAGGGATGGTGGGTCAATGACGGATAAGTACTTATCCGTCACGTCCATCCGTCCATCCATCCGTACATAACAGCAGGACAGGATAGTTTTGTCAACTATATTGGGTCCTATGTAAGGGAGGGAGACTGTTGATATAGGGCAAAATTCCAGACTCCCTACTAATACTAAGAAAAAAATCCAGTATCACTTTACCCAAAATGGGACACGAGGCTTCTGCGTTGCAGCTTGTACAAAGTACCATTGAGTGTAAGCATCAAGGCAGTCAAATATATGAAATCTATGTATTGTAAAAAATACTTTCTATAAACCTTTCTATTCATTCCTTATTCCACAAAAGTAAGAATATATTTTTACGATTGCCGCGCCATCTCACAGAATCCGATGAGTTAGTGTCGCGGAGCGCGCGCGACATACGCTGTTCTATATTCAAATTGAACGGCGCGCGAACGAGACCGACGCCATTTTGTCGTCGTCAATCGTATAAGATGGCGGGCGCTAAGAGGCTTAGAGGAAATGTGCTCGGTATGTTTATTGCAGGATTTTTCTTTGACGCTTTAAATGTCTGCTTTATGTAAGGAATTTTGAAAGATCTTTCGTAGGCAATCATGTTTTTATTAAATTTTAACAAGAATATAAAATGATATTTCAGAATATATTTAGTAAAATCTACAAGTATACAAAGTAAGAAAGGATATATCGTTGCCCATTGTTTCGATATCTGCCACCAACCCAAACAGTATACGTAGATACAGTTATATTAATCATACCAACCGAAAACATAAAGCTAACGCTAATGAAGCAAACAGTGAACACACTATACCTTAGGTACCTCTCAATACCTATATCGTAACACCAATACCTACAGAAGACCCAGTTTTTTCAGCAGCGACAGCCCTGTCCGTGCGTTCGTGTGACAATGGCCCGACTGAATAGTTATCTGTTTAAACCTGGATTAGCACTCGATAAACCGTGATTAATAGTCGTGCCGACGGACTGTAGTGTCAGCAACGAAAATTTGAAAATAATATACATTATTTTTTTTAATGAAGATGCAGATTAGTTATATCAAATATAGAAAATGGGTAAATGGTTAATTTTGGTTGCTTTTTCGATTTATTGATTTCGCATTACCAAAAATATATTACTAAAATTTTAATAAAATTTTATTTTAATAATGGTTTTCATTTATGTAGCAAGATGCAAATTGCGATTATAAGAGGCTCAAGTTTCTTACTTGTTCTTTACATGGTTTTAGCATTGTCAGCAAACTTAGAGTACTCCTTTAACACTGTGATAACGTCAGGTAAATAGAGGTTTACATTAAACGATTGTTTCTGTTCACAAGATTGCTTTCCTTTTATGAGCCATATACTTTTATTGCTGTCGGTACATTTTCGTGCGGACTCGTGCGTATTCGGCGCGATGCGCGAAAGGTTGCGGCGTGCGGCGAACAGATAGTGGTGCTCGCTCACAAAACTTCGGATTAGCGAACACTGAATAATTTATTGCGGTTCTCGACATGTGAAGAATTTTTCCACTTATTACGTTTTTGGTACAATAATTATTTAATTAGTGTGAGAACTTCGGTGGTTTGTTTGTTTTCAATCCAGACAACCTTAACTTCTTTTTTCATTTTTGTTTAATTACCAGCGTCAAATGTATTAATTTTTGTAAATTGTCTTTTACGTGATAATAATAACAGTTCAAATTTTGGTTTTCAACTTGCAATAATCTAAATTATATAAGGTTCCTATCGAACATTATTAACTCCGCTGCGTCCTTGTAGATGGATGTTATCATATGTTTTTGATGTTATAATAATATAAATGGTTTTCGAAGCCTCTAATAGTATTTAAAGCAATTTCTATGTCTACAATCTGTTAGAATTGAATTCTTAGTATATTCAGTAGCTTCGGGTATATACGTATAATAAATTTATATCAAAATCGGACCACTTCAATATTCATCAGTTAATCTGCGATTGAATTACAATACCGTGTAGCGTAGAGACGGAGAGGTACCGAACTGAACTCCTCGCATATGTAAGGACACATACAGTACGATCCAAAAGTTATAATTGTATATAATTGCCAGAAAATGAGAGAAAATCGAACAGTGACTATATATTTATTTATTTATTTATTTTATTTATTTATTTAAATAAGACAACAACATACATATAAAACATTTTCTTAAGACTAGGACAACGTTCTGGCTGTATATGTGTACCAATTATAGGTATACACATCATTCACTAAAAGTGTGCTTCTATACAAAGAAAAGAAACAAAAAAGCAAAATGTAATCTAAAATTAAAATAATACATAATCAACTACTTATTATAATAAAATAAAGAAAATAAAAAAAGTACAATTTATATTACTTGTAGCGCAACTAATTTTTAAATTGTGTTTAAATTCACGAAGTGAGTCGGAAAACACATCAATCTGAGCACATGTAACGTTTAATTCGTTACATTCAGTACATAATCTGACGATAGGTGAATGTATGCCCAGATTTGTTCTGAAAGTCGTATGGAAAAGTTTTTTGATTGGGTGTCTAGGGAGTTTATAGGGAACTGAGATTGGGATGCGCTCCAATAGAGATTCACACTTGACAACACCGTTCATGAACTTGTAAAGAAAGACCAAATCATGCATCCAGCGATATACAACATATACAACATAGTGGTCTTATGTATTTGACTAATGCAATCAGTCAATTTAATGATGGTGGTCAATACATCACATAAGAAGAAAGTCATCTAACAACGTAGAGGCAGCTGAATCTTGAGATAAGACTTCGATCACAGCAATCGCCAACTTGATGGAGGCTTGATCTCGTGCAGTAGACTTAAACACGACTACAGATAATGTAATTGCAGCATATGAGTATGTTACTCAGTTTACATGTAGCATTTTGAATCTAAACAGTTGACTGAATACACAATCCCAAAAAGAGATTAGTGTTCACTATACTTTTAATTAGCTCTTGATTGATGTTGCAGTAATTAGACATCATGTAGTTAAGCACAAAACTTTATTGTTTTTATTTTTTGTCAGGAAGAAAAATAATATATGTGGTTCTATATAGTAGCAAAAGTAAACGATGAAATTAGAAATATATTTAGCAGTGGCGAAGCGTCCATATAACACGATTCCTGCCGGCTTCCCTTTTAAAAATATGCGCTGACCTCCTTATACCTATCACTGCTTGAGTGTCTACACAAAGTCTAACTGGCCTTCCGAAACTCGAAAGTATTTTAGTCCCACCGGCTTCCCTGCTCAGAAAAGTGACTCTTCGCTACTGATATTTAGTTTAGCATTAATTTCATTGTAATCATTAGTAATAGTTTCAATTTTAGGATCATAAACAGCATCCTGTACAATAAGACAGTGAACTACACACTACACAGGCTTATGTAAACTGAGACGGTGGGAGCCACATGTGGTGTCACACCTGACGGTCGGCCACTCCTGTATAATCTGCGCTTTAATTAAACACTGCTAATCTGTTTCTCTGAGGATCAAGTGTACAATTATCAGGTATGTGATTAGAATATAATATATATTACGACCTGGCCAAAATTTAAACTTATTGAAAATAGGAATTCTTACGTATTCTGCTGCAATAAGAAAGAAACACGTAAGACACGAGACACAAAAAAGAACTTTGTAGTTTAGATCATTACACTCATTTTCTTACAGTTTCTTTTAATTAGATCGTTGTGGTGACAGCATAAATTATTTTTATGTTAAAATTTAGTAATCATAATAAACACCAAGAGCATTGGTGTTTATTATGATTTCATTTTTTTTTTCAGTCATTTGTCTTTCAGCGGGTAAAAAGTGAAAATATTTTAATTGGTATTCAATATAAATAACATACCTAAGTAAAAATCATAAATAAATAAGCTAGGATGACTTAAAATCAATGTCGTACCATTTAGCAGTAATAAAATATTTCGAACATTGTTACAAACGCAATTACTGTGTTCAACAAAATAAAAATTTAAACCTCAAAAATACATTATGCGTTACCGTCCTAACCGATGGAAACTACCATTCATTACGAATCGTGAATCGTGACGCGCAAATGTTCTTATATCGATATGAAATCGAATTAAAATCGATATTGAATCGAAATATCGACTCGTTCAGCGATGCGAGCATTAATGGTGATATTATACGAATGTGTTGAACAACTGTTTGGTTTTGAAAAATTATTGAAGAATTCAATGTTTTAAATGGTTGCTCTAATTCGATTAGTTGATTTGTAAAATACGAAAAGAAAATGCTGTTATTATAAAGTAAAATAACTAGTAAGTTGATTAATTACTTACCAACGGGACTTTTTAAATGCTAGGTAAAATTTAGATCATCTTGGACTTAACCTAACACTGAATTATTTTCGTAACAATTTACGGTGAAGAAAAAATACCTACCTATTACAACCTACTTATTACAAAAGTGCAAAAAAAAATTGGCCATGAATGATCGTCAGAACGGCAAGAAAAATAATTAACCAGTGCGCTGACCAGGATGGAATCATGAGAACAACTAGATTCGCTCCCTACACTATATAGAACTATTCGCATACTATTTCACAGCTTGAGTATTAATCATAATAAGCTCACTCTCGAATTAGCAATTTGATACCTGTATTTTATCGTAATTCAGTAATGTTCTAGCTAATTTATAACGTATACGTACCTATATGAAATCAGAGACTCATTTGTAAACTTAATTAAAACAGATTTGTTCCGAAACAAATCAGCAATCACACAAAAATCCTTTGCTAGAATAAATCATATTTAAAAAAAAAAGGCTATCGCTTCATTTGGAACAGCGCATGCCGCTAAACGCGATCAAATCTAACAAAACATAAATTTAAATTTAGAAACGTAGGGTGTAAACCCTTTGTGTTGCAAAAATCAAGCGGTGGCAGCGAGAACAGAACACTAGCAATGAAACTTGGCACGAGCAATCGTATTAGTGAAATAATTAATTTCTCTGAACTTCTAGAAGAAGTAGCACAAGCTGATCTTTGTCTAATATTCAATGAATGTAAAACATAATTTTGGTCGTAAATCAAGCTTGGAAAATCTCATTTAGAGCAGCATACTCTGCTCAATGTTTTCAAAACTGAAGTGTTTTGTAGCGGTGAATTTGCTAGAAGCGCTGTTTTTACAAAAAAGAGTTTAATAGAATTCGGCGTATCTTACTAATGGAACGGTTGGCGTAATGAAATAAGGTATTTCTCCTCGTAATGGAGAATGTTCGAGACGATTTATTAAAAAATCGCTCGTTTTTCAATATGCGATTCGAACGAAGTTGTTTTTATTTTTATTCGTTTGGTTCACTGTTCGAATGGTAAACGAGTTTTCCGATTTGTAATTGCAAAATTTTAAATGCGAGTAGTTGGCACTTACGATTAAAATAATATTATTTTACAGTTTTGACGATAGCACAGTTTAAACTACAATTGTAATCAAAACCAATAATTTTATATCTCTACTTAGATTAAATTTGTAAAATATATATTTTTTTAACTTAAAAAACATTATTTGTTTTCAATATAATGTAATAGTAAACCCAGAATTACTTTTCAACGAAATATAGATTATTTTATTTGAAAACTGTTTAAGCATTTTCGAACACCTTTAAATATTAAACGGCTAAACATTCTTGCTGAAATTATTCAAAAAAATAAAAAGAGACCGCCACCCGAATCACTGAAACAATAAAATTAAGCATTATAAAAACACCTCGACCGAATTATCTTAATCTGCTTCCATATACCAACTGTCAAGGCGGAGAAAAAAAGGAAAAAAGTCCAGCGCTTTATCGGTAATCTCCCGACGAACAAAGGGGGAGATACTTAGCATAATGAGTGACATCCACTCACCGTTTAGAGAGAAAGAGAGAGCAAGATATGGAAGTTATTAAATTGGAGAGAGACGTATAATGATTTACAGAGAACAATATCGCAATCTTGTTTCTGGGCCATTTCCTTTAATTAGTAGTGGAGGACAGCAGGCGAGCTGAATTCAGCTGAGTTATGCCGGATGCGATGCTTGAAAATATCAAGGGTTGTATAATGTATGTTCATTTAGTGTTCACGCCAGAACACATAGGTTTAGATTACATTTTAGATCATGATGAAAACAAGAGCCGATTTGTTTTTAAGAATTAATTATTTTGTAGTCGTAACAATGAATACTATGTCATTTTGTAGCAGGTTTTACCATGCATTTCACTAACTAAATCAAATTTTTATTATTACGCAAAGCGGCACAATGCTGAGCTAAGGACCATTTTTGAACCACACAGGGGTAATAGTTGTAAGAATTTTAAATAATATCACAACATAGTAGTAGTAGTTATGATATTATGTATTGTGAGTACCTTTGTGTGAATTCAAAATAAACGATTTTTCTTTCTTTCAAATTTATTGAACTAAAACTAATGTAGATACTTTTTTATTGCTAAAAATGACTGATGAATAAGCAATATATCTGATAGTTCATGACAAACTTAGCTAGTAGACCTTAAAAGAACATAGTATGTTTGATGTGCTCCCGAAACTTCAACATGTGGCTAGCGCCACGTAAAAGAGAGAAACTCCACCACAGTGCAGTGGTACAAACTCCAGTGCGGCTAATTCAGCTATTTTTTGCAGAACTGGAAACCACTATCCATCAGGAACAAAACATTGTCTGAAGTAGCATTACCTTATCAATAGTCTTCTAAAAAGTAGAAGGTACGTTTCAAGGCCAGTTTCAATTTGCAAAAACGTGCTAATTAAACGTCCACACAAACCTCGCTATTGTCACACCGTATATCACAGACGATATGTCTCGTTCAACCATTAATATTACTAAACAAAGACAACCCGTTTACAACAGCACCGCAAACCAGAATCTTTCCATCGAATTAACCCTTCCAAACCGACTGTGGGTCATAACGACCGCGAGGGCGATGCGGCTGTTACATTAAATTGAGACATTTAACATTGAGAGCCTTTTGTGTTAATGGTTAACACGGATGACACCGTGGCTGATAAACAGAACTGTAGCTAACGGATTTGGATGAGTTAAAGTATAAAGCAAGGGTTTGATGACTTATATGGAATAAAGTATCGCTTATACTAGTTAACAGTATTGACATAATGTACTCATTTTAGTTTCAATATTTTAAAGTCCGTACCACATACGTAACATAATTAAAAGAGATGGTTGTAGAGAATAAAAATAACTGTTTTTTTTAATGATAATGAAGTTCTAGAACATTTGACATAATCAACTAAGATATTGCTCGTAAATTCGAGACAGAAACACGGGTAGATTTATGTTGTCACTCCTTCGCAGTATCAAACGAATTAATATTAAAAATATATTTTTATTTTACAAAAGTTAGCATAATTTTATGAGTTGCTATTTACACATTATTTGTTAAAATATAAGTTAGCTAAACAAGGTAGCTAGATAAAACTAAAGTAATACAATAATAATAATATAATATTCTACCACATTCACACAGCGCCATCTAGCCCCAAATTAAGCAATTATATTTGCTTGTGTTATGGGTACTAAACAACTGATATACTACTTATATACTTTTTTTTTTGTAAATACATACATATTATAGATAAATTACACCCAGACACAGGACAAACAATCATACTCATCACACAAAGATTTGTCCTGGGTGGGAATCGAACCCACGACCTCCGGCTTAGCAGTCAGGGTCACTAGACCAACAGGCCAGTCAAAGTAAAGATACATATAGCATGTTGATGATCTTTAATACATTAGACACAGTCTGTTCGTCATGGCATACATACTAGTAAAATACCAATACATACATAGACCTGCCAACTCAAGTAATAATCTTCACACATAACGCGAAAAAGAAATCGTATGAAACGATAAAAATGTTGCCGGTAACCCTCAAACGAATGGTGGCTCATTACGTATTCAGTTGTACGGACCTCCCGTCTGCCTCTGATGATTTATGAACTATTTTTTGTTGATTTTCTCCCCTATAGCCAAGACTGTGCCAAGTAATGTAAGAGCATATTGATAGAACTGAGTTAATTAATTCTACAGTTTTTGGCTGCAAAAATTTTGAAGATTGCCAAGTTTTATTGTTGTTTGACAATGTCGAGGCAGTCTTGTTGGTTATATTTCATTATGAAAATTCTTGATTAAGTGTGGCTCTGAATTAGATTTTTCCGCAAATAACACAATATTAATAAACGTAGTTACTTAAATATCTTATTAAGTCATGTCACAGAATTTATAAGACATTTTAACCTATCAAAAGTTATAGTAGCAAAGTAGTTTCTATGAAATTTTTACTCAGTGTAAGTTTGTCTACTTTACATCAAGTTACGTGTTTTTAGTTTTAAAAATAGTCGACGTAATTTACATTTTTTTTATTCATGTTTTTTATAGGTGAATCGACGATCTGGTGGAAATGTTGATTAACCAATAGATAAGGGTAGCTCAGAATCGGTTATAGCAGAAATGCTTGTAGGACCAATAGCTATGCCCAATAGTGGACATCTTTTGTTTTTCTTTTAAACAATAATAATTACCAATATAATTTCTTATTAAGGATACAGTAAGTACATATTTATTTTTGACGACCTCTGTGGATCGATAGTAGTGTGTACGGACTGCCACGCAGAGGTCGCGGGTTCGATTCCCGCTCTGTGCAAATATTTGTGTGCATAAATAATATAATTTATCTATAATATGTATGTATATACAAAAAAAAAGTATATAAGTAGTATATCAGTTGTTTAGTACCCATAACACAAGCAAATATAATTGCTTAATTTGGGGCTAAATGGCGCTGTGTGCATGAGGAAAAAAAAAGAAAAAAAAAATTTGCATAGATCTGGGTGTTTCTATGTATAATATGTATGTATTTACAAAAAAGAAGTACTTATTTAAGTATGTGTATCCGCATTCGAACCCATAACACAAACTATATAAAGATGCTAACTTTGAGTCTAGATGGCGTTGTGTGTAGTTGTATTCTGAACTAAAAGGCGCAAATAAACATGTTATTATTACTTCATCAAAATCTTATCGTTAAAAGAATTCACAGAAAAAACTTGAGTTCACGAGTTCACCTTCAAACGAGTCTAAGCAGGTAAATATTAAATAATAACATTATCAACAAAAGAAAAGTCAAAGGACCTCCTTTTCCTGTACAATGGTTGCCACTTATTCACGCGGTGTTTCCTGCCCTGTGTTCGTTCGCATTGTATTTTTTCTCCCTGAACTTTTTCTCTTCATTTGTTTTCCTTTATTTTTTCAACTTCAGGATTTCTTGAACCCATATTTCACATTCATATTGTCCCCAATTTGCATCTAGAGACTAGAGTTTGTTTGCTTTAGTTTTAAAGGTAGCGGTAGAAGATTTTTTTGTTGTGGATTCCTCTTTTATTTTGTTGTCTTTTGTTTGGGATTGTTAAAAATATTAATTGTTTATGAAGTATGAAAACTAAGTGATTTAATTATAAGTATATTAAGGACTGGATAACTTTTATTGTGTACTAATTACTTGATTCAAGTGTATACATGAAACTTATAGTATTATTTAAATAGTGTTATTACGAGACAACGTTAAGCAAAAAATAAACATGTTAACACTCATCATTAAACACTACTTAATCAAAAACTTCAAAGTGCTTATAACAGCAACTAGTAAATCATTATTTGATTATGTATTTTTTGTATGTTAGTCCACTAAAGTGACTCCACTCTGTTTAATGACAAACAGTCAATCTTAGAGACAGAGACTATAATGATGTAAGAGTATTATTAAATCAATTTAAATTCAGCATATTTTCTATATCGAACAGATCATATCAACAATCTGAAAAATGTAACAATAATCTCAAAATTGAAGAACCCTATGATGCTTATAGTAGTATTTGAAGAACTTACAAACCCGCATGCATGCATTGTAAGTTACAGAGCCGTCAATAGTAAACTCCACATATGCCTAAGTGGGTGATCGTAATTAAAAGCCGAGCACTCGAGTTGGGGTGACTTAATGCAATTACAGTAGAATTTTTCGCGACATATGGCTAGATGCGCAAGCTAGGGTGGCACTGCGGCTTTTTTTAAATGCATAAGAAGAACATCGACCGATTGCACTCATGAGTTTTATACGATTCTCATTTTTATGCAGTTTTATTTTAATTTACTTAACTCTATCATTGTCGTGATAGCATAATGATAGCTGCCTCTTCTTTCAAGACCTCTTTACCTCTAATTTTGACTTTTCAAAATTATATATCATAAATATATCTTAAATATTTCTGAGGTAGAGTAGTCTTTAACAAAAAAGTAGAAAAAAGCAAACAGTCTATATGGTTTTAAATGGTAACCATCGCTCTTGGTCCACACAAGCGCCAAAATTACTGTTGAAAATAGCAAGAAATGGATGTTCACAACTTTTCTGAGTATTTGCAGATCGATATTACGATTACGGTAGCTATGCTACTGAATGCATAAATACATAATTTCTAAATCGTATTAATGTGTTTTTAGCAAAATACAAAACTATGTAAAAATCACATTTTTATTCATTCCAATCGTATCTACAGAATTATTTCACAGTATTAAAAGCTCTTCGTTTTCATTAGCGTAGGGCGCTGGTCCCTAGAGTGTGACTTAAGCCCAAAGGTACATATGGCGTGTAAATGCTGATCGTATTGCGATTCAGCCCTTCACAAGTGGTCCTAAACTGATGCGGTTGCAAATTATTGACGAATGATATTGTGGGTTCTGTAAATGTTATATTTATTTAGATTATTTTTCTGCTTTTTCGAGCATTAATAAAACGTGCAAGTATTTTTATTCCATCAGATTTTATCACCATTCTTAGCTAAAGCAGATAAACAGACACTCTATCTATCAGTTTCTGTTTAGCTATCAGTCTTAAGACATTGCTGGATTTGCTTAGAAAATTTAAAACCACACAGAAGCTAATAATGTTGCGTGTCGCTAAAAAAAATTACAGCCGAACTAAAGTGACTGACATAGGAGTAGCTCGTTAACACCTACATCATTTCTGCTTATCTAATTATAACTATACGATAAAATAAGATTAAACTAATTTACAAATCTAATATCAGTTTATCTTCTTCTTCTTTATTTATGAGTTCTCAGCTCTTATCGGTAGAGCATCATTTCAGCTATCGAAAATATAATACTATTTTTACAAATGGACATGCGGAGAATCCAATACATTCAATAGATCTACTTAGCAATACTGTTAATACAATGTTAACTATCTAGGGGATGGCTGGAACCATTATAGTTATTGAAATCACATGGCCGTTCGCTAACGCATATGTTGTATCAGTAGTATAGTATCACGCAGGATAAACCGTTTTGATATTAGCATTTGATAAGATTTATATTTGCTTAACAAAATTAAAGCACTGCTTTGTAGTCACTGGAATTTGAAAATAGAAGACACCATCCCAGATTGTTGTCATGCATAATAGCACAGATCTACTTCTCATTATTCAAAGTGGTTGAATTTAATTATGATTTTGGCAAGAGCAGCACTAAAAAACAAGCCTTGTAAAGTATACAACTTTACAAACTTGCAGTTATAAGACAAGCTACAGACAATGAACCGGTTAACATAATAATTAACGTAACAATTTATACCATCCTTAATTTTTTTAAGTATCAAAACTACTTACCCTAACCCTACTATACGCACTGTCAAAGCATACAATATGCATTATGGCGGCCCATTGTGCAAAACGGTGTTTATTTGCGCGTGCGCACAATAACATTACAACAAGTGGGTACATTACCATATGAATATTAATATTAATGTTTAGATACACGAGGAAGATCTTATTAATAGTTAAGTGTCTATTACAATTATTTTGACAATCGTGTTAAATGACAATCACGTTTCTGATGTTATAAATTTTGAAATCGATTGTGTCATTGATAACAGTGTAAATAAATTAAATACCCAGCAAACACTGCCTTTAGTATTTACTCTGAGAAATATTTTATCTAATACAAAAACGCTGTCAACACCAATGAGAAATACGCTTATTACTTTAACTAGTAGATCTCAATGGCGTAACTACAAGATTTCAATAACCAACTAACTGGTTTCATCTCTGCATCACCCAAAGGTTGGCTGGTAGAGAATGCCTTTGGCATTAAGCTCGCCTTTGTACAGTGTTTTGTGCATAAAGAAATAAAATAAAAATAAATAAATTTCAATATAAAATAATTTTAAACAAAAAAAACCGACTTCAAACGGGAAGGCAACTAAAAAGTAAAAAAATACGATTTTATCATTATTACATTATTTCAGCAAAAACAGCTCTTAGTTGTATAGATATAATGAATAATAATAATAAAAAGAGAATGTCGTTTTTACATCTGTATAAAAACCCGAACGGATGATAAAGACGCCTGTTTTCACTCAAAAAAATCAATATTACCTTTTATAAAACATCATTCATCAACTCATTTTATCGATCGTTGCAAGGTCAAAGCAATACGAATCTCTTGAAATACTTATTTAACGCGTCGCATATGGTAATGGGGTACCGCCATCGGGGCGTATTGTCCAAGTCGGCTTTTACACCATATGGTACAAAAATTCATAAACAAGTGTTCACCAAATCCCACTTTAATGTTCACAATCACTCATTTGAGTTTTGAATAGTGAATGCAGTTAAACATTGAACTTTATTTTCATATAGCATAAAGTCGCGATTAGATTTGAAAAGACAAGCATTTTGATAGACTCAATATTTAGTTCTAATATCAACCTTAACGTAACTGATATAGAGTTACAAATAGGTGAAACAACTTCAGAACTAAATTCAAAAGTATTGAAAGTAGAATTTGATCGCTACTAAACTACTATAAACGGGCTTGTTACACAAAATCTGGCAATCAAAACTAATACCAAATTCTTTGGAAATACAGCAGTATTTGCATTGCAGTTATAAATGAAAGAATTTTTACAATTAATAGGGTGAACGATCCAAAGGCTATTGAGAATACAAAAGGGATGATTACGAATAGCAGGGCTATATTGTTGGTGATCAGGACACCATATGGTATGTTGGTATTAGACGTATTTCGTATTGTGGGGATTAAACTAAGCATATTTTAGTACACAGTGCAGGTGTTGTTATGGTTTTTGACGTCATAATAATGCACTGATCTGTGGTCACGCTTTATGACCTATTTATTTACATTATAACAATGTGTTTTTTAGGCAAAGGTACCTATCAATTGGCAGAATCGACTTTTAAACATACTCGATTACTTAACTTAGGACTGCCTATGTATGGACCTAAAGGCAACGGGTCCCTTTCTCATCCGGCAAAAAGTTATTATCATTTAAGGCTAAAATTCTTTTAAGCCGATGACATGAATTTGTTTCACATCGATAGTTTTAATTAAGACTCACAAAAAATATTTGTGCACATCTTACCACAAACACAAATAGACAATCAAAACCAGAAAATAAGAGTCTGAAACATCACAGTCACTCGATCATTGTCTCGATACAATTGATCTTGTACCTCTGGGAGAAGAACAATCGTCCAATAGAAACAACATTAGGAATACAACTAATCTGTCGGGGACGAGGCGTAATCAAACTTGCACATGTGAACTTTGGTCTGTGTATCATCCGACACTTGATTTGGATTGATAGTTTTCGTATTTATTAACGGGTAAGATTGCTTTTAAAGTATGTTAACAGATAAAAGAAACGTTATAAATTATTCTTAGGTGGCTTGGTGTCTTATAATAAGGTTTCATCTGATATTATTTAAATTAAATGTGTCAGTCTTAATATAATATCATGTTTTTTATACAAACTGTATTAATTATTTCTCAAAATTGTAACAAATTTGGTGATACTGGCAAATACTCAACCGATTCCAAAAATAAGATTAAATTTTGGACTTATCGCCCGTTCCTTTACTGAAAGTCAATAAAATATATTGCTCTGAGTAACATACGTTGTTATGAAGATGACAATATACCTAAGCAATAACAAATTTTAAACATTAGCTTACGAAAAAGAAATTTTTCCAGTTAAGGCAAACTAGGGCTCTAGTGTTACTCAGAGCACATCATTTCGCTATTTCAAAACTAAATACAAATACACTATTCAATATACATAAACTCAACCCTAACATTCCAAATAAAATAAATAATCCGCTAATCTTTTATTTATCATAAAATAGGATTACGTCGGTGCAAACTATTCACAAATGTAGCAGTCCCCAACACGTGCACATTGATCTCAGCCGCGTGCCTTCAATTACTTATCACTGGAGTTATACCGATTGATAAGTGATTTGAGCCTTATTTATAGTGTTTGGACTTTTGTGTGATAAAGGTACTATTATCGTTTTAAAGGGCATGTTTTTTGATGATTGCATGTTGTATCGTTTTTTACACAAGCAACATGAAACTATTCAAAGCATTTTGCATAAAGTTACGGTAGTAAGTAACAGTTCAATGACATCATAAATAAAAAATATAGATATTTTAGAGACTCTGTTTATCTGTATAACCTATATTCAATTTCTTTTCTCAACTGCGATTTAATATCATCTCTCTATTTTATTCGTAATTACTTTTGATAACTTTTCACAGCAAAGTTTCTCACTTATCCAGAATACGTCGTATGTTCTACAGTAGATAAGTGTTTGTATTTTCATCTGTTACCTTAAATTACTCGAGACTAAGGTACCTACAGATCAGTAATCAGTTATCAGAATGAGATACACGATTTTATCTTCCGGCGGCACTTCTTCGGCTAGACCAGCAATGCTCTGTCAATACTGTTTAGGGCCAAAATCTCTTCAAATTCCACATACTCTAATGAAGTTTAAAGAGGCCTTTGTCCAGCCTGGACGTCTTTTAGTTGAAATTTTAAAGCGTTCACAGATTACGGCGCTTGATTAGCATCAAGCTCACCGTATACTTCTAAAGCTTAAAAAAGTTTCTAAGCAAAGCATACAAATAACAAAGAAGATAGGCTGAATGATATCGGGATGTTTAATTTTAAAAAGTTGCTGTTGAAATATATTGTAATAAAATATTATCCCATTCAAACAAATTTTGAATGGGATAATGTTTTAAGAAGGTCAGGAACAGCTCTAGGATCTAATCTGCAGTGGTTACTATGAAAATTGTTCAATAGATTACGCACTCAGATCGGTCGCTGCCGATGCAATATGGCAAAGAAGGAACAGCATAATTGTCGAGCAACATATATGTGTTATTGGCAAAGCCTAATATGCTCCAAAAATTACCATAACAACTCCATCTTAAACGGTATAGTCGTAGCCAACTTATGAAACTATTTATCCAAAAGAAAGGAAACGCTCAACATAATAATATATATCTGCTTTTACAATATATCTGTCTCAAAAGACCTCTACACGGACAGTGCGTTTACAACAAATCGTTTTGCCCGCAGCATCACATCATCAATCTCTGTAACAGCCAAACCCGTCATTGACATCTTATTAAGTGTAAACATCGACAAATGTCCCTGGGAACTTTGAAAGAACATTATTTTTATTGACAGCCTGATTTTCTTCAATCCATTAAACTTAAATATTTTAATCATATTACTAGCAGAAATATATCTAATTATTACGTTATTAACTTACGTCCACAGAACGTAGGCAACGTTTAGTAGGTAGGTTTTTCATAATCACCACGCTAGGCAGGGTTTGTTGCTTGGGGTCTCAGAGTCGGTCAGAAATTGGGTCGACTGACCGTTTCCTTGCAGCGGCTCTGGGAAGGCAGCAAGACTGTGTCTTGCAGTCTGCTGAGCTGACAAAGCACGAGTGACATAACGGGAGGACTGTAAAAACCTTTCCCCGGGCAGCGTCTCCACTTGAGACGTAATGTAACCGGAGACACTGGACAGCATACCCGCGTTCCCGGAGTCTCCTGTAACGCATTAGAGGCCGACCATCGAAGGGGCTTTAGTGGATGCAACAACCACGTCGAAGACCCCAAGTCGGTTGGTGAGTCAAACATGATATTTGGTATAATAGTTATGAGTGTGGCCCGTTACCTGATACTCTCGTAGTCAACTCTATGACAATTGTATATAATGTATATTTAGCCCAAAATCATTTGGTGCAGATCTGGTTCGTCCGGTTTAATATGCCCTAAAAAAGAAGAAACATGATAAAACTACTTAATAGCATCTCAAATTTATAATTTAATGCAGTTCGAGGTTATTCAATTACTTTGTAATTGAAAAACCCTAAACTAATCTAAGTAATACACTAACTTAATTTAATTTTCATCAAAAACTATATATATAACTTAGTTAAGTTATCTTATAAGAAAAATTTAAAAGTATAAGTAGTACCATATTATTATAAGTAAAAGATACTCAACGTTAACTTACGAATCACTTTTTCTGTGTCAGGGAAGACAAATGACTTTCCCGAGCTTCAAGCGATAAAAACACATTTTTTATTTATTCCTTATCATCTTTCCACAATCTGTGATAGATGAAAAGGTTTTTCAACAATAGGTCCTTTATAAAGAAAGGTTACAAACATAATGAAGTCTCTTCATATAAATCAACTTATCATTTAATCAATAAAATATGTAAATAAGTTACAAACCATAACTCTTTCCCTAATTGCCAACATTAGATAAAAATAAATGTATAACTGAGTTTGCACAAAAGAAAAATGGTCGACTAACATGATATTTCTTTTCATATCAAATCCCTTCATATGTTTTTTCAAAAGTTGTATATATGTAATAAGTCATAAAAGTATTAAAAAACAACACGTGTATGTAGATTATATTATGAATACATTATCTGCAGATTAATTAATGCTGATATTTTTTTTAAAATAAAATATCTATACTGATTATTAAGATATCGACTCAGAACTAAACCAAGTATATCTTAAAATTTTCTCATTAACGGACCGAGAAAAATAAATGGAACAGATTTTCATTGAGAGCGAACGAATGGCCAAAAAAATGGCTAAAATCTGACAAATGGTTTTTCTTTAACGTCTGCGCCCATCTTATTATCGTTACCCACTACCGAACAGAACTCATTTGGGTCTTCTTTTCACTTGTCTATAAATTTCCATCAAGCCAATTCATACCTTGTTCACTTATGTTTATGTTCAAATTTACTTTGGCACTTTCTGCTGTATTAGCTTCAGTTGTAGTTATGGGATTTACAAATTTATTACTCTTACGTCTAAGCTCAATTTCCTTTGCAACATCTTTGAGTATGATATCAATTTGAGGAGAAGCGTCTGTGTTAATAGCATTATTCGCAATCTCATCTATACAGTCGAGGGTTAGGCCGACTATATGAAGTATCATTTTTTATGCGACATATAAAACATATTTATTGCAATCATAATCGTTTCAGTTTCTCTAGTGCCATGTTTGGGTGAGATAAATAGAAGATAATGGTTGAAAACTTTTGTATTGATTAACTTATTTTTTTACTACTTACGTTATTATTACAAGTATTTTACTTACTGTTTTCTGGTTAAAATGTGGGTATATCAAATTTGATACCCGATAAAATATTTACTTATTACGTATTAAAAGGTAAATTTGAATTAATCTATTTAAATCTTCAACCATAACTGCTGTTCATTTGTCATCTTTACAAAACAAAGAACAAAGCTAACAAAATCTATCGTAAGATGATAAAAACAATAACTTTGTCGACCGCCGCAGTGAACGGCAATATAAACCTCAGTTTTCAATATCGCACCGCTATTGTCAAGCTGACCCTACCACAACTCAATGCGCTCTCAATTCGCAGCAGTTATTATTATCTTGACCTGGTGATTGAGCTTTCCTGCTCTCCATCGTCGCAAACGGCTCTCATTGGGTGTCGCGTTCCTTTCCCGCCTCCCGCCCTACGACTATTGGTCGATCTCGCCACGCCTTCACAACTTCAAACGCTCTGTTAAGGGTAGTTCGCAACCCCACTTATATATTTTTCACCCTTATGTTACTCGCATTCGTATTGTAGCCGTCGGATAGTACGCACGCGTCTTTTCCATATTGCCGCGATATAAGTGAGAAAAGTTTTAAGTTCGTGTGCTGTTAATTAAATGAATAAACAATGACAATGGACGTTCAAAATAGCTATCAAAATTATAAAGAAGCGTCTCCTGATTCTAAGGAAACTAATCTAAATATTGAAAGTGCAAAAACATCGCAAATAAAATCTGATATGCAACCAACAGTTTTAAACCAAGGGAAAGCTGCAAAACGGTCTTTTGATGTAGCTTTTCTGATGATGCCGGATGAAAAAGTGCGATCGAAGCCTCCAGAACGACAGCTAAGAGTATCTAAACAACTTTTTCACAATGAAGAATGGGAACAAGTGCTGCCGAAAAGATTGCCAGAAGTATACAAACATAGTGAGTACTCTAATGAAAATACAATGGACTTGAAAGACCAAGATGATGACCGAATGTGCGTGAATAACAACATATCTCCTAGTTTCGGATCCGATATAAATATAGACGTCGGCACAGATGAGTATCCCAGTAAAACTATGTATTGTAGTGACTCTGAAAATTCCGAGCGGTCTAGAAGTCGTCCTAACTCCAATGAAAGTGCTGCACGTCAGCCAAAATTTTTGCCAGAGTATAAGAATAAAATATTTGACGATCCGACTTTAATAAGTATGCAATCGAGAGCAAGGTACGAAAGGTATTCGGAAAAACCAGAAATGTCTCCTAGGAGTGCTTTTACAAAAGTGACGAACTTCACAATGAGGTCTCCAAATCCTTCGGTCAGTCCAGACAATCTTCTCTATCAAAATTCTGTGAGCCCGCCGCTGTCAGCTGCCAGTCCGCCATCAAGTTCATTCAATAAGGCACCAGGTTTTAACAATTTACTTACACCAGCTCATCTTTTAAATGGCAGTAATTTTTTTAAGGCTCAGAATGTACCATTGTCATCACCAAATTATCCAGACTCAGCAGTGCAACATCGGTCAACTGGATTTAATAAAGGTATGGAATATCAAGATAAACCAGACACAAAATCTTCACAAATATCACCGAACAAATTAAATTTTCTGCCATTTAGGCCAGAGATATCGTACCTTCAAGCTGGATCATCATATCCTTTTAGCGTTCAGAATTTTCAAGCCCCGAATTCTGATTTTATGAAATTTTCTGTACCGTCACGCGAACCAGTGAACCCGTTGATAGCAAATCCTGCAGCGGCCATTCTAAGCACTTTGTTACCACCAACGTTGGCCGCGTTTTCCTTGCCGTCGCAAAATGTTTGTGCAAAGTGCAGCATCAGCTTTCGAATGACCTCAGATCTTGTATATCATATGCGCACACATCATAAAAGTGAATCGGCGATTGACCCGAATAGAAGAAAAAGGGAAGAAAAATTAAAGTGTCCAGTTTGTAATGAAAGTTTTCGTGAAAGACATCACTTAACCAGACACATGACTGCACACCAGGATAAAGAAGGTGATTTAGATGAAGTTCCTTCTGCATCAAATTATAATAAGAAAAGTAAACAATTTTATCCACACAATGGTAGCTCTATTTTACACAAATAAAATAACTTTTATGGGTTATGTGCTGAGATACATAGTTGCTTACTATTAAAACTTTTAAAATGACTATTTGATAAAAAGTATTAACTTAATGTTCCATATAAGAGAACTGTACCATAAGTGCATTTGTTTCACCGATGCAACGCTAACAGCATAAAATATTTGTGAAAGAAAATTAGCGCTCCTGGTATTTTTTCTGAAAACTAATTCTTCTCACAATTATAAGACCCTGTCAATGATGAGAGAACGTTTAGTGCTATAATTAGAAATCTAACTTCATTGTCAACAATTGGGCGTGCATTTCGGCACCTTTGAACAAATATACTAAAATTAACATAATTATGAATAGGAAAATATGTCAACATTGAGTTTTTATTGTTTGGATATAATGTTTGTTATTGTTATCACCTAATGTATGTGCAATATTAGTCGTTAGTTAAGTATTTATTTTGTAAATATTAGTATCGGTAGTATATCATTAATTACAGAGATTTAAAATTCTAGAAAGATTTTTTATTATGCCTTATAGTATAGTAATCGGTTATGGCGCGTTCGGTTTGTAACTGGACAAGTAAAAATGTAGCGTTTTCAAAATGTAAAGTTTATCACCTTACAGATTTAACTTTGAAATTACCAGTCAGTGTTCCAACAAACGTAGGGATCAATGGTGATCAACCCTTCTTTGCAAAAAACTCTTATGGCCCTTGCGCTGTAGTAGATCAATAATGATCTGACACTTTACATAAGATAATTAGGTACATGAACATTAACATTAGTGTGCCCATTTATCAAAAAGCAATTAAATAAATTCTAGAGAACTTAAAAAACGATACTGCAAAGCAATAACTGCTGATTGTATAGTTAAGGTAAATAAAATACAATACCTACTTAAACGAAGGCAACTCTAACACCACATCATTCTTCTGTTATCTTAATGCCTAGGTTGAAATTAACTTAAATCAAATTCGACCAGATGAACTAGATCATAAAACAATATTTCTAAATGAGCCATACAACGGCTATTTAATTAACAAAATAACTGTACAAAATCCAATCTACTTTATAGTTACAATTATAATAATTACTTCTCATACCCCATATTACACGAACAGTATCTAATACACAAATATCCTGTTTCGAATCGCCAACAAAGAGAGGCATAGCGAATTTATGCGCGAGGGCGACAGATATAGACATCATGGACCCCCTCCTATGTCTGATTTGATTTAAAATAATGTTCATATTTGAAGTTATCTTAAGAGTTATTTTGATGTGTGGTTAAAATACGATATCATTCCTGCTAAAGAGATTCGTGATGTTAGGTAAAACTACAATATTACTTTCATAATGAGTACATTGAAAATGTACTTAATCTTTTTTTTTTATTACGGTTAGCTAAGCCAGATAACAGCAATGATCATATTTACTAAATACTTACATTTTATTCATAGGTAGCCTATGAATAAAATGTAGGAGTAGTAGTATGTAGGAGAAAATTTAAGAACGGAACTTGTATATTATTTAAGAATACGGTGATCTCACGCATATGTGTTAAAATCTATTTGATAAGTCAGTAACTACAAAGACACAATTACACAGATCTCTTTTCACATGAACGTACAAAGTTGTGCATCATACCACCTGCCTATAGTTATGTTATCACAAAATTTGATCAAAGTCAACTTGAAAATGTATGAAAGTTATTTTTAGGTTACAATGGGTTGTGGATGTTTGGGAACAAGCCATATTTTCAGGCTACTTAAAATATATTTACCAAACGCCCCAATTCTGCATCGTATTTGAAATTCCAAATGAGATGATCAATAATCTAATTTATGCCCTTCAGTAGGAAGCGAGCGGAACTAAAGTACCGTGACTAAAGCCTTGCGAACGGCACAATTCCCATGTGTCGTACTGAGAATATTAACACTATCGCAGTTTAGTCTGCATGTATAGGGACAACTGTAACGAATCGTATCATGGGAAATGGACATCAGATTTTTGGTGATGCTGTTAAGGTTATTTTGAGGGAGGATGATTTCCCCAATAGCAATAACTTTGCTCATCAGTGAGTTAGTAGAGTACTTAGTAGTTTTATCTAGAGTGCTTACGAAGAAATGTGGTCGTACGATATTCCAGACCGGAGAGGTCATTATAACTAACACACACACAGTATATTTCAAACTTTATTCATAAGTGAACGTCTTTTTTTTTAAAGTGTAATTTGATTTAAGTGTCTTCATGCTTCGGCAAGCACAGTTAGGTCAAGTCGGATACATTTTATTTTTTTATTTATTATTAAATCTCATTTACAATTGTCATCATTACAGGTAAATAAACATAAAGTGACAACAATGTTAACTACATGACAATATGTGAAGCGTCATCCTGTGTAACTCCACCAATTACATGCAAGAATGTCATGCAATTATGAGTGACCTGAGCAAATCCTGAGACTAGGTTAACCACTAACCATTCGCTAAGATAAATAGTACAGAAATTTTATAAATGAAACAGTCCTGAGTAACCTGTAAGCATTTAATGTTTTGCATAACTAACCCCCAGTTTCTGAAAGGCTGATCCTTTCAGAAACTGGGGGTATATCTTAGGTGACTCATTCAAAATTCTATATTCAAATACAACATGAAAACAAAACTATACAACAGCTTAAACCAGTAACTCAGTTCTTATTCCGAGCAAAGTCCCCATAACGGAACGACGACATTCTAACTGAAACTTGGTAAACACCATACAGTGTAAGTAGGAGCTCGTAAGTGCTGAAACTTCACAGAGTGTCCGCGTAAGTGAGAACAGAACAATATTTTTGTCCGTTCGCCGAACCGTGAGTAATTCAATAGAAAATATTCATATTGGGGACGAGCGGCGCCCCTTTATGAATGGGTAAGCTTATAGCGTGTGCTTTTTACAAAACATGTTTTATTTTATGTGCACTTGTTGTATAATATTGCTAAAATATATTTTTGGACAAAGGTCTTTAGACGCACGATTTACTATCTTATTTTTATAGTTAAGTAGCTGCATCCCACGGCTTCACACGCGCCTAAAATTTGTTTTGTCGCCCGCAGGAACCAGACCAATTTTCTAGATAAAAAGTAGACTACGTTCATCTCCGGCACTGAATCTATCTACACACAAATTTTCATCGCAATCGGTTCAGCCGTTTAGGGTCTGAGTGGTAACAAACACACACACACATATACACATATATTATCGCATCATCACGCTTTTATTCTCACACATTTTATTACTGGGGAAATTAGATTATTCCGACATCAAATTTCAAATTCAGTTCAGGTCCTTTGAAGTTTTGATTATGTGCAAGATGTTTTACTGTTAATTTTGGATTACAGAAGTAATAGTCATAGATATGATTTTTAATTGTTATAGGCATGAGCACGTCATAGCTTTTTCTTTTTTAAGAAAAAGAATGTTATATAAAGGTAAGTTTAGTTAGGCGAAGGCTCCTGAGTTGCTCTCACTTATCCAGAAATAGAAATAAGAAATAAGAAATAAGAACATTTATTTGCTCAGAGTACATGTGAAACCAGGTGGTTTAATGGTAATACAAGTAAATACCGTAATCTGCCTAGAAAAGGCATGCAAATGTCACAATAGGTGAGATTTGTTATAAAGCTGCAACAATGCATTTGATTAAAGAAACATACTGACAATCTATATTATAATTACCATCAATCTAAAATAATATTACATCATTCATCATCAATATTATTATCAATACGTACATCATTATTATTATTACATTATTGCCAACACATCATTTATATCATTTGAATATTATTACATTATTATTAATACACTGTCACTACAACTATTAAATTATTTTTACATTATTATGTTTCCTATTTATTCACATTTATTCACGTATTCATATATTCTTGTACAGAGTAAAACGAATTAGCCATTAACCATTTGCGCAATTTAATTTTAAAATATTTTAAAGGAAATATTTTCATATTAGAAACTTTCCTTACAAATCTTTAATAATTTAGAAATTTTATTACATGCAACTGGCAAGAATATGGAAATAGATAACATACAAATGCTTACTAAGCAAAGAAATCATTATTAGCTTTGTGTGCCACGTAAGCAACTGAAAAATTCAACAACACCCTATACACAATAGTTGGTAGACGCCAATGATGAATGTGCCGTTACATTAGTGCCTGCTGGTGCCCTCCAAGCTTCGGGACTTAGGAGACACTCTCCATAAGATCACCATACTAGGAATAAATATATCTATACTATTTTAAAAATCGGAAGAGTTTGTTGTTTGTTTGAACGCGCTAATCTTTGGAACTACCAGTCAGATTTAAACAATTCCTTTTTCGTATGATCTGTTCTTGAGCTACTGATGCTATCGGCGACGGGAGTAGAGCAGTAAACAAAGACGCAGGTGTAGCCAAGCGGCGTAAAGCTACTGTTATATAAATATATAATCTTTTTAAATTTGTCTTCATATTGCAAAAATATAAACGTAAATAAAGAGAGAAAGAAAAGCTAGGCATATGGACAGATTTAGTATTGAAGGAATATACAATGAGAACGTTACATGAATACATGAACATCGTCATTATTTCTAATGAGGAAGGCATACACTATAGTACCTACGAAAATTACTTCAAGTGAAGCATATCCTTTATCCTCTACATAAGTTTTAGTAAAAAATAAATTTATAGTGCCTCTGAGAGCGGGTTGGTAATGCGACTGAATTTACACTGTACCTGATACAGAAAGTAAGGGATATCATAATTATTGGTAATGAAATAAATTAGTTGTTGGATTTTTTAGTTCGTAATGAATACTAATGTCAATTTTGAAATAATTTTAAAGATATGAGCACTACAATTGAATAATAACCCCTAACAGATGATAATAAATGACTAGACAGCTTTACGAATCGTTCAAAACATTAGACGGTCATGCATAATCAATGCTAAAGCAATATTTTCCACTCAAATAGCTACACAGAATACGTAAAATAATAAATATGTATTTTGCTGAACGCATTTACAAGATTACAATATTAGCGAGCACGTCCTCACGCAGCCGAAGCGTCATTACAAATGATAAATAGTCGGCACACTTCGATAATCAAATTCTAATTTGGAATCTGTTCTACCCTCGCGAATATTTTTTTTGAGGCAAGGGAAAGAGCCACACAGCCTGTTTTGTATTGTGAGAAGATTGTGACTTTATTAACCGTGAACGAATGGTCTCTTTAACCGATTCACCACGGCAGGCACGTGACCCGGAACCGATTATGGTTCCGTACCCGATTTGTATGTATTTGTATGTAAATTGGTGCGTGGGGTGACGAGATAACCGGGCGTGTTTGATAGGGATCTCTGTTATTGAATTAAGTGTTGGCGTTTAGTGATTGTTCAGATAAATCCTTGTCTTTGTTTTGGTTTTGTTTTGATTTTTTCCTTGTTGAGGCTTTTCAACAGGGACTGGTTTATATTTTATTAATACATCTTTAATGTTAGCTTGTACCAACCGGGCTTAGAATTTGTAAATAAATGAAATGTATATTTTAAAGTTGAGGTTTGTCTTTATTCATTTCATCATTCAAATAATGAGGCAAAGTTTGTTTGTAAGTTATAATGTAGGGAGGAATCAGCTCTGAAACTACTAATCCGATTCTGATGGAAAACGACATTATCCCTGAGTGCTATTTCTCAAACAACTCTATGAAGGAAAATTCTGAATAATCCTAGTCTAACATACTTAGGTAGGTAGATATCATTAGTAGGTGCATGAAGAAACTTCTTAATTTCGAGTATAAACAATCCCGTAAATGCAGATTGATCATCTTTACTAGGTATAGCAATCTTAATGTAGTCTGCTAATGAAATCACAAATGACATTTAGTGCAAAAGAAAGAATAGAATTCAGTAATTTTAAACGTTGCTGTTGTAGTAATAAACAAAAGAAACATTGAGCGACCTATGCGGCCCCACCGCGTCCGCAATCTGGCGATTGCGGCCCCGCCGAGGCCGCGGAAGGTAGGGAGAGCGGCGCACCGTAATACCGGCACTCCTCTCCCGCCGCGGACTCGCCACTCCTCAGCCGCAGTGTCGCCGAAGCAACACCGCAGTCCGACCCAGTTGCGGTGGCGCCCATACAGCACTGCAACCCTCCTGAGCCACTCCGTCGTGGGCTTACCACCATAGCCCAGAGGAGCGGCACCTCCTTGGGGTTCCGCTTGGTTCACCGTGGTTCCGGGTAACCACAGTTACTAAGCCCCGCGCCGCGACAAGGCGAGAACCACGTTTGGGGGGGAGAACCCCGTTTGGGGGGGAAACCGGTTAATCCTATACTAAATGGAAGCATAGCTGGCGGAAAGTATGTGTGTGTATACACCTCAACATTGAGCGAAAAAGGTTTGACGCCATTTTTTATTGTTTTTTTTTACTGGCTTTGAATACAGACTAGAACACCTCTTTTCTCTATCAGTTCTGTCTTTCTACTCTATATTTTTCTTAAAATAAATTTAATACCATCTTTTTAAATAGTTTCATAAATATTTAAATTATCCATAATGTCCAACAATTAAACCAGTGCAGTATCTTGAGGTCGGCGGGCATGACCAATGTTTTCCGTCTGTTGTTACCCTATGTCTGAGTAGGAAGCTATTTAGCTCGGCCATTGTTCCTACCGAAATTACTTTAGTATTGTCTCTAAATAACAGCGCATTATAATTACTATGAAGTAGCATTACATGCTAGTTGAAAATAATAGGGTATTTTTCATGTCATACCTAATATGTCCTTTTATGTTTATGTTCAAATTAACTGGTACAAGTATTTTCAGTCTACCAAAGTGACTCCACTCTGCCTGTGGAATCCAGAAGTGGTGGACACCATTCCAAAAGCCAAACTAATGGTGGCCTCTACTATGGCGGATTAGTGAGATGTTTTTCACGCCTCTCTTAAAAGACCCAGGATCATATTTAGAATTGAGCACATGCGCTGGTTAAGAGTTCCAGGCTTTAATTGAGCGACAAATATATTAATATGAAGTGTTGAAACGATTAGTTCGAGGTCCTTTAGATATCACTATGAAAGGGTGGCCTGTTAAGTTATTATCATGATCTTGATCATCATGTTCTATAAAACGTATGGTATCTGCCGCGCTGGTATAGTCATCATATCAGCCAAAGACGTCCACTACTAGACCTCCTCCAATTTTCGCTACTTTGGCAGGTCATATAGTATAGGTTCAAATATGGGGAGTACCAGGTAACCAAATAATGTGCACTTTAACATCATTATCTGAGTACTAACAAAAAAGCACCTTGCTGCGGCAACGATGGACAGTACAAACTTGTCATATTTAAATATTCTGAGGTTGTTATGTGTTCCCTAGATTCTAAATAATTAAATTAATGTCGTGGTTGCTAGCAAAGAAATTGATTATATATCACAACAGAAATATGACAAATTCACTTAGATTTAGGGCACATACAAACAAAAACTATTTTGATAAATCGCTTTCACTACATTAAAGGCTAACAATCTATGATACACGACTTATAAATAATTTAACCCTAAATCATAATACTGAAATACACAGGTAGATCCAATTCAAAATTTTCTTTAACCCAAATATAACAAAACATGAAACTATCAGGAACACAAACAAACAAAAGGTATTGTAAATAAGACGGGAACTAACGCACTTCCGTATCCGCTGTGACGAACTGACACACAATGGTATAAAATATTTGGGACCTTCCGTCCTACTTCATTGTACATGGCTTTGTAATGTCTTATGTAAACTTTAACCTGTATGTAGTGTCTTACCTGCCCTTTATTCTCGCCTGACAAGGTATAGTCATGTGTACTATGGTTATAAAGGAAAAACATAAAATATTTTTCAACAAAAAGAAAACCGACTTCAAACAGGAAGAAAACTAAAATATAAAAAATAAATTTACATAGCACACAGTAATTCATATTTTGATTTAGTTAATCAGAAATAATTAAATAAGTATTTTATAATTTTGAATTTGGTGCCAAGTAAAACAATAACTAGGTACTTATAGGTATTATCAATCTTAATTTGCTATTGTAGTAAGGTTCATATAGTATTTAAAACAATAACTAGGTACCTATAGGTATTTTTAATCTTAATTTGCTATTGTAGTAAGCTTCTCATAGTATTTCGTTAATGAGTATTTACTTACTCCTTTTTTTGAAGTCGTTTAAAAAGCAGGCAAGGTCGAGGAAGATTTAGAAAAACATTAATTAATATTATTTTTATTTAAACTTAATGCACACAGACACAAGCAGATTAAAGGTTTTTAACAGGGGCGGAAACGCGCTGGTGATGCTGAAGATGCTGTTGCAAGCGTACATAGGCTACGGTAACTGCTTACCATCAGGCGGACCGTATGCTTGTTTGTCACCTAAGTCGTATAAAAAAAACATAGGCGGACTTAATGCTTTGAGTGCATTCTCTACCAGTCAACCTTAGGTATTCAATTTCTGTAGTCGGCAAGAAGCCCGTCCTCTGCTATATACCAAATATACAATAAAATCAAAAGCCTGTATCTTTGGAGAGAAAGGTAGAATTAAAATAACCTGCGTAAGGTAAAGACTGTTTCACTGAATTAGCAGATGGTCGGCTCTGAGCGGGTACTATTCAAATTAAATCTGATTTATATTACCTTATTTACATTTTGTTATGACTATATTCATTTCATTGCATTCATATTCTAAGATATGAATGCAAGAGTATCGTAAATAGTTTCCACCAGATCGTTCTGTTGTTTGAATATAAATATTTATTGTAATAAACACCAGATTAATATTTTTCGGTTTTATTTTTCTGAAAACTAAACTCTATTGATATTAATTTTGAATATTAAAAAAGTATAACAGTAATAACTAATACCTGTGTACAAAAACCAGTGATCACTTCTCGTATTTACAAAAATCATAATGCAGAGTTTTGTTTTTATTTTCAACTACAATATAAATAATAATTTTTGACGGCCTCTGTGGTTTGGTGGTACTGTGTATGGACTACTACGCAGAGGTCGCGGGTTCGATTCCCGCTCAGTGCAAATATTTATACGCATGAACATGTCTATTTGCATTGTTCTGGGTGTTTCTATGTATAATATGTATGTATTTATAAAAAAAAAAGTATTTAAGTATTATATCCGCAATCTAGAACCCATAACACAAGCTATAATATATGCTTACTTTGGGTCTAGATGGCGTTGTATGTAGTTAAAAAATAAACAATGTACTACATGGCAGTCATCATTTTCTCAGGTCTAAGCAGTCCAAACAATCTTTTTTTCATTACCCTAAAGTTTGAAATAGCTAAATCACAATCATCATTTTACTTCGCTTTTCCATTGGAGGAGCGAAATATGAGAGTTAGCAAAGTACATCGAAATCGCGGCAAGACAAAATATAATGTATTCAGTGAATATTGTCGTCGGAGGTCGCTTATTATTTTCGACTTACTTTGTGATGTATTCCTTTTGGGACTCCATATTTTGCCATATAAACTTTCGCCATTTTGACACGTAAGTTCGATCGAGAAAACTTGAGTGTGTACATATTTTTTATACTAAAAAAGTTGGGGCTAAAACTTAGAGACGCCTGATGCCTAGCGTTTACTGTAACCTTAGTAAACTTCCAATATCACAGGAATTTTTACACCTTTTTTATGGTCAGTCAGTGACATACTAGTCAGACGTAAATAGTCGCAAAATTTAGCACTAACCGTTCAAGACTTGACCTTTCCTGTGACCATTACTGCGTTTTCTTTATCAGTATTAGAAACGATAGTTTTAAAAGGGCACAACAATCCAGGTCACTGTAAGCTCAGTCGCCACGCCATTAGAAATAAAGCGCACATCCCTAGTAAACGTTTTACGGTAGTAGATCCACGCTGATTTCGGCATGAATGGGCCGGATCGTCCGGAGAAGTACTACCCTCTCATAGAAGATCGACTTCAGAGTAGTAGTATCCGTACTACTGCGTTTCGTACGGTGAATGAGAGCGCCAGAGGCCCAATTTCCCCCCTTTCCTCTTTCCTCACCTCCCTCATTCCCTTCCCCTAACCCCATTCCCAGCCGCCATAGTGGAGGCCACCATACCAGCAGTTTGACGCAGACGATGGCTTTTGGTATAGTAGCCGCCACTTCTGGATTCCACTGACTGCTTACCATCAGGTGGGGTGGAGTCACTTTGGTAGGCTATAATATATAAAAAAAAAAACGTTGGTCACGTCAGCGTCATTAGACGCCGAACCAATGAAATATTTTGTGAGCTTGGTCTTTATAGTTATTTTATTTTAAATAATTATTTCTTTTCGTGTAATTATAAATCACAGAATAGAAAGTTTATTATTTGCGTAAGTAAATGGTTTCATTGTAGAAAATAGTTTGACATAAAAAATGACGATGAACCAAAGCTATACATTACAAAAAAATATTGGATGTTTGGATAGCAGCAAATGGCGTTCTGTAGTCTCTGTTTACCGCATTAATAGAAGATGGGCGTGAAGTAAGGTATGTTTGTAATGTAAGAAAACGATTTTTCTACAACATTTTCTGTTAGTAAAGGTACAAAATGAAACCCATCAGTTGGTGCTTTACGCGATAGCATATATCCATATTAATTTAAACCATATTTCACTGTATTTAATTCATATGCTAATAGATGCGGTGTTTTGTCAACCATTCGGTACACAGTACCCAGTTTATTGTGTTCGGCTTTAGCAGCGATCGTTTATAAATTGCCGGTAAAATGTGGGTTTATTACGTAATAACATTAATTTTGTTTTAAATTTTGCTAAAAGTTACTATTTGTAACAAATAAGCAAATTATATAAATTTTTTGTTCAAATTTGAATAATCCAGCTGGTAAAGAATCATCGTGTCAAACCATTAATGTTGATGAACTGCTTTAATTTAAATGAGTCTCATAAGCATAATCCTACTATCTTATTACTTAGGTAAAGGCAAGTTTGATTATCAAAACTAATTATTATATTTTATACTAATAAATAAAGCGGAAGAGTTTGTTTGTTTGTTTGAACGCGCTAACCTCTGAAATGTCAGTTGGATTTTGATAATTATTTTTGAGCCCAGTTCTAGAGGAAGATTGTAGGCTATGTAACATCACGCTACTGGCAACGGGAGCAGAGCAGTAAGCAAAGACGCGGGTGAAACCGCGTCGCGGCAAGCTAGTGTCAGAATAAACACGTTTACAAGAATCTCTAGAACGACCAAAACACTTTGTAAAATCTTTAATACTATTTTCCAGAAGGAAATCAAAATAAATGCGTAAAAACTGTTCGATTATCTCAAGACTGTAATATATAAGTGTTGTCGAGTTCTCTATCAAACACACAATCAACTTGAGCACATTCTCGCTAATATATAAATCAGCGATCAGACGACATCGCGAACGTTTGACAACTAGTAATCATATTTTTATTTAAGGCTATTTCTTTTTTAAATAATAAAATTTAAAGATTAAAAATACATTTAAAAATATTTAAAGTTAGTGATCGATTTAATGTACGGTATGTTTATTTGTACGCTCGCATGTGTTTTTAACGGACTAAAAAAAAATTAGAAGGTTTCTGAACTCGATAGTTATAATTTTGAAGTTGGTGCCAAGTATAAGAATAATAATAATAAGTATAAGAACCTTACTACAATAGCAAATTAAGATAGATAATATCTATACCTAGATAATGATTTACTTGGCACCAACTTCAAAATTATAAAATAACTATTTAATCATTTCTGATTAACTAAATGAAAGTAAATTTATTTTTTTACTTTTTAGTTTCCTTACTGTTTAAAATCGGTTTTCTTTTTGTTAAAAATTATTTTATTTAATACGTGTATTTATGACGGAAACCTAGATTCTATGTATATCGTAAACATCAAGACTAGAACCAAACTATTGTGATCCCAAACGGATTTTGACAGTAGTAGATTCACGCTGGTTTCAGGGAAAAACTACCATCTCATAGAAAATGGATGTAAGAGTAATAGTATCCGTACCATTACGTTTCGATCGGTGAGTCAGAATACCGTGGGCCCAATTTCCCCCCTTTCCTTTTTCCTTACCTCCATTAATCCTTTTACCTACCCCACTCCCTTCACGGTAGGCAAGGGCTTCGCATTCTCTGGAATTGCAGGAGTAATGCTAGAAACTCTGACCCTAAGTTTCTTTTAGCAATCCGATTGGTACTTAAAGAAGAAGTGGTCCCTAAACGTAGACCCCGATTTCAGAAGTGATTAGTTAATTTTTCTTTGATCAGCCTTTCAGAAAAGGTCAAAAGTCGTCCATGAGCGACAGTTACCACTTACCATCAAGCAATAAAAAAAAACAAAAAACGACATAAAAATTAAAACCCAAACTATAAAGCTGATATAGTAGTGTCATTATGTTATGTTTTTTTGGGCAGAACTGATAACGCGTTATTAGCTAATTTTAATTGAAAGTGTTTTAAATGTTTAATCATTATATTTTGCCATAAGTAAAGTACACACATACTATAAACAAATTGTCAAAAAACATTTAATACTTAAGGGTTACTACACTGTTAATGAGTATCTGAACGATAAAAGTCATGGGATGCTCGCTTGACGAAGGAGTAAATTAATTTTACTCTTAATTTTAATGACATTATACTTTAAAGGACATATTTTTGTTAATTATTGTATGAATGACATTTTTTATGATTATTATGAATGACATGCTTTAACAAATAATTTTTTGACATTAATTTATTGATACATTTTGACATAATTTATAAAATGATTTTTTTTTTTTGTATTAATTATAAATGACATGATGCCCGAGCCATATTTGAACAGTTAAGTACAAATTTTGTATTGTTTTGTTAAAATTGTATACTTAGTATTGTTAAATTTTTTTACATTGTGATTTGTGAAATAGAGGTACATTGTGAACTCCTGTGGTAAATTAAGTTCATCTTACTTTATACTTATACCAAAAATTAACAGTTTATATAATATCTACATAGAAACATTTATCACAGTTCACATGTTGCCTTTACCTTTTGTAGCAATATGCAAATTGAGGCAACCTGTAAAGCACACATTTTACTTTTTAATTTTCTTTACAACATAGAAAGCTGTAAGTAATTAAGTATCTATAGAGTTAAGTGTATTGCCTGCGTCACTTTGCATGCTACTTGAAACTGTAACTTACAAAAATTGTAATAACCTGGCGATTAAAAAGAGTGGCCTGAGTTTCTTGCCAGTTCTTCTCATGGCTCTACTTCGTCAGCGAACTGGCTGTAGGTTAATTTGCTGACATTTTGTAAACTTTGACGTTCATAAGTGTTAATTTAATTAACCTAAATGAATAAACATATATTTTATTTCATTTCATTTCATTTCATTTCATTTCATTTCATATCTTAACGTCTTTTTATCCTCGGAGGGGTAGGCACGATGTCTAACAGAGGTCTCATGTAACAGGGGGCGAGCCTTTTGCCATATACCTGGCACAATTAAGACTCCGAGCTAATACTGACAATTTATCGACAGAAAAACCCAATACTTTACCTGACTACTGTGACCTCTGCGTGTTAATCCGTACATAAGCAGTCAAAATAAGTAAAGTGATTCTAAAAATAATATCACGAAGGCATCGCCTTAACATCAACGTATAAATACACCGCGTCACATACATCAAGCTAATGTGATATCGGATTTACGATCCCAAATCGAATCTTAATGGATGACACTAAATTGAATTTTATACGCGACGCACAAATTTGTTGCCGTCACAAACTGTCGGGACCATTTTGAAGATTGTCACATTTTGTATTGAATTCTAAAGAAAATTTAATTTTATATTTTTTATATTTATTTATTTGTTAGTTTAAATTATAATATAATGTCACAACAACTACACACAATGCGATTTAGACCCAAAGCATATAGCTTGTGTTATGGGTTCTAGAATGCGGATATAAATACTTCTTTTTGTAAATACATGCATAGTTATTATACATAATCTTGATATCTATCTATAAATTAAAGAATTTATTATAAATCTAAGGTGTCGCTTGACACTTCTATAATCACTACCTCAAAAAGAGAATTTTGATCCAGCTGCTTCCCGTTATTTGTTATTCCAGTAATCTCTTATGAAATGGGATGAGATGAAATGGTTCCATATTGTATACCATAATTCTATTTTATAATTCCACGGTGAAAATCTAAAATATGAAACAGAAAAAATATGTGAGATATTTACGTTCATTTACCATTAAACAAGAACAAAGCATATAAAAGTCAGTACTAAACAAAGACTGGTTCATATCGGTGGAAGCATATCGGCAACGCATTTTATTTTATATTGCCAATATTTGCATCCTCGTTGTCAATATTTTACGTCTTTCTTGTGTATATATGTGGATTTTATACCAAGTAGGTATCATATCTGTAATGTTTGGTTTTGTACCGGGCGGGAAACAAACTGCTATTTAAAATAAATTTTAATACTCTATATATTATATTTAAAAATGAGGTTGATTTTTAGTTTTTACATAAGTATCAATTTTGTTCTGCTCAGTAATCACTTTTTCTAAGATTTCCTTCAAGATTTCTTCCAAGACTTCAAAGGTCTCATACTATGAGTTCACAGAGAGTGACAACTCAAATTAACTGCAAAATCTATTGTAGTAGAACTTATTATTAAAAATATCAATTTTATAAAACTAACCCTGATTGTTCTCTTGACCTTTGAAACTAAATTATCATTTCATCTATAGTAGAACATGCTTAGGGTAAACAATAACAGTATTATATTCATAAACAATTCGCAAAATATCATTCTGCTTCCATACAAAGAGACATACAATTAAAACATCGGAACCAATAACGCCTGTAAAACAACAATAGCCCATCATAGATCATATGCAAAAAGGTGGAATAAGCTGAAAGCTTTTTTCAGTTCCAACTGTACTGCCGGAAACCATGTTCCGTGGTTAGCCAATTGATGGGTGATGCTATCTCATTCTGATGTTAGCTATTTGAGAAGGATAAAGAATATAAAACACAAATTGAGAGAACCATCGTTGACTGTGGGCACAGGAAACAATACTCGATTCCGTGAATTAATGACTACGTAGGGGTGTGGATGTTAATGTTATGAGATTGGTGTTTTAAATGGTAATCACTTGTTAGGCAATATACATACAGGTAGACATATTTTAGCACAAAAAAACATCATAATTTAAACGTGTAATTTGGCTGAATTCGGCTTCCTGGAACAATCCTATTAATATAATAAATGCGAAAGCTTGTATGTGTGTGTGTGTGTGTGTGTTTGTTATCATTCAGCGCCTAAACGGCTTAACCGATTTCGATAAAATTGGTATGTAGATAGATTCGGTGCCGGAGACGGTCATAAGCTACTATTTATCCCGAATATCGGTCTGGTTCTCGAGGGATACAACAAATCATATTTATAAAGCTAGTATATTATAATACAATATCACAAACATAGTTAAAGCTTTCTTCAGAATATCGCATATAACCTCAACACGTAATAACCCTAAGATGTCCACTGCTAAACATAGGCCTCTACAAAAAGTAAGCAGTTTCCATAGCCACAACGATTGGCAGATGGACGTAGATAACGCTACTGTTGGTTCGGTAGGAAAGTGATTAGAACGCAAAATGCAAACTACCTAGTAGGCTTATTGTATTGCTTTACCACTCTTAGAGTAAACGTCGTTTGCATATCTCAAAACAATAATGTTAATTTTTGCTTGCAAGTTACCTCAGTACAGTGACAGTTGTCACTTTCATATTGAGTCTTATTGAATTTTAATTTTGATGGAAATTTTTGTTAAAAGTGGTAAAACAAATTAATGGACTATACAATAACAAGCAGAAACCAGGTGCTTTTATATTTTAAACCGAAAATTATCAACTACTAATTATGAACCTCAATATTCTACTTTAACTTTCAATAAAACGTTAAGGATTATTTGAAAAAAAAAAATAAGGGACCTTGAGTCCAAAAAAATCATGTTGATTAGTTTTAGTTTTTATAAAATTAGCTTTCCGCAGCGCGGTTTTACCCGCGTCTTTTCTTAATGCTCTGTTCTCGACGCCAGTAGCGTTTTTTTTTTTTTTTATATATTATAGCCTACCAAAGTGACTCCACTCCGCCTGATGGTAAGCAGTCAGTGGAATCCAGAAGTGGCGGCCACTGTACCAAAAGCCATCGTCTTAAACTGCTGGTATGGTGGTCTCCACTATGGCGGCTGGGAATGGGGTTAGGGGAAGGGAATGAGGGAGGTGAGGAAAGTGGAAAGGGGGGAAATTGGGCCTCCGGCACTCTCACTCACCGAACGAAACGCAGTAGTACGGATACTACTACTCTTAAGTCGATCTTCTATGAGAGGGTAGTACTTCCCCGGACGATCGGCCCATTCATGCTGAAACCAGCGTGGATCTACTACCGTGTCATTTAGCGTGATGTTACATAGCCTATAACGTTCCTCAGGAGCTATCATGCGCAAAAATAATTATTCAAATCTGACTGTTAATTCCAGAGGTTAGCACGTTCAAACAAACAAACTCTTATACATACATATAAATAGTATAGATTAATAATTATAATAATATTCTACCACATTCACACAGCGCTATCTAGCCCCAAATTAGGCAATTATATTTGCTTGTGTTAGATACTAAACAACTGCTATACAACCTAATTTTTTTTTTTGTGAATTCGTACATATTTTTTTATGTACGAATTCACAAAAAAAAAAAATTCACAAAAAAAAAAAAAAAAATTACCTGCGTTGTTTTTGTTTTCTTCACCTTTTTTTTTCGTGGGAAATGCATTACGCATACACACCCGCCCACACAGAACAAACAATCATGCTCATCACACAAAGATTTGTCCTGGGTAGGAATCGAGAACCCACGACCTCCGGCTTAGCAGTCAGGGTCACTAACCACTAGACCAACAGGCCAGTCAATTAAGATTATTAAATTACATTAAATTACTAATAAAACAAAAGCAAAACAGTGTGGTAACCCTGCGATGCAATATTTCAGTTACACAATGGTCAAAGGACTCGTTCAGCTTTCACCTGCAAATATTAATTCGTGTACGAAAATGTACTGTGGATGTGAGTGACGAAAGTTGTCAGTTCGATTACCAGATAACTTAGTTTTAATCATTTTTGTATAAAAATTTTGATGGCAAACAATCAACAACAAATAATGTACTGTAGGCAGCAAAATACTCTATCACTAACATAATAATTTTATAGGAGAATTAGCTGATGCCTTAGAGCAGTTAGTTTAATGCTCTAAGGCTGAAGCCCGCAGCTTCGCCCGTTTGAATGTCAGTTGTAGCATTTTTCATACAAATTTCATCTCCTATTTTAAACCCTTCAAGCTATTTCTCGCAATAAAATTTCATCGAAATCGTTTGAGTGGTTTAGGCGTGAAAGCGTAACAGACAGACTGACAGTGTTACTTTTGCATTTTTAATATAAAGAAAAATTTTAGTTTTTTGGTGCATAAAAGTTTGTCATCAATTCTTCTTTATGATTTAAATTTCAAAAGATATAATGTTATTTTCCCTTCTCTTCCTTCATTCCCCTTCCTTCTCCTTTCTTTTTCTTCCTTCTCCGCCCTCATGATATTCTCCGTTACAGTCGAAAACGGCTTAATTGTCATCGTTTCATTTGATAAGTGAAAATGCCTTATTACCTGCTACATCCTCATTCTTAGAGCCAGGTCCACTACAGCAACTTAACGTCAGAGGCCCTAGACAAGTGCCAAGATTTCTATTCATCTCATAAAATAGATAAGAAAATGTATGAGATTGAAATGAAATGAAATGAAATTCTTTATTTGCAAGAATGTAGTTAATAATAAAGATGACATAACTCATAGACCCTGTACATTCTACCATAACAATGGTGTGCAAAATTTTGTTAATATTTTGTAGTAATTATGTTAGTATATGTAACTTTAGTCAGTGTTGCTTATTATATATTTAGATAAATCATTATTATTAAATTCTACATGTCAGTTTTATATCACACACATTCATACCAAATATATTCATTAAATTATTATATAATATTATTTATTATTCTTTATACGACATATTTAGGTCATAAAAACAATTATCCAACAGCCACTTATTTAGTTTTGTTTTGAACAATGCAAATGGTAAGTCCTTAAATGAGTTGGGTAACTTATTGTACACTTTAATACTATTCAAATAAGAATTCCTTTTATATATTTCTGAATGGCACCCTGGATAGTATAATTTGAACTTATTTCTAGGTATTACTTCTCTACTTGTCATCTCCGACTGTAGCTTGAAATATTCGGGATGCTGCTTAAGAAATAGACAAACCTCTCTGATATACATGCAAGGTAGAGGCAAGATGCGAAATTTTTTAAACAAAGGCTTACAACTGTCCATAAACCACGCTCCACATATGGCTCTTACGCATTTTTTTTGTACTCTGAATGCTCTTATCAATTCAACTGAGTTGCCCCATAATAACAGTCCATAGGATAGTACTGATGACACATAACCATGGTAAGCGCTAAGTGCTGCTTCAGTTGACACCGTTAGACGTAACCTTTTTATCGCATATACAAATTTGTCTAGTCTGTCAGAGATCCATTCTATGTGAGCCTTCCAGTTGCAATTCTTATCTATAACTATTCCCAAGAACCTATTTATATCAACTTCTTCGATTTTCATATTATTATAAGAAATGTGAAGCTCCAAAGACCTACTTTGATAACTTTTAAATTGTACCATTTTTGTTTTATTTACATTTATTAAGTTGTTGTTTTCAAGCCAGTTAATTACTTGATTTAGTGCCAGATTGATTTTTTGTTCATATGTAATTTTATTTTTACATTTAACAATTATAGTTGTATCGTCTGCAAATAGAACCGTTTTATTATTTGTAACATTAGGGAGATCATTAATGTACATTAAAAACAAAAACGGTCCCAGGACACTGCCCTGGGGCACACCAAAGTTATTATTTAAAAAAATTTGACCTATGGGCTATCTTATTATTTTGTTGTAATTTGGTTATTTCAACGCACTGCTCATATCAAGAAATATGGCTGTTATGCTGATTGACATAAGCGTTGGCGTTAGCTTATGTCATTCCAATACATTTTTTAATCTATATTTGTGAAACGGGTCTACTCGTGTTAGAAAATTATTATAAGGTGCTATACCTCTTTACCCGACGTTTCGGTCGAATTACACCGACCATGGTCACGGGCTGTCTGATGTAGCCAGGCGTCGTCTTCGCCTTGAAGCTCGGGATTCGGCAACTACCCTCACTTTGTCTTTTGTTACACTGTTTTGTAAAAAGTCAGTATTACGACACACAACACTCACGACGTCTTCACTTTGGCCTACTTTGTCATAACTGCGACGCTCAAACCTGCTGATTACTGGATTTCAAGATGGAATTAAGCAGTATCCGTCTTCTAGGTTGAAATTTCGGTACTTTTTAATTTCAACCGCTTCTCGAGCTATCCTTACTGTTTTACAACATGTTTTACAAAACAGTGTAACAAAAGACAAAGTGAGGGTAGTTGCCGAATCCCAAGCTTCAAGGCGAAGACGACGTCTGGCTACATCAGTCAGCCCGTGACCATGGTCGGTGTAATTCGACCGAAACGTCGGGTAAAGAGGTATGACACCATATAATAATTTTCTAACACGAGTAAACCCATTTCACAAATATAGTTATGTGTACAAATCGTGTGAGTATAAAATATTTAATTTAATAATCTATTCTATGAATAGAATAGAAATCTTTGACACTTGTCTAGAGTCTCTGATCTGTCACACGATTGTACAAGCGTAGCCTAGTTCTAACTCAAGTATCTAATAAAAGGTGAAGCTACATACAATGTAAGCCGTCATTAGTGTTGTTACTGTGCGTCCGGCGATCGGAATTAGAATGCGACCCGTTCCGATCATTAAGTGTTCCGGCCCGCCGGAGTGCCGGATAATTGTTCCTCGGCCTTTGTTTGTGGACCGATAGATTTTGTACAGTTAGAAATGAATAACAAATGGGATCCACAATTCCTGAGGCCAATGATTACTTGGCATCAGATGGAGTGGAGTAATTTTTAAGTAAATGTCTTAAATCTGTTTTATTCGAACAGGGTGGTTGAACATTAAACATATTTAATCGACATAGCATGCGATAAACGAGATAGTTTGGTATTTGTAACGAGATCGTTTAGTAGTCTGGTAAGATAGGGTTCATAATTTAAAAAACCACAGATAGCTTTCTATAAATAATGGTATTTGTTTCTAATAAAACAAATTGATACATCAATGGACTAATTCAGTTTGTCCTGCGACCGTTTCGGCCTAATGGGAGAAATTGCAATGTAATAAAAATAAGACTGAGTAACATAAGTACCGACATTGTCGCATAATAAGAATACAATATTCTTAGAAGAAAGTTCATCAAAAAATACTCTATAAACACATGCAAAATATAACAAAAAAAGGCAGTATAATAGGCAATCTTATCACATATAATAGAGATGTACAAGCGTCTATAATCGGTAACATATTATTCATTTTACCAATGTATGACAAAGTAGTTCTCACCCATTCACCAATAATATTTATCTGCGTGATAACTGAATAAATAATTAACAAAGAATTACTGCAGCGTAGCATTTCCATTAAACCGACCGAAAACTAAAATCAAAATCCGTAAAACCCAAGCTTAATCACTCGAACTCAATGCAAACTTTCGAACAGACTTGCTCACAAATCATGGAACTAGATAAAAACATCATTGAACAAAAGGAAAACTTTTGGTAGCGAATAACTGCTGAGTTAATGACTTATGCCCTGTAAAGTTACCCTTTATGTTTTAATGTGGCTTCACTTTTAGTTTTAGTTGTTGATTGCAAGAGATCATTTTTGGTGACGAAAGTTAAGATGTTTCCGACTGCGCTAATGACTTAATGGATTTTAACACATGAGGTATTATTAGATTCGTATTAAGGAAGTGACATAGAGTATTTATTATTGCAATATAGCGTCAGCACATAAAAAAATAGTTTCTTTCTTTTTAGTTGGTTTTAGGCAGGCGGGCTCTTTGTTTTTTTTTTAATATTTACTTTGAGTTTTATAAGAGCACGGTATTTTGAAACTGAACCGTTAAATTATTTAACTATTATACTTAGTTACCTAGCTTTGAATATTTTTTGTAGGTAGTCATGCTATGCAATGTCGTCATGCTAATTTGGTAATTATTATTTCACCTAATTCAAGCATTTAAACAGAAAATATTTTTAAGATATAGCTCCGATTTAATGAAAAATTTGAAAACCACGAAATATGGCACTAAATTGCTAAGTATAATATATCTCAAATATTTTGCTGAAAAACTTGCCATTAAATTAAATTGTGTTATTTTTCTTTATTATTTATTGTACTCAACAAAATAACTATGAATACAGATTAAAATAAACAACATTTGCAAAGGCGAACTTAACTAAAAATTGAGTTCTTTTTTTCTCTTAATAAAATTAACAGTGTCTTTGATTAGCATGACAATAAAAATGTGATGTAGATTTATATTTTTCAAAAAAGGTACTCAGACTAAGTTAATAAAGATTGACATTTTATAAATATTAGCAGAAAAGGCCTGACGCTCATTATAATCATTGCTTCCATGCTAGTTCTTATAAAATAAATAAGACATCTACATGATACATCATCTACATAATACATCATAATACAATGACAGAATCCGATTTAATGCAATTAATCGTTCAGCGATGAATCGCTTTCACAATGTCTATTATTGACAGCGCTTTAGCGCCGATGGAAATATCGGGATTTACAAGAATCTTGGATTAAAGCCACTGAGACAGTACAGAACATTTAAATACTTATTGAAAGCGGTAGGCGTCGCTACTTCGTTCGGTTATTATCTTATCGAACGGGCGACGAATCAGTGAGCACGCGAGTTACCGCCGCCGAACGCGTCCGAACTTTGGCGAGGGAAACGTTTCAAAATTCGAATTCTAAAAACTGTTTTTAAGGGGACGTCGTTTTGATAACAGTTTTTGGTATTCGAATTTTATTATAATTAAAAATATCCATGTTTATAATCCATTTTTATTTAGCTAATTCAGTTCTTTATGAAAGGAGTCAAAACGTTTTTAACAGGGTCGGCAAGGCACTAGTGATGCTCCTGGTGTTGCAAGCGTCCATATGCTACGGTAACTGCTTACCATCAGATGGGCCGTATGCTTGTTTGTCACCTTAGTCGTATAAAAAAAACATAGGTGAATAGTGTTATGCAGCAAAAGAGAGCAACTTCTCAGGCCGTACTCTTGTGCACACATCTCTGGATATATTGGGAACTGAATCATTCAAATCAATCATTTGAAACAGAAATCATTGGTCAATCGGTAAATCCTACTGCTAATTCTCGTCACCGATCTTACCGGTTACAGCGTAAAATATTTGTACTCTAAATGAATGGACCGTTCTATAGCATCATGTGCAAGTCGCAAAATGTGCAGATCTCGTAATGTCTCGATCATGATCTCGAAATGCAAATTAATTCATTTTAATTTTATTTATTATCCTGCCCTCCACATTATGTCATGTAGTCTCCGGTAATTTTTCACCTTAGAAAGTTGTATATTCAATAATGTTATCTTAGTATTATTTTTAGATGTAAAGTAACAATGTAACTATTACTGGTTGGCGAAATAAAATAAATACATCGACCCCTTAACACCTCACCTGTCATGCAACATTCGAACATTCGTACGTAGAGTGTGTCGACGCGTTAAAATGATATCCTAATGACGCAAACAAATGGTACGGAATGATATTCGTTGTTTTATTCTAATGTTCTTTTGATAGCGGTGATGTAAGGTGTTCAAGAGACTTGAATATTTGTTTAAAAATATCTGCTGTATATTGGTTTCTAGCAAAGTTCTATACGTGGTTTGATGGATATAAGAAGTTAGACATTGACAAAATATCCGCATAACTGTGAATTAACCATTTGAATTAACGTTTACGACGACTATAGTAATAGTCAATGATATTCTATATAACAGATATGTTATAAACGCGTAATCGTGAAGACTCTAAAACGTACTATTTAGGACGTATTGTCTTTAGTCTGTGTTACGTTATGAAGAATGTGTACATATGTGTGCAACGGCAGCCGCGCGGAACACTTTTTTTGGTTGTTTTGTAAGTTTATAACATATTTGTTAAATTAAATAGAATATCATTGGTAATAGTAATATTAGTAAATAACGCGATAGATTTTAATACACCTGACACTATTTTTTACATAATCGTATTCGGCTGATTGATTTTTATAATACATGCATACCATGTATATTAAAAGTCGTGAATTTTATCGGTTTGTAATCATGTCGTAAAAGACACAAGAGACTCGTTCAAAGGTCGTGAGGTGCCAGTAATTGATAAACAAAGGATTATACAAAAACCAATCGAAAGATTACTTACGCGATAAATAAGTTTAAAAAGAGTGATAAATTAGCCTCGAAAGCCTCTTGTGTTGAACGGTGTTGTTCTCCGTTTAATATTTATGAGTTTCGCAAAACGCATCAGTGTGCGGTTTGTTTAATAACGTTGTTTTTAAACGGCTATTTGACGGGGAGAGAAACCCTTTAGGCTACAAATGGGGAGCGCTAGGGTTGTCTAAACATAAATAAATATAACATTACAACTTTGACCACTTTTATGGTTTGGTGGTACTGTGTACGGAGTGTCACGCAGAGGCCGCGGGTTCGATGCCCGCTCAGTGCAAATATTTGTGTGTATGAACATGTCTATTTGCATTGGTCTGGGCGTTTTTAAGTATAATATGTTTGTATTAACAAAAAAAGTATTTAAGTATGTATATCCGCATTCTAGATAACACAAGCTATAATATATGCTTACTTTGGGTCTAGATGGCTTTGTGTGTAGTTGTTGATATTACTATTATAAACTTGTTTTTTTTAATATTTAGTTTATCACACTAAGATTTAGTCTTTGAGCCGAAGTAGGTAGAATTTGTTGTGTTTAATGTAAAATGAACTAATTTTGACTGCCTCGGTGCCGTAACATGTGTTCAATTACCACACGAGATAAAACTATTATGCCATCTATAAATATTTATACCTTATTCTGAAAGTATTTATTTAACCTACAGAGTTTGTGTATCTGTAAGAGTCGTATTTTAATAAAGCGTCAATTTAGGGTCATCACCTAATACCTTAAGTGCAGTGGCTTGGTCCTAATAGTTCCGTTGACTATTTCTTTGACTCATAAGTGATATGGTTTTTATGACTGTCGCCAACCCTAGCAGTCGTACTGAGTGCTAAACGGTAGCGTACCCGCTCAAACCATGTTACAGCGTCATCTTCCCACACAATCTTCGCTAACTGATTTACTGAACATCGATAGCAATCATTACACTCTTTACTATTAAATATTTTTAAAATTGGTAAAAACGAAATAGAAAAATAATTTGGTATAGTCTACCACCTTTCACCACTTTTACAAAAAAAATCTATCTAAATTAATTCAATAAGTCTTATTATGACAGTGACAACTGTCACTGTACTGAGGTAACTTGCAAGCAAAAATAGACTTTATTGTTTTGTGTTATGCAAACGACATTTACTCTAAGGGTGGAGCAATTTTATGGTCGAATGTACACTAGATGGACCGCTAGATAAAAATTATGTTTTACTATTGATAATGCTCCTTTTAACTACTATTAACTTACATAATAAATTATTGTTAAACGGCGCATTTTAGAAAAAAATTATAAACAAATCTTTTACTATTTGCCTTTTTAAATAAATATATTAAAAACGGGATAACTGTTATATCCCAGCAATTTGCTTTTTGTTTTCTAATAAGACCTAGATATAAAAAAAAAATAGAAACGCGTGCGCTGTTAAAGGGTACTAGGTTTTAATTAACTGACATACTTAATTATACCTATGACGTACTATTCAGTTGTTAGCTAAGTTATCGCTTTTAACGTATAAATAAAATATTTTAAAATTTCAGAATTTTAATGAAACTCATAGCTCACTTGTAGCTCTTCTATCAGCCTGTATAATAGGTTAAATAACATCACAACAGTTGTCTAAGTTAAAACGGATCTGCTATTTGCATATTCCAATCTCGTAGAGCCTGCGGCTACGAACGAGCTACGAGCGTAGCAGCAAGCGCCCTTCAGTAAAAATGTTCGGACAGAAGTTGACACCTATTATTAAAATAGATGAATGATCATTTTATTTGTTTGTTTGAACGCGCTAATCTCTAAGACTACCAGTAGGATTTAAAAAAAATCTTTTTGCGTGTGGGCAAAGATATGGCAGGCTATGTTTCATCCATCACGCTACTGGCAACGGAACGTAAGCAAAAACGCGGATAAAACCGCGCCGCAGAAAGCTAGTATTATAAATAAAATACAATACGCCTTGTAGAAATATTCTAAATAAAATACAATATGTCTTGTAGAAATCGCTAGGCCCGTACCGCATATTGTGATAATCATACGTTATTGTTAATTTGGTATACAATAATGAATAAATAACAATAATAATATTCTAATACATTCACACAGCGCCATCTAGCCCCAAATTAAGCAATTATATTTGCATGTGTTATGGGTACTAAACAACTGATATTCTGCTTATATACATACTTTTTTTTTGTAATTACATACATATTATAGATAAATTACACCCAGACACAGAACAATCAATCATGCTCATCACACAAAGGTTTGTCCTGGGTGGGAATCGAACCCACGACCTCCGGCTTAGCAGTCAGGGTCACTTTAACCACTAGACTAACAGGCCAGTCAAATAAATAACTTATTATACATACTCATAGTACCCCTGTTGCTGATTTTTGGATAAACTACACATGATTTTTTATTTAGCATTATTAATAGCCAGCGATATTATTACCCAAGTACTTGATGACACAAATTAACGACAGAAAAAATATTTAACGCAGTTCGGGCAGTACCATTCCGTGTAATATCTCAGTCAGAAAGTAATATAAACCAGAAAAACAGCCTGCTTTACATAGTAATGACAGAACAGTAATAGAGCACAAGCCTCAAACCCCGCCCTACCGAGCCATTAAGGGAAGGGTTTGTCAATTAAACAGTTTTACATGGCGTTAGCTTAATTTTATCGTGCAGCCATTTGCATGAAAATAAACTTGAGAGGAGTAATTGATTGAATGGGCCGATTAGAGGTGTAATCTAAAGAAAATAGTTGATGATTCATAAGATTTATTTATATAGTACCTACGTCGGTGATGGAAATACTAAGGTGATCCACACACTGCCCCGCATCACGCAGGGGAGCGCGGGCGTGCGTGTTCTTGCGTTGTTTGTAAGTATCTTTCACTGAAAATGCATTCACGCGCGGTGTAAATGTTTCTTCGCCTTGCACACCACACCGCAGCGTAGTGCTCAGCAGTGTGTGTATCGCTCAAGATTTCTAAGCATATATATACCTATCTGTATATAGAGGATACAAATACAAAAGGTAGGCTATCGGGTAATCGTGTGCTTTTTTCTAACTTCAGTTTATATATCCAAATTACCTGCGTTGTTTTTGTTTTCTTCACCTTTTTTTTTGTGGGAAATGCATTACGCATACACACCCGCCCGGGCAAGGACTCGCCGATTTGGGGGGCCTAGCCCCCCCTCCCTCGAGAGGCGCGTGCGGAACACGCACACTGCTGTCTCGGGCCCGTGCTGTTCGGGTGGCGACTGCCCGATCGCCGTCCGCAGGCCACCTCATAACTCGGCCGCAGAGGACAGGGAGAAAGGCGCGTCGCAATACCGACACTCCTCTTCCCCTACGGCCCCAACGCGTCCGCAATCTGGCGGTTGCAGCCTCGCTGAGGCCGCGGAAGGTAGAGAGCGGCGCACCGTTATACCGGCAGCTGTCTCTTCACCTAAACTTCTCTTAATTAACCATTAACAAAGTGTTAAAACGTTTCCTTTTTACTTTTTCTGTAATAGGCGATCTACCCAATGATATGGACATGGCAATTAAATATGAAGCTAATATCTATCGCTGCAAAAGTGAAAACGTGAAATATTACACAATGACCGCGTCAAAAGCTAAACGTCTTTTCTATATCAGTGGTCAGCAGTGAATCATATTTAGTTGTATAATGAAATGCGTTTGATTCCCCTACTATATACGCACTGGGCGAAATTGACGCTAACGTTTATATTTTTGATTATTTGTTTATTTTAGTGTAAAAATAAAAAAAAAAACAAATTTATTTATTAGTTTATGTTAATTGAATTAACACTTATGAACGTTAGAATTTCAAAATGTCAGCCAATTAACCTACAGCCAGTTGGCTGATGTTTTAATTGTATATAATGTGTTTGCGTTCGTTTCTACGTCCACTCGAAATTTTCTGTTTGAGTGACAAAAAGTTACCTACCTATATATATGATATAATAAAGAATAAATTAAAATAACACATTCTTTTAAAATTTATAATAAGATCCTAATTATTTTTATTTTGTAAGATAATTCAGTATACTTACACAAGTTTAATATTATAAGACTTGCCAAAATAATCAGACATAGACTTATTTACAATAGATAATTAAGTTAATATATATCTTTAATTTTTAAAGTAATGTATATAATATATATTTCATTGCTAAACAATTTAAGTGTACATGTATCCGTTACTATAAAATTAAAGATATGTGATACAGGATTACTCCTAGTAACAGGCTCCTAACATTATTATACCTGTTTTGTATTAATATTAGGCCTCTAAAAATTGTACTTCTATTTAAACTGATTAAATGATTTGATTGAAAAAAATTAAAAAAATGATAGTACGTAAAGTACCTAGATATGTAGTATATGATAAGAGTAAACAAGTAAAAACAGCGTAATATTATGCACAATTTTAATTATATATATATTACAATGTCACTTCGAAATCATATAGTATTAATTCGGCGCATGACTAGAAAGGAGATGTACGCATAGCAAAAAAAGATTTTGTATGGTTGTGCTTTGGACAATGGGTGGAGGGAAGAGTAGATGGAAATAATATAAATCTTAATAAATTACAAAATGTTAATTATTTCATCGGCGTATTTCATCGGGCGGTTTCTAATACCAGTGCGTACACTACCCATTAGCGAATGACGCGAGCACGAATCAATCATATCGCAACCAATTTATTACTTCACTCGACGCAGATTGCTTATAATCATTGATATCTACTATAGAGCGCTTTTTCTATTTTTATTATCTATACTCTACAGTATTAAAAAAAGCGGAAAAGTTTGTTTGTTTGCAAATAAAAATTTGCAACGAAAAGGTTAATTTACATTTGACTAAAGGAGAAGAAATATCTCTGAAAGTCACCAAATTGAAGTCCAATATTTTTTCATACTTTCGGAAATAATAAGAACGTTAACTTCAGAGAAGCACAATAACTGATTTAAAAAACACAAGAAACAAAACAATTTAAAACAACTGTTAGTAATAAAACACGCCATCATAAAACACTAATTTCATAATACACTCAGTTACCTTTAGGAAACAATACTAATTTGTACTAACACAGTTCAAAAACACAACAATCATTTTATTGTTACCACGTTACCACTGTTAGTTTAGTTATTTTAGAAATTATTTGCTAATTTTATTGGTCATATAATTATTTAAAAAAAATTGTTTATTAATAAGAAGTATATGTTTTCTTTTTAAAAAAAATATGAACTTATTACTGTGCATACACGTATTATTGTGTTTATAGCACAATAAATGTTTTTCTTTCTTTCTTTCATTCTTACACTGGCAACCCACTCACGGTTTCTCGATGCCAATTCCCTTAATTTGGTCTTGTCTCAAAATCTGTACCTACAACGTACTTGGCTTACTCGGCAACAGTTACATAACACTAAACAAGCACTGATGTGTTGTACGAGGTTTTTTTTTTATATACAACTTAATGGCAAACAAGCATTCGGTTCATCTGATGGTGAGTAGTAACCGTAACTTATCGACATAGCTGTCTTTCTAAGCATTGCAGTAATAATACATAAAAAACAAAGCCAAGCCGTTACCGACCATGGAGAAGGGAGTTAGAAAGAAAATAATAATAATATCATAACAACTACACACAACGCCATCTAGACCCAAAGTAAGTATATTTATATAGCTTGTGTTATGGGTTTTAGAATGCGGATATACATACCTAATTCCTTTTTTTTTTGTAAATACATACATATTATACATCTAAACACCCTGACCAATGCAAATAGTCATGTTTATGCACACAAATATTTGCATTGAGCGGGAATCGAACCCGCGACCTTTGCGTGGCAGTCCATACACAGTACCACCGAACCACAGAGTTCGTCAAATGCGACAAGGAAGAGGCTGACGTGGGTGTTGCTGACCATGACGAGGGAATGAGGAAGGAAAAAAGAAAAGGAAGGGACCAAAGGGGTAATTGGGCTGTTGGCTCTCTCAATTTTTGATTGTAATCTACTCCAATTTAAGCGACACTTGGATCCCTTTGCTGGATTGATGTTAGTACGGAAAATGTAGTAAGAAAATCTGTACCAATAAGCATCAATATTAGTAACAAACACGATCCGTCATGTTTCTGTGACACTATTAGTGGCGTTCATATTGCGACGACAACTTTGTGTCGAGCGCCGCATATGTGATGTCGCACTGCAATCTAGTAAATGGTGGGACGTGGAACAAAGAAAACATATTTTGGATAGTATGTAAGCCCAAAAATCAACAAATTTTAATTTTTTTTATTAGCCTACCAAAGTGACTCATCGATGGTAAGCAGTCAGCGGAATCCAGAAGTGGTGGCCACTATACCAAAAGCCATCGTCTTAAACTGCTGGTATGGTGGCCTCCACTATAGCGGCTGGAAATGAGGTTAGGGAATGAGGGAGATGAGGAAAGAGGAAAGAGGAAAAATTGGGCCTCCGACGCTCTCACTCACTTCTTCTTAGCGTGTCGATGGCAATTAAATTTTATCAGACCAGAACTCAGCTACAGATATTACGTTATCTGTAGCGTCGAACAATTCCTGCAGAGTGCAGGTGTTTGGACACGCAGGACATGACATAAGGTGTTCCATCGTTTGTGGAACGACACCGCAAACACAACTTAGGTTCATATCATCGACGAATCCCCATCTGGCAAGATTATCTTTGCTCTCACTCACTGAACGAAACGCAGTGGTACGGATACTACTACTCTTACGTCGATCTTCTATAAGAGGGTAGTACTTCCCCGGTCGATCCGGCCCATTCATGCTGCATCTGGCGTGGATCTACTACCATAAGAATTGAAAGAATTGAAATTTAAACTTTTTTTTTAAATTTTACCTATGCATCCAATAAATTATCTGCTTTTATACATAAATTTAGTATCGACATTTACAATGGAATTACACTTGGGTAATCCACGTACAAGTTTGCGTAGAAACTATACCTTGTCACATTTTACTGTCAGCATCTATATATATTCACTCTCTCTCTAATCGGTCCCTCATGTCTGAGGATCGTGGTCAGCATCGGGGTAACATCTGGAGTGGATGATCTTCCTCCGTCTCGATCCAGCGCGTCTTTTACGACCGCGTGGAGTTTGGAGGACGATGAGTCTTTCACGTGATCGGTCCATCTGGTTGGTGAACGACCACGCGATCGGTTGCCTTCGGTGTTCCCAACAACAATCAGTATTCCAGACTTTCATCGCCTCTGTGCACTAAAGCACAGAAGCAGAAATTATAGCTACTGTGATTTTGCCTGCAATACTTCTCAAGACTTAAAGATAACAAAAAAAGAGTGTCATGGGTATTTCGTTTAAGTATTTAGCAAAGCCAATTCGTCGTGTTAATTTATCTGCCATTTTCCAAAATCAAAAAGTTGATTATTAGAAGTGCGAAATAGAAAACTCCAGAAATATAATATCTTATTATAAATTACTTACCTTCTCCAAAAATTACGACTTTGCGTCTACAATGGGAGCTGACAGGTCCACAGCGTAACGTTGTCCAATTTAATTATATTTGCCGGGTCGCCCGCAGTTTTTAATATTTCCCTCACTTGACGTATACGTATTGTGGGCGCTTGCCAAAACTTATACTTGAAAAATACACTTTATTCGTTTATGAAATTTAATACAATAGAAAATCTAATTGTACTGTTTATTAAAAGCACAAATCTAAATAAAAAATAAATCGTATTTTAAACTTGAATCCTTCAATATTCATTTTCATTTTTAACCGACTTCAAAAAAAGGAGGAGGTTTCTCAATTCGACCGTATATATATATTGTTTTTATAATTTTATAATTTTGAAGTTAGTGCCAAGTAAATACTTAATAATAAAATACTATAAGAATCTTGCTACAATAGCAAATTAAGATTGATAATACCTATAGGTACCTAGTTATTGTTTTAAATACTATATGAACCTTACTACAATAGCAAATTAAGATTGATAATACCTATAAGTACCTAGTTATTGTTTTACTTGGCACCAACTTCAAAATTATAAAATACTTATTTAATTATTTCTGATGAAATAAATCAAAATATGAATTACTTTGTGCTATGCAAATTTATTTTTTACTTTTTAGTTTCCTTCCAGTTTGAAGTCGGTTTTCTTTTTGTTAAAAATTATTTTATCAGAGTTTTGGTTGCAACTAAAACGAACCGTCATGTCAATCAATGTCAATCTCATATTTCACAATTTTCGTCTCATATGCACGAGGTTGAAACCAGGCAAATACAAATCAACTTTTTTTGAGTTTAGTTACTTTTATAAGAAAATACGGAAACTAAAACATATAGTACAATAATTCCTGGTCGAAATACACTAACCTATTCTGAAGAGCTACAACCAAAGAAAGAAAAATAATATCGACCGAAACATATGTAAATTGACTCTTATTAAAGATAGACTTTCATAGAATATCACTACACCCATAGCTTTTCCAAAGTTTGAAAACTGAATAAGTATTTTAATAATATTAGAAATAACTGGCTATAATACCAGCCTGTTTACTGTCCCACTGCAGGGCAAAGGCCTCTTCTCATATAGAGAAGGCATGAGCATAAATCACCACGCTTGCTTATGGTGGATTGGCAATTTCAGACTTTTAAGTCCAGGTTTCCACACGGTGTTTTCCTTCACCGTCAGTCCAAGATAAACTTAGAAATTACATATGACTTGAAAAACCACATTGGTACTTGCCCAGATTCGAACCTAGTACCTCGTGTTTACGAATCGGGTGCCTTATCTACTGAGCCATTTCGATATCAACTGGCTAAAAAAAAAAATGTAATTCTCTTTTGCAATACGAACTAAAAGAAAAGCAATCTGTAATATGATTCACAAAATTATTCTAATTTAATAGAAATTCAAATAAATGTATGCATATAATACAATACGTTGAATACAATACAGACCATTTAATCATCAAAGTAGCTTATTGCTGTAACGTTATTACGACGCCCTCTGTTCTACAATGATGCAGTAAATTTCAATCAAAATGATGGTAACTGCCGGACGAACGGAAGGTATTATTCTTGTTTAGCTTGCGATAGAGAAACAATGACGTTACGAGATGAATAATAGTTTAGCCTCTCAGAACCTTAACACTTATACTACTAATCATAATGGTCTGTGCGTCATGCTCGTGAACGGGTCCTGCTTGGGATGACTGGTCAATCTTGGCATGGTATACATTTAATACTTAATCCAGTATTACTTTGTCGTTCAATATGACCAGGAGATGCATTTGCTATTTTAATTAAAATACGTAGTCCAATTACCATACTAGATGAAACTAAATAATTGAAATCCTCTCTTTTCTTTTTTTAATCTTGGTGATTATATTAATTGGTGGATTTGTAATAATTACTTTGTGGTTGGTTCTTTGGTTGCGTCGAGTGTTAAAATTTTTAACTATACAAAAATTTTAATTATCTGGCGATTGAAAAGAGTGGCGTGAGTTTCTTGCCAGTTCTTCTCACAGCTCTACCTCATCAGCGAACTGGCTGTAGGTTAATTAGCTGACTACATGTAATTTTGACTTTTCATAAGCATCATACTTTGTGATTCAAATGAAATAAATGCTTTGAGTTTGAGTTTAATACTATAGTTTTTGTCAATGCGACGTTCATGATTTCAAAATAATTGCTCTTCTGCTAAAGACAGTGCCATATAAAACGGTTGTAATTTTGTAGGTTTTTAGTTCACTAACAGGCATTAAGTTACAAAATTTTAGTTTTACATAAAATCCTTATTATCCGTCTTTAAAACCTGGTTGGTCAGTATAATGTAATGCACTCATTTAGTTATAACTCAAGGGCTTTTCGACCTACTTTCTAAATCTAGTTTATATGTGATTGGGTGAGCCATCTAAAATCGTCACAAACTTTTAAAATTAGTCTAAATAAGCAAATCTAGTGCCCTTCTAGAATATGTCCGTGAGCGGGTGGCGACGCGTCGGCTACATGAAATATGCGGCCCGTGTCGACCAGAGAGAACATGACACGACACTTTAAAATATTAACATCGTATATATTATAGCAAAGTGAAGCGGATATCTGTTTAGTTTAACGAATTATTTGTTTTCGTACGATTTTTGGGTAAAAGATTAATTGAATGTTAAAGAAGCAAAGGAATATTTGTTATTTGGATCGCAGCAAATGGCGTTCTATAGTCTCTACTTACCCCATTAATGGGAGACAGGCGTTACGTATGTCATTATTAGGTTCAGAGTTTTACTTATAGCGAATTATTCAATATGGCGTTTATTGTTGCATTTTTTTCATAAAACGAACTCGCTTTTGCCTCTTTTAGCCAGTTTCTCTTTACTAAAAGTATATTTAGCGCCAAAAAATAGAACAAGTTTTGTGTATTTTCTAATGCACGTCTTTTTGTTTGCGATGAAATTTATCAGTTTTAATTTTTTTAAATGACTGGCCTGTTGGCCTAGTGGTTAGTTACCCTGACTGCTAAGCCAGAGGTCGTGGGTTCAATTCCCACCCAGGACGAATCTTGGTGTGATGAGCATGATTGTTTGTTCTGTGTCTGGGTGTTATTTATATGTATTTACAAAAAAAAAAAATATCAGTTGTTTAGTACCCATAACACAAGAAAATATAATTGCTTAATTTGGGACTAGATGTCGCTGTGTAAATGTGTTAAAATATTATTATTATTATTAAATAACTAAGGAACTTTTAATTTTGTCATATTATTTGCCCTTTGTTAAATTAAAAGTCTCTGACTGTGGACATAAAAATGTTTCACATCAGTCAGCAAATTAGCTGCTCTTTTCTTTCTCTCTTTTTATCCGTCTTTTTCTGTTTTAATTATAAAATAACGTTCTCATGAAAACTAAATAAATGATTTCCAATTATTCTTGACAATTCATTTGTTACGTAACATTAACCGTCAATCTCTTTATTTTGTTCACTTGTTTACAAATAACACAAAACACTATAAAACATATCAGTGAACAATCTTGTGTGTACGCATCTGAATCACAAATAAACATGTAAATAATATAGCTGTCGACATAATAATATAATGCGGAACAGTTTGCCTCCAGTCCGTTGTAACGTAGCAATAACTTTAAGAGTTTTCGCTATAAAGTAGGCGACGATTCGTGGCAAAGATGTACGTAGGAGTAGACCTGACAACTAATGCTTCTATTGCACAAGATTTTATAGCAAAGAAAAATTAGATAGAACATATTTTTAAATAAATAAACCGCCTTCATACAGAAAGGAAATTAAAAGTGAAAAATAAATTTCCTAAAGTAATTTTTAAATAAGTTTTTTATAATTTTGAAGTCTGAAGAATCCGACGAATTAAGAACCTCCTTCTGTTTGAAATCCGTTAAAAAAGAAATAGAATTATGTTTATTATGGATTATGGATTCTTATTTATATTATAATCAGATAGGAGCACGTGCGCTGGTAAAGAGTTCCAGGCTTTAATTGAGCGACAAAAGTATGAATTGCTGAACCGTTTGGTTCGAGACCCTTTAGATTTCACTGTGAATGGGTGTCGCTTCAGTCCCGCACGTGTCGTTCTGGATAAAAAGAGAGAAGATGGGATTATTTCCAGGCAGTCGGGTAATGTCTAAAGTTATTTTAGAAAATACAATTACATTTTAGGTAACAATAATTTTGCCGCAGTTAAAAATATTCTAGTGATTATTTCAATAAAAATAAGTATTCGTACATCATTGTAGAGTTTGGCAACAATATGCGAGAACAATCGTATGCGAAAGCCTCCCCGTATGCTTACAGATATGAATACATAAGAACGGCCTGTCCAAAACAAACGACGCATTTCACACACCTAAGTAATTGAATTGCAGAAATGGAAGTAAATATGTTTTTATATGAATAATGGACGAAAATAGAAGCTTTTTTCTAAAAGTGGAAACAATCTCATACCATTATTTGGGAATGAGTTACGTTTCAATACGGAAATTTTAAATCAGGGCATTAATTACCTTCTATGACTGTAACGTTAAATGCGGAATAAAATGTTCATTTAACTTTTGTTTTAATTTCATTTCATTTTTCTAACCCAAACGATATTCTAGTGATAGTTTGGTGCTCTGGAAAGAATACCTTTGATGCAACCCTACAAGTGCTCTAAATATTGATTATATCGATTATATCCCAAAACGAAATTTGCCTATGTTATAAATTGTAGGGTTTCAAACGCTACAGGCGTTCCAGAAATATTACACTTGCCCTACCACTACTACTAGGCTTGGCAGGTTAAATAACGAATGGTAGTAGGTACTATTTAAAACGTAGTTGACGCTACATTGAAGCAATTGAGTTGTTCTATATTTTAAACTAAACTCAACACAAAGCATACTCAGCTCCTATTCAAAACACCAACATAAATAGAAAACAAATCGAATTAACTCATCATTCAAAACAAATACCTACCTGTACACGTACAGCACTCATACGAGTATATACTTGCCAAGCCAGTTCCGGGCGCCTCCCCTTCGCCCCGTATGTAAAGTACACGACATCAACTTTTCATGTGATGAATGGATGAATGCGAAGACTACCAATTTTATATTACGTTCGAGTTTTAATTTGTATGGGACTTTTGAATACTTCAATTTAAGTATCTAAACTAATATTATAAAGAGAAAAGATATGATTTTTTGTATGTTTCAAAAACGATTTTTATAACAATCTACGTTTTTTTTTATATTAGCCTACAAAAATGACTCCATCCCGCCTGATGGTAAGCAGTCAGTGAAATCCAGAAGTGGTGGCCACCATACCAAAAGCCATCTTTTTAAACTGCTGGTATGGCGGCCTCCACTATGGCGGATGGGAATGGGGTGAAGGTGAAGGGAATGAGGGACGTGAGGCAAGAGAAAAAGGGGGAAATTGGGCCTCCGGCGCTCTCACTCACCGAACGAAACGCAGTAGTACGGATACTACTACACTTACGTCGATCTTCTATGAGAGGGTAGTACTTCCCCAGTTGATCCGACCCATTCGTGCTGAAATCAGCGTGGATCTACTACCGTACGTCACCGATTTGAAAAATTCTTTCATCCTTAGACACTATTGCAAGGATATTTTCCGTGGATGTTTGTTGTGAGATCGAATTAAACTTTTGATACCGAATCGTAGCTAGGGCGGACGTCTAGTACTTTTCTATTTAAAGACATTGTCTGTTATATCTATAAAGGTAGAATAAGTATGATGATATTCTTACTTATATCATAATCTAGATCCACGGTTTAAAATTTGTACAACCTCATGTCTTAGGTGGCGTAAGAGACGACTAACGGAATGCTAGAAAACCAGATAATTCACAGCATTACATTACTATATCTATAAATGGAAAACTTCTTCCTTTGGAAGAAATTTATGTCCATTGCTTTAGGAGAGCTTGAAGGTTAATAGGTACCTACTCAAATGTACATTTTCTGATGGAACAGATATACAGCGTAGCGCTATCATAAAGATTTCTCAACAACTTTCTCTGAATTGGAGCAGACTAAGCAATTACTTATCAATACGTATATATATATAAAATATCGAGAAGCTACGGTTACAGCTTACCATCACGTAAAAAAGGTATGAAACACTGAAATATCTTCAAACCTTTACGAAAACATACTTTATAACCTACTATTTCTATTCCAGGTTGATAAAGCAAGCCTAAAATATGTTATTACTATATCCGCAGCAAAAATGAGATGTCGGTATACAGTTTTACGGCCCAACTCCGCCTACCTATTACCTTACTGCCCCGGGCATAACGGTAACCACGAAACGTTCCATGGATACAACTAAAATGTGGAATGACTCAGGATTTTGTAGGTATATTTTATACTACAACGTGAAGCATTTTTGTAAACAAATTTTACTGCAATAAGTTAGTTACCATAACTTATGGACAATTGGATGTGCCTTTGTATTCTTAGTATTTAAAAAATAATGTTTATTCAAGCCGTCGCTGATCTGGATAAAAAGTAAAGGGATTAAGGAGATGATTAACGCACACACACACACAAAATGAAAATATATTTATTCATATAGGTTAATTAATTTAACACTTATGAACGTTAAAGTTTACAAAATGTAGCAAATTAACCTACAGCCAGTTCGCTGACGAAGTAGAGCCATGAGAAGAACTGGCAAGAAACTCAGGCCACTCTTTTGAATCGCCAGGTTATTAAAATTTTTGTAAGTTACAATTTCAAGTAGCATGCAAAGTGATAAAGGCAATAAACTTAACTCTATAGGTAAAACAGTATAACTAAATTAACGAGGCATACCTACATTTAATTTAAATTTGCTTAACATAATCAACGCGAGGATGAAATGTCACTTCTTTAAGACCCAGTGTTATTTCAAGAATATCCAACACTTAAATTCTAAGTGAAAACGGTGTGCGAGATAAAAATAGGCAGAGGTCCGACGTAAAATATGTACATTACATATTGGCAGCCCGCCGCCATATTGAATAGGCCGCTAGCTGAAGACCCCGCTAAAGGTCGTGTACTTTGTTTTGATCGAGTGATAGAAGCTTTGATTTATTTATTATATATATATACAATAAAGAGATTAAATAGCCTATTTTAACCTGATTCTGAATGTTCTTCAGAATCACTAAAATTTTACTTATTTCAGCTTTTTTTAGCGGACTGGTAGTTCTTTTTCTCTTTGTGACCATGGTTTAGTTGTGTTTTCTTCGCATGGCATCTGCAACGCGTAGACAACACAGGCACATGACATTTTAAAATTTTAGGAAAATATCATGAGAAAGTTTGAACAAAAAAAAATTCAGTCTTTTATTTGCAATATAATAGACTCTCGTCATATTTTCTGCCTGACTGCCGAAGTCAAGGAAGTAATGTTTTTCGAGCATATTTTTGTATATATGTATGTATGTCTATTTCTTTGGCATGCTCTACAAAAGAAATGTCTTGATGGATTTTAAAGTATGAGGTGTCATTAGATTCGTATTGATTGAGGGAGTGACATAAGTGACATATATAAAATTTCAATGAAGCGTGAGCACGAGAAAAAATGAGTTTCATTCTATTCACTATGTTTTAGACAGGCGAGCTTTTTGTTAATTAATAATTAATTTTAAGTTAGTAAACAGTATATACACTGGACAATACCCGCTATTTCTTTAGCCGTAATTTACTGGTACTGCATTTATGGCACGAACTACAACGCTTAATTTACATTAAACAAAAACTAATCTAAAGAGAACACCTAAAACACAAGAAACTTAAGCAAAACTGCAGTAACTAAAACTACCATTATAGGAAACAGAATGTAAACCAGCTATTATATTTAGAACACATCTGACCCTTCGTTTGGCCCAATCCAATTTATACGCTGTCTTACCTTATGATATTGGATTTTATAAATTGAGTTGAGAGAGTGTGTTTGTATTTTGCACCAGCTTCATTGTGCTGAAAAGAAAAGTAGAAGACACTGCACCGATAAGAGCAAAAATGTTTTACCACAACAACGTTAAGAAAGTGCATTGGTGAGTGCGGTTTGGAATTTAATAAAGCTAGGTGTTTAATTTTAATGAACAGGACCCATAAAGGTATAATATAGTTTTTATTTCTAGTGCTTCTAAAAAGTATTGAATTGGTAACATACGATTGTGTCTTGTCCACGCAGTCCATGCAAAATAGAATAAAATTGTATTTTCACTTAATTTATTTCAAAATAGATACCAATTAAGCCGCAAAAAGAAAAAAATATTATAGTCAAATATAATCGACTTGTAAACATCTCTGAATTCATCTACCATCCCACTTTTACCAAGCATTTTCAATACATTACCACTACAGTTTCAGTCTCTCTGACATAAAACCTTTGATCACTTCGAAGCAGTGCCAACTTAGTTCCATTGCTAATTGTACTATTTTGACAATGACAAGAGTTTACAAAACTCAAATGCAAAACAGTAGGTACTTTGAAACCCCAACAAATATACCTTCAGCCATAAATTCTGCCACCAGTACATGGTGGTGAATATGCATAATAATATATGTTATATGAGTTCCGTACGTACAGACAAACAAACAGTTGTTCTAGCGAGAATAACGCAGGAAGTGTGCTACCGTACACAATGTCTTATGTTCAACCGACTGGATTCTATAAGATGTGCGAAGGAATGGAGGTGGCGGTAAATTAGAGGGAAAGAAAGTCTTCATAAAACTAAAGTGATTAATTTTCTATCAAGAAATAGTCAGTATTCAAATAGCGATATTATAAAATGAAGAAAATAAATTATTTTTTGTATGTATGACTGACCTGTTGGTCTAGTGGTTAGTGACCCTGACTGCTAAGTCGTGGGTTCAATTCCCACCCAGGACAAACCTTTGTGTGATGAGCATGATTGTTTGTTCTGTGTCTGGGTGTAATTTATCTATAATATGTATGTATTTACAAAAAAAATGTTTATATGTAGTATATCAGTTCTTTAGTACCCATAACACAAGCAAATATAATTTCTTAATTTGGGGCTAAATGGCGCTGTGTACATGTGGTAGAATATTATTATTATGTAACAATGAACTACATGACCCACAACTGGCTGAACGTGGATATTGTGACTCCGTGAGGAAAAAATGCACAGTATTGTTTATATTTTGTTGTATAAACCTCTACTAAGATTTTAAGTCATCTGAAAATACTTCAGGCTGCATGTGAGATAAAGGTAAGACCAGAAGAAGAATTTTTAGTAAAGATAGACAGAGATGTGCTACAGTCACGTTTCACTGTCTACATTTCCTACGAGGCGAGCATGCTGCCATTGACCTATTACATTTCACTTATCATTCCATGTATCAGCAGTTCCAATTCCGGTTAATAAAGGACATATAATATTTTTGTATTATCACAACTAGGTAATTTAATATTTGGAGCATCTGTGCACACATACGTAGAGTTACAAACTAGCTTTCTATTGTATATATTTACTGTGTTTCTTTATGTTTGTATCTTGTTTTGTGAGCCAATAAATCAATAAATAAATAAACTTATAGTATTGATTATATAAGAAACCTTCTTATATAAGAAAGCTCGCAGAACTGACGGTCGCTGGGGCTGAAATGTTCTAGAGTGGCGACGCAGACCCCTCACAAGGTGGACCGACGATCTTATAAAGGTGGCGGGCAACCGATGGATGAGGGTGGCGAACGACCGGCCACGGTGGCGAAAATTGGGGGAGGCCTATGTCCAGCAGTGGACGTCTTTTGGCTGATATGATGATGATGAAGAAACCTTCTACAGGGTTCTTTAATATTCTCCAAATAATACCACGCATAAGAAGCCACATCCACAACCACGTACCTTCCTTCGTACATGTTGGTCCGCGCCCCACCGCCGCCACTCACATCGGGAGTTATGCAGATTCCTCGTGTATTTATCACAAAACTTCACCAGATAACGGCGACACCGCGAATCTGATTCCGTTTCTACTATCAACCAGATTTATTGACTGAAATAATGTTATTGGACATTTTGTTCGGGAACACATATATGTAAACAATAGGTATTGGCGTGTATCAGATTTTGCAAGTGGTACTTAGGGAGGTCGGCAGTAAAATGTTTTCGCTATTCGAAAATGTTTTTGGGAAAATTTTTGGGGACATAAATGTAGGGAAACAAAGTAAAGGGTGAAGTTGTTGTGTTTGATGTAATATCACTGTGTATTGCACTAAAGGAGGTATATGGAGATTCTTACCGATTTTTGCAGAAAGAGGGTACAGTTCCTTGATCCGTTGTTCCTTGAAGAAGGGTAGGTACCTAATGTCTTTAATGAAAGAAAAATTCGTTTCATTCATCGTGATACCAAAAGAGATTTTTGATATAATACAAGAGAGTCAACCATCAGTATTCATCAGGGTCATTACTATTCTAGGTAATGTGAAATTGGAAGTACTTGCGACTGCAAAAGTCTCGGATTCAATCGCTGGATCGGATAAAGGGTTCTTGTAATTTTTTGTCGAGAAGTTCTCAGTATTAGGTTGAAGTTTAAAATTGTACCTGGTAAAAGACAACAGGCAAGAACTTAATATAGCTCTCGAACCGTGGGCGTCTCAACCTAAGTGGTTATAGGTGTGTTCAAAGTTTCTGTAATACAAAACATAATCAATTATTCAGTAAATGTCTTTTTCAATGGTTCATAGCGCGTTATCTTACAAATTTATTCTCCGTACCTTGTACGAAACATCCTGAGTAAGGTCTAGGCACTTGTACTTCGTCCTTTCGTATTCAGAAGGTGTTGCTAGTCATTACTCGTTACAATATAGATGTTTAAGTGAGCATTTAATATTTTATTAGAGCAAGATTCGCGGCGAATGCGTTCATGGTTAGGGTTGCGTCATTGTATAATAGAAGAATTGTTTTTAAGATCAAGTTTTTTTATATTATCCTACCAAATTAACTACATTTTACCAGATGTATGTTTTAACGGTAGCAGATGTGGATCTACTACTCTAAAAAACATAGGTACATCTATCAAACATAAATCAACTAGCGTGGGCTAGTTTTAGCATGAACGGGCCGGGTCGACCGGGGAAGTACTACCCTCCCATAGAAAACCGACGTAAGAGTAGTAGTATCCGTACTATTGCATTTCGTTCGGTGAGTAAGGCGCCAGAGGCCCAATTTACCCTCTTTTCTCTTTTCTTACCTCCCTCATTCCCTTGCCCTACCTTATTCCTAGCCGCCATAGTGGAGGCCACCATAACAGCAGTTTAAGGCGATGGCTTTTGGTATAGTGGCCACCATTTCTGGATTCCACTTACTGCTTACCACCAGGTGGGGTGGAGTCACTTTGATAAGCTAATATAGAATAAAAAATGTTATGCAGTGGTTCCCAATAATAGCGAATTGGTTCGTCTATTTAATAAACAATTTTGCTTTAATTGTAAATAGTAAAGTAAATTTTAAGTTGCTGGTCCAGAATTTAATTTATAAACACCTCTTCCTTGCCCTCAATGTCGGATCAAGGAACTGGTGGCAGCATTACTTGCATACCTACTACCTCTACCTCCGTCAAATGTAAGGACTATAGCAGATACCATCCCTGCAATGTTCAGGCTTACTTGTAGTTTGCAACACTAGGAGTATCACTCACGCCCTGCCAATGTAAAGCTTTTTTTATTGCCTGCAGTGACTAAAGAGCCAACAATCCACTTGATGGTAAGTGGTACCTGTCGCTCATGGACTTCTGCAATACCAGGGTCTCTGCGAAGCCGCTACCTACTGTGATATTAATGCTTTCTTTATACCTCGTTCGAAGAAGAACATGTCATAGCGCTCGGGAAACACCGCAGCTGATGTGGTTCCATTTCTAAACCTTTCTAATTTTAAGAGACACCCCTGACGGTGAAGACTTCGCTACAGTGTTATCTAGATCACGTAACGCGGATCGCGCTCGCGCCTTGCATATTCCTTGCCTTTAAACCTTATCGTTTTATATAAATTAATTGCGAGGAACAGAGATTTTGGTTGTAACTGCGAGTTGTACTAGTAGCGTGGCTTTGAAAGCAGCGATGTTACTAAATTAACTGTGTCGGTAGAATTTTATAAATGCACTCTTTGACAAGAGAATTTATATAAAGTTGAAACTTAATTGTATAAATTACAGATGAATTTGAATCAATGGCTGAAAGATCACTTAAGAAGGAAGCAGAAAAATCATACAGCACAGGATCAACAGCTTCTTGCGTTAAGATTCCCGTCACTGCAATCATCAATCTGCCCGCCAAACTAACTATTATGGATATAAAAACCATACATTATGTAATGTTTGTAGCAGGATTTTTCAAGCAATGAAAAACTCAACTAAACAAAGAAGTTTTCGAGAATGAGTGTTATATTTATTATAAAATTAGTCAAATATCTTCAAAGCCATGTGTTGTGTTAACGTGACTCTCGTTTAGGAGGCCTACAATCCGTTTAAGTTATCTGGCTTGTTAGTTAATTAAAACAATTTTAACTTGATTTGAATAGACGTTCATAAAACTCAATATTTTCTCTTTTTAATTAAACGTCTTTATGTGAGCCGAAGCCGACTAACAAATGCATTTGTAAAAAATAATATAGGTAACACAATTTGCATCTTTAATTAAGAGATAATGTTTTATATAAGCGCAAATTATAATTTCATGAATCCAGCAAACAGTTACTTACTAATAAACACTTTTACTAAGGTTTCGACCAATAACTGCATTCAAGGTTGGCCACGTGCTAACTTGCTCTTTGCTGTTTAGACCAGGTTCAACCAAAGTTATTATAATCTCTTAATCACGGTCAAATACGGTTATTTTATTAAAATAATTTATGACATTTACAATAAGATGATCAAAAGAATATGTCATCTAATTTGCTTGCTGCCAGTTCGTTGAACAACGTACATCCATGAGAATAATACTTAGTAGTAGTCGTATCACCTATGTCCAGCAGGCAGGGGTCTTTAATCTATAGATACCTAATAACAAAATCTAAACTAATATTATAAGGACAAAAGATTTGATTTTTTGTATGTTTGTTTGTTTCTATGTTTGGATTTAACTTAAGATCTACGTAACCGACTTAAAAAAATCTTTCTATATTTTATTATGTTTTACATATTTTTTTAAGTCATTTTCAAATTTTCAATATTTTATGCGCCTTTGTAAATCTGAATGATGCAAAACGACACTATTGCAATGATATTTTTTCCGTAGACGTTTGTTGTGAGACTGAATTAAACTTTTGATACCGAAGCGAAGCGAGGGCGGATCTCGAGTCTTTATTAAAGCGATATTAACACTTGAAATGCAAAAAATCTCAAACCAAAAAATGAAATGATGAAAAAATAATAAACAAAAAGCTATAAAAGTTTTCTGTTAGAGTACCCTTCAGACAATATCGCGTTCATAGTTACCGAACAGTCCCCCCGGGACATTATAACTAGCCAATGATTATTTTGTTTCGAGGGTAGGGGACTATTCTTGAGTTAACCATGGGATAAATGGATATTTAGATTAGGTTTTAGGCATGTTTGGCTTGACTTGTGCTGTTGAAAAGACTAACCCCAGTTTCTGAAAGGCTGATCAACTAAAAATGAACTAATCACCTAGTAAATCTCATGTGAAGTATCAATTAGGTTGCTAAAAGCATAAATAATTAGTTTAATTTCGCCTAGTTAGTAACTAATTAGATTAAATTAAACTAATTATGCTTGCTTTTATCATGCTTTTAGGTACTTCACATGAGATTTTTCGTTGATCATCATTTGAGAAACTGGGGGTAAATCTAGAGTTTAAATTAATAATATTCTGTCATTTTTAGTTTTGTGAAATATATTGTGTCTGACGCCTTCTTCCATATGCGATCAAAATAATCATAATACTGTCCCATTTTTTGAATTGTCTATGGGGTGAGTCGACAAAGTAGGCTAGTGTTATCCGTATGCATCCCAAAAGAGTAACTTGTGTCGAACTTACAATAGCTACTGTTAATTCCCTGCATAAGTACCAAACATTCTGACATCGTTGTAGCTTTGTTAATCTGTAACCTTGAGCTGTATCCGATCAGGGGCCTACGTCTGCTATTACAATAATGTTAGTATGGTCGATCATTGCTCCCATAATGGTTGATTTTGACAAGTTTCAACCAATAATAGTATCAGTATGGTCGATCATTGATCTCTTATTGGTTGATTTGACAAGTTTCAACCATTAAGAGATCAATGATCGACCATTCTGACACTATTTAATAGCAGACTTACTCCCTAGAACAATAACGTCCCTTTCTCAAAACCATTAATCCAAAATAAAAAATAAAAAACTTCTTTATATTTCTATACAGTGGTACACAATAGTAAAGAAAAAAAACATTCCTGCAACTTGCAACCATCTTTTTGAACTCAAACAACACATTACTTTATTTAATTCAAAACGATTCAAAACGGTTCAAATTCAATCGAGTTACGTTTAGAATAGTCCCCCTATCCTCCACGCACCCCTCTTAAGATGCTCATAAACATGTTTTTCTCGCAATAAAAATGATAAATCATCTAGTTTTTTATATGGTCAATCAGTAGATACTGTGTTTTTCCTATTGACAGATTAAATCTATGGAATCGCAGTTCCTAGAGGAAAACTCGAGGTAATAAGACACTCCTAATATGATTAATGGTGTTTTGATCAAGAACTGTTAAGATTTTATCAGTAAACAGTACAATATTAAAGCTAAAAATCGACAAGTTACTACTATGATTCAACTCGGAAGAGTTTGTTTGTTTGTTTGAACGAGCTAATCTCTGGAACTACCAGTCAGATTTTAAAAACTCTTTTTGCGTAATATAGCTCAGTTCTCGAGGAACTTAAGTACTGTCATGTCGCTAGTCAGTTACCTATGTCTTGGCTTTCGAGCGACGCTTAAGATGAACGTAGGCAGTGGTCCCTGGTAACTATATTATCACTTACCATTAAATTTGACCAAAATTTTAGCAATAGGATGTTTATATAACTAGCTAGACAATAAAAGCTATTTTTTTCTTATAACAGTTACTTGCGGCCACAATGGCAATAATAGATTACTTATGATTATAAATTATGAGGGTATTCTGCTTGCAAAGCTTACGTTATGCCTTATTGAGTATGCGACGAAAACAGTCGATGAGTTATTGCAGAATACGACCGCAAAATAAGCCTTATATCATATTTTCTTTATTAATATTACTTGGATATATATTGTCTAACTTTGTTTTTGGATAACTCCGACATATAATTATATGGATGTACTTTATTTTTATGTGGAAAATGATATCAATGATGTTTTACGACGGCGTAAACAAATCGAAAAGTATCAGCTACTTATTTACTTCGAAAATTCAAATCGAATGAAATTTGCTTTCAGTTATATCGATACTAAAGAAACATCTTAATCGGCATACAATTTTTTTATTTGGTTGTTATTGATTATGGGTTACAGTATAGTAACATAGAGCTAGTCAACTCATTTTCGACATCTCATACGAAGAGTGTATGATTAACCCCCAGTTTCTGAAAGGCTGATCAACAAAAAAAATAACTAATCAACGGTTAAATCTCATGTGAAGTACCAGTTGGGTTGCTAAAACCATGAATAATTAGTATAATTTGATCATAATAAGAACTAATTTAATAATACCAGCCTAATTACTGCCCCATTGCAGGGCAAAGGCCTTTTCTCATATAGAGAAGGTATGAGCATTAATCACCACGCTTGCTCAAGGCGGGTTGGCAATTTCAGACATTTAAGTCCAGGTTTCCTCACGATATTTTCCTTCACCGTTAGACAGAAATGTCCAAGATAAACTTAGAAAATACATATGATTTGAAAAATCACATTGGTACTTGCCCGGATTCGAACCCACTATTCTTCCATTCCACTTATCCACTGGACCATTTCGACTTAATTTCGAACTAATTTGATCAAATTAAACTAATCATCCATGATTTTAGTATGCTTTTAGGTACTTCACATGAGATTTAATAGGAGATTAGTTACTTTTTCGTTGATCAGCTTTTCAGAAACTGGGGGTAAGTATTAGAATATGATCCACGCTGGTTTAGCACGCATCGACCGGGGAAGTAGGTACCTACTACCCTCTCATAGAAGATCGACGTAAGAATATTAGCTTTCATGCTAATGTGTTTCGCTCGATGCGTGAGAGCGTCGGCATCCCAAATACCCCCTCGGTCCTGATCGTTTTCTCTTTTCCTTCCTCATCCCCTTCTCCGTGGTCTGCAACAGCTTGGTTGTGTTTTCTAAGCATTATTACTTTTGCAATGCTTGTAAAACACAGCCATCTCTATAGGTTACGGTTACCACTTACCATCAGGTGGGTAGTATGCTTTTTTGCCACAAAAGTTGTATAAAAAAAGTGAATTGACAAAGACTGGGACAGGGAAGCTGGAACTCTACAACATGTGTACAATGATATGTACAAAATGTACAACCTGTTGGTCATAGATATTGCATACTTAACTAGCTTCTCGCGGTTTCACCTGCGTCTTTGCTTACTGCTCTGCTCCCGTCGCCAGTAGCGTGATGTTACATAGCCTATAACCTTCCTTAAGAATTGGGCTATCATACGCAAGAATAATTTTTCATATCCGACTCGTAGGTCCAGAGATTAAAGCGTTCAAACAAACAAACAAACTCTTCTGCTTTTTATCATAGTACTAGCTTTCCGCGGCGCGGTTTCACCTGCGTCTTTACTTAGATCTACTCTCGTCGCCAGTAGCGTGATGTTACATAGCATATAACCTTCCTCAAGAACTGAGCGCTCATACGCAAAGACGACTGGTATAATAACAGAGATGAGCGCTTTCAAACAAACAAACTATTCTGTTTTATATAATAGTATATATATTAATTCAATCAGTGAACCGAATGTTCAAACCATCACATTGGAAATCGGCAGACAAATTATCTAACACAAAATAGGCAGCAGCACCCTGAGATAAGCTGCTACTGCGTCAATTCCAACAAAAAAAAACCTGCCGAACATGACAAATAACTCCTTATTATAGAAGTTTCTTCTCATGTCTAGCAGTACACGTGTTAAATCTAAACTGATGCTCTGCTTAGAATCAAAACCACCTTTTTTATTTCCTATGAAATTTCTTGAATAGGTATAACTATATAATCAAATTGTATTTATTTATTTATTTTTTATTCTTCAAGAAGACAAACAATGCAATGTTGTTATTTCCATAAGCAAATTACATAATATTTTATATTTGTAAAACTCAAACAGATACTAACATAATTTTGTTTATAGGCACCATAATGGCGAGTTCCTTCCATGTTTTTCCCGGTCATGGTAAAATTTATTTACGTCCCCCAACAAAAACTAGTTAAACAAAACGATACAATAAGTCTGAACAATAAACAGCCAACAAAAATTAACTTATAACAAACGTACTCCCGTTTCCATTCCTTATTATTCATCCCTCAATTCGTTTTCCAAATGTTAGTTTTGTGTTTCACTGTGTTTAAAGATGATCCAAAATTTGTACCATAGAAAGACACTGTGTTTTAAAATGTTACAGTGTTAGTTGATAGAAAGCGTTTACATTATGGTGTTGGAATCGGCGCCAAGTTTTGATGATCATGGTTTTATTAACCAATATTGGTTGACGGAATTTTGTAGGGGAAGTGGTCCCTTTAATTTCGTCGGTTTTGTTAATTGTTTGATAACTGAGGTTTAACAAATAAGTACTTCGGTTATGCTTAAATCTGCCGCTGTTGCATATTATGGTTAAATTAAATTTTAAGTAACTTATATGTGTTAATTATTGTTTTCAATCATCTACAATACTTACTTAATCATCTAACTTAAATACCAGATTTTGTATACCTACCTACCTACGTAAGATTTCATTGCAATAATTTACATAGGTAATTATAATCGGATATTAAAATGATTGGGTTTTAGCAAAACAATTATCAATCAATTTTGGTTCCTGACACAAGCCTTGTTTAGAGTGCAAAACTAGCAAAAACAAATCCCTTCTTTTGAAGGCAAATATTTTACAATTACTCGTACATAATGCACTCTCTAACTCAGAACAATTATTTGTGGATATTTACCATATGGATGTGGAACTCTAAACTCCTAGCACAACAGTTGCACCCATTAGGTACACTATCAAGACAGTCAACACTAAATAATCACATAACTAGCCTAAAAATACCTTTTTTTTTAATGAAGTCGTCATTACAGCTTTATATGTAATCCATAATTTTAATTTCAGATTACTTAAACTCAGTTTAAATGTGTTGGTGCCACCGCCATCGCAAGGTTCCCAAGAGAGCGGCAGTTAGTCGTAGCGTCGCCCGCCGCCCGTCGCCTCTTGATTGGGATCGTCGTAAACCGATCTACAGATACAGCTGAAGAAATACGTGGTGTGATATCGATAGAATAATTTAAATTAATATTTAAGTAATAATAAAGAATTAGCCCATTATACAATTAGTAATCTGAGGGCCTACACTAGTGGCATAAATGCTAATAGAATTTAATAGTTTAAAAAACGTATGGGATTGACGTAATCTAACGACAATGTTGACGTTAGCTTATGTCAATCCCATACATTGAACGATCTATTCTATTCTATTCTATTGGCGTTTATGCCACTTGTCTAAGTCCTATAACGTGAAAATGTGACATAAGCCTAAGAGCGTCCATTGCAAAACACAGTCCTGTCTCAAAAGGATGAGTTAGCTATGTCACCATGCTTAGCAGGCGATTTTTCGCAGTAAGTTCATATTTAGTAAGAAAAGAAAGTCGCTTCATACGGCATCCGCGAGCAGAGATACCTAGTTTGGTTCCTACTTTTGGAGCGGAGACTACACAACCAAATGATAATACTTAATGAATAGAGTGAAAACATCGATATAATCTACAACACTATTCACAGCTTGAACTGCGAACCTGGAATGAAAATTTTTAGTATTTATATTCCACGATACTTGCCGAGTTCGCACTGCAATTAATCCTTCCTGCTTTTACGCTGTTTCTTTATTTATTTTGTTACCGAAGTACTTAGTAAGTACTCGTAGCGAAGTTTCTAAACTAAAGTCTAAAACCTGAACGATTGAGAATACCAATTCCTAAACGATAAGTGACAAAGAATAGTAATAAGAGCCTAAAGGTAATACTTAGTACTTAATTTAGGACGATTGCATTATAGGGTCTGCAGTTCCGCAGCTTCATTCTTGGGCGACCCCATAACATCATCATCATAATTTAATGGCAACCATTATTGTAAACTATAATTCTTCAGCTGGAAATTTTGTTTGCCGCCTTCAGGTGTCATAACTAGCCGGCCGATTTTCAGTTCACTGTTTGTACTAGAGAACTTCGACTCACGAACACTTGTATCTTGTCCAATTTCTAAACATTTTCGTGCTGAATGTTTGAAGAGTACCTACTCCTATAAATCACACTCTCTTTATTTTAAGTGTCACTATTGTAAAAGAGCAAGCAGGTCACCTGATTTTAAAGCTACCGCTCATTACTTCAGAGGTGCTGAGAACTTTGGCTTCATCGTCGATGTCTAAAAAAGATAACACTCTGCTTACCTACTTCCAACCTAGGTCTTTTAAGCGGGGCGTGAAAAAGCATGTCACTAAGCAGCCATAGTGAAGTCCACCTTACCAGCAGTTTCAGATGGCTTTTAGAATGGTGAACCACCACTTCTGGGTTTAACTGACTGCTTACCATTAGGCAGAGTGAAGTTACTTTGATAGGCTAAAATAAACAAAAACTGCGAGCACTTCTTTGCTTTTTTATTATTACCCTATCGAAAAGTTTACACGCTGCCTGATGTCAGTGGACTCCGAGGATGTAGACAATATCTCAGCATCCCAATAAATTACTGCCAAGACAAAAAAATCTTTTAGCAGTGGTGTATTTACCAGCAGACTGAATAGGCTGGAGCCTAGGACGGCGAATTTTAGGGAGTGGCAAATGAGACCCAAAATTGTTTCTTGTATTACAGATATGAAAACACACAGAGAAAACAAGCTTCGACAGTTTAATAAAAATTACAATATTTTAGTACTATACAGTATATAATAGTATACTGAATACTCTAACTCTGTAATTATAAAAAACTATACACTTTTGTAATTATGAATTTTAAAATTATTCTAATAGTGTTTATTACAAATTTAACTTCGTAATTTGATCCTTTTTTACCTAGATTAAATGGCCTAAATTTAAATAGCCTACCTGCTGGTGACAAATGTTGCCTTTTAGAGTCACGAAAATTAATTATACCACATCTTCACGTACCCATTCCGTCCTCTAAAAGTCTAAAACACCCTGAATCAAATTCTCCAACAGTGAATATTCAGAACAACCTATGTGTTTTGTTTGACAACTTATTGGCGCAGAAACTGTTGTTGTTCGTGTTATTTGTGGCGCTTGTTTTGTTCCAAGTAAACGATTATTACCTACTATTGTAGGTAAACAAGTTTGTACCTATACCTAAATGTTAGGGTGTAAAAGTTCTGCTTGATGGGCTTGTACCTATATCATTATATAAAGCGGAAGAGTTCGTTTGTTTATTTGTTTGAACGCGCTTATCTTTGGAACTACCACTCGGTTTTGAAAATTCTTTTTGCATGTGATAGCCCAGTTCTCGAGGAAGGTTATAGGCTATTTAATATCACGCTACTGGCGACGGGAGCAGAGCAGTAAGCAAAGAACCGGCGTCATTGAAACCGCGAAAACTAATAGATATCTATAGATAAAGAGAGCTAGATATTTTTGTATCTGTTTGATACGAGTATCGTAGCTATCTAATGTGGATACGAGTAAGTACCTAGTTACCTACCTACCAAATGTTGTTATCTTCTTGATAGCTCATCGACAATTACATGACATTTGGTACCTACTTAGCTCGTTCGGTTTTTTTTATAAATCGAGGTCGCTTAGGCAACCTGGGTAACGTGTAGCGTAGACCCAAGAAGAACAAGCATTAGGTAGGAACGAAGCGAATGGTATCTACAATTGGTAGGCAAAATATGCAGGTAGATAATAGGTAGGTGACCCCGACACTCTCTATTCGTCGAGGAACACCGTGGGTTTAGTCAGTGCGCCGCCCGGCCGCGTTTTTAGTGCGGTCGGAGAGTCGACCTATCCCTCACCTTGCCCAGGTGTGTACGCGTAATGCATTTTCCACGAAAATAAAGGTAGATTCTTTTGACTACGTTTTATACTGATCTAAGTACCTAACTTTTCTACGATGCATATTTAAATTTTGCTCCTGAATAATAATAATTTAAATATCGTTGATTAGGTAGGTAAATTAATCTTTGGTTTATTCAAATGGCAAAGTTTTAGATATCAGCTTCGGTGACTTTTCATTGTAGGTCATTGATATAGGTACACAAGCAATATTTACTATTAAAAATAAAAAAGTCCGCCTGCTTTTAATAATGCGAAAAGAAAGAAACTGATTTTTCTCACGCTAAATTGAAATATTATGTAAGTAGGTACCCTATGCCACTCCCACAATATTTACGAATCTAATGACACCTCATAAATGTTACAATCCGTTAAATATGACATTAAATTTAGGCTGTAGAACGTACCAAATAAATAGACATACATACTTACATAAATACTTAATATATTAGGTATAATAATAGGTACATACATAACAAATAGTACATGCGCTCAAAAACAACATCGACTGCCTCCTGTGGTTCGGTGGTACTGTGTAAGGATTACCAGAGATCTCGGGTTCGATCCCCAGTTCGGGTAAAGTGATATTGGGTTTTCTGTTTCTGTTAATATAATTATGGCAACAGGCTCGCCCCCTGCTACATGGGACCAAAAATAAATAAAAATGGCAAAAAGTGGGTGGTTAAACACCTCTGCCTACCCCTTCGAGGATAAAAGGCGTAAAGGAATGTATGTATGTATGTATGTAATTATGTAAAAAGTCTTTTGATTCATTTTAAACAAAACGTAAAACGTTTAAAATAATTAGGTTCTGTATTGCAAAAAACTGTGGTCGTTGCATTTAATAAATTTTAACTTTTAAAACAAAATAATATTTATCTAGAAAAATCATACCCAGCAATGATTACTAAAGAAATAAATTTATGAATCTGAAGTTACTACAGACCTAACTACTTAGTCTTGTCTTTGTTTAAATTGAATGTGCAAACTGCTAATCAAAAAATACACGCTACTCCATCTATCGGCAGTTTTTCTATAATGAAAACATTCAAAGCATTGTTGTTATACTGTCCTCTACAGGTAGTTAGTAGAACTGCATCAACTGTGCTATTGTTGTTAAGCAGTTGCTTTATTATTTATAATATTTTACAATAGATGGCAGTGTAACAATTTTAATATTTATTTTACATTTTGTACGAGTAAATAAACGAGTACGAATTTAAGTTGAATTCGTATGTCAAAGGTGCCAAAGGTGGTTTGTAGATATTATTTATATATGTAAGTACTTAATTACACAACTTTTATAAGTTTAGGCTGTGCGTTGTCTGTCAGTCAGTCAGGACAAAGCCTTTTTAATAGGTAATATCATAAAAACATTACCCTTTATCTGGGTCAGTCGGTTAAAAACGCTGCCCAAACAATAAACAGTTTTAATTTAGATACGTTTTATTTACGTCCGTATCATAGCTAGGGTACAACACTACCTCGATAGTTTGGCTAAGTGGCTATGGTTATACATTATTATATTAAATATTTTAAATGGTTTTGTCCCGGCCCACTCCTTAGGGGTAAGGTTGCCGTTCGTTCGGTTTTCCCCGGGTTTGTCTTAGTTTAGAAGGCGTCCGGGGAGCGTCCGGGCGGGGCTTCATTTGTAGTCCGGGTTTAAAATTTAAAATCTTGGATCACCTGTGCTTGCACGCCGCGATCAACCGCCAAACAGATTCTATTTAAAAAAAAACCTGTTGACAGGTCTGGGTTCTGGGCTCTAAAATCCGGGGTTTCCACGCGTCTTGTCCTGGTTGCCAATATTTAGAGGTGGCAGCCCTACCTATGGGCACAGTATTAATATGCACCTACCAGTAGTCCGACTCCTTTGTTGTTAATTACATGGCTACATACCGCCATTGCGTATACCTACGCACCGAAACCACAGAGTAGATAAGCCGTACAGAGGCAAAGCTTCCTAAGAAAGTGCAAAATTGTTACCTATTGTGGTAGGGTTGTTACAAAAGGCTAAGACAAATAAAATATTTTTTAAATAGTTTATATATTATGGAGTTATTCCGGTCCGATCTCCCAGATCTGATTCCCCAGGGTTATAATTATTATTGAATTTCGTTATGATCCCCTAAAAATTTTGTCTTTTCGGTCTGATCCCGTCAGTCTTTTAGGCAGGTAAGTACATTCAAGAAAAAGCAGTTTATGTAACAATTAACTAACAAAAATAAGAATAACAAACGCAGTTGCACAGTCTGTTTACCCCATTAATGAAAGGAAAGTGAAGTTATAGTATGTATTTTCTAGAGAAAATCTGCCTCGGTCTAGTTCCCGAGAGATACTACAAAACATATTTTACGCGCGGGCGAAGCCGTGGAGCGCGTCTAGTTTTATATAAGTTTTAATTTGAAATAATGAAAGAATAAAGGTAGTCATATACGTAATATACAAAAATTATGAATGCGTAACCGATAAATATTTTCTACTTATTTTATTTCTAGATGTTGTTAGAGTTCTGTTATTAAATTGGATGGATGGATTTTCATGCGCAAAATTTCAATAGAAACTTTAATGGGAAACAAACGCAGGGTCGTGTTTTAAACTCAATCTTTTTTTAAAACATCTAACAATTTTATATGAATATTGTTCCCAACAGACGATCTGAAATGTTACATCAAATTCGCTTCCAGTTTATCGCAATAGTCGACGAAATCAGCTGGAGGCACCTGCAATCCGCCGAACGTATCACGACTAGTGTTAGAGAGTAGATACTCGTCCGCGCAAATATAAGTAATTAAAGTCGATTCTTCGGAGAAGTTGGAAGCGTACTTTTATTAAACTCGTTACACGTACACCCCTTCAGATTAGAGAGCGCAAACTAAGTGAGATTGCGCTCGTCGACCTTGCCGCTCGCTTCCCCGCATCCCCCTCATCGTTGCCCCGAGTAAGTATACATGAGACGGCTGACTGTTAGTAATAATAAGACTGTGCTAGGGGTATGGCTGGGGGGGTATGGTGGATCCGTCACGGAGAATTCTAACTAAATTGTTTAAACGTACCTTTATAAGGTTTCAGAAAATTTGCTTAATGCGAATACTGCAAAATGACAATGTTTGTTACCTACCTATTATATTCATAGCGCTTTAAGGTGCGCACGACAAACAATAGCTATTTATTGTCATTCCTTTCCAACAATGCTCTTTGTAAGGTGTGTTGACAGGTTGACTATGCCGGCTATAGCCAGTGTTAGGTAACACAATAATTATGAGCTGGTAACTTCATTAAATAAGATAATATATCGAATCAACTTAGTACTCGTATAATAATACACTCGACTTATGTTTAGGAACTGTAAGAGGGCATTAAGTGACTTAAAAGAAGAAAATTTTAAATCAAAGCCGGGTAGGAAACACACACACGAACACACACTTTTACGGTATCACCGAGACTGTCAAAAAGTACCTAGGTAGGTACTTAATTTTTTTAAATTTAAAATTAATGCACTTGTACAATACCAACGTTTTTACTATAACTTTTACGATAGCTTTGTCTTTTACTTAACTTCATTACATGCGTGTGAAAAGGATAGATAATCTACACTAATATTATAAAGAGGAAAGGTATGTATTTTTGTATGCAACAAATAAATTCCAAAACTACTGGATCAATTCAAAAAATATTTTACCATTAGAAAGCTACATTATCACTGAGTAACATAGGCTTTATTTTATTCTCATACTCCCACGGGAACGTGAGCCACGCGGGTGAAACCGCGTGACGTCTGCTAGTTAATAAATAAAAGAAATATTATATTTTCTAACATTTAATAAATTTCTCCAATATTTTAACATACTGACACATAAGTTCTACACAGTTATTTAAAATAACACATTTATTCTGATTGCTTAGCTTATTCAAAGACTCTCTAACACGGACCAGCTTATCTCTAACCATTGGTGTAATCATTTCATTCAGATTACTATCATTGGAACATATAGCTGCTGAATATATTAACCGACTCACATCCTTACTGTGGTCATAGTAATACTTTACCACCATCAATAAACCATAGAAGTTAAAACTTAGGCCTTTGCTATCAATATATAAATCCTTATTCAACCCATGACTGTTTATAAAAGAAACTTGTTCCTGAGATAATTTCAAAGATTTGGATTTCAAAAATAGATCTACATCATCAAAAGTAAATGATACATAGTCTAATTCATTGGCCGATAAGAAAAAACCGTATTCCGTAATTAATTTCAAATTATGACTATCTCCATAACATATAAATACTTGTGTATACGGTTGAAAATCATTTTTAGTATATATCGAAAATTGAACGTCTGAAAATAGATCTACATTTAATTTATGAACATTAATATTTTCTATATTTTTGCTAACCAATAGCTTGGTCTCGTTCCTTGCGTTTGGACTATGGTTAATCATATCTAAATAAGGACATAAAGATATTTTAGTATTATCACTTACAATATTAATAATTGAATTTTCTACATTTGTTAAATCTATTAGTTTAGACAAGTCCATAAATACACATCTAGTGTTTACAGTGAAATAGGCCCACTCAAACAGAGACAATGAGAAAAACTTTTTAAAATCTGTAATTGTTTTATCTGTGCTCAAGTTACTTGATAATATATTTTCAAAAAGGCTATATGAAAAATGAATAGTATTTTTTTGTTTACAGACAATAGATAAGATGTCACCATCAATATGCTGTTGTAAATCATTTGGCAAAAAGTATGGCACAGTGTACTCTTTTGGTAAACTTTCCAAATAAATATGCCATTTATTTTTATCTTTCTGGTGTCTTAAAAATATTAGGTAAAATGCCATTAATGACTGAAAAGACACCGATTGCTTATATTCTATGAAACAACGTTTGGAGTTTTCTAAAAATATATTACAAAATAATTTATCCATCAAAATTGTACTAACATTGATAGTTAAGTTAAGAGGTAAGCTGATCAGTTCTTCACCGCTTTCGATCTTCCTTTTAGTCAATACGCCGCGGCCAGTATCGTTGAATATGGCTAAAAACAATTTATCATTGCGATGCATACCATATTTCGATAGCCAGGAGTTTAATAAAACAATCTCCTCTTTTCCATCACACACACAAAAGTCGCGCGCTTTCTTTACGCTTCGCTTTTTACGAGTTCGACCCATTATGGTTTTCAATATTTAATATAAGCTTCGTCAACGTTTTTCTAGTCCTCGATCATTTAAATTCAATTCACATTTTATCATACTTTAATGTGATATTTATATTTTAGATTAATACATATTTAATTAGAATTTGGCGAAGGCGACTGGCGAAGTGTTTGTTGACATGTCAAAATAGATTCAATAAATTAATACGTTTTGTTCGTAATTTCCATTGAAGAAATTTTTATTTTTGATTTGTTAAAGTAATGAAAGTTACTAGTTTTATATATTAATTTCTTTTAATTACATTATATTGATAGAATTGAGTATATTTTGGGTTAAGTTTTCTTCAAATATATTATTTAACAAAAGATTTGTAACTGCGTTTACAAAACGTCGAATCAATAATGATCTCGTTCAGTAACAAATCTACCATGAATCTATCCCTATTCTTTGTTTTGAAGATATAAACTTTTTTACTTATACTATCATTTGGTTTTATTAATTTTTCGACTATATTTATAGTCTACTAAGTAGTCAGTTTTAAAGGACAGCAGAGAGCTGCAATTTCATCACAATAACGTTCAAAGACCAGAACTAATACACAATTTGTGTTGTTCATTCAAAACTACAAATACAACTGTCAAAGTTCAAACGGTTTTTGAAAGTACTTGCTATCTTGAATTAAACTTTACGATTACGATTCTATTTATTCTATTTATTGTCTACAGCTGTTTCCTTAGATCAAGTATTTAATTTTCAAGATTAAAAAATGTCTCAACAACAAACCAAAAACTGCATAACGCTCCGTGGATCCGCACAAATCATCTGTGAATACTTGAGTAAGTTTTTATACGAAAGCATGTTTATTTACTTTTTAACTTATTTTCAGTTTCCTTGTTTATTTGTACACGTTTTAAAACAAAAAAATAAATTTCCTCTTATCATCATGTCGAAACTTGTAGTACGAAGTGTTTTGAAAGATTCAGATAACTTTATCGAAATGTCGATCTTGTATGCTCATCTTTTGAATAAAAAGTACCCTGCTTTCGTCGAGAAAATAATATGAAAATCGATGAAGGCCTGCGTTATGTTGTAATATATTTTATTTCTTTTTTTCTTTTTCTTTCCTTTTATTAAATTTATAGTGCTCATTTTTACAGTTCCATGTAGTTGCAGTCACTAATTTCTGTTTTTTTCTTTTAGAGTTCGCCGTAAATTCTGTGTTGTTCCAAAGAGGTTTATATCCACCTGAGACTTTTAAGGCAGAACAACAATATGGCATTACTTTGTTGATATCAGAGGATCCACAAATCAAGAGCTTTTTAACTAATTTACTGACTCAAAGTGAAGGTAAATATTGCAACACTAGAACTTTTTCATATTAATTGTAAAGAGTTAAATACTTTTTAAATTACCTACTGTGTTTACCAGTAGCGAAGAGTCACTTTTCCGAGGAGGGAAGCCGGTGGAACTAAAATATTTTGAGTTTTGAAAGGCTAGTTAGTCTTGGAGTAGACACGCAAGCAGTGATAGGTATAAGGTCAGGACATATTTTAAAAGGGAAGCCGGCAGGAATCGTGTTATATGGACGCTTCGCCACTGGTGTTTACATAACTGAAAACCTGATTCACATTGCACATTCAGCAGTCTTGTGGATAAAGTTTTGGGTTTATTCTTATTTAAAACTAATAGGTAAGTATTTCTATATTATTAATTAATATAATAAAAGGGGAAGGGTTTGATTGTACATGCTAATCCCTGGAACTACCAGTTGGATTTAAATAATTTTATTTTTTTTGCATCTGGTAGCCCAGTTCTAGAAGTAGTTTATAGGTTATGTAACATCTCGCTACTGACGACAGAAGCTGAGCAGTAACCAAAGATGTAACTTGAATCCGCACTGTGGAAAGCTAGTAATATATAACTTACATGTATTTGTTTTAAAACTGGGTATACTCTATTTAGTTAACTTTGTAAGTTTCTAGCCCAATTTTTAATATCTTTGCCGTTTTATTGTTAAGTTTATGATGATGAGGCTCTCCCAGTGACACATAGCATAGCAATGTTTACTTAGAATAAATTTAACTGTGACTAGTTTAAAACAAAAATGTTAGATTAAAAATGCTTTATTATTTAAAATATGGGTTATCAAATATTAACTTTAAATCTGATGCTGATTTCAGAATGGATAATCAACAAGAAAGTAAGTAAGCTATCCCTCGTCATACTTAACGTTGCAAATAAAGAAGTTTTAGAATGCTGGGACTTCAACGTACAATACGAAGACGGAGACATCATGTTATCAAAAGAAAAAAACGAAACGGTTGGCAGTAAAGATTTAAAGAAAATTCAACAAGAAATCAGAGACGTAATGCTTCAGGTAGCCGCAACAATATCGTATTTACCGTTCCTTGATTGTAGATGTTCGTTTGACATACTAGTGCATGCTAAAACAGATTGTGATGTGCCCGAAAAATGGGCAGAGGCAGAACCTATTTCTATAACAAACGCACAAAATGTTCAACTGAAATCGTTCTCTACAAGTTTACATAAAATGGAAACCGTTGTTAGTTATAAACTTGTAGATTAGACACATATAATATATTTTTCCATACAGTTTACTTATAGTAGACATACCAAAATAATTAAAATACAGTATTAATTGTAGGCTTAGTTCTACACAACAATGAATGGTCAATTATACAAAGATTTGTATTTTGTATGATGGTCCTTGCATAATTGTTGCGTTAACTACTTAATGTCAAATCATTTCACGTAATGAAATTTCGTTCCACATTTTAAATTCACATCAGCTCATCTACTTCTTGACCTAAACTTTTTCTTGTAAAGTGGTTTTAATAAGCAATTGCACATTTTTTTATTTGCCCTTATTCTCCATTTACAATATACATGTTAATTTGTAACCTGTGTACATTAGCTTAAGATTTAAATTTAATATGGACATCTTTTGGGTGAAAAATGATGATAATATTTAAATAGCTATAAGTTCTTTGGTCTTACTGGTCACTTGTAAATATAAATAAATCACATGTTTCATGCAGTTACACTTGCATTTTCACCTTTGTAAGTGATTACCAATTTGTAGTATAACTTGTTTTATAACTACCTATATTAGTAACATAATAAAAGAAAAGTGATCTTATATTTTTAAGAATTCTTGCGATCGTGGTTTGTGATATTAATCTTGCACATGCCAGTAGGCTTTTTATTCCTATTAGAACAAAAAGTTGAGCCTTTTGTACAAATAAAATCATTTTATTTAATTCATAAGGTGCACAAAATATTGACAATAAGTGCATGGTGTTGCCTTCTTGCCATTACTCCTAAATTCCACTGACTGCTTACTATCAGACTGCAGTCCATACTGATATTATAAATGCGAAAGTAATGTCTTGTCTGTTACGCTCTCACGCCTAAACCACTAAACCGATTTTAGTGAAATTTGCTATAGGGATAAAATAGACCTTGGAAAACAACATAGGCTATGTTAAATCTTCAAAAAAAGGGGCTTGAAGGGGTTGAAATAGGAGATGAAATTTTTTATGAAAAATGTGATTTAACCGACTTTCATGTGGGCAGAGCTGCGGGTAATAGCTAGTGTAAAATGGACAATAAATAGATATAAGCTATTCTATTTTAATAAAACTAGTTAAGTATAAATACATTTTTTAAACACATTAGTAGGTAAGTGCTTAATTTTTAAAATCGATAAATTGTCCTTTTTTTTACTTTTTTTTGATAAGTTAGTATTTATCTTTATTTCGTGATGACAGTTTTGTAAATCACTTCCTTTATGTGGTAGTACTATTAATATAAGTATTTTAAGTAGTCTTTAACTTTTACCTTTGTAATGTACATTATTTGATGTAATTATTTAGTTTTTATTATAAGTCTTAAACAGTTTTCAGCTTTTAATTTTGTGTCTTATATGCCAGTATCCATTTCAACCACACTCCTAAGCCGAGTTCCCATATTTTCTATTCAATCAAATCTATGTACTAACTTCAATCATGTACAGTAAAACTCAAAACATCTCTATGCAAATTTCTATCTTGTGTCTTTTAGGTCACAAAGTTTGAAATTGCTAAATCTTTTTTGACTGTTCAAAAATGGAACAGTTGGGTGCTAGTCTGTTGATTCCATGGACCTTCAGGTCACTCCATCTTGTCCGGTGGTAAGGTCTCATCATAACTAACAAATCGAGCCCATACTCGGTACACCTATCTCTACTTTTCAGCTAGTTCTAGCAGCAGTCACTGAAGTAGACCTTCAGGTCACTCATCATGTCCACTCCATCAGTGAGGTCTCATTATAACTAACAAAACGAGCCCATAAATGTCTTAGTTAGGCTGCCCCTATGTATGAGCGTGTGAAAGTTATTTATGTAGTGGTGCAATTCGATACCTACCTACCTATAAATTTTGAAAACGTGTCCTAGATTACGAACAAATATTATATACGAACAAACATACAAAAAATCTAATCTTTTCTTTGTATAATGTCAAATTAGATTTAAATATAAGTACCTACTTTTGTAGTTAGCGTGACATAAGTAAGGGCAGTGCTACATTTTTAGAGATTCTTGAATTTTGTATACAATATTCTGATACAATGAAATACGGTGAATTGTTAGAGAAACGAAGCTCGAGCTTCGATTCGAACCTTCTCTTTAGGGCTCTTAAGCCTTTAAAGCTCGCGAGCCCTTAGAGCTCGAGCCTTCAAAGCTCGCGAGCCCTTAGAGCTCGAGCCTTTAAGGCTCGCGAGCCCTTAGAGCTCGAGCTTTGAAGGCTCTCTAAGCTTCGACTCGGGGTTCGAGCTTCCGAACCGAATCTCATTTTCTCAACACTACTGGACTAGTTGAAGTGATTGTGTGCACTACTGCACGTGGGTGAAAGTAACCAAAACCAACGCAGTAAAAAAAGACGCTTTTCAATAGTTATTTTTTATTGCCTACAGTTGCAGACGAGCCAACAAACAGCCCGCCTGATCGTAAGTGATAATTGTCGTTCATGGACTTCTGCAATGCCAGGGGCTCTACGAAGCCGCTGCCTACCGTGATATTAATGTTTTCTTTAAATCTCGTTAGAAACAAGGAGTGCCTGCGACTGCTGTGCTCGAATTCATGGGTTAAAATTTGTGGGACATTGTGGGATTAATTTATTGTTTCGTCCAAAATTTCATAGTGTTTGTCCATCAAATATTTGTGTCCGTTCCATAAAATGTTTTGTAAACTGACGTACTAGATCCACGCTGCTTCCAGCATGAATGGGCTGGATCGACGAAGGAAGTACTACCCTCTGATTCTGACTCGACCATGAGCTACAGTTACCACTTACGATCAGGTTAGCTGTTTGCTCGTTTGCCATTGTCGGCAATAAAAAAAAACGATTTTCGATAAGTACAGGGTTGAGTTTTACCTA